>OY856411.1:139390666-140138166 GCA_963693085.1 Alisma plantago-aquatica | reverse complement strand
TTATGCATTTTAAATTAGTTTCGTGCGTCGATTTTGTTGCCCTTGGATGAGTGAGTTACACTCATCCAAATGGGCTCAAAAATTGTATGTAGCCTAGTTATGGTATGATAGTGAACATCACTAGTTTACATTTTGTAAAAAAATAGTCTTGATATGCAAACACACTTGAGTGTATTCGTGTGATCTGTACACTCGACTGTATTCTAGCCTGACTCTATATATATATATATACACACACACATACATACATACATATATATATATATATATATATATATATATATATATATATTCAGGCTAAAATACCTTCAAGTGTACAGATCACACCGTACACCCCAATGGTGTTTGCCTATCCAGACTATGTTTTTGCAAAATCTAACCCATTGATCTTCATGGTTACAATAATAATAGGCTACATATAGAATTTGAGCCCATTTGGATGTGTGTAAGTCACTCATCAAAAGATAAAAAAATCGACACACAAAACTATTTCGAAATGCATGATTTTTGCCTCCTTTAGATGCATGACCTATAAGTGTCCAAATGAGTTGAAATTTATTATATAGTATGTTCTTTAGATATATAAGAAAATCAATGATTTAGATTTCTATAATAATTGTTTCATGGTGGAAATGTATGAGGTGTATATCATCTCTGATACTCTCCAATGTATTCTAACTGTACTCTCTCACACACTCTCTCTCTCTCTCTATGTGTGTGTGTGTGTGTGTGGACATGAGTCAGACTAGGGTAGAATCATTTCTATTAGAGCACAAATATAACTCAATAGTTTACCATCTTGGATCATCTATATATAAAATCCCAACCATAGGATCTAATTCTTCACCTCATGAAGTAATTATAAACTAATTTTCAACTCATTTGGATACTTTTAAGTCATCCATCTAATGTGTTAAAAAATCAACATTTTAATTAGTTTCATGCCATTTTGCTACATTAAGATGCAAGGGCTATACTAGTAGGAATGAGCTCAAATTTTTTCCAGTGTCATCTCATCAGCATAGATCAACCATATTGATTTACTTTTTTCACTAAAACATAATTTTAATAATTATAGGCACCAAAAAATCAATTATACTCAGAATCAATTTTATTCTAAATTTACCCTTTCTATATATATGTATACATATGTATTAATATATATATATATATATATATATATATATATATATATGCTTGTATCTCTATATATAGGGATCATATTTAATACCCACTATAGAAATAGCTACTTTTTCTATAGTTTTTTACTTTACACGTGTATAAGGTTACATTGCTTCCTAGACATTTACATTACATACATCACAGTTATAGTTTAATTGATGTACATTTATATATTTATACCAACATTTTTACTGTGTATTTTACCCACTTTGTAACATACTAGATCTCAGACCCTACCCTGGAAGTTGACATTTTGGACTTAGCCAAACAAGGTTGAAGGTTAGACTTAAAAAGATGTTTAGTATAACCCTAATGAGCTAATGCATGTATAGATCACCTTAATGTAACCTAATGTTCTAACATTAATCTCAGGTTTATAATGGATACATAAAATATGTCACATAACTCATTCTGGTGGTAATATGAAGATAAGAAACTTAATTGGATGAATAATTTAGATAATGGGCCGTTAATGGGCCATATGACATAAATCATAAAAAGAAGTCTCAAAAGTGAAAAAAAAAATCAAATTCAAAATCTACATATCAAAATTAGCCTACATGTCAAATTTCATATAATTTGGACAACCTTGAAATATAAGGATAAGTTTAGGAGTGAGAAAATGAGTAAAAGGCATAAGTAATGAATAATGTGTTTATATAACTTCAAAATATGGAAGTAATGGAAAATTCATATTCAACACATAAAAGATAACTTGTGGATGAAGTTTGGTCCAATTTGGATGTTGTTTGTGCAAGTTATGCAATTTTAGCTACATTCTGGACTTTTCTACAATTTACCCAATTGAGAGATTTTCTTTGCAAATTGTCACATGCATTATAATACTTATATATTACCTTACCATTATCAAGTTTTTGAACCATAGGGCACCTAGTTGCACCTTGGTTTGAAGGTGTTTCTTTCCAAGGGCATTTTAGGGATTACTCTCTTTATAAATGAGCTTATCTTTATAAGCTATCAACCAATGGGGTTATTTCTTTGATTGGAGGACTGTTGGGATGGCCTATAAGTTTCCATAAACTGAAATTTTATATTCAAGAAGCCTCTATTAGCTGTCCTCTTGCATGGCCATGAAATCCCTAGGCTAAGGACACATGGAAAGCTCCATGAACACCTCATGCTTTACTTCTTCCTTATCCATAAAGGTTTGCATGTCGATGGGCACCCTTAGCATTGGACACATGGAAAGTAACTTGACACCTCGTGCTTGACTTCTTCCTTATCCATAAAGGCTTTCATGTCCATGGGCACCCTTATACATGATACATGGAAAGTCTCATAGACACCTCATACTTGACCTCTTCCTTTATATAGCCATATCTACCCCTTCCCAACTCCCAATTCAAAAACTCTTGCTTCCCTTATCTTTCCTCTATCTTATAACATCATTCCTACTCTTTTTTACCATGAAGGTGTTGTCCCAAGGTAAAAGGAGGTGCCTACCTTGGTGAAGAAGGCTCCTAGGGTTTCAAATTTGCTCTATATATGGTTTCTAAAGCTCCTTCTTGGTGATTTCAACCAAAACTAGTAAGTTTCCTCCTTCCCTTCCTTATTTTTATGATGTAAGTCTTCCTTCCACCTTCTTCCAGGTCAGAACCATGGCCTTCCATGGGGAAACCCCACATAGAACCCATAAACACCTCATCTCCATGTTCTTTTGTTAGAGTTTTTCACCTCTAAAGTGGAGAAGGTGCTTCTTGCTCAAGATAGGAGCTTTGTTGGAGAAACCAACCCCTCTAATCTTGGGAACCTTACTTATTGGACCTTTCCACCTTCTCTATAGGTTCTTTGGAGGCCTAGGCTTGGATCTAGGACTGACTTGGACTGTTTAGACTCTGAAGTTGAGGTATGATGTATCCCCTATTCTTCTATGTTGAACAATTCAACTATGCTTATTCATTCTCTTTATCCTATGGACATTAGCCTATACACAATGTCTTTTCTTTTGAAAATCATGGTTCATGTGAACTACCTTATTTTATATTGATCATGTGATCATGGATATTCTTTTAAACTCTTATCTTATGCTTTGTTCATGATGGAACTCTAAAAGATGACATGTGATGTCTTTTGCCCACTTATGAGGTGGATGTATATGTTGGTCACTTATGTGGTGACTAGTTTATATATTTTGACTATACTTTCTACTTGCCTCTACATTTAACATGCTATGTGATTCAGTAGTACTAGAGTAGTGTAATTGCATTAGTTTTTATGGCAGATGTGTTATTTCCTTCGAGCAAATGTGATATTTCCTGCTCTTTTGGGATGGAAAGGAACCTCATACCTAGGACAAGATGTGTGATTCTTGGCCCATGTTTTATATATTTGGGATATTGGCATTATTCCTTTCTCTATCAGGTTTCAAGTTTATGAGACTTGGCCGCCTTTGTGTTTATATTGTTCTAGGGCTATATTTATCTCACATGCATGCAGGTTGATGATATGGGGTGTGTTCCCTAATTCTTTACATGTGCTTTTGTGGCACAATCTTTATGTTTTATTAATGACAAGTATTGTTTTATTATCATATGATTTCAATTCCTTTTTTCTTGATACCCATTTGGGTGGTCCTTATCCTTTCTATGGAAAGCCTTTTATATTTGATGTCCTTTATTCCATACATTGCTCAATTTCCTATTTAGTATGCACATACCAGCCTTTGCTGATGTCATCTATTTTCTCTTCTTGCTGGGGTATGCTTCCAACCCTAGGTGAAGGACTTGGATGATAAGGCATGAATTGTTGGACTAGCTTAAGGAGTTAAAGCTTGGAGACAAAGTCGTTATGGTTTAGATTTCCCTCTATTAGATCCTTATGTTGAGTGATACATGTAAATTCTTTGTGGGAGATTATGATGTTCTGTTGTAACCTTGTGATAAATTGAATATAGTCAACATTTTTATTCCACTGCTATACTGTGGTTGTTTTGAATACCACTTACTAAAGTTTGAAAATTTTGTACATATTCTAGCATACCTTTGAGTGTGTTTGGAATGGATGTTTTATTCTTCAAATTTTTAGTAAGGGGGTGGTCTCGCCTCCTTGCAATCTCTTACCTCTTTTTGTGTATTAGTTACTTTTTTTTTCAGATAGTTACTTTTTTGACCGGATAGTTACTTTTCCAGAGGGCTAGCAAAATCCTAGTTCCCCATGCAGGAAAAAAATGAACCCATATATATATGTATATATATATATATATAAACGTATATATATGTATATATATATATATATGTATGTATATGTATATATATATATAGGTTGTTCATTCGTTGCCCGGCGGGTAGCCAGAATTTTCGCTACCCGCTGGAGTAACTCGGGTCAAAAGAGTAACTATATGGTATGCTGGAGTAACCCGTATGAATAGCAAGAGTAACTATATGGTATGCTGGAGTAACTCTGAGTGCAAAAGAGTAACTGCGCAGAAAATATACAGTCAGTAATATATATGGACGGGTTTTTTGATTTTGGGGGGGCAAATGATATTATTTTTTGATCAAATTTTTTGGAGAGAGAGACAAAACTATCCTCTACAGTTGCGAAATTTTTTTTTTAAAAAAAAGTTCAGGAAGTGTGAAAAATATATATATGTGTGTGTGTGTGTTTGTATATATATACATATATACAGTCAGTAATATATATGGACGTGTTTTATGATTTTGGGGGGGCAAATGATATTATTTTTTGATCAAATTTTTTGGAGAGCTAGATAAAATGTTCCTCTAAAATTGCGAAAAAAAAAATAAAAAAAAATAACAGGAAGTATGAAAAAAAATATCAGGAAGTGTTGTCGGGTAGCTACCCGTTAGTTACCCGCCGGGTATTAAAGATAAGCCCATATATATATATATATATAGTCAGGCTAGAATACACTCGAGTGTACGGATCGCACGGATACACTCAAGTGTGTTTGCATATCAAGACTATTTTTTGCAAAATGTAACTGTTGATCTTCACTGTCATACTATAACTAGGCTACATACAAATTTTGAGCCCATTTGGATGAGTGTAAGTCACTCATACAAGGGCAACAAAATCGACGTGCGAAACTAATTTAAAATACATAATTTTTGCTGTCTTCATAACATGAGCTATACATATCCAAATGGGCTCAAATTTTGCGTATGAGTTGTTCACAAGATGTTTAAGAAGATCAATGGATTAGATTTTCAAAAAAAATATTGCATCATGAAAAACTACTTGAGTGTATTCCGCTCCGGATACACTCGAGTGTATTCTAGCCTGACTCTCTCTCTCTCTCTCTCTCTCTCTATATATATATATATATATATATATATGTGTGTGTGTGTGTGTGTGTGTGTGTGTGTGTGTGTGTGTGTGTGTGTTTGTGTGTGTGTTCATTCACTACCCATGCAAGTAACTAAGGTTAGTCACTAGTACAGGAATGGTCTGTAGCATCGGTTTTTTTAAGCCTGCAGCGTCACTTTATAACCGACGCCTAAGTGGCCGTCGCTATAGAATTTGCTCTATAGTGTCGATTTATTTGACCAAATAAAACTGACCTTACAGAGTAAATACCGACGCAAAACACCGACCCAGGCGAGAATTTTCTCTTTAGTGTCCGTTATTCCAAAAAAGCCAACCCTGTAACGATCTCCATCGACAATTTTCTCGACCGATATGGTTTATAGGGTCGTTTTTTTTGGAATAACCGACCCTAAAAATTGAATGACCATTTCAGTGTGATCCTCGATCGAGAAAATTTTCGACTGAAATATTTTCAGTCGACAATTTTCTCGACCGAGAGAGTTTTACAGGGTTGGTTTTTTAGAAATAACCGACCCTAAACGATTGAATGACCACTTCAGTGTGATCCTCGGTCGAGAACATTTCCGATCGAAAATATTTCGGTCGACAATTTTCTCGACCAAGAGAGTTTACAGGGTCAGTTTTTTTTTTGGAATAACCGACCCTAAAGATTGAATAAAGACTTCAGAGTAATCCTCGGTCGAGAAATTTGTCGACCGAAGATTACTCTGAAGTGTTTATTCAATCTTTAGGGTCGGTTATTCCAAAAAAAACCGACCCTGTAAAACTCTTTCGGTCGAGAAAATTGTCAACCGAAAATAGTTCGGTCGAAAATGTTCTCGACCGAGGATCACACTGAAGTGGTCATTCAATCTTTAGGGTCGGTTATTTAAAAAACCGACGCTAGAAGTTACAATTTTTTTTAAAAAAAATGTAGATAATGAAATAGAACAGAAGAACAAGAAGATTCATATATTGTGGGAGAGGGAAGCATTGATGCTCAACCGTCACCATTCAAAACCACACATTCATGACAAAAATGATTCATAATCACATAAAAATTTACAAAATGATAGATTGCAAGTCTGAGATGATATTAATCAGATACAAAAGTAAATATGAAAGGGTACTCAAACCACATACATAAATGGAGCTGACATATTTAATCCAATGCTATATTGACTTCATTTAGGAAAGAATCTGACCACTCTTCTCGGAATTCATTCAAGTCCACAAGGGTGTAAGGCTGAGTTGTAAAGATCTGTAACAGAAAATGCACATGCTAATATTTTATAAAATGACTACAATCACTTGTAAATTTATGATGTTATTCTTTATTACCTGACTTATAGTCTGAATGTCATGTGATGCTTGTTTGACAATAGCTTGCATATATTTCATTACATAGTAGCCACAAGCCCAGTCATTATTTTGCATAGGACACTACAAATAATGAATTATACTTAATGTTAGTAAACTACTATAAACAGCAGTTGAGATAACACTATAAGAGTTGACATATTAGAATTGAAAATTAATACATATAAGACTAAGCTGCTGTCAAAGTAGCTACCTTGACATTTTTCAAAGTTAATGTCTTTAATTTTGTTGGTATTTGTCCTCCAGCATCACAAAAAGCCTTTATACCCCTATCAATTAAATAATAGTTGGTAAAATAGAAATTCTAAATAGAAATATCACGTTGAAGCATTGACAAAATTTATACTTACTCCATAGCTGGCAATTTCAGTTTGTGACTCCTTGTTGTTTTACCCATTGGGTCAAGATAATAAAGAGTCATCAATTTAGGGGCAATCACCACTAATTCCCAATGTCTACCTCTGAGTAAGAATAAAACAAACATTAAAATAAATAATTTTATTCATTATTAAAATTATATTGAATAATAATACTTACTGCACGTTAAAAGAAATTAGGATAATTTCCTTCCCTTCACTAGCAAAATATTTGAATGCAGTAGAGAAGTACTCATTCACATCCTCAAAATTTATCTCCACTTGACTAGTGATTGAAGGAACTAAGAATCCAACATTCTTTATATCAAAGTTTGTGATCTCAGTATATAAATGGTTGTAAAACATTTGTAATTATTTCCATATATAGAACTAAGCTAAAAATGTGTATTGGAATTTGATATATATATTGATAGATCATTACCTTATCCATACTTCTATTACCGAAGTATTTAGCCAATCATACTGGAACAACTCTATAATATCATCAAGAAAAATTAAATTCTCAAAATCCCTCCCAACTGCATCTTCTGTTAAATTGACCAACATTTGTAATCCTGAGCTTTGGTTAGCTAAGTATCGACACAAACATTTACATTTGCTTCCCAATTCATCGAATGTAGCTTCAGGAATGAAAGATGGCTTGGGCATAGGAGGACGACTAGTAGAATTTTTACTCTTTGGTTTACAAACCTGTTAATTAAATTACATACTTATATTACACGAGTTCATATATGCAGTCAAATATGAAAAATATGGTAGAAATAAGGTATACCTTGTCATTGATAACCAAGTGTCTAGGCCAACCCACCATAGCACCCTCAGCTTCTTCAACTGTACTATATTCAGGATTAGGTATGGGTAGTGGTTTGTCCCCCATTCTGTCATACACAAGATGGATGGACACACGGCAAATGTCATCAGTAATTTGTTGGCAATGCAATGTACCACCAAGGTTGTACACCTTGCCCGCTGCCACAACATTATATTCTGGAACCTCCACTGCAAGTTTACAGTTCATACCAACCTAGATTGAAATAATATAAGTTATATAAGAAACAGTAGAATAGATACATGTTACAACTATATATATTATCATATATTTATCATACTAATAACACAACATATAGAACAAAAACTTGATGCAGATTGTTGTGGTGGGTCATCGGGAGTGCTCCCATGACCTTCTACAACTGGAGTATGGGTTTGTACCTCATCACTTGAGAGACACGTAGTATGAATAGGTTGAGAAGGTTGAGTAGGCTGAAATGAAGACATTATTTCTTTTACTTTCTGCACTACTAATGCTTCAAGATCCTCTTGTGTAAGACCTCCTACACGACCTCTTTTAGATTGCGAAGGGCCAAAATAAGACTTGAATCATATGCCAGGTCCTAATCCCCTAACACGGCCAGGATGCTCCTTCGTACCAAGAGCAATTGCTAGTTCATCCATGTAGCCAGTTGGGATGAACTTTCCTTCCTTCCTTTGCTCGTGGAGATCAATCTATTCATAGTTAATAAAAATATTAAATCACAATATCAATTAGATATAAATACTTAGTTGGGATAAACCTACCATCTTTTGTGCCACCTCCTTAGTTGCAGGGTTGACAATTTTACCTACTCGATTCTTTCTAGCATCAATCCATGTCATGTGTCGGGGTGGTCGCTCAACTTGAGTTGTACTAGATTCTTCTCCAGAAGAGGATTGCTTCTCTTGTAGTTGGCGGCGGAAGGCATAACCACTGGGCCCCAAGCGATGGTCATGTACATTTTTAGCCCGTCTTTCCTTTTGAGCCTGGTGAATAACCTGATCATTTAAAATGAGGTATTGCAATTTAGACTTGGCAAACATGTATAAAAAGATTCACCTCCTTAATTGTATAAAATTAAATATTCATACAATACATCACAATCTTTATTACCTGAAACACTTCCGATCTCCTAGCTGCAACAAATCTTTCCCACACCTCAGGATCTATAAAAATATATACATATGCAGCTTTCTTCTTTTGTTTAGGATTATTTATAAATTCCCTTACAAGATATGTCTTAAAATCCCTCCATCGTAAACCACAATGTTGTAGCACTCTTTTCTTGTGATCTTTTTCATTTAGATGAAAAACACCCTATACATACAAAAGAAGCAATTAATAATGTTGTTTTGAAAAGGAATTAATTCCAAGCAAACTAAATTAGAATCAATAGATAAAAAGCATATTAAAATAATATCACTTCCACTCACAGATATATCTTTCCATATGAGGTCTTTTTTGGCATTAGGAACATCATGCCAATTTTCTATATCTATTGCCACCTTACTACGTGCGGTCGCCCCTACGTAATGCTTGAAAGCACTAGCATGTTCCCCAACAGGTGCTCCTGTCATATCAAACTGGACTGGTAATTTATCCCCTTTAGCCCTGAGCTCCTGCAGTCTACACATCAATGTAGGACCTCTACTTTTCTTAGCATCACCACTACCATCCTCATGGTGCTCATGCTCAGAATGTTCATCTTCACTCGCCATTTTAGAACCTGCAAGTATACATGATAAAAAAAATAAGTGATAATAAAAGCACAAGTGATAAGGTATACATGATAATAAAATAAATAATTCAAAGAATACATGCCTTTAGTATTGGTTGAGTTGTTAGTCAAGGAAAATTCCTTCAGCATGGTCTTGACGTTTATAATATTCATCGGTGTTATCTTCAACATTTACACTTGGCAAACCAACTGAGAATGGACTGGAATCATCATACTTTTCGTAGTATTCTTCTTCACTTATAGGATCTACATTAAACTGTCTTTTTCCATTAAGAACGACAGACCAATTTTTATTTGTCGGGTCATCAATATAGAATACTTGTTTTGCTTGGTCTGCCATGATGAATGGCTCATCTTTGAAACCAATCTTTTCAAAATTCACCAATTTGAAACCCAACTCATCAACTAAAACTCCTTTGTTGTTGTCAACCCAATTACACGCCTAAATATAGGAACTCGAAAATTTGTATAGTCCATTTCCCATATGTCCTCAATGACGCCGTAATATGACATCTCAGCTTCGCGTGGTCTTTTATCTTTGGCACTAGCAAAATACAATGAACAAGCTTTAACAGTGACCCCACTATTTTGAACTACACTACTTTCATCTTGACACTTTGTGTAGTATGAAAATCCATTAATGTCATAACCTTCATATGACATGACATCCATTTTTGGCTTAAAGGTGAGCCATTTTATGTTCTCAGCAACATTATTTGGTGATTCAGATAGTTGATTAAATACTTTCTCTTCAAACCACCTAATAAATGTTCGATTATGCTCTCTTGCAAGCCACATTGAACTGGATCGCGGATGATTTCTCTTGATAAGATCATTGTGTTCTGTGATGTAGCTACTAACTTCATCGATGTTGTGTAAAATATACAAATGTGCTTGTTCCCACAACTCACGACTGATTCCTTTCACTCCTCCTCCCAGAGTTCCTTTGCCACAATAAGATCCAGTGTGATGGGAATTTTTTTTATCGCTACAAGTTTCATTGTAATTCAAAAAATCATTACAAAAGTCCATCACCTCCCTAGCCACGTAACCCTCAACAATACTCCCTTCAGGACAATAACGATTCCAAACATCACCTTTAAAAACACTCATGTAGCGTTCAAATGGATACATCCAGTGTAAGAAAATTAGACCCAACATCTTCACCTCCCTTGTAATATGTACTACAAGATGAACCATGATATCAAAAAATGAAGGAGGAAAGTACATTTCAAGATGACACATGGTAACAATTATATCTTTCTGTAATTTATCGAGAGTATCAGGATGTATCACTTTGTTGCATATTTCATTGAAGAAGAAACAGAGTCTTGTGATTGCAAACCTTACATGCTTCGGCAATATAGATCGAATAGCCACAGGTAAAATTTGTTGCATTAAGGTGTGACAATCGTGAGATTTGAGACCTATCAGTTTCAGATCCTTCATTGATACCAATCTATGAATATTAGAAGAGTATCCTTGTGGAACCTTAATATTATACAAGCACTCATAGAAAGTCTTTTTCTCTTTCTTTGACAAAGTGTAACAAGTCGGTGGCAAATATGTGCGGCGACCCCTGATCTCCACTGATAATTCTTTTCTAATACCCATTAATTCTAAATCTTTTCTAGATTTGATGCCATCTTTAGTCTTTCCTGGTATGTTCAATAGCGTACCGATGATGCTATCACAAATATTTTTTTTCAACATGCATGACGTCAATGCAGTGTCTAATTGCCAAAGATCTCCAATAAAGAAGATCCCAGAATATTGACCTCTTCTTGTATAGAGATTTGTCACATGCGAGTGTATGACTACTTGAACTCTTTCCAAATTCATTAACAATATGTTTCACCCTATCATATACAACATTTCCTGGTATAGGTTTAGGAGCACTTCGTTCCTCAGTTGACCCATTAAAGGTTTTGCGTTGCCTTCGATAAGGATGCACTGGTGGGAGAAATCTCCGATGACCAAGATATATGATTTTACCACCATGTTTCCGTCTGATTGAATCAATATTTTCCTCACAAACAGGACATGCTTTGTATCCTTTTATGCTATATCCAGACAAATTTCCATAAGCTGGAAAGACATTAATCATGCAAAATAACATAGCACGCAAACTGAAGATCTCTTTACGTGAAGCATCATATGTCATAATACCTTCTTCCCATAGTTTCATTAGGTCATCAATTAGAGGTTGAAGGTAAACATCAATATCATTTCTAGGTTGCTTGGGCCCTGATATCAATATTGACAACATCACATACTTATTTTTCATACACAACCAAGGAGGAAGATTGTATATAACAATCATAACAGGCCACGTGCTATGTTGGTTGCTTAATGTACCATAGGGATTCATTCCATCTGTACAAAGCCTAAGTCTTAGGTTTCTTGGTTCTTTACCAAATAGAGGGTATAATAAATCAATTTTCTTCCATTGTGGTGAATCAGATGCATGTCGTAGGATGCCATCATCATTGACCTTTAACTCCCCATGCCAAGACAAATTTTGCGCATCTTTTATATTAGAAATAAGTGTTGAAATCGTGGTATTATTGGTAGATACCACATCACCTTGGCAGGAGAGCCATTTTTAGCCTTAGTTGAATTTGTAGTCTTATACCTTGACGCACCACATTTTGGACAATTTCTCAAATTACTATAGTCCTTCTGAAATAACACACAATCATTTGGACATGCATGAATCTTCTTAGCCTCCATTCCCATTGGGCACATTATTTTCTTTGCTTGATATGTTGAAATTGGAAGCTCGTTGCCTTCAGGAAGAATTTCCTTTAACAAAGACAACAGTGAAGTGAAACTCTTATCGCTCCAACGGTTTTGAGCTTTAAGAGTATATAATCGCATCACAACACTCAACCCCGTGAACTTAGTACAACCCTTATATAATGGTTTTTCAGCATCATGGACAATGTTTGCAAATAAAGAAGGTGGATCAATGACATTGTCCCGACAACTACGTAGCATCTCATCAACCATATCATCCTGAATTGGTTCATCATTAACATTATCATCATTATCTATATCTTCTATGCCACAACTATTAGTATCGACATTTTCTGATCCATAATTCAATTTCTCTCCATGCCAATACCATTCATTATAACCTTGTATGATCCCATTGCATATGACATGATTCTTAATTTCCTCACCAGTATCAACTTTCAAATTGTTACAACAATTTCTACATGAACAATATAGCCTATCTGTAGGTATAGTTTCCTATGTTCCTCAGCAAATCTGATAAATTCATCAAGACCTTTAGCAAACTCTGGACTGCAACGGTTCTTGATAGACATCCAACTTTGATCCATTTTCTATATCACATTAAAATTAATTATAAAACTAACAGTTTAATATTGATACTATAATAATCTGTAAGTTTTTATTGATAGGAAGTTAATTACTTATATACTAAAGTGTACCACCTATCCCATTTTTGAATATTTAATCTCACTAGTAACTGTATAATGTATGTTTAGTTTTGAAGAAAATTTCAACAACATTTCCCCTAAGTTCTCCAAGTACACCGATGTAAATGGCAAATAACCACTCACATGTGTACCCAGAGAACAAATAAAGAAATCCTACTAAAATAATCTACAAAACTAAACATACATTATACAGGTACATCCTAAGTGAGATTAAAATATCCAAAAACAGTCCCAAACCGGAGACTATCCAAAGTTTACTCCTAATGAGTAAATTTTGAACGGGTTTCTAAGTTAATATATAAATGCATCAACCCTAAAGTGTCAATATAAGAGTACACATGTCTAATCTTGTATTAATTTCTAGAATTTATATAATTATTACATATGAAAAAAGACATGTTTTTATTATTGGGTTATCAAATCATATAAAATGAAAAATACTTGTACAAATTAGCAAAGTAAGGCCATTTCCAACAGTCCAAAGATTGAAATCATTATAATATTCAGAACTATTTGTGAACATTACAATAAATATGATTAAAACATTTATAGCTCACACATAAATAAGGAGCAGGTCCACTCTCGGTCGACAATTAGTCGACCGAGTGCCCACCTGCGCGCAGCATCCAGGTCCACTCTCGGTCGACGAATTTGTCGACCGAGAGTGGACCTGGACGCAACCATGGCGTCGGACGGGAACGAAGGAAGGCGGGAATGAAGGAACGGAAGTGGAGAACTTACTTGGAAATGGCGGCGACCTTCGTGGAGGATGAGACGACCTTCATGGAGAGGCGGCGACCTTCGTGGAAGAGTGGAGAGGCGATGACGACGAGCTCTATTTGGCGGCGACGGCGAGCTCTATTTTCCGGCGACGATGAGCTCTATTTTGCTGCGCGGAGAGTGGCAACGACCCGGACACCACGATCCTTTGGCGGCGCGGAGAGGTGGCACGACTTCACGGAGAGGAGGCAAGGGTTTCGCAGCGGGAATGACACAAGAAAGCAAAGGTTTCGCGGCGCCGCGGGAGAGAAAAATAGAACAGAAAGGTTTTCGCGGGAGGAAGAAAGGGTTTCGGCTTTTTCACTTAGAGAAAGACATGTAGCGTCGGTTAAACAAAACAAACCGAAGCTACAGATAAGCGGTGCCCATGTCGTGTTATTTAAAAACACTCAAACGCATTTTCGGTTGACGAATTTGTCGACCGAAAAGACCTCTAGGGTCAGTTATAAGGAAAAAACTGACGCTACAAGTGCTTATACAAAGGAAATCTGGCCCCTTTCGGTCGACAAATTCGTCGACTGAGAAGGAGCAAGATTTCCTTCGTATAAGCACCTCTAGGGTCAGTTTTTTTCCTTATAATCGACCCTAAGTTTATCTCGGTCGACAGAAGAGGACTTTAGAGTCAGTTATAAGGAAACAACCGCCCCTAGAGGTGCTTATACGAAAGAAATCTGGCTCCTTTCAGTCGACGAATTTGTCGACTGATATCTATCGGTCGAGAAATTCGTCGACCGAAAGGTGCCATATTTCCTTCGTATAAGCACTTGTAGCGTCGATTGTTTCCTTATAACCGACCCTAGAGGTCTTTTCGGTCGACAATTTCGTCGACCGAGAATGTGTGAACTAAACTGGATCGAAAATTCATGTCGGTCGACAATTATTGTCGACCAAGGAGCGTTTTAGGGTCGGTTATAAAGAAAAAACCAACCCTAGAGGTGCTTATACACGTGAAATCTGACTCTTTTTCGGTCGACAAATTCGTTGACCGAGGAGTGTTTTAGGTGCTTACACAACCCTAATAATGATGTTATGTGAAACCCTATAGGTCTTTTCGGTCGACCAATTCGTCGACCGAGGAGCCCTTAAGGGTCGGTTATAAGCGAAAAACCGACCCTAAAGGTGCTTATACACGTTAAATTTGGCTCTTATTCGGTCGACGAATTTGTCAACCGAGGTGTCTTAGAGGTGCTTATAACCGACCCTAGAGGTGGTCCTAAGTCCTCCTCATTCGACAATATTGTTGACCGAGAGTGTCTCGGTCGACAATATTTTCGACCGAGATTAACCCTGTTTCAATATTTTAAATTAAGTACCAAGTGTGTGTATGAGTGTGCGGTTGTGACACTATTGTAGGGGATGACCTATCTAAGTGTTGTAAATGGCTAGGTAAGATCTAACACTTGATTTACATGATATCTAAGTACTTGTACAAAATTTAAATGATATCTAATATAATCATTTTGTATGACTCTTTAGTTCTCCCTCTTAATTTTATGCTATGCTCTCCCTTAAAGAGATATTTAATTTTAAAACCAAGTGATGCTTTGTCAAATTTAGCCATAATTTATTTTTCAATCATTTGAAATAACAATATTCTTATATAACATGTATATGTCCAAATGAAGGCATGGAAAACACTTTTATTCATAACAATTTAATGCCCATACACTTTATAAGATGAAGCATGACATACTTGCTTTATAAAAAGATATCCATTATAATCATTACAAAGATATCTCATAATCTCACTGAAAAGACCGAATGATTACATCAATGTTTGGGTCTTTTCCAAGAAAGGGCTCAACTCCATAATATTTGACCAGTGTCTGCCACTCCAAGGCACCTGTCTTGGTTAAGGCATAAGCCTCCAAGAAGGTGGGAACACGATCAAAGCGAAAGTGGGTAGCAATGTCTTGAAGTTGAGATGGGGAAAACTGAGTATGTGTGAGATCAGGAGATGGTGGAGGTGGAATTTGATAGTAGTTGTAGGAAGGATTGTATGGATTTATCATGCCAGGATTAAGGGAATAGAGATATTCATCAGGTTGGTTAGGAGAGAGAGCTTGCATCCTTTGGTTTAAATAAGTCATTCCATGGTGATTATAATCCAATTGCCTACTTAGGTGATATTGGGATCCAGCAATGTATGTCAAGGTGTTTGTAATAGGATCATGGGGTAGGTTGGTAGGAGGAGGTGGTGGAGGTATGTCTTGGGTGGATGTCTCCCCTTTAGTCCTAGCCCTTTTGTGGCCAAAGTCGATTCCCATCTTTTCCACCATATTTTTACTTATCTTTTGGGGTTTTCTATCCCATGTGTAACCTAAGTCATCCTCAATATTCTTCTTAAGAAAATGTTGAGTGATTTAACATACAAAGTCAGCATAAGGTGGATTGCCAGAAAACTCAAGCATATTCTTAAGGATGATACGAATAAAGTTTATGGGAATACCTTTGAGAATGGCATAGATAAGGCACATACGAAAGGTGGGTATGGTGCGCTCCCGCTAGAGGGTTACAACACCGGCCAACTAGGGTGGCTGAGTGCAATCCACGAGGTCGGGAGGCACCACTACTACAAAAACATCATTCAGTGGCGCTTTTAGTGGCGTCGGTTATTTAGGAAAACCGACTCCTATTGTACATAGGCGTCGGTTATTTACACTCACCGACGTCTATATTCGAAGACCAGCCAGACACGGGTACCGCTTTGTATTCAGCGTCGGCCATTTATAACAGACCGACGTCTAAAAGTAGCCTGTGAAAATCAATTTTCGAGCGAACTTTTTTCGTCTCCTACAGCGTCGGTTTGGTAACTATTAACCGACTCCTATGTAAATGAAAATTTGCGCGAAAAATTAGGGTAAAGGTTGCATTGTTGGGCGTCGGTGTATTACTATCAACCGACGCCTTTAGCAACCTAATAGACCCGCGCGACGCCCGTTAGGCACCTACCTATTCCATTGTCTTCATCGCTAGCTGTCGCGCTGCTCGATCGCCCGCCTGCCGGTTCTCGCCGTCGCCGACGCTGCCCGTGCTTCCTTGCCTCGCCGTCGCCGCCGACGTTGCTGTTGCTGTGCGTCGCCGCCGACCTTGCTACTGCTGCTGCTGTTCGTCGTCGGCGCCGCCCACCTAGCTTCTTCCAACAGAGCCGCCGCCCTAGCTTCTTCTCCGGCGCCCTTCTTCTCCGGCGCCATTCTTCTCCGCCGCCCCTGCTGCTGCTGCTGTCCGCTCGTCGCCGCCCTGCACCGCCGCCCTGCTGCTCCAGCCACCTGCTGCCCGCGCGCGCGCCCTGCTGCTCCATCCGCTGCGCCACCGCCACGCCTGAGAACCGGCGCCGCCGCCACGCCTGGTGCCCTCCTGCTTGCCCACCTGCCTGCCCTAGCTCCTTCCTTTCTTCCTGCTGACACCCGGCGTCTTGTTTCTACAACACTGGTTAGTTTTACTGATTTCCTTGCTGTTAGTTTTGTATAAAATTCATGATGTAGTGTGATCTTAAATCCTAGAGTGTACCCCTTTTGTCTACTATTTGATATCCTTGATTTTATCTTCTATCCTAAATAAAATTAAGGGACCCATGATTAGAAAACAATTCCAAACATGGCACCCACACTAATTGGAAGGAAATAAAATATGATTATTGAAATGCACATTTGTGATGTGATACCTTTTTTAGGATGCATATATTAGATTCAACCTTTGAGACATCCTTTTATGAGTTCCAATACAATTAGGGTTTCATTTCATTGCCATTGTATGTATTATAATATTACATCTTTCACATAAAAATTAATTAAATTGAATCCTATTGGAACCCTAATTTAAATCCTAATTTGATTTAAACTTGTCCATTCTAGCATCATTTGATTTGATTAAACCCTAACATTGTTTAAACCCTAACATCAATTGTGATGAAACCCTAACATGTACATATCTATTATTGTGTTTGTTGACCTAGAAACCCGTCCAAGATTTACTCATTAGGAGTAAATCTTGGATAGTCCCCGGTTTGGGACTGTTCTTGAACACCTAATCTCACTTAGGATGTAAGTGTATAATGTGTATTGAGTTTTCGAGAAAATTTTGGTAGCATTTTCCCGTTTGTTCTCTAAGTACATATGTACTTAGAGAACAGCGGGGAAATGCTGCCGAAATTTTCTTGAAAACCCAATACACATTATACACTTACTAGTGAGATTAGGTGTTCAAGGATGGGATAGGTGGTACACATTTATTATATATAAGAATGACATCACATGTGTTTGTTGGCCTAGAATGTGAACAATCATTGTTTTTTATATTACTTGTACATTGATATAAATTAGAATGAACAATCACTAAATTATATATTGTTTGTATGGAGTCCGGCTTCATTGTACATATCTATTATTGTGTTTGTTGGCCTAGAAACCCGTCCAAGATTTACTCATTAGGAGTAAATCTTGGATAGTCCCCGGTTTGGGACTGTTCTTGAACACCTAATCTCACTTAGGATGTAAGTGTATAATGTGTATTGAGTTTTCGAGAAAATTTTGGTAGCATTTCCTCGTTTGTTCTCTAAGTACATATGTACTTAGAGAACAGCGGGGAAATGTTGTCGAAATTTTCTTGAAAACCCAATACACATTATACACTTACTAGTGAGATTAGGTGTTCAAGGATGGGATAGGTGGTACACATTTATTATATATAAGAATGACATCACATGTGTTTGTTGGCCTAGAATGTGAACAATCATTGTTTTTTATATTACTTGTACATTGAAGGATTGCTAATTGATAAAAGATCACAATTTTAGAGACATGTATGTTTATACAAATGCTAAATGTTTTCCTTATTCTAGTTGATACAAATGCTAAATGTTTTCCTTTTTAATGAAATTTTCAGATGGCTCACCATGATGAGAATGATGTCCATGATGAGCATGAAGTCCATGATGAGCATGTTGTCCATGACGAGCATGGCGAGGATACCAACGTAAGTTCTAAAAACATATCCCGTATTTCTATAAAATTCATTATCTTCTAGTTATGTCATATATCCTGTATTTCTATATTGGCTTAATTCGGTGTGTTTATTTTTGTCAAATTTTAGGTTGATGATGCACAGCTACCCACTGAAGCAATTGAGCAACTTGATGTGCAGCAACAAAAACTTAACAAGAAAAGGGGTATCACTCTGTTGAAAAAGTTACTTGCGCTGAGTGGCAGTGGATCCAAATTGGTTGTGGAGTTTGATAATGGAGGGAATGCAATTGGAGTGAACCGCAATAATTTTATAAACTATCTTGGGGTTGTCACTCGAAGCCATTGTGGTGTTAAGTATGATAATTGGCATAAAGTTCCTCAGGCGAAGAAAGACTTGATATGGAAAGATTTATGTGTGAGTTATTATTATTTGCAATTCTATTTTGTAGATTACAAATTCTATTATTTGCAATTATATTTTTGGTACTAGTTAATAACATTTCTATTTTACAGAATCTGTTTGCATTGGATGAGATGTTGCATCGTAAAAGTGTGATGCAACGCGCTGGAAAGATGCTTAGGAATTACAGGACAAATCTGAACAGAGAATACATAAGACAGGGTGATAAGAAGAAGAAGTCAGCCCTTGAACAATGGAACTTCTTGGACAAAGAAGATTGGGACAATTTTGTTGCTTCAAGAAAATCTGAAGAATTCAAGGTATTAGGCGTCACTCCCATTTTAATTAATATACATTGTATTCACCTATTCAAGATTAACATTTAGTGCTACTAACCTAATTATAAATGTGCATACTAACTAGGCCCTCAGTGAGGCACAAAAAGCAAGGTGTGCACTGAATGTACATGACCATACTATGGGTCCAAAAGGCTATGCAAGCGTTCGCCAAAGACTACAGGCGGAGTCTGCGGCTACTCAGGAGTCTGCGGCTACTCAGGAGTCTGCGGCCACACCCTTGCCTCGCCATGATATCTGGATAGCTGGCAGGAAAAACAAGAAGGGTGAAATAAAGAAGCCCGAAACTGCTGAGGCGGCTGCAAAAATGGTAAAATACAACTCTTAGAGCAATCATTTGAATATTGATTATTTGTGGTGTTAACTTACCAATTTTTGTTTATGGTGATTAGCGGGAGCTGCACGAGCAGAGGAAACAAGGCACGTTCATCCCTCAGGGCACAAGGGATGAATTGACAGTTGCTGTGGGTAACCCAGAGCATCCTGGACGTGTTAGAGGTGCCGGCGCTGGTGTGGGCATCAAAGCATTCTTTGGGCCATCCCAGCGCAAACCCAGAGCGGGACTTTCTCAAGAAGAGGTAACATATTCTATTTTTAGAATGTTACTGCAAAAGGAAATTCATTAATAAAAAGCTAATATTTGTTTTATCCATGTATAGGAGAATAAGAGAGTCGAGGATATAGTTGCTAAGAAGCTCAACGATGTGGTTGCTGAGAAGGTCAAGGAAGAATTGCTGCGGTGGCAGGCATCTCAGGCTTCCAATCAGCCTATGCCGACCCACTCTTCTCCTGGTGCACAGACTGCAAGTAATCCTGGAGACCCATCGCCTAACACGTCTGCTGTAAGTATTGTTTATGACATTGTAGCTAGTCTTTTCAAGATGATATGTTTTCAAGATGATATGTATATATGTATAAAATTCTTTACGTAAATTTGTAGGCATTGAAGCCATGCCGCTTAAGAATGGAAAACTATGTTGTTGTAGAGGCGCAAGCTTACCAGTCCCTTCCTGGGGCAACGTTTCATGGGACTCCAATGCCGCAGGGCTACATTCGTGTGGGCCCGATACATGTATTACCCGATTGGAGGGAAGTTGAGTTGCCATATGCCCACCCAGATATTGATACACTTGGTGAGGCAGAAGGCGGGGTCATATTGTGGCCCAAAGCAGATGTCCTCTACACGACTGAAATTGTAAGATAAATTTACATTGATTTAGACTGTTAATGTGTATATATGATGTCAACTGATCTGAAATTATATATACAGGTTAAAAAGAAGACACCAGGAGCACCTAGGCCTCCACCTCCAATTCCCGCATTACCAACTTGGGTTCCAACTGACCTACCATACCCGTTAGGTCCTGCTTGTAGGGGAATGGCATGTTGGCTACGGGCACATAATATACTTTGCCCTATAATTGTTTCTTTAGATGCAGATTATGCAGGTCAATCATACGACAGCTCTTTATTTATACAAGATATTATTGAGCTGTTTATGTATGATTGGTTGAATACATCAATGATAGAGACATGGATAAGGTGAGATCTTGTTTATACATCCATATACCTTGTGTAAGATCCGATGATCTAGTTTCTTATATATTAATGCATACGTCTATATGTTTTGCAGCTACTTAATCGAAGATCATTGCAAACAATTTGCATATGATCATGTGGGATTTTTGATTCCATCATTGATTAGTATGGTAGCTAAAGACCCTGATAGTGTTCAACAATACTGTATAGATGCTTTTACAATTTTTGGTCATCAAATGAAGACGATAATAATAGCTCCATTCAATGTCAAGTAAGTTTGCTTTATTTATACTTTGGACTTAAGAAAATTCCATTATTATTTTGCATTTTGAGTTATTAATTGTTAACTTTTTACCTCTAGTGGTAGACATTGGGAGTTACTAGTTATTGTCCCCGGGACGTTCACAGTTTATTATCTAGATCCCGCAGGAAGTACATTAAACACTAAAATTGGACACGTAATGAGAATGGCATTATTCTGGTGAGAAATATTTCATTTTTTATATCCGTTAACATCTTTTATTACATTACTATTTACTTATGCAACTTAGTGTGTTATATTAACATGTAGGGGTTTAGATGCATTCAAACATGCTGGAGGAAAGGTCCCAAGGAAAAAGAACTAGCCATTGTCTTGGGAGAACGTAAAAGTAAGTTCCCGACTCCCCGACTCCAATGTATATATTATTGATGTGAATTGTGCTTAGTTGTATTATTTTGTATGTTTCAATTTATAGTGCGCTACACAAGACAATGGCTGGGCATGCACATACTATGTGATGCGATTTATGCAGATGATTATCAAACATGCCGCATTGGACATCGATACCATACATGAGGTATTATATATAGTCTCATTAGTTAGTATGAAATATATCAATCTTATTTTTATATTATTACTTATATATATACATCATTCTCTTTGCAGGTGTTTAAAACTGACCACACTATAGGCAAACGCTTAAAAAATGTACATGCTCCATATACGAGGGAAGCATTAGATGAAGTAAGAGAAGAATGGGCAATAGCTGTACAAACAGTGGCAACTGTAAGATATAATTGGGATGTTGATAGTGATGATGAATGATACTTTGTAAATGAATGTTTCTGAATGTTAAAACATGTATTTGAATGATTCTATATGTGTGAACGTGACAATTGAATTGATGTCTGAATGTATCTACTTGTGTGAATCTTTTTATGTTAATTTTGCAGGTTTGTGGCCTGTTTGTAGGCTGATATCAATGGATGTCGTAAACCTGCAGTTCAGAAAACTGAACTGCAGGTTCTCATCCTGCTGACCAGCCACAGCAGGCCTGCAAACAGATTTATAAAAAAAAAATAGATATAGGCGTCGGTTATTTACAGATAACCGTCAGCAAAGACCTACAGCGTCGGTTTTTTGTTGAACACCGACGCCAAAAGTGTTCGCGCTACAGGAAATGGGAGTCATCTAGGACACTTTTCTGCGTCGGTCCTTTAGTATATAACCGACGCAAGAAAGCGTCCTAGATGACGTCATTTTCTGTGGCGCGAACCCTTTTGGAGTCGGTGTTTTATAATAAACCGACGCCTTTATGTTAAATAGGCGTCGATTTTTTAACCGACGCTGAAGTGTCCAACCTTTTAGCGGCGCCCACATAGGCGTCGTTCAGAAACCGACGCCAAAGGGGGTTAAACAACCGACACTAAAAGGCACTTCTGTAGTAGTGCACGGGATGATGGATGGGATCCTTGCTTTCGAAATTTATATGGTCCCAAATCAAGTCTATCACTAAAACTAAAACAATGCGCCCGCAAGCGTACGGGGTACTGTTGTAGTATAGATTAAAGGCAAGATGCGGGGTCGAACCGCGGAGATAGAGGGGGCGCTAGAGTTAGAAAGCGTGAGCTATGTTCCTTATGTGGAGCTTAGGGTTTTTAGGGTTTGAAGGTTTGTTTGATTGATTAAGCTAAACGAGCAAGTAGGAAAAGCAATGTGAAACTAAGTTATCAAAAGACTAAATTAGCAATATGAGTTAACAAGCTATCTAAACAAGAGCAGGGACGAATTATACCAAACTAAGCAAGCAACTAACAATTTAGAGCCTAAGTTAACCACTAAGCAAGATGAAAGATCTAAATTAACACTAGCTAACAAAACGAGGCAATTGACTAAGTTAGACTAAAGCAATTGAACTAAGCTAGCACTAACAAGCAAACTAGGCAATTAGGGTTTTAAGCAATTAGATGAAGGAGGTGGGCCGTTTGGGAATGTGACCTTGGCATTAGTTGGGGGATGTCACCATAATAAGCAATTAACATATCTCATTCTAGATTACCAAACCAAACAATAAGGTGGGTGCTATGAGAATGTACCCTAAGCTACTGATTGGAGAACTAGGGCTAGGTGTAATTCTCATAGGACGTCCCAAGTCTAGGTCTCTAGGATAAGTGATATTAGTCAATTGAGGACCAAGGGTAAGGATGGGAGTAGAGATGAGGGTATTTGACCTCATGCCACTAGCCACCTCAGCCTTTAGGAAATCCTAGGCAATTGCACTAATCACACTTATACTAGTCACTTAGAACTCACATTTGCATGTAGGAAGAAGGTGATTATGTAGGAAGATAGGGGGCTAGCTAGGGATCTGAATTAAGGACCTAGGAGCCAATCCTATGATAGCCACATAGAAACCAAAACATCCTAGAAACAAATGTCTTCAAACACCACAAGGCAAGCAATTAATGTAATTAAACAACAATCACATGCACAAGTAATGGGAAATGAGATATAAGCAAAGGCAATCATCATATAAATGAAATATGTTCATTACAAATTATATTCCCCCAACATGGTATCAAAGTCACATTTTTGCCCCAAACAGCCCACCCAAGGGGGCTTAGCTATACATGATCAAACTAGGAAAAGAAGGGGATAGAAGAAGGGAAAACACCATGAAGCTCGATGTAATGGCCTCTTTCTTCACCTCCAAACAGCTGCAGACGACCTCCCTCCTCCAAAGGTGCAGGGGTGCATGAAAATGGTGGAATGGATGGATAGAAACCTAGAGAAACTAGGTTTCTATGGTGGAAATGAGTGGAAAGTGGGTGGAAATGGGGTTAGATGCAAGGGAGTAGGTGGATTGGAGTAATGGAGGCAAGGAAGCATCTAGGGTCGGCTAGGGGTGCTTAACCTCGAGCCCTAGAAGCAACTAGTACTTATATAGGAGCTAGGGTTAAGTGGGGGTAGAATAGGAATAACAGTGGAAAGTTATGTAGGGTATGTGATCACCACGGTCGTGGTGGGTGTGCCACGGCCGTGGTGAGGGTAGTGGGGGACGAACGTGGGGTGGTGAACACGGTCGTGGGGTGAAGGCAGTGGTGAAAAAGCAAAGTAGGGTGGTGGCCACGGCCATGGCGGAGTGCCACGGTCGTGGTGGGTAGCATGCACCACGGCCGTGTTGGGTGACACGGCCGTTTTTTAGGAGTCGGGCTGACCGTGGGGAGGGGACACGGGCGTCTTGATCAGCATCGGCCACGGTCGTGGCTTTTTGGGCAACTTCCCTGTTGGAAACTGATTTTTCACAATTTAATTCCCACGACCGTGGCAGGGTGCCACGGCCGTGTTCTCTTCTACTGACCACGACCGTTCTGATGGCCACGGCCGTGGTGTCTTCAAGGACCATGGTCGTGGCAGGTGGCCATGGCTGTGGGATTCTGTGGATTTTCCTGTTGCAGCCTGTTGGAATTTGGCAATAAAGCCACGACCGTGGCATTGGGGCCACGGCCGTGGTGAGGCTTGACTTCTTGATTTTGCTTCTTACTTTGTCAATTTCAGATGTCTTTGCTCGGGGATGGTTTTTGGCCACTGGAGGTAGGTTGCGGGAGAGTTTGGGGCCTTCTTTGGGTTCCTCCCTCTCTCTCGTCCATCTAAGCATGGTCCAAGTACCTGAAAAACAGTGCAAAGAACATCCATAAGCGTATTTGCAATGATACTCATATTGGGGAGAAAATACTTGTAATCTAACATGTTTAGATGCAACTTATATACAAAATGGCACAGGATGGAGCCCTAAAATAGGGATGCATCACCACCCCAAACTTAAAACATACTTGTCCTCAAGTATGCTCCAACTTAATCTCTCTTTTCCGTTCTTTTCAACAAAAACAAATGACAAATGCAAAGCAGCAGAAGATTATTGAATAAATATGGTCTTGGAAATGACTAAGTGCATGCGTCTCACATCTCTCCTCTCCTTCTTTCACAACCCAATCATGAACTGAGCACTGAGCATACAAACTTCAAATATAAAGCATAGAAACACAAGTTGTCCATATGCCCTTTATGTCATTCCGGGTAAACCGTTTCATGTTGGTGTTAATCACAGGTGACTAGGAGTGTTGTTTCACTTTCATGCATTCAGTCTTATGCTTCAAACCACACTAGATGATCCACTTGGCTGTAGAAAGGGCAAAGTGAGCTAGATTTGATGTTTTCTAGCTCAATGGGCATAAAAGAAGAAGAAAGGGTTGCAGCAAGATTTGGGGTGCTTTTACACACTCCTTTTTTTTTTTCTTTATTTGAATGCTCTTAAACAGGAGCATCCTTTTATTTTATTTTTGCTTTTTTTTTTCTTTGCCCTTGGTATAGATATGGCATATGGTGGATGGAGTGAAGCGGGGAGGTAAAGATGTGGCCACCCCAAACTTTTGGAGGTGGCCACGGCTAATATGTGCACTTTGGCATCTTTTTATGAGGCGGAGGGGTATGAAGATGGTGGAAGAAAAGTCGGATCAAAGAGGGGTCATCAATGTAGTTTTCAACATACGATTCCCTGCATGAAAGTTAATTCAACACTTCACCAAGTAATATCACATCACATGATAGAATTAACACAATATTCATATTTCTACCAAGTGATTCCATTGGCTTTAAGCGTTTGTCGCTTGCTCAATTCATGATTCAACCAACACATTCACAGACTTAAGAGATGTGGTTCACATGTAAAAAGTCACAAGCAAGACCATATATCAATAAGATCTAAGAATGTAGCATGCATTTGTCACAAGAGTAAACCTTTTCATTTCAAACATTGGAGATTAAGTCAAAACATCCTATCAGAGCAAGAATATTCAAATCTGGGCAAAATTGGCCAAAATGGTGCCAATTTGCACTAAATCGCATCTAAACCTACTTTAGGGAATTTAAAAACATAAAGCAACAAATCCTACTTAACATGCATAAGAAATTATCAAAAACTACGTGAGAATGCAGTGCATAGTATGAAGAAGCAAAATTTTGAAAAATTACTCAAAAATCCAGAAGTTAACTACATGAATGCGTGAATGCAAAATTTTGAAAAATTACTCAAAAATGCAGAAGTTAACTACATGAATGCGTGAATGCAAGCAGGCACACAAGGTCAAGGTAATCGAGTATGGTAAGTCAGTCAAATTGTTTGATCATCTTGCAAAAATTCAGCACAAGGTACATAGAGAAAAATGCGGCGAAAGAAGGCTTACCGCCCTACCACCCCAAACTTTTAACTCATGATGTCCTCATCATGAAATAGAAGTTTAGACTAGTAGGGTAAAAATGTGTGGGGTTGCGAAAGGCAACCGGCGAGAGTTGGAGTGGTCAAAGTAACTTTTAGGTGAGAAGGACAGGGCCACCACGGCCGTACTGGGCAGCACGGTCGTTCTGGCTTTCTTCCTGTAGCTCCTCCATTGAGTTGCAATCTTTTCTTCCACTTTGACCTATGTCTCGGCTAAACTCTTCGGCTTCATCTTTTCTTTCTTATGCATGTGCTAAAATGATTCACAAACAGAAAAACTATCAAGTATAGTGTGTGTGTGTGTGTTTCTTGGAAACCAAAAGAAAGTATGGTAAAAACAAGGTTCGAGAATCTCAAACCACGTGGGTTGCCTCCCACAAGCGCTAAATTTATAGCCTTCAGTCGGGCTTGTTGCTCTTTTTCATCATGTATTGATACCCACGGTGCCCTCCTTCTCTTCTATGGTGATCCTGTCGAGCGCTCTTACGACATGTGCTTCGTCCCAAGGAGTGTACATGGAATAGAAGTATGGGCTCGATCTCCACAGCTCCAGAGGGTCACGATAGCACAAACTCTCGCCAAAGTCTTCATTGGCCAGCTCATCTCTCTCTTCTTTGGTGAACATGAAGAAGTCGATTTTTTTCCTCTTGTAAGTAACCGTCAGCGTGCCCTTGTGGATGTTGATTTCAGTTCCCGCAGTAGATAGGAAAGGTCTACCCAATATGAGGTACTCTTCTCCATCAATAGGTGTGGTGTCCACTATCAAGAAATTGGTCACATAGGCAATGTTCACTCTTTCATCCATCGACACTATTGTGTTCTGCATGATTCCCAAGGGCTTCCTTTTGGTTCCGTCACCCAAGATAATGGCGCACTCCACTGGTTTCATTTTATTTAGGCCAAGCCGTAGGTACATGCTCCATGGCATGAGACTTGTTCCTGCACCTAAGTCAATGAGAGCGTGCTGGACGGGTTGTGTGCCAATGAAGCAAGAAATCAGAGGTACTCCCAGATCACCTCTCTTTTCTGGGAAGCCATTGTCATAGATGAAGTTCACAGATTTTGAGGCAACAATCTCTTCGGTCGGCAATAGCACTAACTTTCTCTTTCCCATGCATATGTCCTTCATCAATGAAAAGAGTGATGTAACACCTATTGTTCCCCGCTTCAAGTTTCCTAGGAGATTCATAACATTTCTACCCCCTTTTTGGAGAGTCGAACCTTCATGGGGTTGCTTCCTGTTTTCATCAACTATCGCCACTGTAGTGGCTGGAACTTGCGGAGGGGTGATGGCGACACTAGTATCATGTAAAGATCTTGGTTTCCATAAGGACATGGCTTCAAATGCTGCTATGTCTATGATAATTTCTGCATCCCCGGGTGAGGGTGGAGCCAATGAGAGTGCCTCTACATTCACGTCTGGTGCAGTAGCAATCTGGGTGTACCTATCATTCTCTGGTGGTGCTTGGGCGGCAATTCCTTCGGAGTCTTCTTTATCTTTGCTAGATCCCTCACGTATCGGGACTTTGCTTCCAACCTCAGTCACTTTCTTTCCCCTTTTGCCGCAGCCTTGAGCAGTTTCTTCACTCCATATGACAGTGACCATACTCACTTGCTCATGTGAAGAAGGGGGAGCTTGTGAGGACGGAGGTGGTGGTGGTCTTTGCTGGGGAGGATTAGGATTTTGGAGTATGCAAGTTGGTTGTGGTGGAGGTGGAGGTTGGTAAGTATGTGGTGGTGGTGGTGAGTATTGGTAGTTTAGCGGGGGTTGGTGGGATGGCGGAGCATATGGGTGTGGTGGCCCTTGGTATTGTGGAAGTGAGGTTGCTTGGTTACGTGGTGGGATGTATGCGGCTTGGGCGGCAGTCACACAACTACCATCGCTGTTAGGATTTGTCATAGGTTGAGATGGCAGTCTCCCCTCTTCACGGCAAGCAAGTGAGATAGAAATTTGATCGAGCCTTTGCTCAAGACGGCTGATGTTCTGTCCTTGAGAAGACACTTCTCTCTTTACCTCATCTAGATTTCTCAGTCTCCCGAGTACTTCCTCTTCAAACTTTGAGTTGTAGAGTGGCTTTTGCTGCCCCTGTCCTTGCCCATCCTCGTTCTGTTGTTTCCAAGAGAAATTTGGGTGGTTCCTCCACTCGGGAGTGTAGGATTGGGACATTGGACCCTGGTTGTTGCGGCCACCAAAGGAATATAGAGCATTGACCTCCTCGTCTACAGTATCAACTGCCCTTGTGGGCTGGTTAGAGGAGCCACCAACTTGATTCTTCATCCACTTCATCATCTCGGTCATCATTGCCATCATGTCGGGATCGGTGGCATTGCGTGCGGGAGCCACGGAGGAAGGTGGAGGAGTGTAGTTCCGGCCGCAATGCCCCCCTTTAGTGGAAGCTTGGTGGCGAGAATTCTCGGCGAGATGTTCAAACAGTGGCCATGAGTCCTCGGGCGGGTTGGCCATGAACGTGCCCCCGCAAGAAGAATCTACATTGTTTTGTCTCTGCTCCTCAAGCCCGGTGTAGAAGGCTTGAACCAGCTGCCAAAGCGGGACCTCATGGTGAGGGCAGTCACGAAGCAACTTCTGGAACCTCTCCCATGCCTCATGGAAAGGTTCGTTCTCTTTTTGGGCGAAGGATGTGATGCACCTTCTCATGTAGGATAACTTGGCTATCGGAAAGAACTTCTTCAGAAACTCATTCTTTACTTCATTCCATGTGACGAGCTCTGGCCTCGAGACGTACCACTCCTTGGCTTTCTCCTTGAGGGAGAAAGGAAAGAGCGTTCTGCGGATCGAGTCGTCGGTGGCAGTAGGCGTACGGAAGGTCGAACACGTTTCCAAGAACGCGTCTATATGGTGATAAGGATTTTCGTTCTCCATTCCGTAGTATGTGGGCAGAAGTCCCAAGAGTGCTGGCAGAATGGAGAACTGCTGACCGGGCATCTGATCCACCAGCGTGGCTATGGGGGAATTGTAGTTCCCCGGTGTGAAATACTCATGAAGCGGGCAGTGCGGTGGTGGAGGTGGAACATCCGGTGGTGGGTTGTTCTCGGCCATCTCGGCCTCTCGGTGTAGGTTGCGGTGAGCTTGACGTCTTCTCCTCCCAATCTGGGGGTCGTAAACCACCAAGTCGGTGCAAGTCGAGCGCGTACTATGCATGCGCAGCTGTCACCTGCGCACGTCACAAACAAACAACAAGGAGCCAAGTTAGCGAACCAATATGTAAGAGTAACATAAAGAATAAAGAATAGCAATGGTGAGGGCAAAAAGAAAGGCTAAGCTACACTATCTAACTAGGCCGAGCGCCTCAGTCCCCGGCAACGGCGCCAGAAAGCTTGGTGCGCTCCCGCTAGAGGGTTACAACACCAGCCAACTAGGGTGGCCGAGTGCAATCCACGAGGTCGGGAGGCACGGGATGATGGATGGGATCCTTGCTTTCGAAATTTATATGGTCCCAAATCAAGTCTATCACTAAAACTAAAACAATGCGCCCGCAAGCGTACAGGGTACTGTTGTAGTATAGATTAAAGGCAAGATGTGGGGTCGAACCGCGGAGATAGAGGGGGCGCTAGAGTTAGAAAGCGTGAGCTATGTTCCTTATGCGGAGCTTAGGGTTTTTAGGGTTTGAAGGTTTGTTTGATTGATTAAGCTAAACGAGCAAGTAGGAAAAGCAATGTGAAACTAAGTTATCAAAAGACTAAATTAGCAATATGAGTTAACAAGCTATCTAAACAAGAGCAGGGACGAATTATACCAAACTAAGCAAGAAACTAACAATTTAGAGCCTAAGTTAACCACTAAGCAAGATGAAAGATCTAAATTAACACTAGCTAACAAAATGAGGCAATTGACTAAGTTAGACTAAAGCAATTGAACTAAGCTAGCACTAACAAGCAAACTAGGCAATTAGGGTTTTAAGCAATTAGATGAAGGAGGTGGGTCATTTGGGAATGTGACCTTGGCATTAGTTGGGGGATGTCACCATTATAAGCAATTAACATATCTCATTCTAGATTACCAAACCAAACAACAAGGTGGGTGCTATGAGAATGTACCCTAAGCTACTAATTGGAGAACTAGGGCTAGGTGTAATTCTCATAGGACGTCCCAAGTCTAGGTCTCTAGGATAAGTGGTATTAGTCAATTGAGGACCAAGGGTAAGGATGGGAGTAGAGATGAGGGTATTTGACCTCATGCCACTAGCCACCTCAGCCTTTAGGAAATCCTAGGCAATTGCACTTATCACACTTATACTAGTCACTTAGAACTCACATTTGCATGTAGGAAGAAGGTGATTATATAGGAAGATAGGGGGCTAGCTAGGGATCCGAATTAAGGACCTAGGAGCCAATCCTATGATAGCCACATAGAAACCAAAACATCCTAGAGACAAATGTCTTCAAACACCACAAGGCAAGCAATTAATGTAATTAAACAACAACCACATGCACAAGTAATGGGAAATGAGATATAAGCAAAGGCAATCATCATAGAAATGAAATATGTTCATTACAAATTATATTCCCCCAACATGGTATCAAAGTCACATTTTTGCCCCAAACAGCCCACCCAAGGGGGCTTAGCTATACATGATCAAACTAGGAAAAGAAGGGGATAGAAGAAGGGAAAACGCCATGAAGCTCGATGTAGTGGCCTCCTTCTTCACCTCCAAGCAGCTGCAGACGACCTCCCTCCTCCAAAGGTGCAGGGGTGCATGAAAATGGTGGAATGGATGGATAGAAACCTAGAGAAACTAGGTTTCTATGGTGGAAATGAGCGGAAAGTGGGTGGAAATGGGGTTAGATGCAAGGGAGTAGGTGGATTGGAGTAATGGAGGCAAGGAAGCAGCTAGGGTCAGCTAGGGGTGCTTAACCTCGAGCCCTAGAAGCAACTAGTACTTATATAGGAGCTAGGGTTAAGTGGGGGTAGAATAGGAATAACAGTGGAAAGTTATGTAGGGTATGTGATCACCACGGTCGTGGTGGGTGTGCCACGGCCGTGGTGAGGGTAGTGGGGGACGACCGTGGGGTGGTGAACACGGTCGTGGGGTGAAGGCAGTGGTGAAAAAGCAAAGTAGGGTGGTGGCCACGGCCGTGGCGGAGTGCCACGGTCGTGGTGGGTAGCATGCACCACGGCCGTGTTGGGTGACACGGCCGTTTTGGAGGAGTCGGGCTGACCGTGGGGAGGGGCCACGGGCGTCTTGATCAGCATTGGCCACGGTCGTGGCTTTCTGGGCAACTTCCCTATTGGAAACTGATTTTTCACAATTTAATTCCCACGACCGTGGCAGGGTGCCACGGCCGTGTTCTCTTCTACTGACCACAACCGTTCTGATGGCTACAGCCGTGGTGTCTTTAAGGACCACTGTCGTGGCAGGTGGCCACGGCCGTGGGATTCTGTGGATTTCCCTGTTACAACCTGTTGGAATTTGGCAATAAAGCCACGACCGTGGCATTGGGGCCACGGCCGTGGTGAGGCTTGACTTCTTGATTTTGCTTCTTACTTTTTCAATTTCGAATGTCTTTGCTCGGGGATGGTTCTTGGCCACTGGAGGTAGGTTGCGGGAGAGTTTGGGGCCTTCTTTGGGTTCCTCCCTCTCTCTCGTCCATCTAAGCATGGTCCAAGTACCTCAAAAATAGTGCAAAGAACATCCATAAGTGTATTTGCAATGCTACTCATATTGGGGAGAGAATACTTGTAATCTAACATGTTTAGATGTAACTTATATACAAAATGGCACAGGATGGAGCCCTAAAATAGGGCTGCATCAGGGTACTTCAGATTTGTTTGCTCTAGGATGGATATTGGTGGCAACAACGAGATTTATGATCCTAGCTTCAGGTTTTAAATTTATGGCATAATAGGTACCCATATCTTCATGGCAAGTTGTATTTGATTGAAAGATGGCTTTTTTGACATCACTAAGGCTAGTTGTAGTGTCATCTTGGGAGAGTTTGTTGAGTGGATTTCCTGTGGTGAGATCAACAAAATCTTTATATTCTTCTATGTCTATGTCAAGCATATCAAGAATACCCTCCTCAGTAAAATGGAATCCATACCCACCAACCATAGAGGAAAAGGAATCATGGTCAGGATGTGGGGTTAAATTGGCATATAATTCATTAACTACTTTGGAGGAGTAGGAATGGAAGGAGGGGATCAGAAAATCAGTCAAATGTTGCACCTTAAAGAGTTCCTCCAAATCGACAATGTTGTGGAAGTCCATGACGTCGACTGACCGTCGTGGAAGAGGAGTTTTTGAGGAGAGCCTGAGGTAGCGGTCGCCTGCAGCTGCGTCGATGAAGGGGACGTCGTTGATGATCGGCAGCGCTGGAGAGACCGTCCTTCCTTTCCTGGCTGCAACTTGCTTCTTTCCACGTGTTGATGAGGAAGCCATCTCGTTGATTTGAAATGGAGAAGTAGCAAGCAAGACTTGGATGTAGAGAAGCTAAAGATTTTCACAAGAATACACTAGAGAGGAGCTAGAGAAGTGAGAATGTGAAGGTGTGAAGAAATGGATCGTTTTGGGTGCTATTTATAGCAAAACAAATCCCATTTCCGTCGACAAATTGTCGACCGACGCCCGTAACGGTCGTCTCCCGGTCGGCCAACGGTCGATCGAACTAGCCGTTACGATGGTCGATTTTCTAGCCTTTATGACGGTCGATTTTCTAGCCATTTGTCGACCGACACCCGCAACAGTCGTCTCCCGGTCGGCCAACGGTCGATCGAACTAGCCGTTACGACGGTCGATTTTCTAGCCATTACGATTTATATTTTAAATCAGAATATTGCCTTTTTAATTCAAGCAAATGGAGGTTCACATGGTTGGCCTCGGTCGAACAATTTGTCGACCGATGTTGTCTCGGTCGAATAATTCCTCGACCGACAAAGAGCCAAATTTCCTTCGTATAAGTACCTCTAGGGTCAATTTTTTCCTTAAAACCGACCCTAGAGGTACTTATTCATGTGTGAAATACTAAACTGGATCCTAAGTTTATCTCGGTCGACAATATTGTCGACCGAAAATCCCTCTAGGGTCGGTTATAAAGAAAAACCGACGCTACAGGAGCTTATACGAACGAATTTGGCTCTATCTCGGTCGACAAATTCGTCGATCGAGAAACAACCAAATTTTGTTCGTATACCTTTATGGTCGTTTTTTTTGCTTATAACCGACCCTAAAGTCCAATTCGGTCGACAATATTGTCGACCAAATAGACTTCTAAGGTCGGTTATAAGCAAAAAACCGACCCTAAAAGTTGCTTATACACTTGAAATCTGACTCCTTATCGGTCGTCGAATTTGTCGACCGAGAAAAGCTCTAAGGTCGGTTATAAGTACAAATCCGACGCTAGAGGTGCTTATATATGCGTGAAGTAAACTGGATCCAGAATTGTTATCGGTCGACGAATTTGTCGACCGAGGAGCCTTTAGGGTCGGTTTTAAAGGAAAAACCGACCTTAGAGGTGCTGAACCGAAGAGGACGTTAGGGTCGGTTATAAGGAAAAAAACCGACCTTAAAGGTGCTCGTATACGTGAAATCCAACTCTTATTCGGTCGACGAATTTGTCGACCGAGGAGCCCTTTAGGGTCGATTATAAGGAAAACCCGACCCTATAGATCGATGCGCGAAGCCAAAATCAAGCAAATTTTTGCCGCGGGAAACTTGTAAATGAATTTCTAAACCAATTGTCTATAAGGTCGCTTATTTTATAAAAACCGACCCTATAGAGATGCACTACAAGGTCGGTTATTTTAAGAAAAGAGACCCAAGAGGTCTTAAGTGGTGCCCGCATTTTTTATAGACATAGAAGGTTGGTTATTTGGAAAACTGACCCTATAGAGATACACTACAAGGTCGGTTATTTTAAGAAAAGCGACCCAAGAGGTCTTAAGTGGTGCCCGCATTTTTTATAGACATATAAGGTCGGTTATTTGGAAAACCGACCCTATAGAGATACACTACAAGGTCGGTTTTTTTAAAAAAACCGCCCAAAAGGTCTTAAGTGGTGCCCGCATTTTTTTTAGACATATAAGGTCGGTTATTTGGAAAAACCGACCATACACGTAGTGATGTTATAACCCATTTCTGTACTAGTGAGTTATCCGCTCATTTGTTTTGTAATAGGAACGAACATATTTGTAATGAGGCAGACAACACTATAGTGAGATGACCAAAAGTATAATACAAAGACTCATTTAGTAATACTACGTAAACTACTGTCATAAATATTTACTGTATTTAGAGGGAGAATAAAAATTTCATATTGTATTTACAAAATGAGTCTTTATATTGCAATTTTGGTTGTCTCATTATAATTAGATGTCTTCTTATTATAGAATATGTCTATGGTAAGAAAAGTTTATTAACCGTACAGCCAGTGAATATATACATATATATGTATATGTATATATATGTATAATATATGTATATATATATAGGGATTAGGAACTGTGTACCGGCCGATACATGTAATTTAATGTATAGACAAATCTAAATGTTCCAACTAGAACTAATAGTCTATAATATTGTTTTAAGCATATTCTAGTTGATAACACATATTTAGTGATGTTTATTGATATCATGTCTCATCTTCTATTATTAACTGCGTGCATTATGAATACGTGACATACTAGTAATATAAATACAGAGTTAATTATATTGCCATATAATATCTTAACGTTCTCCACAATATATTTAAAAGGGTCATATTAATTGTAAGTGGGTTTTATATTAAATTTATGATCAGGGTTGTACCTAAATATTACTATACATCCAAGTTAGGTACATAAAGGTACATAACTAATTTTTTGAGAGCATTTAGATAATATCTTGCTAAGATTTTACCTTTGAATGTATTTTAATTTAACCATGATGTGTAGGATCTCAGGGATGGCTGCGTCTAGGTTTCAACATGTTGCACAACTCCTACCATAAACTCTCACATATCCTAATTAGAATACACAAAGATCAATTTTTAATTTAAAAAACTAAACAAATTGACAGTCGAACTTCTATGCTCTCACGTGTTGTGTTGTGTATTAGAATAAAAGTGCAATCTATAACTAATCACATTAAAACACTACATACGATATTTCTTCCACTCTATACTAGTAACATGGATTAAAATTCAAAGAACATTTAAATAATATCTTGTTAAGAATTTGCAATTGAATTTTTTTATTTAACCATGATGATGTCTGAGTCTCAAAATAGTGCATCTAGGTTTCCACGTGTTACACAACTCCTACCACGACCTTTAGAATAGACAAGGATCGATTTATAATTTAGAAAACTAAAAAAATTGCTGCCAAACTTATATGCTCTCACATATTGTCTATTAGAATAAAAAACTAATTTATAACTAATAACATAAAAACATTACACCCAATATTTTACCCGCTCTATACTATTTAACATGGATTAGATTACAATGACTTAAAAACTGCAGCGGAAACTCTTTGCGGCCTTTCTGATATAGTATTAACGTTAGATGTCATTGCCTCTCTATTGTGCGTATTGTATAACTCCAACCCATCGTCTTTTAGAAAAGTACAGTCGCGCCATATAGCATTTTCATGTACTATTTCACAAGGAAATTAAATCTAATCTAAAATGGCAGGTTATAAAATTCGTCCGAATATCTTGGTCGCAACTGCCAGCACGCCGTGCTACAGCAAATGATCCAATGGATTCTTCTAACACCAGCGTTTAATACCGGAATGCAACCTGGAAATTATGAAGTAGGTGGGCACTAGCTTAGCTGAGCTAAACCCCATTTTCGCCTCTCTTTCCCACACTCCCTTTCTATCGTTACCCCACCTCCTCTTCGACTTCGTCTTCCCCTCTCTCTCTCTCTTTGTGTCTGTCTGTCTGTCTGTCTGTCTCTCTCTCTCTCTCGCTACCCCCGCCGTCGCCGTCGCCTGCGTTACCCTTGTTCGATACTCGTCCCCGGCAGTTCGTCCCGGAGGCATTCATGTCGGTAAGCATAACTGCGAATGTTTGGCTTTATGTTTCAATCCTGGATCGGACTGTTCGTGTGCTTCCTGGACTCGATTCAAATTTACGCCTGGTTGTTGGTGCCAGTGCAAGGAAGCTTTGGGGACACGGGTTGACTGCTGAATCTGATCCTATGCCTGCTCGGATCTTTACCTTGCTGCTTTTTTTCTTTGCTGGTTAGGGTTGCCGCTTTTGGTATTTAGTTTCCCTATTTATATTTTTTTGGGGAAAACGAGCTGAGTGGAGCTGCGTTTCTGCCCGATGTTCAGCCCGACGTTCGATCTATTCCCTTGTCTTAATCAAATCTACCCATACAACATCGCTTCTACAGTAGATTCCTGCCAGTGTTTGATTCCACAACCTTCCCAGCTAGGAGCTGGGAGTTTCGGACCTTCTCTGAGCGCTTTACGTAGTATATATTAATCAGCGGAGATGCTTTGAGCTGTTATTTGGTTCTAACGGGAGTTTGAGCCGGATATTAGTAGCCTCTCTTTCCTTCTGGAACCCACGTGAATTATTGTAACCTGGTTTGTGTAAAGTGTACCCTGGCCAACGTAGTCTGGTGGTTGAACTTGATAGGATTCTCACCCGATAGTTCTTTTCTGAATGGAACGTGGTTTAACCCTCGCAAAAATACATCGTCAGGGAAGAGTACCTAGGATTTTTCGTTACTCAAGCTTGATACACTTCTACGTTTGTTAAATAACAAAATTGTAAATATAAATTTGTTTTATTGTTAGTATAGTAACGGTATAGTTGGGATTGAGGCTTAGATGATGATGATAGAATAGTGATAGCAAATGCCACTGATCTTCATTTCGCATAAATAAGAATACTTCCGTGTATATTTTGTGAAATTTATGTAAATTATTCATGATGTTATAATTTGTAGTATATGGTAATGACCTGATATGCATATTGCATAGGGGAATTTTTCCATCGATCTGCATAACAAAGATGGTAAGAGAAAAAGTTTTGCCACCTCTATGACAGCCTATACACTGCAAACAAACAAACAGTTTGATTGTTGACTTGTTAAGGTTAAATGTCAAGAGTATTATTGTATATGTATAGAATTAATCTTATGTTTTGCAAATTATTGCACTTATTGAATGCAATTGCATTCATCTGTGGTAATGGCCTAATATGCATATTGCGTAGGGATTTTGTCCACTGATCTGCATGACAAAGATGGTAAGAGAAAAAGCTTTGCCATCCTTATGACAGATTACACACTAGAAACAAACAGAAGTTTGATCGTTGAATTGTCGAGTTTACATGACAAGAATATCATTGTATATATATAAAATGAATATATTGTTGTCAGTGTTTTAAAAAGCGTCCTAGGTGGCCGCTTAAGCGTCACAAGGTGCTGTCCACCTAAAAACACCCTTAAGCGCCGCTTAACAAATTTTGAAAAAAGCGGCCGCTTTTCGCCCGCTTAACCTGTTTTTTCCCGCTTTTTGCCCTTAAAAAAAAAACTGATGTAAGCATATGACATTAAGTACATTATATACCTCGATTAGTATTGCCTATAATATATTAAACTAGCATAAATGTTCTATGATATACCTAGTTCTAATTTAGAATGCATACTTTGTATGTGATATGGTATTTTTGTGATGTATCCAAGTAAATTATAGGTAACTATTATCTAATTTAGAATGCATACTTTGATTAAATGTACTGTTGTAATGTATAACTATTTGATGATGTGCAAATGTAATAATATGTTTGTAAGCTAGCTATGATAGGTCAATTGTTTACTCTTTAGCTATGTAAACATGTGATACAAAATTGTGGTTGCATCTTGTATATACACTTATTATTTTATGTGCAGGGTGCTTTATCTATGACAAGTATATTGTTTACTATATTATATAAATACAATCATCGTTGTATAGTTGTGTTATAAACTATTTGGGTGTTTTATATTGTCTTGTACAATGTTTAGATATGTATAGAAATTTCCAAAATATAACATTTATATACATATGTATGTAATTTTGCATAAAAGTTTATAGGAATTGGAAATCTGCTTTTCTAAAAAGCGCCCGCTTAATCGCCCGCATGGCGATTAATCGGCTACAAGGTCCCGTCCGCACGCTTTCCGCTTCGCGCTTTTTAAAACCGTACTTGTGCATAATATTGTACTTGCATAGGCCGCAATCATCACTTTTGTAAGGTAATCTAAGCATCATTTGACCAAAAGGGCAAAGCAGCAAAAAGTTGGAAAAAACAAAGGCAAACAATATACATACTATTTAGTTCACGAGTACTTCAAACTACAGATTCCCTTACATCCAGAAAGCTTGTGTTTTTGCTGAGGTACGATCATCTACATGCAAGGCAGCAAGTTACAAGAATAACTTCCACCTGTTATGTCTTTTACTGTCAGGTCTGTACGGTAAACTCTATTGATTTCATAAACATTTTTGAGAATGCAGTAATAGCTACCTTGTGTCTCATCGCCCTTTCCAAGGCTTGTGCCTTCCCCCCTTCAGGCATGCCCAGAGGCCCGGGGTAGTCATGCATTCAAGAGGCACTCCCTAGGAGCATCCTTTTCCCTATTGCTTCCACCTAGGAAGCACGGATACGGATACGGATACGGATACGTTTCGGATACGGGTACGGGTACGGGTACGGGGATACGGCAATTTTTGAAAATATAGGATACGGGTACGACATGGATACAACAGTTTTTTTAATATTTATTTAAATATTTTCAAAAAATAAACAATATATTTATTTTAAAAATAGATGAAGGCAGTCAAATTTCATTTATAAATCATAATATATATAAAGAAAATGGAAACCAATTCCATAGTATCGAACAATGATATAAAAAGGGGTATTTCATTCATATTAATGTCAGATAGAAGTTACAAAAAGACGTCATAAAATCATATTCTAAACCATTCACATTTCATGTATCATTTAATTTTGTGTTGTAAAGTGTGTCATGTCATCTGTGACACCAAACCATCTTCTTTCGTCTATAAGAAGTAATTAAATATTTATGTATACAAGAATTATATCCAAATTCCAAAAAAAAAAAATGAACTGAAATATGAAACAGCAGAGGCAATTAAAGACAAGTAGGTATATTAACAGCAAGACACGGTGAGAAAATCAGAACTACTAAACAGAAAAATTAGAGAAAGCTAGAGAGGCTTACGTTCAAAAGGGATGAACAAAGACAATGCCAAAATAGAATTGCGAAAAGAGTTAAGCTAGAAATTCAAAGGCTAGAGGTTGTAACCACCAATAGAACATAGAATCCCTTTGGAGAAGATGAGGCACAATGGCTGTACATGAACCACCAATAGCCCATTGGAGAAGATGAGGCACAAGCCGCACAACAATAGAAATATGACGTGGACTGAAGCAAAACCAAGCTTCAAAATGTATCGCACAAGCCAAAGGAACTGTTTTACTGATTTGCACAGAGAAGTAGTAAAAACGTAGGTCAATCCGTTAAAGGTCTTAAAAACGAAAAAAAAAGGCTTGAATGGGCCGGGCCGTATCCAAAACGTATCCATGACGTATCCAGGCCGTATCCAGGTAAAAAAAAAGCAGCAAAAAAAGGGGATGCGGCTGGAGAGGTATCCGATACGTATTTAGGTGTATCCATGGAGTATTGGTATCCGATACGTATCGGATACGGGTACGGCACCTATATTGGAGTATCCGTGCTTCCTAGGCTTCCACAATAGCAATTTTCAATCTCTAGCATGTGATTTTCTGCCCAGTAGTGGCTAAAACCTATACCATGTTTTTTCCACCCATTATAGCTTAGAATTTAATGCAACCCCTCTAATTGTGTTGTTCTCATGTTTAAGTAGTGATCTATCTTAGTGTGGAATGAATAAAAAGTACAATGTAAGGTTATCTGTAATGTTGCATTCTATAATATACTGTTTATATCCTGATATGCATAAAGAGTTTTATCCGTTGATATGCATACCCAAGATGGTAAGAGAAAAAGCTTCAAGCCCTCTATGACAACCTATAGATTGAAAAAGTTGAAGCTAACAGTTCGATCACTGAATTATTGTGCTCACAATGTGCAGAATATCATTGTAAGTATAGAAAAGTGAATCTTTGTTTTACAAACTTCTGTACTTGCGTAAATGCAATGTTGTCATCCTTTGTTGAGGTAATGTGAACATGCAATGTGGGAGGGGAAAAGAACAAGAGAATGGAAAAAAAACAGCAAATGAAAACAAATTACATACAAGTCCATCAAATTACATCGCCCCTTACATCCACAAAGCCTATATTTTTGCTGGTCTGTGGTCATCCACATGCAAGGAACAAGAATACCGTTCATCTTTAATGCCTTTTTCTCCAAGATCACTAAACTAACCTCTTTTGATCTCATAAAACCTTCCAACGTACTTCTGGCTATCTTGTTCCCTAGGCTTTTGCCTTTTTCCTCTTAAGGCATGCCCAAAAGGCTTGAGAAAATGAGGCGTATAAGAGGCCCCAGCTAGGAGTATCTTTGCCCCACTGCTTCAACGACCACAATTTTGATATTGTAGAAATTGATTTGCTGTCTTGTTGTAGCTGCAATCTGAACCGAGTTCCTGTTTACTGATGTCACTTCATTGTATATGCATAGAATTTAATGATTTTGAAAAAGCGTTCGCCTCCTGCTTATGCGGTGGTGGCCCATGTCTCAGATGAAGCAGCTGTTTAAGCGTTTCGTTGTTCAGCGGGTGCTTTTCCCCGCTTAATCCCGCTATACTCTTTTTGTGTGGCCCGCTTATTGTCCATTTAAACCGTTAATTAAAATAATGTCTATCATGATCTACTGACATATATAAAAATGCAAAATAGATTACTCAATGCCTTCTATGTATTACAACTATATGCGTACAAGAAGCAAATGTAGTAGAGTGCTCTTCTCCTACATATACTCGACATTTGTACTAATGATGTACATGTTTCTGCTCTCACAACCTGTTATAAATGTATTACCTTATAGCTGGTGGATAATATCTAATAGGACCTATATTGATGTAACATATGAGTTATAATTATTATTATGAAGGCACTATGTAAAATATCACAAGAGCTATGTCGGGATTGTATGTCTATAAAAGTACTATGTAAAATTAATATATACTATAATATGTGTGCACTATTTTGTTACTGTGTAAAATTAACATGGGATGAGCTTATAAAGAGAGATTTTGAATCTCTACATCTCAATCAGAATATGACCCATGATAGAGCTGAATGGAAACGAAGGATCCATGTAGCCGACCCCAACATAGTTGGGATTGAGGCTTAGATGATGATGATGATGATGATGACTAAAATCGTATGATGTAATATATAGTATACATGTGTCCTAAAATTGTCGGTTGACTGCTATAATATATAATAGGATGCTCTAATCTATTGTTTAGTTCAGTACTCATAAACTATTATTGTTTAATAACCTAAAGTAAGTCACTAACATAATTTGATTTTATATTGCAAGTCCATAACTGTAATATATACAATTTCTTACATATTACCGTCAGTGAAATGAAAAACGGCCTGAGCGGCCGATTAAACGGCCGATTAATCGGCCAGACACCCAGCCCGTTCGATTTTTGCTAAAATCGCCGGTTAACTTTTTTGTAATTAAACGGCCGTTTTTTCCCGTTTTTTTCCCGTTTTTTCCGTTTTTTGCCCGTTTTTTTCCCGGTTTTTGGCCATTTTTTGTCCGTTTTTTGTAAATTTTGCTGTACACCTGTAACTTTATATAAACTATATGGCCCCAAGTGTTACTGACTATAATATATTAAACTTAAATATCCTATGATAAGCCTAGTCTAATAGAATGCATACTTTTATGCAAGTTGGGACAATAGGGTACTGTTGTAAAGTGTAGTTTATAAAAGTAAAATATATGTAATGTAACTATTATCTAATTTTAGAATGCATACTTTAGTTAATTGTACTGCTGTAATGTATGACTAATTGATGATATGCACATATAACAATAAGCTAGAAAGGTATCCAATAATGAGTCTATTGTTTACTGTATGCAAGTTGGGATAATAGGGTACTGTTGTAAAGTGTAATTTATACAAGTAAAATATATGTAACTATTATCTAATTTTAGAATGCATACTTTAGTTAATTGTACTGCTGTAATGTATGACTAATTGATGATATGCACATATAACAATAAGTTAGAAAGGTATCCAATAATGAGTCTATTGTTTACTGCTTAACTATGTAAACATGTGATGCAAAAATATTTCTGAATCATGTATGTGGGGTATTTTATCTATGTCAAATCTATTATTTATTATATTATGGCTATAATTATTGTCTTATAGCTATCTTATAAACTAATTGGGTGTTTTTACTGTTGGGTAGAGTGTTTAGAATCTTTAGATATATATAAAAGTTTCAAAGAGTATTAGTATTTATATACATATATATGTAATTTTGTATAAAATTATATAGGAAATTAAAACCCGTTTTTTAAAAAATCGGCCGCTTAATCGGCCGCTTACCGCTTAACCAGTTACAAGGTGCTGTCCGCACGATTACCGCTTAACGTTTTTTAAAACATTGATTACCGTTATCTACCCCGATCTCGTGAGTATCAATCATATTACTCGAAACTTGTGTGGTTTTGCAACAATTTAGTAATATTGTATTACTGAAATGTAGATATCTACATCATTCCACTTTTTCAGAAAGTGTGTGCTTATTGCTTAATCAACAGCTTTACGCTTAAGCTCTTGTGAAAGGTTATGCGCTCGCTTCTTGCTTGGTGCTTTCCTAAACTTTTAGATTTTTATATGTTGTTTGCGTGTTTAATTAACAAATTTTGTTCACTATTGGTTCCAAAGTCTACATTTTCTGTATTTCTATGCTATAAGCTCGATTTGAATTTGTTTTCCTCTAATTCCTTTCCATGCATCACAGCCTAAGACTATACAAAGGTTTGCCGTATAGATACGAAGGATTGAGCGTGGAAGAGCTCCCCATGGACACCATAGTGCCGTCGAGTCTGGATGCATAGGGTGTAGGTAAAGGGTTAGTGTGATTGTGTGAATGTATTAATGATACATTCCATGAAGTGACTAGAATAAATCATACTATTTAACCCCAACTAGAATCAAACTCAAGACCTAGTGCTTGCACAGTGGTCCTATTACTGCTGCCCCACACCGTTACGGGCAAACATATAGGCACGTGCAATTGTAGGCTTGCGCCTCAAGAGTTTTGACGCTTACATCTTTAATATGCCAACTAACAGAAATACTGCGGTGCTTCTCACACACTTCAAAAGCTCGCATGACATTGACGCTATTGAAGGTACAAAGTAAATGTAGCTGTAAGCATCAGATTGATAAGCTTTATCTTGAAATGATAAGGAGACAAATGATGAGTTCCCCCTATAAATCTTCAATTTTATAGAGTGACAACCGACCATAGCCCTTGCAAACATTTTGTTACATTTCAAGACTCCAAATAAGGATGTTTTAGATATTCTACACATCATGCACTGAAATGGATATGCCCAATTCATGACTATATTACAAACAATATTCCTCTTGTTTGTCATGGTAACTTGTTTTGGAAGGAGTCATCAGGAAGCATAAGATGAGTGAGTGTTTGGAAAAATATTGCCGACTAGTAACAACAAGTGGATGTGTTGGATTGTAGTAAATGATATAGAGAATAATGTTTCACCGATGATGTATGTTTTATTGAGGTGATTGGCTGCTATGAATTTGATTTAAAAACTAAAAGATAAGACCAAACTGTTAAATCTAATGTACTATGACAAAAAAACAACATACATCAAATCCACCAATGATGAGTAAGAAGAAATCAACATTGCTCCTAAATCTAGTAGTAGAGGGACATCATGACTACAATAAAGGAGAAATCCAATGCTACAAAGATCCAAATGAAATTTGAGATGAAATGAGCACGATCTACTAGGATTGGGCAATGAACTAGTCAGCTAGACACATTAAATAGTCATCTAATTAAAGCATGAGTTGTCAAAAGTGCAATCATGGTTATAACTATTTTATGTTTTTTGCTTCGAACGTACAAGATCATATATCTCTGGAAGATACATACGATTAAGCAAGCAATAAAGGATAATGATCAAAAGTTTTGAATTACAACAATTGAGTTTATAACATCCCAATGTGGGTTTATTTAGGCCCCTATTTTTATTTATTTTAAGAATTAATTACATATTATCTAAATATAATAATGAAAGAAGATGAATAGAAAATAGTCATGAATCTCTAGATGGTCGATGCACATCAATGGAACGTGTGCGTTATGCTATCCTGTCTCTTATTTTGATGTGCATGTGATGCTTAAAATCTGTGGTAGGCTCTTGGGAGTAGTCTTTGGTCTAAAGGTCCCAAAATGTCTCCAAGCTTTATCTCTTGACTCTTGATGTAGCCAACCTTTGTGGCATTACTCCACCTGTAAAGCGAATCCTATCCTTTTGTAGATTACCAATATTGGCATTGATTTAAAGGCAAGAGGGAAGATTTGAAATACTAAAAAGTAAAAGCCAAATATCCTTTTGTTAAATCGTGCATGGGTCTCCATGTATGGTCACATGGCCACGATAGACTGTTGTTGATTTTGTGGTGCTTGTAAAGCCTTGCGTGGAAATTCACATCATGATGGAATTTTTGGGTTGTGATTACACGATCATGCATGTTGGAATAGTAATCACACAAAACACCGATCAATCATTTTTTGATTTCCTATGAACATAATTCTTTAAATTGGCCTCCAAAATTGTCAAAAGACTGTAATGCCCCCCATAGCTCCTCACCTTAACATCATAGTCACCAATTCAGGATTTAAGATTCATTTGGCTAGGTTGGAAAATTTAGCGTTCAGGAATCATGCAAAATATTTAGACAAAGTTCGAAAAAGATTTATTAGAAGTTTGATCTAATATTCATGAAGAATCAGATAAAATTTGGACAATGTAGTATGTGTGTTATACATAAATGCAAACAAACATTGCATATATATATGCATACAATGTTCAAAATTTTGCCAATTATTTTGTTGCAGACAATCATCAGACATAGAAATGGCTTACATGTCTGTATGTAGGGAATTTTGCCAGAAAAAAGTATATTTCAATGATCTTCTTTTCGAATTTTGATGAAATTAGGTAAATTTTGATTAAAAAGGCCCGTTTTGTCAACATTTCAACGAAATTTCGAGAAACACATGTATTATTTCGAGAAGTGAGTGCAATATCTGCAAATTTTACTATATGCTCCCTTGGACATTTTAGGGGAAATCTAAGTTATGTTTCTTCTCTTCCCAGCCTATTCTACCTCTCTCCTATTTTTCCCACTTCTATAATGATCTATTGGAAATATTTAAAAATGGGTGTGGGACTTATATCTATGGCTATGATGACTCACTAGCTTTCATTTATGAGGTCACACCATTTGTACTGATAGTATGCAAAATTAGCATGACCACCAAGATATTTTGTATGGTTGCCATTATCAATCACACCTCTAACTACACTGTTGCCTCCTATAGGCTCTAGCTACAAAAGCACACAACCATGAACAAAGCTTGAGTTAATCCATGAGTGTGCATTTTGTAATTAGTAGGCATATAGAGATTAGCATTGAGATACATCTATGCTATTATAAAAAAAAATTAAACTGGAGCCAATATGTTGATTGGTATAATCAATAAGGAAGATGACAAAAATCATGGTTCAACTAGATACATAAATTATAGTCGTCTCATGCTTCCTCAATACTCACTCACATATTACTGCACCATTGTTTATGTACTACGTCCTGTCATCCTACCTAGAGGTCCTACTATCCTAGATCACGTTATGTTTCCATAAATTTGTGTCTATAAATATCAGTCTATATATTGTGCATGCAAACTATAATGACTTTAATCATTCATTTCACCATTTAATTTGACCTCAAAATCCCCATCGAAACAATTCCACTTCCTTCACTCACACATGAGGAGCCCCACTCCCACGTATCCTTATATGAAATATGATTGCATATTTGAATAGATCTACACTAGTAGATCGTTATAGTAAAAATCTGTTATATATTTCGATCATTTGGTCTTTGAAACGCCAGTAATGCGTTTAGTCGAATTCTTCGTCGAAATTTATTGAAATTTTTGTTTGTGGCAACCGAAACGACGTCGAAGTCGGACATTTTCTTCCTTGTATGTATATATACACATGATAAATACATTGATATATAATTATATAAATGCATACATGATTTGTTTAATAATTCTCTATTTGCAGATGCCAAATCTTGTCATTTTCTTATTTCATAAACTAATACTTTTTGACATCCAAACACAATCTGTGTCATTCCGTAGCAATTTATGAAATTCGGTAATAATTTGTTAAATTTGTGAATATTCATGGAATTGGGAATAGTATAGGTTTCTTGTGAAATTTGGACGCACGCAGCATTCCCACATGAAAAATTTGCAAATTATACATGAATAATTAAAAAAATTGTGACCATGCTTAACATCAAAATTTATTATCTTTTTATATTATCGTCAAATCTACAACTTCTGGGGTGGACCATAACATGTTGGCTGTTGTTTCTTCAAATAGATCCACGTTTTCTCCTTTGCACTAGAATGCTTCAAACATGGTGTAGGACTTTGACTTGGTGTCGATTTTGCCAAGTTTGGATGTGGAAGTTTGTGGAAACTTCAAAGAAGTTTTCAGGAAGTCTAGATGCAAACTTAGATAAACTCCAATGACGTTTTTGAAGAAAATAATGTGAATTTGAAGGAAATTCTGATTGAAAACTTCTAATTATGTTTACCTCTATCTTATGTATGTTAAATTTAACACAAAAACATAATATACGACTGTCTAGCCCTGGTTAGGTTGACAATACGATTTGTTGCTTGCAAGGGGTCAAATGTGCAATACACATACAAATACAATTCACCGTATGTATTCTATACAATATACAATCAAATAGTAGTGACAATACTGTCTTGTATATGTTAAATTTAACACAAAAACACGATTTACGACTGTCTAGTCCTAGTTAGATTGCCAATACAATGTGTTGCTTGCAAGGGTCAAATGTGCAATACACATATACAAATACAGTTCACTGCATGTATTCTATACAATATACAGTCTAATAGTAGTTACAATGCCATCTTTAGGAAAGAATGACAACAATAAATATATGAGTTGATATTAGAAGTTGTGAAGAGGGTGGAGGCAACACTTATGCCTTATATGGCCATTAGGGCACTAGTTAGGATTAATTATCTCGACCGTCTCAACTTCGCCAGCTTTGAGGAATCTTCGAAGTTGTCGGAGAAGTTGAGGCGAAAATACACACAAAAAGCCAACTTTGTCAAATTTAGTGAAACTCCACCTCAAAGTTTGGACGAGGCCGAAGTATTTGGTACTCTTTGACTTCGCCTATGGTCGAATTTTAAGACTTTGGCAAAACTTTGCCCAACTTCGACGAAGTTGTGTTCCATGGCTTCAAATATACTTCTAATATGCCCGAAATGCACCTAGTAGCCTAATCTACTTTCAACATGGATTCTCAAATTTATCCAATGCTGACTTAATACAAACAAAGCATGTGCAAAATCAAAGATGGATTGTCATGAAATACTTACTGACTTGCTGAATATTCATAGCTTTGCCTTGAAACACATAATTCTAAATATTATCTTAACTAGCAATGATCTTAACTAGCGGGTGAACTATGAATTCCTTCTTGCAGAGAAAACTATATGATATACATTATGGCTTCATTTTATTAACACATTGAAAACTAATCTTGGAATTTCTTAATTATTATCATTGTTTCTTATTTAAATACAACAAACCATAAGGTCCATCGTCTTAGCTCTATAGTAGGGTCGATTATGATCACTTTCACTCAGGGCTTGCTAAGCAAGCCAATTCCTTAGACAGAACTTGTTCTTGGTTTTCAAATTTCCTTTTGCATATGAGATGATTCAACAATAAACTCAATTTTGTTTACTTACCGCTCAAGTCATCTTAGGATACTTCTGACACCCTTTTTCATCGGTTTAGTTGGAAGATGGTGAGAGCCTCAAAGGTAGGACAACTCCTTTTTGCCTCATAGGTGGTTGAGAGCCTCATGCAACATAAGTTTTCTAGTCATTTGTTGGTCTAATGAGCTTCTCTTCTGACCTTGGTGACACCCAATTCCATAGAACACCATTATGCACCACAAGTAAGCATGACACAAGGAGTGTTATCATATCTACTTTATAATGTCCTTGCATGCTAAAAGTGACCATGAATCAAGAAGTTTTTTGTCATTATCCAGGTCTTGGTGACACCCGATTTTTTACAATACATTGATCTCTTTTACCCAAATTTCTCACATAATTCTTGAATTCTGAAATTTTCAGCTCAATCGAACATATCTTGAATATTGATTTTGCGACTATGCTAGGGTTTTGGGACATGGCTGTATGCATTTCCCCAACTGATAATGTCGATCATATCTGACATTGTGAAGGAAGAGTTTTAGGAGAATGAGGACTTTGTCCTAGTCGGTGAGCCAAGTGATAACAAAGAGGACGATGACAACCAACAAAAGTCATAAGTTCTAGTATTGATGACATGAGAGTCTCCCCATCCACACCCCTACCATTCCATCCGCTTGTCACCATTTGTGATGTCATGTTATACATCAACCAACTCTCTAGTGGCTCATCTTATGTAGTCGGGGGAGTTGATATATCAGGTTAATTATAAATACATGGTAACATGGGCTTTATTCATGCTGTTAATTATGTTTTAAGCAATTTGCATTATAGTTTTTTGTTCCCTAGGGACATCCCCATCATTTGTCTTTAGTCTTCACCTAAGGTTTATATAGATGGAAAAGGTGTTGTTTATTCAGTGTGTAAAAAAAGGGTACAAGGTACTCTCTTATATAGCTAGCGAGAGTTGAGACACACATACAAGCAGGCAATATGAGACTAGTACAATAGAGCAGTATAAGAGATAACACAACAGAAATAGAAAGTAACACAATATTTCTATACTCCCCCTCAAGCTGGAGCGTAGATGTCGAATAAGCCCAGCTTGTCAATCAGAGTCTGGAAGCGAGCTTTATGTAGAACTTTGGTGAAGATATCTGCAAGCTGCTTCTCAGTGTTGAGATATGGAGTGGAGATGTGTCCAGATAGAACTTTCTCCCGAACGAAGTGGCAATCAACCTCAATATGTTTTGTTCTTTCATTAAAGGTGGGGTTGCTCGCAATGAAAATGGAAGCCTTATTATCGTAGAACATAGGAATGGGGCTAGAAGAATTGATATCAAACTCGTTCAGAAGACCCTCGGACCCACAGAAGCTCACACGCAATATGAGCCATGGCTCTATATTCTGCCTCTACACTAGATCGGGCAACAACTGTCTGCTTTTTGCTGCGCCAAGTAACCAAATTTACTCCCACAAAAGTGCAATATCCAGATGTAGATTTCCTGTCAGATCGACTTCCTGCATAGTCAGAATCAGAAAATCTAGATAAATTGCAATGGCCATGCTTTTTGTACAAAAGACCTTTCCCTGGAGAGCTTTTGAGATATCGTAAGATGTGACAAATAGCATCCCAGTGGCATTGTCGGGGTTTATCAAGATACTGGCTTATGAATCCTACAACAGCTGCCAGGTCAGCTCTAGTGACAGTCAAATAGATAAGCTTGCCAACCAGTCTCCTGAACTGGTGACGATCAACATAAGGAGGAGAAGTATCATTATCCCAATCCGTATTGGGATCTAAAGGAGTGTTGGCTGGCTTGCAGCCCAGCATGCCTGTTTCTTGTAAAAGATCAAGAACATATTTTCTCTGTGACAGGTATAGTCCTGTTGAAGATCTAGCAACCTCAATACCTAGAAAATATCGTAGTTTCCCTAGGTTTTTGGTGATGAAGTGCTGTGCTAAATACTTTTTGGTTGCCTGTATTCCTGCACTGTCACTGCCAGATAAGACAATATCATCAACATATACAATAAGGATGACAAGTCCTGCTGTAGTTTTACGAATAAATACAGAATGATCAGATTGTGAACGCCGAAAGCCAAAGGTAAGTAAGATCTGACTGAGCTTGTCAAACCATGCACGTGGGCTTTGTTTCAGACCATGGATCGCCTTTTTGAGTTTATAGATTTTAGAAGCAGACTCCCCCTGAGCAACAAATCCCGGAGGTTGCTCCATGTAGACCTCCTCCTGCAGATCTCCATATAGAAAAGCGTTTTTGACATCAAGTTGAAACAAAGGCCAGTCTTTATTCACAGCAATAGATATCAGAATACGAACAGAATTTAAGCATGCGACAGGAGAAAAGGTTTCAAAATAATCAATTCCATACGTCTGAGTATATCCTTTCGCAACTAATCAGGCTTTCAGGCGTTCAATGGTACCATCCAGTTGATATTTAATAGTAAATATCCAACGACATCCAACAGTATGGCATACAAGATTCGCTAGCCAAGAAGGGTGCATGATTGGCTGGACCATTCACCAAATGTTCAAAGAAAACGCTGAGAGAGTCCCCAAAGTGACAATATTGAGCTCCTTAAGAGGGACGATCAACAAGATCCCATGTCTTACATTCACAGAGTGCATTCATTTCCTGCTCCATAGCATGTTTCCAGGCAGGATTGCGAAGGGCCTCTTCGGCTGATTTAGGAATTGTCACAGCAGACCACACAAAATTGAAGCAAGCAAAGCTACCACAAAGATTGTTAGATGAACAGAAATTACTGATAGGATGCTGAGTACATGATTGAACACCTTTTCTTAAACTGATAGGAAGATCCAAGTCAGAAAATACCTCAGTGGATGTTGGATCAATCGCAGACGCAGGAGTTGGTTCGGCCGGGGCTGCATAAGCATTGATGGTCTTTGACCGGGGCCGATAGACTTGCAATGGGCGTTCTGTAGGCACATCAGGTGCTGGTAATTCCTCAACAACCAATGGTAATGGTGTGGTAGCCATAATATCAGTCGACAATTTTTCGCCATCAGTGGAATAATAAGGCATATGCTAAAAAAAGGTCACATCTGAACTAACAAACCACTGTCGTTTAACATGATCAAAACAGCGGTAGCCTTTCTGTGTACGGGAATATCCCTGAAAAACACATTTGACTGAGCGAGCATCAAGTTTGGTGAGGCCAGGACGAAGATTTTTCACAAAACAAGTACTCCAAAAAATGTGAGGGGGTAGAGAGGATAAGGGTTTATCAGGAAACAAAATGGCGTACGAGACCAGATTTTTTAAAGCAGAGGAAGGCATGCGATTGATGAGATAACACGCCGTAGAGACAGCTTCAGGCTAGAAGTGATGGGGTACTTTGTAGTGTATGAGAAGGGTGCGAGCAACCTTAAGTAAGTGGCGGTTTTTCCTTTCAGCGACACCATTTTGTTGAGGAGTGTAAGGGAAGGAGGTTTGGTGTATGGTTCCTCAGGCAACACAAAAAGATGTAACAGATTGTTGCATGAACTCCAGGGCATTATCAGTACGAAAATTTTTAATAGGTCGATTAAATTGAGTGTGAATTTCAGCAAAGAAGGTGCGAATAGTGTCTAACACAATATCTCGATCTTTTAGTAAAAACAACCATGTGGTGCGTGAATAGTCATCAATAAAGGTCATAAAATATTTCACACCCGAGTGACTTGATACGGAACATGGTCCCCAAATATCAACATGAACAAGATCAAAAATTTCTTTAGAAGCAATAACTTTCTTAGCAGGAAAAATAGATCGAGTTTGTTTGCCTAAAACACAAGTTTCATAGGAAAAACTGTGCTCAGATAAAGTAGGAAATAAATATTTTAATTTAGCAGCAGAGGGATGGCCCAGTCGAAAGTGCCACTGTAGTCCCATCACTGAAGTAGATAGCATAGCAGCAGCAGTAGGAGGTCCATCCAGATAATACATCCCATCTGGTCCTTCACAGCCCGAACCAATCCTCGTCTTTGTGAGGAGATCCTTCAAAACACAGCCAGAAGGATCAAATTTAATAGAGCAGTTGAGTTGTTTTGTCATCTTACTGACTCACAGCAGATTAACAAGAAACTTTGGAATATATAAAACAGAATGCAACTGCAATTTTGGTGAAAGATGAATTGTGCCAGTGCCGTGAACTGCAGTTTTGGATCCATTTGCAACAGTAACAAATGATATAGGAGCAGTTTTATGGAGAACAGAAAAAAGACAAAGACCACCAGCCATATGAGTGGATGCACCCGAGTCAATGCACCATTGTTTGTTACCAGATGATGGAGATGCGAACATGGCAGAGGGTCATGGTGTAGACGAGGATGACATCTGGGCGAGACGTTCCTGGAACATCTTCTCAAACTCAGACCTTAACCAGTCTGTGTTCGCAGTAGCAGCATGCGCATCAGTGGTAGAGTCAGTAGCAGTTTCTGTAGCAGCTTGGTTAGCCCAAGCGGGCTTGCCGTGCTTAATCCAGCAACGATCTTCAGTATGATTGTCCCGGCCACACCAGTTGCAATAGCGAGAGCCGAGAGGAGTACCTCATCCAGGAGTAGATGAGCTGCGACCTCCCGAGGGAGGAGGGTGACCGCCACGACCACGACCGCGGCACGGCCATGGTCAGAATCAGCAGAGCGAGCAATAAGCGCATGGTGCTTAACAACAGGAGTAGGGGTCATAGACGGCAGGCGTTGGACTCTTTTTAGAACATCCCGAAGGGTTGGCAGGGATCACTTGACAGGATCTGGTCAACCACACCAGAAAAGGAGGCAGGAAGTGCAGCCAAGAACTGCACCGGTTGCAGTTCGTTGCGCTGCTTCTGAGCAATTTTGATGTCCGCCGTCAATGGGTGATAGAGTTCAAACTCATTCCACAGAGCCGAGCATTGATTGTAGAAATCATCAATGGAAGTGTCAGCGAGAACTCTTTTTTCGTCGAAGTTTTGAAAATTTCAAAGACACGCTTTGGAGGTTCCTGATGAGAGTAGACGTGGGACAGTTGATCCCACATAGCTTTAGCACCATAAAGGCAGAGAAGAGATTGGCTAATTCGAGGCTCGGTACTATTGAGGATCCAAGACATGACGCCAGAGTCATCCTTGGACCATTGCGCATAGCTTTGTCTGGTTTTGTCATCCGAATCAACGGTAGGAACAAGAGGAGGCTCAGTCGTAAGATGGTGATACCGACCTTGTGCTTTATCATATAGAACAAAGGACGCCGACCAGAGATGGTAGTTGGAGCCACCGTCGAGTTTCACCGTGGTGACACACAGAGATCGGGGAGGCTCAGGAAAAGCCATGGCAGAAGCAGTAGTCGGCGCAGTAGCAGATTAGAGTAGAGACCCACAAAGGGTAGATAACAGCAGCAGCGATCTGACGTGTCAGATCAGAAAACCCGTATCAGGCAGAATATGCATAGAGAAACCTACGCCGTCATGTGGAAAACTCAACGTTCTGTCATGAGGCGCAGGCAGATAGGACGGTGAGACGAAAAGACTCAACTTAGCCGGCCAGCGGATGTCCGAACGTAGATCCGAAGAGCACCCGGACGTAGAGGGAGTAGGGAGGTAAAATCCAGTGGCAGCCGGCCGAAAGGGTAGAAGCCTGGAGGAGGAAGAAGATTGCGGGTGGGGTTGTTTGTTGGGGAGAGGAGGCGGCAGTGGGAGGAGAGGTGGCGGTGGGGAGGGAGGGCGGACGGAGGAGGGTGGCGGCGGGTGGGTGGAAGGAGGAGGAAGGGGCGACGACGGGTGGCAGGGAGAGGGGTAGGCGGCGTCGGGTGAGGGTGGAGGGGAGAGGAGGGTGGCGGCCGGGGGAGAGAGGGAGGGCAGGGCGGCGGACAGGGAGGGATCGGCGGTGCGCCGGGTGGGGGGGAAGTGGGCGGCGGGTGGGGGGGGGCGGGCGGCCGGGGGGGGACTTATGTTATGGGTGGGGAAATGGAGAACCTGCTATCGATACCATATAGATGGAAAATGTGTTGTTTATTCAGTGTGTAAAAAAAGGGTACATGGTACTTTCTTATATAGCTAGCGAGAGTTGAGACACACATACAAGCAGGCAATATGGGACTAATACAATAGAGCAATATAAGAGATAACACAGCAGAAACAGAAAGTAACACAATATTTCTATAATTTACGTTTCTCAGACATAAATAAATTGCGTTTGACATCATACCATGTCATTGGATATTACTTTCGTGTAACTTCCAACTTATTGCACATGAAATGCTGCGAAAGCAGGCCGAGTTGAAAGAGTTTGAGGAGGGATGTAAGAAATTTGGCAACTCTTGAACGTTTTATCTTCACTGAATCATCAGGGGAGGGACTAGGATAATCAAATTACTACATGTGATCCAAGTAGGAGTAGAAGAGTATTTACTGAAAAGAATGATATGCTAGGTCTTAACTTTTATCTTCAGGATAATCAAATTACTACATGTGATCCAAGTAACTAACTTTATGATGCTTTGCTTGATCATTCCGACAGGAGTTGCATGTTTTGTTACTACTATCACAATGTAGGTGCCTTCTTGTATTCTCTATTTGGCATAATTATATAATTCAGAGCTAAGCCATGAACAGTGCGTCCAAGCAGGATTATAAATGGGTAGGGCACGGTAAATTTACCCATACCCTAACCTGCTTGAAAGTTAAGGGCAAGATGTAGGGCAATTACCTGTTCCCTGAAAACCTTTTCCCTGGAAACCTTTACCTTAACCTTTCCTACACCTGTTTATCCACATATAGATGAGTAGGGTGATAATTGAAATAGGTAAAGCAACATAGACATAGACATGCAATACTTTATGTATACAATTCCGTACTTCAAACACACACTAAAAATTAACTTTTGATATTAATAAGTTATTTCCCCATTAGTATACATCCAAAATACTAAAAGTTAGCATGCAATTTATTTTATAAATAATGTCTACCTATATATTAGTGTAGTATATCTTATTAAGGAATTACTCATTCTTCCTGATATCTTATCAGTATATTTGATGCGCTACCAAGTGCTTAATAAAGTTCGTGGAATTCAATAATAATCGAAACTTGTAAATGTGTTAGAATTCCGAATTTTAATTTAATCTCATACCAATCGGCAAACATGTGAACTGGGTAGGGTAAGTCTTCTCTTATTACCCTACCCTTTTTAGATGCAGGTGAAGCGTGAATTATACAGATGAGAAGAAATTGTAAGTATTTGTAACCCCTCTTTTATAACTTTTTCCTATATCGATAAAATGAAACAATAAAAGTACCCATTTACAGCCCCACAGCCAAGGATGCATATCTGCTTTAACCAGCATAACAAAAGAATGATTAAGAAAACAGTAATCTGTTTCTTATTTGTCACGAGCTACAGTCTGAAAATTCGTTCGTTTTCTTTGTAAAACCGAATAAACATTTTCCTGTAAACTAGACAAGAAAACCTTCATTCGTGTGTCCACATTATTCATATGGATTCAAGCACTACAACCTAACCTTTTATATTAGATTATGCATGTTTTTCATTATAATTGTGGAAATTTACATCTGAAGAATTGTTTGCCAGTAATTAGCAAATCTGCTTCTTATTGTCTCAGTACTTTCACTGTGACAACTGACAACAGAGTCGTCTTTCTTCATGGTTCAAGATGAGCTTGATCATTTTGTAATTTATTTTTTTTGTTTTAATTTTGATAATTATTTAAAGTAGTTACTATAGCGTGATGATCAAATGACTTGTCAGAATTGCTCAAGGCGTGTTCACCAAATACTGTAAAATTAATGTAATTGTGATTAGGTCAACACTGATGTTAGAACTTGCTACTGTTGGATTGTTTCATACTTCAAATCATTATTTTTCATGATTTCCTTTGCATTGGTCGATCAGTTCAAAGGTTTTCATTTACCTGTTTAGATTCCTTGGGAGTTAATTCCTTGAATTAATAAGACATATATTTTTCAGCAGGACAATGGCCGCCCTTTACCCAAGTTTGGTGAATGGGATGTCAATGACCCAGCGTCAGCTGAGGGATTTACTGTGATATTTAACAAAGCCAGAGATGAGAGGAAGACAGGTGGCACTCCTCGAGCTACTGACTCTCCTGGAAAAGAAGCCAGCTTTAAGCCTGATAATTATCCTAGCAAGCCAAGTAATGTAAGTGCCTATTATGATTTTGTATGCTGCAGGTCAGTTTTCAGGAATAAGGAAAGACCAGGACTAAAAAGTTAAACAGTTTTAGTCCTTTATCCCATTCGGGGTATACAAAGATTTGTGAATCTTGATTTTGTTGAAGCACATGCAGTGCGTGTGAGAGAGTAAATTGGGGCTAGGGAGCTGCATCCAAAAAAATGTTATGGAAAACTATCCCATTCGGTATACAGAGATTTGTAAATCTTGATTTTATTCAAGCACATGCAGAGTGTGAGAGGGTGAATTAGAACAAGCTGTGTTTTGGAAAGCGCGAAGCGTGCGGATTGCCCTCCTTGAAGCGGGAAGCGGGAAGCGGGTTTTGAAGCGGACAAAAGCGGGCGCTTTTTGAAAAAGCGGTTCACATTGTTTTAAATTAATTTGTAAAAAATTTGTGATTGTCCTACCACCAACAAAAAGAAATATTACATTTTTTGCAAGTAAGGTGTATCGCAACCAAAATTTATCCACCATTGAACTGCGGGTAGGAGTAAATTGAAATTAGTAAGGCAGGATCTATTTAACAAAAAAGACCCTTGACCCTTCTATAGCCCATACCTGGATTTATGTTGATGTCATTTCGTTGTCGAATAGTAGCTGCTCTTCCAAAAGAACCCGACCCATCCCGATAGGCTGGTAACTCCATGATGATGCCATCTTGGATATCTAGCTCAGGGTAGAATGTCTCAATGCACTCCATGAGACCATCCATAATCGAACTGGTACTATCGATGTTAGGGTCTCTCCAATACAAAAATGGGTTCAAATAATAACCTATATCATTTGAGTGTTAGTAACTTAGTATAATATGGATATCTAATTTCATCAAACTAATTGCACAAAAAGAGTGATGGTGTTCAACTACCTGCAGCACGTAAGGGTCGATTCAGCTTATTGTCCCATTTTTCTCGGACTATCTGAAACACCTGCTTGCGAAGCGGCTCATCATCAGCTAATTTTGTATCTAGTTCATCAAGTGCGACGACCATAGCTTGTTGTATGTAGCCCATAGCAGGTGTTTTATCCCCATCAACCAGTCGTAGAACCATGGTGCATGACTTCGACTTCGTGTCGACTTAGCCAGGTGTGGAAGTGGAAGTTTGTGGAAACTTGAGGAAGTTTAGACGCAAACTTCGACAAACTTCGATGCCATTTTTTGAAGAAATGGTGTGAATTTTTAGAAAACTTTGATGGAAAACTTCTAATTATGTTATACCTTTATCTTATATATGTGAATTTAAAAAAAGAAAACGATTTATGACTCTCTAGCCCCATGTAGGTTAATAATACAATGTGTTGCTTGAAATGGTCAATTGTGCAATACACATATATAGATACAATTCACCATATGTATTATATACAATATACAATCAAATAGTAGTTGCAACACCCTCTCTAGGAATGAGTGGCAACAAAAAACATAGGAGTTGATAATAGAAGTTATGAAGAGGGTTGGAGTGATATTTATGCCTTATATGGCCATTGGGGCACTAGTTGGGATTATGGTTCTGGGTGGTCTTAACTTCGCCCCAACTTCGCCAACTTCGAGGAAACTTCGACAACTTCAGAGAAGTTGAGACGAAAACACACACAAAAAAGTCAACTTCGCCGACATCCATGAAACTTCGCCCCGAAGTTTGGACGAGGTCGAAGTATATGGTATTCGACTTCGCCTATGGTCGAATTTCGAAACTTTGGCGAAACTTCGCCAAACTTCGACGATGTTGTGTTCCATGCGTAGAACATTGACCAACGGTTTGAAAATTTTAAGCACCAACCGAACTCCTCTCCAAAATTGGGACCCACTAAAAGTAGCTACAGCCTTAATGCCATCGGGACTCTTAGAGAATTTGCATTTGAGCCATTCTTCAGAAACGAACATCCTTCTTAAATTGGACATGTTTTTAGAAGGCTTTCTAAACTCAAAAATGCTGTAGCAAATCTAGTAACACCCGACTTGACCAAATCACGTCCCAAGAAGCTTCTCATGATACTCAGAGTTATATGATGGCTGTAGATAAATATAGTGAGTGCTTTTGCCTTTTTAAGGACATTTTGTACCCGGTGCAACTTTCCGATCGCCTCCAACATCAAGTCGATGCAGTGTGCTGCATGTGGGGTCCAAAAGATCATTGGTCGCTTCTCCTTCAATTGGCGATCCGCAACAAGATTAGCTGCAGCATTGTCACTAACCACCTGGACAACGTTCTCCTCTCCTACTTCTTCAATAGCATCATTGACAAGGTTGAATATGTAGTCTGCATTGTGTATTTGACTTGAACAATCAACTGCCTTGAGAAAATAGGTCCCATAACGGCTATTGACGCATATATTCATGATACTTCTATTGCGTTTGTCTGTCCAAGCATCTGTCATCAAAGAGCATCCAGACCGCTCCCATTCTTTCCTATGTAGTGCAAGGGCTTCTTTAGTAGTTTCCACCTCCTGCCTGAGTAACGGTTCCCTTAACTCATAATAGGAAGGTCCCTTCAAATCAGGTCCGAACTGACCTATAGCTTCTAGCATCACTTGGAAGCTGTTGAGGTTAACAATATTCATTGGGATCCCTAATTAGAAAAAATAAAACAATTATTACAATTAGGGTCTTTTTAAAATGTACAATCATAATCGAAATCTACGAACACGAATTAGCATTTTACCAGCCTCATAAATCCATCGAGCTATATATTGACATGTCTTAGCCCTTCGTTCTTTACCTAACTTATCTGGTAATGTTGATTGCTTTGATAACACCCTGTCTTTGACAATATCTTCTGGGTTTCTAAATAAATAAGTGTCCAGTTGACCTATAACTTTCGGCTTCTTCCTCTGCGAATCCCCGATATCGACAACGTCATCTGCACTTTTGTCAATTTCGACATCACCACACAAATCGTTCAACTCTCGAGACCTCTTGTTCTTCTTCGCAGCAAACTTCTCCAAATACTCAGTAATTTCCCTCTTCACCTCGGGAGGAACCTTCTTGCATGCGTCGACATCGCCACGTTGGCCTGCAAGATGTTTCTTCAATCGGAAAATTCCACCCGTTGATATGTGATCACAGAAGTTGCATTTAACTTTCTCCCTTCGGGTTGGGTCTGGAAGAGTGCAATACTCTCACCCGGGATCATTTGATTTAGCCGACATTTGAGCACCACCGACCATACTAATTGTGATTGACAAAAGAGATAATCAGTGATTGAGCCGTCATTATTGATACACAATTATTAAATAGTATAGACTGTATAGTCATGTAAATTCAATTTGTAATCATAATATTAGTATCCAATTACTGATATTCCACATCATACATATCATGTAAATTACTGTTTTAAGAGTATAGCATCTTGTTGAATGTTGATGTTACTGATGTATGTTACTCGTTCAAAAGTCATCAATCACCATTGATTTACTGATAAACCAGTAGTATTGCAATTACTCGTTCAAAATTACTGAAGTGAAATTACTGGTTCAAAACAGTAGTACTGAAATTACTAATTCAAAATTTATGCAATCTGTGATAAAATGGTAGTAGCATTGGAAAAGCAGCACAACAGTTTTCATATGGATCAGTAAGTGTAAAAAATTAAAAATTAAAAATTAAAAATAGATTACTAGGGACGTTGATAGTAGGTGACTAGGTAATTAGGTATACCGTATACATTGACGACGGATGATTTCATAGCATTGGAACAACAGCACACCAGTTTTCATACGGATCAGATAGCAATGGCTATTATTAGCATTAGCAAGGAAGATTAAGCAACAAGGAAGAGTTTTAATTAAGTGATTCACCGTACACAGGTATCACCTTATCAGTAGGATTGTAGGATTGATCATAACAGGGTAGTAGGGTACTTATAAGAACAATGGACAGTAATGTATTCTCTTCAATCTCATCAAACCATGGTACGAATTACTGATTAAGAGTTAAGGCTTGAGACAATAGAACGTACAGGCCCTGTACTATAGGGGGTTTAGTCCTACTGATCAGTCAGTAATAGCATAACAGGGTATTTATCTACTATCAAGCTAGCGTTCATTTTCACATGTAGGATAGAAGAGAGAAAAGAAAAATGAATTAAGAAGAAGGTTGAGAAGAAGACCTGAAGAACAAGGTCAGTAAACTTACTTGACGTGGACGACTCTCCTTGGGACGTCTCTGCTAGCCAATGGCGTCTTCAAGGGACTCCGCCGATGTCTTCTGATCACTTGCCGCCTTCAAGGGCCTCCGCCGGTGCTGTCGGTTGGCGTTGGTCTGCGTCCAGGCGCTGCTCCGCGTCAAGGGGCTGCTTTGCGTCTGGCCGTTACTCTGCTTCAAGCTGTTGTGCGCCGAACTCCGTTGCTTCACGCCGCTTGTGTGGAGACGGTCCGTGCGGGAGAGGGCTTTTAATAAGCCAGTTGATGCCATTGGGACTCCTTTAGGGCAGCGGCTGAAGGAAACCGAGGAGTCGGGCTCCTAGCGTATCAGGGACGCCCCAAGGACAAAACGCGGCAAGTTAATGTAAGGCAACGTGCCTTCTTGCCCCCACGCGGGCGCTACAGCCGCTGAAGCGGACTCTAAAAAAGCGGCCCAAAGCGGCCGCTACAGAGAAAAACGCTTATTTGACGCATTACAGCAAATCGCAGCGGCTAAGTTGGTCTACCGCTAAAGCAGCCGCACCGTCCGCTTTTTTAATCAATGAGAACAAGAACTGTATTTAAGAAACTATCAACACAGAATCAGGCCTATTCCACAATGCAGAGCCTTAGCACATATATTTGGTCGCAGGGTAAAAACCAACTTAGCCACACTTGTCAAGGTCACAAGGCGCTATGTGCCTGCTTAGGCGGCATGGATACATTTGGATATCAGACCGTTTTTCTCCATACTATTTACATGTATTCTCATTGTATCACAAGCATTTTCTCCTTGTATACATGTTTTATGGTGAATGATGTTGGCTTATACATCTATTTTTATAGTTGTACCTCAAAACAAGACCTAAGATAAACCCCAACGAGACAAATATATTCAAGGCTTAGACATGCAAATCTGAAAGTCAAATGTTAATGGTATAGAACCCTGAAAGTAGAGAAATTAAGCTTCCAACATGGATACTATGACCTTAAACAGGAATATAATACCCATATATGGGGTTGAGAACCTATGGAAAGACTCACATCGCACATAAGTAAAGGTGCAGGGTCACAGGTCAATGCGCACACCCTTAGGGTGCCTTGCATGCCTCGAGGAGTATGAATTTAGCCCAAAAAGCAAAACCGGATTGGCATCCTGCTCTACAGTTTTGTTTGTTTTGCCTATTTTTTTAATGGTTAAATACACCAAGATCAAGCCAACAAAGTTAATTCGTTTTTGCTCCTCATCCCAATTGACTCAAAAGGTAAGTGAAATTTTCAGTGATGCCAATGTCAAGCTTGACAGAGTGAATTGTTATTATATGGTTAATCCATTTCTAAATAGGGTTTCGGAATAGAGGTACTGTTTAGGCCTGATCTTTCATCAGGAGAATGTGTGCAGAGGCACAACAAGACTTTTCCTTGTTTTGCCATCTGAATGACCACAACAGCATTATTGGTTTGGACTGTAAGTCCTCACAATTTTGATTCTTGAAGTTTTCGTAGTTTTATCCAAAAGCTATTTTCTTCATCTTAAAATACCAGCTGTGGTCCATGTCGAAGACTAGTTATGGAGGCTTGAACTTCATATGAATGTATTGGTTGTTGCCTCCATTAGTATAACAAAATCCTGACTTAAGATATAATCCCGAAGTTTTTGGAGTTAAAAAACGAATATATTTTCTCAAACATCAGCTTTTGTACCGTATCTAAACTTGTTATGAAGCATTTTGTTACTCCATGAATGTTTTGTTTGCCGCTTCAGTAGTTTAACCGGACTCTTATGAGACAAATAGCAAGTAATACAATAGTGTTGCATTCTAAGTTCTTGTCTTCTTCTAACCGACCACTTACATTGCTTTGTTTAACTTTAAAGTTATCACGATTTGATTGGTCACAACAAATATAGAAACACTGACTCGGTTCTAGGCATGAACATGGACACAAACATAATTGTCAACACTGATACAGGACCCACAAATTCCTAATATATAGGCGCGGACATGGCGGCACGGAAAAAATTGTATACCCTACTGATTGAAATTATGGATGCACAGTGTGTATCACTGTATCTGTGTTTTATCATAATTTTATTGGATTACGATTACAGAACTGGTCCTTTTAACTGTTAGTCTAAATGTTTGACCATGTGAATATGTCCTACTTGCCATTATCCAACTTTTACTATTATTGATCCACATTTGAGGAAGTAAAAATGGCTTCCACTATAGTCTGCTATCCAAAAATTAATAAAAGGTACAAACTTTTCTATGGCCAAGTGTACTCCCAGTTGCTTCTAGCTTTGAAATGAAGCGGCTGAAAACTATTTTATTACAGTTTTTTTGACACTGGTAAGCGGTTAAGAGCAAAGAGCAGTTAAAAGTTGGAGACCTAGACATCTAGGAGTGTCAATACGTGGCAAGGTGTGCCCTAGAAGGCTTGGTGTCCAATACACGTAGGATACAGAGACAAGAGCTTTGGTGAAGTGTCCGTGATTCCTAACAACATAGTCATACAGCCCGAATATCTCAAGAGTGATTATTATTTTGCCCAAGATGGTCGGGATTGAGGCTAAAATGATAATTGTTTGTCACTTTGCTATCTTTATGCAAATGAAAGCTTACAAACAAATTCTATATTGGTTTCAACGGTGGAATCATAGGACACCATTTAGTACTTGATATTCTCAGAATCTTATACAAAAAGAACCTGAAACAGACATATTAGCTATGGTCCCATGTTGAAGAATTGTCATGGAGGGCTATGAACATAAATAATTGTATATGTTGCTGCCTTAGGTTGCTAAACCTTCGTGAGGCAAGCAGTAAGTTATACAACTGAAATGGCTTTGTAGGTGTTCGTCTTCTCGCGGATCATCAATATACTTGGTTCTCCTATGACCGTTTCTCATGTGGTGGTAATTTACGTGCATATCATGGGTTATTATTGCAGTTAGAATGTGTTTCAGAATTGATTTAAGTCCACCATTTATGCGGAAAACTATACAAGATAATACATGGAACATTAAGTTTTAAAAGTTAACGACTATATCAGAACATCTCAATATGTGAAGTTATCAAGCTTACACATAATGAAATCAAATAAAAAATTTGTTGATGACCCCCATAGATCTTTGGGACTGAGGCTTAGATGATGATGATGTTCATGATCAATCACGGTTAGGGCTAATGTTAGAAAGGAAACCATTAAAGTAAAAGAAAACACTTACTCTGGCCCTTCCATTCTTCTTTTCCCTCACCCTTTCTTTGGACTTGTGCCCCTCTTCTGAACTCCCATATGCTGCTTTTGTTTCCGTCAAAAAAGGTGTGAAGCAGGGGATGTGGGTTAGGAAGAATGAAAGAGGGGAGGCAGACGGTGAGGAGCGAGGAGAGGCAGGGTTGGAGGTTTTAAACTTGGGTGCTGCTCCCCGCAACACTGTTCCATGAGCGGCCCTCACTACTTTTATGTGCTGCTGCCCCTTACCACCCATGCGCCCTTTCTCCATCCCGTGTTTTTCTTCCCTTGTCCAACTTTCTGTCCTGGTCTCCCTCCTCAAGGAGGCCTTTCTACCATCCCCTGTCCCATTGCAGATGCAGTTGTTAGGTGAGCAGCATTCACATAAAAAGAATCAGAGGCATATGTAACAATTAAAGGAGAGGAAGCACATAGAGAAGTGGTCAGGGGAAGCTGGACAGACAGGTGGAGTCAGGAGGGAGGGGAATGCGGCAAGGTCTAGAATGGGAGTTGATGGCCACATGGGTTCTTTCTTTTTGCCAAGTAATATCTGGTGGATGCGGGAGGGTGGGGGGTGGGGAGTGGAGCGAGGCCTTCAACTAATCTCTGGTTAACTAAATTAGATCCTAACATGATATTTCATCTTTCTGAAACTGTCACTAACATTTGCTGTAATCATAACAGTTACAAACATTAGACGAAATTACTAACCACTTCAAAGATATTAGTGTTTCATGTAATTTACCTTCTAATTAAATGTAGAGCCAATTGCATGTATGACAATCTGAAGGTACTTTAAGGATTGTATTGCATCATCTTTACTATAGGGGGAATTCTAGGGTTTATACTCTTCATCGTAAAAAATCTGGTTGTAGTAAATGTCTTTATGGTAGCTCTCATTTTATATGCAGAAAAAGTGGTGCTGTTGCATTCAATCCAGTCCAGTCCAGTCCTGATCATCCAGAGGGTGCTTGCTCGAGTTTTGGTGGGAACTGGTTCCGTGCTTAAGGGGAAAGAAGTTGGGATTTGTATCTTGAGAAAATGCCATGGTGCAATGGTGCCATCAATTGAACTGAGATTATTTGCGGTCCCTCGTGTGTGTATATGTTTATGCATTTTCAGAACTTCTTTTGCTATTACTGTGATGTGATTGTACTTTATTATATAGTAATGAAAGGTTTGAATATTATCTGTTTGGATAAGAAAACTCGCCGCTGCAGCTGCTTGTGTTGATATACAAGCAGCATTTTGGATGCATGATTTAGATGATTGGCATGCAGACGCCATGGATAAGTGAAATTGATTTTGATATCCAGGTTTTACATTGTGGATAATTTTCAGTATTGTGGGAAGCGTGCTTCACGGTTTGTTATGAGGCTCTTGTTTGCTTACTTGAAAATTCAAGTACTAATGTAAGTCTAGCTAGTCTTGGGCCGAGAAACCTGTCGTTGTTTGTTTCAAGTGGCAAGAGTTATTAACAATGTATATGCAGTAAATTTACAGGCCCCTTGTAGCTCGTGCCGGATTAAATCTATCTGAGGCTGTTGCAATGTGATCCTTCGAAGTCACAATCTCAGCAGCATGTACAAAGATCGTGTTTTTCCCTCGGAAGGTTCAGGAGAAGGGTAGGATGATGCCTTTCTATATGTTTCTTGGGTACGTAATGTCAACGTTGACTAGCATGAATGTCACACCCAGATACAAACCGCAATAGTCAGTGTTTGTGGTTGCAAACCTAGTATCTATATTGATGTCTTATATTATTTCGAGTTGGTTAATTCATGGTACTTTTCGACTGAGAAATAAGATTACGTGAAATGGCAAATGGATTATTATTTCAGTTGATCTTAATGTTGCAATGTCGACGGTGAATGCTAGCGTACAGTATGATGCTGAGTGGGTGTGTGCTAATTGAGTTTTGTAATACCCTTCAAGGAGGTTAAGCGTTATGCATCCATTTTACAAACCCTTTTAGGTACTCCAAATGTTTTTCCTATATGGTACACGAGCTACAGGGCGATCATCTTCTTGAGAAACCAGAGTTGCATGAATTGTGCAGTTGTGTGCACGTCTCCCAACTTTTATCAAACCCCAATGACAACCCTATCCATGAGTAGGCAACTTAGATTGGTGGTGGAAGGATGGAGACTAATTGATATGGTTGTATCATGGTATTGGTAAACTCGGGGCGCGAGTGGGAGTTCGAAGATGGCTTCTGTCTAAATGTTAGGCGTTTGAGATCTCGCCACCATTTATTTCAATTTATTTCCAAATAGCCACAATGAACATTATGCATAAATTGACACTTGTCGATAACAAATTTTTTGGGTAGTGGGAAATTTAACCCATGTCCAGGGTAATTAGGAGAGAACAACCAATTACAATCCGCAAAGGGTTTTTAGTCTCATCTTGTAGTGCCCTAACGGAATTCGCTGAGATTCGACCCCACAACCTGTGAAGCAACATGTTTGACTAGTTGAGCTAGTTGTCAAGTGCACTTCTCGACAACGGTGATATCCCATTCTATGATAACACATTTTTATCATCTATTTCTTTGTTTTTTTTAATACAAATATAGTTAAACAATACTCACTGAATTTTGGACACAAGGTTCCATTATGCTCCTATCACTTGCCAAAACTATTTTATTAAATTTTCATTCTACTAATATCCTATATTATAATAAAAGCCATTGAACATATTTTCTTCTTCACCCAATTTGCACGTACGCAGTGAGATTAGTCTCCAAACTACTACCGTGTTCTCATTCATGCACCTTGTTATTTTTTAGTTTCTCTACAGAATTGGATAGTCGATTCAAAGAAGTGACAATCATGGGGCTAGTATACCTCAAATGGTAATGACAAAGGAGGTGCAAGCAAAGGGGAGTAGACTTAGACCTCACTAGTAGGACATGACCCCTCGTTTGGTTACACACTCCAACAATTTTTGGTTACACCACATGTGTGAGGATCCATTCAATCCAAGAATGTGCGGACACAAATGTCACAATTATTGTCTTGAGGGGCTTGAGCTTTCACAAGTGTCTTTATCTTTTGCTCCCGTTCCATTTCCTTTTCCTCCAATTTCTTGGGGGTGAAGGTGAACATGGTGCTGCACTCTTCATGTATCTATATTGGGTAGGCCTCATGACATAGCGTGGATCTACTCAATTATGTTTAGAGATCTGTAAACAGATAAAGGTTTCCCTACACCATTATTGACGAAGGGTTGGACCTACTAAAATGTTGTGGAATACCATTTTGGCGATGCATGATCTTTGCAAGGAGACCTTATAGTCATCATCTATAGGGTTGATACCAAGGCAAATGGCAACTCCATGACTAGATTTGCACCCAAAAGTGATTGGATGACTTTTGGTGTAACATCCCAAAGTAGGGCCCATAGGAAATTTATAACTTGAATGATGAAACCAGAGGGTAAAAATCTAATTGAGATTGTGAATATAAATGAAAATATGTAAGTATATCAGACCATTTTAATATATATTTAAACCTAAACATCAGGAAAGAAATGCGAAAAGATCCAAGTTAATACACATTACAAGTTGAGAAGATCTAATTTGGGGATCAAACAAACTTAATAATGTACCATATTTGAAGTTAAAATAAGTCAAAATATGTTTATTTGGTGTAATAGAGTTTATAATAAAGTTTGGAGTTGATTTTATAATTCCATTTGAGAGTTCATGTTGTTAAATCGATATAATCACACTCATTTAAAAGAGGGGTAATGTGGATATTTCACTAAAGAAAAGGATTGATTAGGCTTTGGCAAAATATCTATAGGCATAAGATAGTTAGACAAAATGATGGTCAAGTTTGAGATAAATTGAGTGTATCTTGTAGCACGTGAAAATTTAAGAAGAAGATAGGTTAAAAAAGGGATTTGGGGCTATCTGAATGGAACCAACAAAATTGTATTGGATCGACAATTGAGGATTTTTCTTCACATTTTAACTAGGGATAATTGGTTGTCATATCCCACCTTTAATCAAGGAAAGAGGCGCACTAGGTTTTGGGTTCTGGCACAATGAGGTCCCTCCTCGATCCTAGACCTCTTGATCCAAACCTTAATGGAGTAGTGCAAGTTCTACGTTCAACACTCCAACAAGTTTTTGTAGGCTTGGAATTGTATAGGATATCAATTTCATAATCCTAGGAGAGGGGCTTGGGTGTATATTAGAATTGCTAGATTCAAGTTCATGGATGAGGACTCTAATGGTTTGGAATTGTATAGGATATCAATTCCATAATCTTAAGAGAGGGGCTTGGGTGTATATAAAAATTGCTAGGCCATGTAAATTGTCTTGACCTCAACCAACACAATGAAGGAGATAGCAAGTAGACATTTTCAACTATGCCTTAGGTACTGAACCATGGTGGCACTAGACATATACCCTACTTTAGGCATCAAAGCAAATGGGAAACCACCCAATAGGGACCAATGGACTATTACAGAGCCAACTAGACCTCTTCCAGTGAAAGAAGTCCACAAAATAACAGTTGTGGTTTTGTAGTGATTAGCAAGGCAATGACAATATGCAAAAATAGAGGAACAATTGAGAATCAAAGCGGAGAAAAATAAATAGAAGAAGTCAATCGTGGTTTGATCCATTGGATTAGGAATCAATGATCAATGTAAGTCCTTATTAAGTAATCTATTTAAATTCATATCTTTTAAGTGATAAGCACAAATATTATAAATAATATATTTTGTAATCACATTGAGCTCAAAACATCTCATAAACATACTAAATGAATAGTAGCTAGCCAAAAAATAGGAATTATAAGAATATAATTGGTGCATATATGAACAACGATTAATATAAATGACTGAAGATAAAATATATCCAAATAAGTTATGAAAAACCTAAAATAATGTTTTTAACCTAATACTAGGCATCTGATATGAGTGTTTTTTTATTAAATGATTACTATATAAGGAAATATTGTGTAGGTTCAAGATGCGTATTTCACATAAAAGTTATGATAACTAAATGAAATAGATGTAACCCTATCATGAAGCCTATAATATTATGATTCTGGCATAGGAAAATATTAATGAGGTTTATTGTATATCATGTATTTTATAAGTAATAAAATATATATTCACAATATGTATATGATGTATTTATATAAGGACATAAATACTATAATAGAATATGAATTATTATAGTAATGTACTTTTTGATATTAATGATATCAAGTTAATGAATATACTTAACCTAAGTATATATTATGGGAAACATGAGTAAAGATATATATGGGGTTGAATGTGTTTAGATATAAGTGATTTCTATACATGTATAAATCTGAGTTAGATTAATGGGAAAATGTATAGATATTATCTAATATAAGTCTCAAACATATAAATAACTACTAAACTAGAGTTAAGAAATAATATATGATATGAATGAATAAAGTAGACCTTAACTATGATAATGAAACCTTGGTAAGCTCAGATGCATTTATAACTATAAGGGATTTCTGTACATGTATATATGAGGGAGATAAATAAGAAAATGTATACACAATATCTAATATAACTCTCAAATATACAAATTAGAGTTAAGAAGGAAATATAATAGGAAAAGAAGAAAGTAGACATAATTGTGGCAGTGAAAGCCTGATAAGCTCAGATGCACTAATGAAACTAGGAGAGATACAAAGGGGGATCATGTAAATAAGAAAAGCACAATCCTATTTGAACTACATTCAGATGGACACAAACCTAACCTGGAACTCTTTATGAGTACCCTAATTAGGAAATCAAGTATGAAAGTAAGATGAAGTGAATAATAAAATCAAGGAACTCAAAATCAAGCTATATAGACAATCACACCCTATGAATAACTCTTAACTCTAATGAGAACATAATTGTGTACACTAATGTGATATGCAACTATATTTGTTTATATAATACTTTAATGGTTATGATGATAGTATGATGGTCTAAGATATATGATGATGTCATGGAGATTAAGGTTACATGTCTATTGTATATGATGATGCCATACTGTGATTGCATGCTATAGTATGATTTATGAGGTGTTAAATTATCTTTCATGCAAGTAAATCTAAGACATATTTTGTTCATATTAAATATCATGACAAATTGGTGACGTGGAATGTTTTGAAGTTACCTTATTGACACAAGGTGACATGAAACTAATTCAAACACCATCCCTCACATTTAACCCAAAACCAAGCATTAATAGAAAACACATTATGCATAGTCAGTACAAGTCCAAGATTCTCACATATCAAGCAGAAATAATATTATGATGATAAATTCAAAACATATCCATCAACTAGAGAAAAAATATGCATGATCAAATAAATACAACCTTCTACATAACCACCTATTGTTAGAATAAAATACTAGTACAAGATTTTTTCTAACCCACTTTACAAAAATTGGGCTTCACCTAGTAGTGACACTCAAGTCTTTTATGAGGCTAGGAAGGGGATGAATCAACTTCAGAATCTAACTGTTGTTCATTGGTTGATTAGCAAATGTCTAAGCTGAAGATACTATGTAAGAACAAGAAAACATAATTTCATCTTCATTTATATTATCTGGAGCATATATGATTCAAGATAGTCATGATTCATATGTGATGTTTTGTTCTAAAAATGTACTTAATAGTAAATAAGGTATAAAACAAGCAACTACAAAATAGCAATCCACACATAAGACTATCATTTTTTCCATTTTTAGTTATTGCACTGAAGCTACTTCACATGTACCTAACCAAGTAGAAGCCTCTAAGGTGTGCTCACATGCAAGAATCACCTTTCATTCCTTAGGGTTTATCTAGTCACTCTAAAACAACAAACTTAGCTCAGGTCTACCACATGGCTAGGTAGGAGCCTTTAGCATCTCCATATTCTCATTATCACACCTCGGTACTAGGCTAGGCCATACCTCATATCATATCTTATATCATATATCATACATTTTAATTTTCTCTTCACATTTCATAACATTCACAATCCTTTCTTTATCATTTATACCAACCTATGTGGGTCCCCCGAACTCCACATAAACGAGTCTCCTAATTCTCATGGATATAGTCAATGATCCTTCCAAAATCTACTATAAAAGAAGTTTGATGGTGTTCAAGGAACCTAACCAAGTGATAGTAGATTATGTCTTTATAATATTAAGTATGACATCCATTTTATAGATTTTTGATCATATTATGTCTCATAGTATTTCATGTAAATCTCCACTATCAAACTTCTAGGGTCAATCTAAACTAACAAAACATCATAGTAAATAAATATTTAAATCAAACCAAGAATTATATGTTCTAGTTAAAAACCATTTATTTCATTAACCATTATCATTTCCATATCTTATCCAATTCCCATCCATAAATTAATTTCAGTGCATATTCTTTTGATTTCCATCAAAACCAGGAGTTATATGTCCAAATCAACATTCATTTAGAACCCTTTCTATAATGCACACCATTAACCATTATAATTTCCATATCTCACCAAATTCCTATTCATAAAATAAATTCTATGCATTTTCCATTCATTTCCATTAATTTGGAGAAAATGCAACAACAAGTATGAAATCAAGATAATTGAAGCATATTGTTATTAGAATCATTGCCACATGTATACATTCATTCACCAAAATAGAATTGATATTAATAATTTTCTAAAAGCCCCCCTTTTATTCTTTTGTGTCTGTATGTGCCAAATTCATTGATTTAGAATGTAGGAAGGTGAATTCATGCTTATTTTGATTCTATATGAAGTTATATACTAACCTTGCTGTAGATAGTAGTAGAATAATTCGTTCTCCTCTCCTAGAGTTCAGAATTAGCTCTACAACCCACCAAAATTTTGGTAGATTCCACCTTTACGTCTCTTTGATGCCTCAGAAGAAGTTTTTCTAAGAAAAAAATGAGAATTTATGAGCCCTTACTTCACATTTGGAGGAGAACGTCCTTTAGGAGTTGGGGAGAGTAGAAAGGATAAGAGAAGCAAGCAAACAAAGAAACTTACTTGTTAATCCAATTTGAAATGATCTAGATAAGATCCTTGAGTGGAAAACTTATGACTTTGGCTTGAATTCCTTATTGATTCCTCCTTCTAGGGTGAAAATCACAAGAGAGAGTTTTATAAGGTGAGGAGAAGAGTCACTAATGTTCTCAAGTTGAAAGGTACCGACATGGGATATATATATAAATTCTAACTTCATTTTATTACATATGTTAATTCTTTATTTGATTAGGTCACAAGTTGATCAAACTTCTAGGAAGTTCGGCCATCTTCTGATGTCAATAGGGTCAAGTCGGTCTAAGTTGGCCTTGATATTGAAAAGGTCAAGGCAAGGCCTCACAAGTCAGTCCGACCTTTGGGCTCACATTTTTTGTACGTCAACCAATTTTTTAGTACATCGATCTATGTGGATGCATCCATCCTAAAGGTTGGGCCAACCTTTGCAGTCAACCAACTCGTGGCCCATACATTGCAAAGTCAAACCTAGATCTCCAAAACACACTAATATAAGCTCCAAACTCTCATTTGGACCCCATTTTGTGTTCTCTTCCTAAATCATTAGTTTGTCATAATATCCTCTTCAATATGAATACAATGTGATTCTTATGATCTTTGTATTAAATATTTATATGGATTTAATGCTCTCCATTCATACTGAGTGAAAACAACTGAAACAATTCATGATTTAATATCATGTCAATATGTAAATCTTATGCATTACAAGAACACACATATTAAGGTTTCCAAATAAAATTTATATATAAACACATGCTTCACCACATAAATCACTATAGTTCTTTTCACATAGGTTCCATTACTCAATTTAGGGTTTCACATTAGATAGACAAGATAATATTTATATAGCTATGATGGAAACTAATCTAAGGACATTTTAATCGAGGAATGGTTCGTTACAAATCCTCCTCCCTTAAGAAGTTTTGTCCTTGAAACTAGGAAATCTCAGAGTGAACTCTTTGCATTGCAAGTTCTGGACCCCATGTTTATTCTCCAACTCCAAGTTGTCTCCACAACACTTTAACCATAAGAATTTCTCACCTTCTCAACCACTATATCTTGCAATCCATGATCTATATTCATCTTACTTCATAGACAACACTTTCCACTATCTATACATCAATTTGTTACAACACTTGTTTGGTGTAGGGTGACATTTTCTCAACATTGACACATGGAGGACATAATGGAGCTATTGCAACTCTAGTGCACACTCTAGCCAGTATGCCACTTCTCCAACTCTTGCTATAATATAACAAGGCCCCACATATATGTCATTCAACTTAGCCTTCTCCCCAAATCGATGCACTCTCTTATAGGGTGATACCTTGTAGAACACACGATCACATGTTTCAAACTCTTCCCTTATAATATTCTTAAATTTGGTGAATTTGAATTATATAAGTTTATAGATTTGTTTTGATTAAATTCCCTAATTATAATTTATAGAATAATAAAACCATCCATTTTGTGTCTAAGTGCAACCCATGGCCCAAGTTTGGCCTATGAGACTATTTGCTTTGCAAATAGGTCCTTGTGGCATAGGTTGAAGAAATAAAAGGAATTCATACATAAAGGAAGGGTAATGGTTTTATGGTTGTTAGATAATCAAAATATGGAATAATAGCCAAGTTTACAAAAGATTCTGATATAATGTGTGATTTAGATAATTAATGGAATAATTATCTACTGAAATTGGAAACACAAGTTTTGAGGCATCGAGTAAGAATATATCCGTTTTACTCTTGGAATACTTGAATATAATAATAAAACTAAGAGAATTATAGAATTTCAGATAAATAAGTCTTTCCATGTGGAGTGGGTAATTAATTTAAAGATATACTAGAAGAGCAAGGTTTGACTATGAAATTATCCCAACAAATCCCACAAATTAGATAAAGGTTGGGATAGATACTAAAGAGTTACCCTCCAAAGTTCATAGCAAACCTAGAAGCCTATAGAAAATCATGAAGGATGAAGGTGTTGGTATGTATGCCCAGAGAGCCAATCATATGATGATTGTAATGGCATATCTCATGAAGGATATGATTAATAATAACAAAGACAAGCTTCCAATTCATCATGTTTCATCAGTTATGAGATAATGAGGAAACATAATGAATGTCTAAAGAATGACAATATTCAATGACACATGTCTTCAAACACGTGACTTGAACAATGAGATCATACAGATGTTAAGAGTATGTACATTTTTATTATGTCCCTAGTCAGATGTTACTGTGGAATGTAGATATACAACAGTAACACAAATGACTGGAGTGTGGGTTGGTTGATGACAAAATTTCATCAGTCATGATATGTGATATCAAACCAAGCACATAAATACTTATTAGGGAATAGTGCATCGAACATACCCACCTTGAGAGTGACACATGGAAACCATACTTGGTGGTCATAGTCATATCTCATAGTGAAGGGGGGATTGTGGTTCTTAGACCTAAAGTCACTACACTCATCACATGTCGTTCAGTATGCTTTGACATCATCCAATGTAATCCTGAATAAGAATTTCCATAACAGTGATGATTGGGTAGTTGTGACACATAGAGATTGACTTTGAGTGATGTAGATGGGATTTGTCCCTCCTACTAGAGTTTGATACCCTAACCACTTGATAAGTGCAACTGAGAAACACATGCACATGCACATGTGAATCAATATATGATATTGAGTCGCATATATCTCAGAAAGTTTGCTCTAGATTCAAGTAATATGGATTGAACATTGAGAGGATGATATTTCCATGCCTCAAGTTCATTCCAAATATCAGAGACAAAGGAATTAGACAATCACTCTAATAACTTACACAAATTATGGGTTGAAGTTGTTCTCCAACTTTCTATTCACTTGGGTAACACTGATGTGTGACTAGGCATGACTCTTTGCTTTTGATCTCATAAACTAGTTATGGACATTCACTGCCAATATGATATGGGACCTATAGGGTCACACACATATTATTCACCTAGAAGAGGATTTTAATCATGAATGATAATTGAATTGATTAACAAAGTGTTTGATTATTCAATTTAAAAAACAAACCAACTGGTTGATCTCCCAACCGATCAACTCAAGTGTTGAATCGACCGATTAGAGTGTCAGGTTGATTAGAATTTGAATTGGTTGAGTTTTACCTGAACTGGGGAGTAAAGGGACCGGTTCACATTGTGAACCAATCGGCTTGAGTAACCAACCAACCCATTGGGGTCATAAGACAATCGACTTGCAAGGGCAAGACACCCAATTTATGGAGAAATACGATTGCAACAAGGATTAGTGCTGATGTCACGTTTTGCATTAATTAGATTTGAATTAACAATTCATATGTTATTGGAAACATGGTGAAATGACAGGTTCGCTTAGCGAACCGATAGAATCACATATGAACCGACCGGTTCGCCTCTTGTAGGTTGCAAATTTTGTGATGATCCGATCCCTTCCACTCTCACACAAACTAGGAACCCAGACCCTAACCCCTCCTATAAATAGATGAGCACTGGGGGCTTCTCAGACACAACTCAGTTGCCTCTGATAATTATTGTCCTCTCTGGTTGTGGTAACTATAGAGAGCCCGAGCAAGTCCTACTCACTAAAGGGAGGGAAAGTAAGGGAGAACAATTGTGAGTTAGCAAGTTAGTGACTAGTACACCAACGGGAGGGACCAATCCTTCCTATTTATTCTAGAAGAATGACAATAGTTCTAGGTGGTCTGTGTGGACTACTATAGAGGCGAGAAGGCTGTTGTCTGCTACTAGGAGGACAACGTCAGGTTGTTGTCTATGATGAAGACCACAAGCTTCTGTAGACATTGTCCTAGTGCAACTAGGAGTGCTGCACTACTACAACAAATTATAGTCACTGGACCTGCTCCAGGACCATGGATGAAATTGTTAAACCATCCTTCCCATTACATAGTTGTTGACTTGATCTTGTTGTTCTGGGAAATATGGATAGATAAATTTTTATTTCTGCTGTCTACTCTGTGTCCATATTTCCCTATAGTGGTATCAGAGTCATGTCAATTCATTAAGTTATGGCCAATGACTCAAATACCTGTATCTGGTTGAATGGTTTATTTCATTCCTTTTTTATCCCGACTTGCATACTAAGCCTCTATATTCTTCTTCCCAATATAAAAGTATTATTCTTTCCTACCTGTGCTCCCCTTGAATGTAACTCGAGGTCTCTCTTTACTAGTATATAAGTTTAACAGCAATATGATAGTTTCTTTTCTTGCAACGATGAAGATAACGATTAGCATCAGGTGAGCCGACCAATTCATGTGAAGAGCTGATCGACTAGAGGACTGAGGAGGACAGACCGTAGGAGTGAACCGACTGGATGGTGGACCCAACCGACCATTTGGAGGTATCTAGACATCAATTGGATAGGAGACCAGACGATCATTTCAGGCGACCAACCAACCGGCCAAGAGGCGAGATGACCAATTCTGTAATGCCCTCCCTAAGTGCATACATGCATGTAAAGAAGCAACACAGAGTTATCCATAACTCATGTACTCAAGGGGGGCATTACATAAAATTGGCATTCATGACAATAATATAATAAATCACACAAACTGAAGTATTAAAAGATTCTCATGATTGTTCTTACAAAAGTAACATAAATGTTATTATATGGAAAACTCATTAATTATTTTGAGTCTCTACTGTAAACTTCTAAACATTAAAACATATAGCAGAGTCTATAAACCTGAGGATCCTCTTATAGTTGGAACCCCACATGATTTCATCATGCTCTATCTTGGTGCTCCAAGTTTCTAAATGCTACTTCTGTTCCCTCTCTTCACCTATGGACATCTCGTCCCCAACCATGCAATAGAAAAATGTTTGTTAGCGTAAGTGGCATGGATATTCTAGTATATAAATTCCTGAAGAGATAAGTGCTACAAAATATTCTTGAACATTATAAGAATGAAACTAACATTAAATTTTGTACAAAATCTAAAACATAATTATCTCTTCTTTCTTTAACTTAATTCTTATATTTTTACTTTATCTTCTATAGAGACTTGTACTCTGGTACCTGGGTCTCATGACCTGCACTAAGGTTTGAGGTCACATAACCTGCACTCTGGGCCTAGGTTATGTCTCTAAATTGGCATGCTCTCTGGTGCCTGGGCCACATGACTTGCACAAAGGCCTAAGTCATGTTTCTCTTATCTTACTCTTTTTCATTATAAGATTATGTACATGCTTTGAATTAAGATATCTTTTATTTACAACTTTTATCTGATTTTTGGACACCATTATAGATAAGTCCTCCTCTATTGACACCAAAGTGTCCTCTATGGTGCAACACACCCTCGGTTGGCATAACATGTCCTATGTTCACACCAAAGTGTCCTTCATGGTGCAACACACCCTCTGTTGGCACAAAATGCCCACTGTTGGAACAACATTCCCTCTGTGACACCTGCAGTGTCTAAGAAATGCACACTCTAAATCGTCGCAAGACTCTCTGGTAAGGGATTATCCTATAATGTATATAGTTAATGTTCTGATGTCATTTTCTATATTTTTTCTAGTTTTCTTATCTCTAAATCTTAGTATCTGATCTCTGAATCTTAATCTGTGGGTCTATTCTTTATTTCTTATCTCAGAATCTTAATCTCTTATCTCAAAATCCATTCTTATTTTCTAACTGTGAATATTAATCTATTATCTCTGACTCTGTATTTCTGTTCTTTAATTCTAAACTAAATCTAACTTTAAATTTGAAATCTGATATTCTTAGTGTCTCGATGAATCGTAATCTGAAGTCATGGTCTGATCGAATGACTTAGTTTAATCCTAGTATCTTATGTATGACACCTGAGTCTAAAGGCTTAAGGAAAAAAATAATCTAAACTAAATATAAAGGTACTAAGTATATGAAAGTAACTTAACTATTAAATATCTCAAATATGATCTCTGACAAGCTAACTCTATCTCTTTACAATCTCATTAGATCCAATCTTAACATAAATCTTAATAAAAAGAATTATCTTGAAACTTAATCATTACTTAGTACATCCTAATCTTATGACATTGTATCGAACTCGATTCTTAATACATTTTGATCTTAATATAATATTTTCTTGAAAACTTGATCGTGTCTTAATATGTTCAAAACATATATTCTTATATTGTACTCAACTATTAGATATTAATCATTCTAAGAAATCTAAATAACTTCTTAGTTCTTATATCTCAATCTATCTAGGAAATCTTAATAGCATATTCCTACTTGAAATCTTAAATACAAAGTAATCCCAAATTATCAATTTAAGTATAACTATCTTTCTTGTATATCTTATCTGGTGGTCTTATTCATTAATATGAACCTTTGTTAAGAAATCTTGTAGGAACATGATTCTTTAATTTTTCTGATGAACATTTGGTTCACGAATCCTAATCATTTTAAGAGATCTTAATAACATAGCTCTTCTTGATATAGTTAGAATATGAAATTATATAATCATAAAAGTATAGAAAATCTTGCTTGAATATCTTAACTTTAAAATCTTAGAATATTGGATCATGAGAGTCTTATTTAAGAATTATGAAATGTACTAATATTTAAATATGAATACTCATGGGCATGGACCACTTATGTATCTTAAAGAAAAACCTATTTGCTCCTCTTAGGTTTAATAAACCATATTCACGTTCTTGGTTGATTGAAACCCTTATACCATGTTGATCGAATAATAATTCATTAATAATTACATTCTCCTTAGTTTCTAAGGTTTCTTGGTCCTTGACTAAAATACGTAAACTTAGAGTTACAACAAGCTCTAAAACCTACACCATTAGCTAGGTCTTGAAAAATCAATCATAATTAGTATATGATTTTTCCCCATCGAAGTCCTATAATTAATTCTATGAATTTTTCAAGAAAAATATTTTTTCTATACATTAAAGACTTATTTACCTGATTATTGGCATCTTAGGCAGGCTGCACTAGGGATCCACTTGATTTAGGACCCATGGACCCAATGAGAGGTCCCACCCCTTCTCAAATCATGATCCTCTATTTACTCTGCAAAGCAGAGTTCCTCCGCCTCTCTCCTTCACTTTGTTACTGGAGTGCCGCTGAGATCTGCATCTCTGGCAAGAATAAGCACCTTCATCAGAACCTCGAGTCCCCTAGCTCCTCCCTTCATCGGATCAAACACAGACTCCACAGGGTGAGGCAAAAAACCTGGATCCATAATTTCCCTTCCTCTCCATAGCAACTGAGAAAGCCTGTGTCTACAAGCAGGGATTCCTAGAGGAGAAGACTCTAGAAAACTCCATCACCCTTGCCTGACTTCAGAACTAGAAACCCAACTTTCTTGAAAGTTCTATGACAACATCTCTCCTCAACAAAGATGAAATCAGAGATCCACTATGGGTGTTTGATCGGGTCTAGGATCTCACTCCCTTGGTCTCTGTCACATCCTAGATAGGGGATGAAGCTCGAACTAGAGAACTACCTTATGGTAGTGAATCAAAACATTAACCATCAATATAGCTTTGAGTCAACCTCTAGAGTAATTGGGTCGAGGGGTACAATAGCATTGAAATGGGGTTTCTACCTTTGCCAGAGAATATCAGACATGTGATGGTGCATTGTCTAGACATGACTAAATTTGGAAGCATAAAATAATTCCTTGGGATTCGATAGAGCTTTTCTCACAACTAGGCATCATATTCATGGTTGGATCTATGGTTTGCAGCTCTTGCTCAAGAAGGGTAGAGAGCACTGATTGGTCATTTTCTCGATACCATGATTTGGGGTTCATACAGGGGCTTAATAAGTGCAAACCTGTCTCTTGAATCCAATGAAATTCTCACCTTTCACGATAATGGAAATTATCGTGAGAATTTTAGAGGGGATTGATTGCCACAGAGGGCCTGGTTTCTATTTCTCGTGACTCGTGAAGCGGGAGGTAGCGTATGAGGGGCTAGCCCTCCGATTGACATCCAACGACTATATAAGAAACCTGCATTCATGGAATGTTATAACCTCAATTTTTCTTGTATTTTAATAAATTGAAATGCAACTATTCAATGAAAAGATACTTGTTTGAAAATTTGGGTGCTTTATTTTAAAGAATGGATTTCCTTACAAATTTTCCCTAGAATGATGAATTTCATGAGTTGTATTGTTTTATTTATCCAATGATGGATAAAAGGGAAAAAGGATAAAGAAAAAGAAACAAACGATAATTGTGTGTATATGTGAGAATTGTGTAGAATCCTCTAGAAAGTGGCATGAATGACCACTATTGATTAGCTTTCAGTTCCACATGGTTTATAATAAGAAAAGAAATTAAAATAAAGAAAACAGAAAAGAAAGGAAGAGAAAAGGATTACTTTTGATGTTTTAAATGCATAAAATAGAGGGAGACTTGCATATGAAGAAAAGTCCCTTTTTCTTTCGAGTTGTGGTTCCAATATTTACACACGAGTAATTTAAGTCATTAAGACTTTCCCTCAAAATTTGAGATTAAAAGGATGGATGGTTTGAGAGATATGGATTTTATAAAAATCCCTAAAGTGAAAGGAATAAAATTAAATGTCATGATTTATCTTCATATTAGGATTTCTTTTATCAACCTTTTAATGGCATGTGCAATGTGAACCATTGGATCTGAGATCCAACAAGGATGCACTCATCACCTACATCATCCAAGTGGGGAAATAGAGGCTCAAAACTGGATAACTTTGAAGTCGATTTCCTCGAGTTTCAGTACACAAGCAAGTATGGAAAGCAGATCAATGGATTAGGGAGATCATTGCATGTTGGCCTACCCTAGGTTTAACCTAGTTTGGGAATCTCTAGAAAATTCACCCAATCTACAACCAACCATGGCCAACATAGACCTATAAATAGGGACATAGAGCCCCTCTACAACTCATCTAAGAAATCACAAAGATCGTGCATCACTCCCCGATCAACTTCCTACCCGCAATTTCTTGCTTCATCCTATTCTTGTCCCCTGCTTGCTCGCGCTGCCTTACTGAGGGAAGACCTTTTTGTTAGAGCATCTTTGACCGGTGGTTGGGAAATCAAAGCCGCCAACCAGTCCGTTGGGACTAACTGAAGGCGCTAGCAACTTTACTGGTGGTTGGGGAAGTCAGGATCTTGGATTTAATGACTCAGTTGACTCGCTCCAAGCTAGCCTGCTCGCGAGAGGGTTTGGGCTGAGGTTGAAGAAGGTGAGCATGGAAAAGGCAACACTACCCTCACGTGCGTGCTGTGGAGGTAAGGGTATTATCACCCTTTCACTTTTTTTTGTTTTATTCATTTAATCCATTAAGTTTCCACGTGGGCCAGCCGCTTAGTTGGCATGGACCGGTTGATTGGTCCAACCAAGCTGGAAGGGCGGGACCCAGTGATCCTTGCCTAAGTGGCAGGACCCTATCGTCCTAAAAAGGATTAACTTGCAACAATCCTAGTAATTAGTAGGATGATCAGATAATAGCAAGTAATGTATGTTTTTTGCTCAGAAAAATATGTAGAATCTAATAAAAATACAATCGAGATCTAAATATGCTTCTAGTTCAAAAAGTGCCTAAAGTTATCATATTTAATGTGTTAAATGAACTAGAACCCTAATTTCTAAGATTTGATGATTCTAATATGTCTAATTGATATTGATGATAAAAAACTAATCTTTTATGAATAAAAAGAGCAACTTGAAAGTTATATGAACTTAGCAACCCATGTTTTGGATACTTAGGGTTTCCTTGAGATAAAAGGTGTAATTAATGGTAAATTAGGGTATGTAAACCCAATGGACTTGAAAAGTGGCAATTAGGGTTTGGAAAGCCAAAACCCTAATGAAACCCTAAAGTTGACCTAGAAAACCCTAACTTGAAACCCAAGTCAGTCTTAATGATGATTCAGATAAAATAATGATGCATGGGTACATTGCTTGAACTTTCAGGATAAATTTGCTTGGTTGATTGTTTGTTTGCTCTTTCTTGGACATCAAGAACACCTGATCAAGGTAAGTGTTATGATTAATCACTTTAGTTTCCTAATTATTTATGAGGTTTTACCAGATTTCTTGAAATAAAATGCTTGAATGATATTTATTTCCTACAATCTATAAAGTTATTGTGGCCATCATAATATAATGCTGATAACTTGCTCGAACCCACATACCAACTCTGGGAATCAAGGATGGAAAGAAATGTAAAGTCATGGTGATGACTAAAGACCAGACCCCATATTGGGAAGGTCAGACCAGGCTCTAGGTTGGGAAGGTCATAAGAGGTCATACCTAGACTGGGAAGACCTAATGGTACCTAGCTCCAGATTGAGAGGTGACCATTAAGGTACCTAGCTCCAGATTGAGAGATAGCCTAAAGTCCACTGTAGGGACATAACCCTAAGAGAGAGTATACCAGAGGTTGAGTAAAAATAGTTGCGAAGTTATGAAGAAAATGATAAATTTTGTTTCTGTAACAATAATTGCTTGGTTATGTTGTTACAAGTAGATGTGAACATTTTGTTCCCCACATACCAGTATAACTCATTATACTGATAATGTTTTTGTTTCACACAATTTTAGGATAATATGCTATTATTGCTACAAGTTTAATGGAATACAAACATTCAATAAGAAGGCACCAAACAAACAAAGAGTAATGTAATATTTGAGTATATAGTTAGTTTCTCTTCTTGCTGACAATTTAGAAAACATATTATGTAATTCCTTTGTGGAAATTCGATCTTGTATAAACTCATTCCTATTTAGTGAAATTTATTAATTATTTTTGGTTATTTGCTAAACATGCAATCTTGTATGATTGATAATGACCCTTTCCCTCTTAGTCTGCCTGAATATGGGATAACAGGGGGAGGGGGTCGTTACATAGAACTTGCGACCATATCATGTGACAATTAGAAAATAACATTATTAACATGGACTTAGGTGCAATTAGATTAATCGATTGTATTGGTTGCATATCTAGGTAAATTAGGGTTAAATAATCCCCCTTCATTCAAAATTAAATAGGATACTAATGGTTATCTAAATCAAACTAAAATTTAACCATATACTTATTATTGTGGCTTGATCATTATCAATATATTTGATTCTTAATTTGAGAATTAGAAATCTATAAACTAATTATTGTTATTTAACTAAAAAATCCCTAATAAATTTTAGAATGACCATTTATTTTCCAAATTTTGCAGTTAAGCCAAAGTTCTATCATATGATCAGGTACCAAGTTTCAGATTGTTGATTGCCAAAGGCAAGCAAGCTTTAAATAATTAATTTTCTCAACTCATCATTCGCCCGCAAGTATACATGATCAATTGTAGTCGATGTCAAACCACAGGGAGCTAGGCTAGCTAGGCACAAAACCTATTAACTTTGTACAATCTAGACCACTCATAATAAGAAGGTTGGTTTTGATCAAACTAAATAGAAAATATGAAAGAAGGAAAGTAAAAGCACTCACTTGGAGAAAGATTAAATATCAAATCAAGAAGATCTTGGATATGGGATTTCACTTCCACATCATAACTCAAATAAAAACCACGAATTCACTTATACTAGTCAATGTTCATAGGGTGGGTTGATTTTATTTAATACATTTTCAATGATAAAAGACAATCCTAATCCTATATAACATTTCCATGCATATACATGATTTTGGACTACAATCTAGAACCCTCAACACAATCCTAGCCATTCCCATGGTCAAGGATGTGTTGTCAAAATTACTATTCCTTACCTACTAATATATCTTATGATGATATAATAAGAAGCATAAAACATGTAAACATGGTGGCCAACCATGCAAATAAGAAAATAAACACCATAATTCATTTTGAAGTAGAATATTAACTAATATTAGAAATGAAATTCGAGTCACATTGAGTTGTGACATGAGAGCTACTCTCTCATGTCCAAGAAAAGGAGTTTACTCAATCATGGTGAGGAAATACATGCACAAATGATAAATCATTGAAATCAACATGAGAAAAGAGAAATGAACAACAAATGGATCTATGGGAGTGAAGAATAGAAGAAGGTCTCCATCCAAGAGATGGAGATTGATGCGGTGATTTTGAGTCACATTTATAGACTTGTTTTACTCGTGTTTTATGCTTTTATTAGTCATTTTGGCGGTTAATAATGCATAATTCATTTACTTCAGTCTATGATCTTTCTCAGCATCAATTCTCCTTTATTTTGTTGTTTTGAGCATAAATGATTAAAATAATATGTTTTATTTCGGCTTATGCGGTTTTGTGTTGCAATTTCAGAAAAAACAAATATCTGCTACTGTCGATACCATCGACAGTAGTCGAAACCATCGACACAACCACAGGCTGTCAGCCGCAAGGAGCCGCACAGAGTCGATACCATCGACGGAGAAGTCGATGGTAGTGACTTACCATCAGGTTGCTGGTGAGAAGAGAGTCAATACTATCGACTCCAAAGTCGATACTATCGACCCCAGAAGATTCAACGACGGAAAAGGACAAAAAGCGATGCCTTAGGGTTTCGATACCATCGACCCTCGTCGATGGTATCGAGTCAGCATCAGTCGCGACAAAGACAAGAAAAGAAGACCAACCACTATCGTGCATGGTCGATACCATCGACTCGCGTCGATGGTATCGACACCGTCAGATACAAGTTTATTTCAGATTGATCTAAATCCGACGACTGTGATATTTTTGCAACCTAACTCGGGGATTATACCTAATGACGGTGGCCAAGAGCAAGCTATCACGTCATTAGCCACTGCACACGTCTCGAGAAGGTGTGGAGAGAAGAACGGAGCCCAGAAGCACGCCTCAGCCATTTCGGAAGCTGAAGAAGACATTTTCTACCGTTGAAAGGCTGTAGATCACGCATTCCACGCCGAAGAAATGCTTGGATCTTCTCCGTTCAGGGGTTTCATATCTTATTCACATTTTCCTCCATGTTTCCTCTTTTCTCTACCATGTTTTGCTCTGAGATGAACATGCGGGGCTAATCCCCTTTATCTTTAGGACCGGGAGTAGCCTGGGGAAGCATTGTATGACATTTTTATCATAGTAATTCATCATTTATCTCTTAAATCCATGGTATGATTTTGTTTTCTCAATTATATTGTTATTCTTGATCACCATAATGATAATCTAATGCCCTTAATTACTTCAAAAGAAGAATTAACGGTTGAAAAGAGACGAAAGTCACATTAATTAACAAATCCCTTGAACAAGGTGATGTACGGTTAATGGTGGAAACCCAGAGGTCGATTCTAATGCACCTAGTTTAGGGTATAGGTTACTATGATGGTGGAACCAACCTAGACTTAGGTAGTGGATTGTACCACAATAGTGGACAATTCTGACTACATGCCACTACCCGGATTGAGATATGAACCTGAATTATTATATGGAAATTCATACAATGAAAACCCACGGTAAAACTGCAATCCTAAAGATCTTCACCTGAGTTGATTAAATTAAACCTTTAATCGATTGCTTTATTTTATTTTATTTTCTTTTTAATTTTACAACAACTCTCAACTCTTTTAATAGGTTTAGTTGATCGCGACTAGTTAGTAGTAGTCTACCGATAGTTCAGTGTCCCTGAGTTCGACTCGGGCCTCACAAGGGCCTATACTACATTGACGCGTACACTTGCGTTTTACGCACGGAAAAAGCGTGTCAAGTTTTTTGTGCCGTTGCTGGGGACACGACAACTGTCGTCACTACGAGTGCTGCAAGCGGCCATTCTAGGCCACTTTTTAATTTTAATTTTTATTATTCAATAATCATTTTTGAAATTCATAGTTTACCATTCATATTTAGCAATCGTCTATCACGGTACTGAACTGAGATTACCATTTGTTGCAGGTACTGTGCATGATGTAGACGCGTAGTACCGACTACACACAACGAGCACTAAAGGTTCCACTACTGGGACCTGACGACGAAGAGGAGTATAATCAAAACCAACTGGAAGATATAGATTCCGACTCAGAACAAGAAGCCATGGCCGAAGAGCAGACGATATGGGAGAAGATCAAAGCTTCATCCACATCTGCTTCAAAGGGGCCAATTAAGAAACAGGCGATCAACATTCCGACTTATAAGATTGATTCTGCATTGATCAACTTGGTCAAGTCAAATTCATTCCATGGGCTAAAGAATGAAGACCCGGTGACTCATATCATCCAATTCGTGGAGAACTGCGACATGATAAAAATAGACAGGTTTCCACAAGAGACACTATATCTGAAGCTGTTCCCGAGTTCTTTGGCAGGAAATGCATGAGAATGGTTGCATAATCTTGACGATGAATATGTGGAATCATGGAACCACATGGTGGAAGTGTTCTTTGAAAGGTTCTTTCCGCCTGAGAAGACAAATGATATGATCAGAAAAATCCATAATTTCAGCCAAAAGGCAGGAGAGACTTACTCCGCGACCTGGGAGCAGTTTCAGATCATGCTTAGGAGGTTCCCGCATCATGGGCTTGACAAGCAGACACAGGTAAAAATTTTCTATTTTGCTCTCTCTGAGCATGATAGAAGTAACATGGATTCCACAGGTTCAGAGTTCTTTTTGAACAACACAGACACGAGGTGCTGGGAAATTATGAAAAACATGGCCAAGAAGCAATCATGGGGCGACAGAGATGCCGTAGAGCACGTTCCCGCTGTGGGGGAGTCGAAGGCCATCAAAGAGCTAAATGAAAAGATGGACCTTCTAGCAAAGAAACTGCTTGTAAAAGAAGATACTGAAACAGATGATGAAGCTCAAGTCAAATTCATGCGCCAGCAGCAGGGGTACAGGAACAACGAGTACTCATGGAGGAAGGACAAGAAATTTTCCTGGAAAGATCCGAATAACTTCTTGTAGGACCCCGATGCAAAACCTCAACCGGCGGAGGAGGATAAGAGAACGGAGTTTCTCAACTAAGTGATAAAGCAGAACCAAGAACTGATGAACACCTTTGGCCAGCAGATCAAGCAACAGGGGGAATTCATGAATCAGTTTGGGAAGACATTGTAGAGCCATGGGGCTCAGATGAGGATGATTGAGACGTCTATGGCGCAATTGGCAGCTGAGATTGCCAATCTGAAGAAGCCAGCACAGCAAGGTTTTCCGGGTAACACAAATATTCCAGGAGGAAATCAACAGGCGAAGGCAATCTTGCTAAGGAGTGGCAAGAAGATTTTAAACCCCAGGGCCGATGAACCAAGTAAACACCAGTCAGAAACCGAAGGCGAGGCCATAGAGGAGGTGCCAATTCCAGTCACAGAACCGGTTAATGATATAGTAGAGGAAGTCACAGCTGAACCTGCTACTACTGAAGAGGAGGAGACAAAGAAGAGGACACCATATGTGCCACCACATCAAAGGGCACCGGCTGTCCCGGTCCCATATCCGAATAGTGTGAAAGAAAAGAAAGTGGATGCTCAGTTTAAGAAGTTTCTGGATGGTTTTAGAAAGCTCTCTGTCAACATTCCATTATTAGAGGCAATAGAGCAAATTCCCTCCTACGGGAAGTTCTTGAAAGACATTATCACAAAGAAATGGAAAATCCATGATACGAAGGTTGTGGTTCTCAAGGAGAAGGTGAGTGCCTTCATCATGGGCGCGTTACCACCAAAAAGGCAGGATCCTGGCTGCTTTAATATTTCATGTTACATTGGTAAGGTGAAATTCGGCGAAGCACTGTGTGACTCCAGGGCAAGTATAAACCTGATGCCTCTCTCTACATTTAAGAAATTGGGATTAAAAGAATCAAGGCCGAGCAATATGAGAATACAAATGGCAGATAATTCAGTGGTGAATCCCTACGGCATATGTGAGGACGTGTTGGTGAAAGTGGACCGGTTTGTTTTTCCAGCAGACTTTGTTGTAATGGAAATGCAGGATGAACAGGGTAATGAGTTACTCTTGAGATGACCTTTCCAAGCCACTGCTAACATGATACTGGAGATGGGGAGAGGTCGGTTGACCTTGGGTATTGCCGACGATCGATTCGAGATGGTCATGCCTTCCAGCACCACGCAATCTAAAGCTAAGGAGCAATGCCGCATGGCGAAGCACTGTGATCAGAACATCTCTTTATGTCTAGGGAAGCCATTTTTAGACATGGCTCATGTAATGACAAAAGTGGAGAAGGGGACACTGGATGTAGACATCATGGAGCAGACCAAGTTTGTGTCTCTTAAAAAGGCTGTGGGTTTTCCCAATGATGAAGAGGAGGACATCCCTCCCTCTACTAAAGATGAGGCCATAGCAAGCTCTGTTTTCAATGCATATCCAGAATTACCGCTCGAAGCCTGCCTGGTTAATATAACACATGATTGGATGAGAAGCACGTCACTACAAGAGTGTGCCAAGATGCTTCAGGTGCTTCCATGCTTTTATGCTAGGTACTATGAGGACCTTGGAGAACTTCCACCACCGCTTCAGTCATCCTTGATCAGCCCGCCAGATTTAGAATTGAAGCCATTGCCACCACACTTGAAATATGCATTTCTAGCCAAGGGTGAGAAGCTGCATGTGATCATTTCAGCATATCTGAGTGCCGAGGAGGAAGATCAATTACTAATTGTGTTGAAGAACTACCGAGGTGCATTCGGATGGTCGGTTGCAGACATTAAGGGGATCTCCCCTACATGGTGCCAACACAAGATTCAGCTCGAGGAGGGAGCCAAACCGATGATTCAGCCACAACGTCGACTAAATCCGAGCATGATGGAGGTCGTTAAGAAGGTGGTGATCAAGCTCCTTTCTGCAGGTATCATCTATGCTATATCCGACTCGACATGGGTGAGTCCGACACAGGTAGTCCCTAAAAAGGGGGGAATTACTGTTACACATAATTTGTTAAATGAACCTGTCACGACCCGCTTGGTAACCGGGTGGCGTGTATGTATAGATTACTGTATATTGAACACAGATATGCTTAAGGATCATTTCCCTCTCCCATTCATTGATCAGATTTTAGAGCGATTAGCAGGTCGATCGCATTTTTGTTTTCTTGATGGTTATTCGGGGTACAATCAGATTTCAATTGATCCTAAGGACCAAGAGAAGTCCACCTTCACTTGTCCCTATGGAACTTTTGCATACCGCCGTATGCCATTTGGTATGTGTAACACACCGACAACCTTTCAGCGTTGCATGCTTGCCATTTTCTCCGATATGGTTGAACACTGTTTGGAGGTTTTTATGGACAATTCCTCTGTCTATGGTGCATCCTTTGACGAATGTTTATACAATTTGGAGTGCAACACTGTGAGGACACGCATTTGGTCCTAAATTGGGAGAAATGCCACATGATGGTCAGCGAAGGGATCGTGCTTGGACATAAAGTGTCTAACAAGGGGTTGGAGGTAGACCCGATGAAGATCGAAGTGATTTCCAAATTGCCCCCACCGAATTTGGTTAAAGGGGTACAGAGTTTCCTAGGTCACACCGGTTTATATCGCCGCTTTATAAAAGATTTCTCTAAAATCGCCAAACCATTATCTGAGTTGTTAGAAAAGGATGTTGTGTTTGATTTTAACAAAAAAATGTTTACATGCTTTTAATGTGCTTAAAGAGAAATTGATTTCAGCCCCGGTTGTGCAAACACTGGATTGGACAAAGCCATTCGAATTGATGTGTGATGCGTCAAATTTTGCAGTTGGGGCTGTTTTGGGACAACAGGTGGACAATAAACCCGCTGTGATTTTCTATGCGTCCAAAACCTTGAATGAAGCACAACTAAATTACACGACAATCGAAAAAGAACTTCTTGTCGTTGTTTTTGCTTTTGAAAAATTCCGGCAATATCTTGTAGGATCTAAAGTCGTGGTATATACGGACCACGCCGCCATTAAGTACTTGATGGAGAAAAAGGATGCCAAACCTAGACTGATTAGGTGGATCCTACTGTTACAAGAATTTGATATTGAAATCAAAGATAAGGCGGGGATTGAAAATGTGGTTGCAGACCATCTTTTTAGGTTGGAAAGGGTAGATGAGAAGGACATGCATATACCAATTACTGAGACGTTTCCTGATGAGCAACTTTTATCTGTGAAATCTAAAGATCCTTGGTTTTCTTATATAGTTAATTATCTTGCCTGCAAAATTATCCCAGATGATTGGACATACCAGGAAAAAAAAGAAAATTTTCCATTCTTTGCGGTATTATTTTTGAGATGACCCTATTCTGTTGAAGCACTGCAAGGATGGTGTATTACGCAGGTGTGTACCAGAGGTGGAGTACGAAAGCGTTCTTCGTCATTGCCATACTCTACCGATGGGTGGCCACCATGCAAGTTCTAGAACTGCGGCCAAGGTACTAGAGAGTGGTCTTTATTGGCCTACTTTGTTCAGGGATGCCTATGAGTATGTGAGGCAATGTGATTCCCGCCAAAGGGTAGGTAGTATTTCAAAAAGACAGGAGATGTCCCTCAATGTATTTCAAGAGGTCGATGTGTTCGATCTATGGGGTATTGATTTTATGGGACCCTTTGTGTCCTCCAATTCTAACTTGTACATTCTATTAGCTGTGGACTATGTGTCGAAGTGGGTAGAGGCAATACCCACTAGGACTAATGATGCTACCGTAGTGTGCAGGTTTGTCAAAGAATACATTTCTACAGGTTTGGTGTACCAAGAATGATCATTAGTGATGGAGGTACGCATTTCTGGAATCAGAAGTTCACAACACTGTTGAGAAAGTACAGGGTAAAGCACAACATTGGTACCCCGTACCACCCACAGACACAGGGGAAAGTGGAGGTTTCTAATCAGGAGATTAAGAAGATCTTGGAGCGCACTGTGGCTTCCACGAGAAAAAACTGGAGCACCCTACTACCGGATGCTTTGTGGGCGTACAAGATGACGTTTAAGACACCTATAGGCACTACGCCTTTTAGGTTGGCTTACGGTCGGGCTTGCCATTTGCCGGAGGAATTGGAGCATAAAGCGCACTGGGCACTTAGGAAGCTGAATTTGAGCTATGATGAAGCGGGAAGGAAAAGGTTGCTTGAGTTGAACGAACTTGACGAGCTGAGGATGAATGCATATGAAAGCTCTCGGATCTACAAGGAGCGAACAAAGTTGATTCATGATCGCCATATTCAGATGCACGTCTTCAAGAAAGGAGATCGTGTACTCTTGTTCAACTCCAGGTTGAAGATACATCCTGGGAAATTGAAATTCCGATGGAGTGGACCGTTCACCGTAGAGGAGGTCAGGCCGCATGGCACAATCATGGTGCGTGATGGCGAGACAACATTCTTGATGAATGGACAACGATTGAAATTGTATTTCGGTGAAGATTACACAAGGAAAGTGAATGAGGTCAAACTCATTGTGCTTCCAGATGCATGAGGAGCTTAATGTCATCTAGCCTAAGATGTTAAATAAGGGCGCTTGTTGGGAGGCAACCCAACCATCGGTAGCTTAGTTTAGTTTCTTTCACATGTGTACTTTTGTTTGATTTGATTTTGTTTTTAGTGTAAAAAAAAGATACCTTGATCGTTTGTTCAATGTGCAGGACTGAGGCAGAGTCAATACCATCGACCCTTGTGTCGATGGTATCGAGATGGGTACAGGTTGGCGGCTGCAGAAATCGCTCTGCGTCGATACTATCGACGGCCTCGTCGATGGTATCGACACACCAACAAGTTGATCGCAACAATGAGGTCGATAGTATCGACATGGGCGTCGATACTAGTGAGATCTCTAGAGATTTTCAGACGAAATTGTCTCAGTGAAGTCGATACCATCGACGGGCCTATCGATGGTATCGACCCAGTTATAGGCAGAAAGCAGCGGCCGGGCCTCGCGAGGGTGTTGCCCTAAGCAGAAGTCGATACTATCGACTTGCGTCGATAGTATCAACGCGACACGTCACCGATCCGCGAGAGGAAATCAACGACGATCGCTACATCAGGAATGTTGATCCATGGGAAGGGTCGATACTATCGACACTCGTCGATAGTATTGACATGTCATCAATCCGGGCCCCCACATCGGGCTATCGACAGCCGTCGATAGTATCAGAAGACAGATTATGCTACGCGAGTCGATACCATCGACTCACGTCGATGGTATCGACGGGAACACAGCAGCGCCAGTCACGGTTATAAAAGGGATGGTTTGTGGTCATATGACGTCACACCTTCAGTGATTTCTTCCTCCACTTGTGTCAAGCGCCTTGTTGAGCAATCGGAGCGCGGCTACGAGCATCCAAGGAGCACGTTCTTCCCCAAGCCTTCACCGAGCAGAGATCGTCTTCTCCGATCTTCACCAAGCTTCGTCTTCTACTCTTTCTTCTTTGACAATGGTGCATACTGCCGGTGCATCTTCTTCACGCGTGACACCGATGGAGATCCCAGAGTTCATTCCTCCACCGACTGCGTCTATTTTGTGACCGCGGATTATCCATCCTTCCACGGAAGTCAAGAAGGTTTACGAGGAACTGATGAAGAGAAAGATAGAGCCGACCCTCTACGTTGACCGGACAATGGTCCGTGATCTGGGGTTCGAGGCCAATCTTGCCTACGTTCTCAAGGGACAGGCAAGGCATACAGGCAGGACACCCGATGAGATGGAATGCCACGCCGCCAGCCAGCCATTTTTCGGTGACTGGCCCACATACGAGGAGCTGGTGGCAGAATTCATGGCATCGCTGGATATATGCGTCGTGCCAAACGACATCATCACCACTGATCAGGAATGGATCAAAGGCCACATTTCTTTCCAGCTGTACAACAATGACTACACTCTCACCCTCAAGCAGTTCAATGAAATCTACAACTGGAATCATGGGAGAGACCAGTACCGACGGCCAGACAACAGAACAGACTACGATGCCATCTTCGCTGAGTTGGTGACTACACCGCCTGACAAATCAGTGAGCTACCACAATGCGGCGGTGGCGGATTTCGAGCATCCGTTCGTGCGGGTTCTTCACCGCATGCTTTGCACCACCTTCTTCGCCCATGGTGAGCTGTCTCTCAACAAGTTTCAAGAGACAAATTTGTTTTTCCTGCACAAGTTGTTGAAGCGCCAAGAGTGTAATTGGGGCGCATTTTTCTTAACACACGTGTTGGCTGTAAAGAGGAGTACGCGGAAGGCTCCAATTCACTTTGGAGGGCTCATCACACCGCTGGCCCACTATCTTGGGTTAAATTTCTCCCAGCTTACTCCTCTCTCCAATAGGAGCAAGGTAAACCTGCAACATCTGCATCGCTCCAACCTCATCCTGCTATGTGATGGCTTGGCATATGCACACTGCCATGTAAACCAAGCATATCAGGAGTGTTCACTTCCAGACCCCGTCTTCCACATCGAGGGCGCTCAGCATTTTCGATGGCCTGTCATCGCCATTGAGAGCTCGGATGAAGACAACGGCAACAACGACAACGATGGCGACAAGCATGAAGAGGAAGAGGAGGCTTTCACTCCTCTTCGCGCACATGTGGCACCCCAGAAGCATCCCCGCATGCATCCGGGTGCATCTTCTTCTTCGCAGCCTCCGCCACCACAGCCCTCACAGCAAAGCGAGGATGTCTACTCCATGCAGGGGATGTATACGATGCTGCAGGAGATCCAACACACCCAGCTGCAACATACAACTTCATATGCCGGTATTCAGGATATGACGAACCGGTTGCTAGATAATCAGAGGGCTATTTTTGAAAATGAGTGCCTCCTCCTCGACAACCAACAACATATCCACGACAGGTTGCATAGGATGGAGATGTAACAGTAGCCTTTCTACGATCATTACTAGAGCCAGAATTACTTTGGGGGGTATCCACAACCTCCACCAATGCCTTAGTATGATCTGAGTTTTCAGGGGCAGTGCCCGTCTTGGGACCCCACGGCCCCACAGTACCCGCCTCCTCCGGAAGAATGATTGGTATCTCTGTTCCATCTCTTAAGGTTGTTTTTGATTATGAGGCCATAGTCGAATTCAAGCTTAGGGGGGGAGTTGGAACAGCTCTATCCTTTAGTTTAGTTTTTATTTATTGTTTTGTCTTTTGTCTTTTATTTCTTGCAATATTTAATTTGTTTGTAGGATCCACACTCTATCTAGTGTATTCATGGATGTCTTAAGTCATGTGTCATCTCGTTTGCTTGTACATGGGAATTAGGGGCAAATTTAAAATTTTTTAGTGTTTGCAAGCTTGTGTTGTTCAACTTTGAGCACATAACTTACGAAAATGATTGGGTTTGTCAACTCTAAAATAGGAAATCACAACTGTGCATGCTTTTGATTCATGAAAGGTGGACATAACTAGTTGTTTGAGCCTAAACTGATCAAATGATAATGAGACTCTAATTTGAAGTAAGAGAGAGAAACCTCTTAATTACCACACAGGTCAATAAGGAGGGACACATAATAAATTACAAAGGTTCAGTCAATTAGTCTTGTGATCTATCCACTCCATTGTTTTCATAATCCACCTTAAGAACTGGAAGTACATTATAGTTTTAATGTCTTTGATTGCATCTCATGTAGATAGGACTTGCATTGCAACTATTTTCACATATTTTGCATGAAAAAATAGATGAGTCATACATGCACATTATCCTTAGGTGCGTGTCATTTAGTTGCATAATTATCATATTGTAGCTGCACTCACATTTTTGTGCATAGAGGACATCATGTGTCTTATATCTTCTGAACATAAAGGGTGATCAACTTGTTCCATACCTTCTGAATGAATTATAAGTCATGCAGTAATAAGTGAGCCGACAAACAATTCGTTGTCAGCTATGAAAATAAGGTCTTGAAAAAGAGAAAAAAACAAGAAAATTTAAATTAAAAAAAAGAAGAAAAAAGAGAATTGAGAAGTAAGCAGTAATGAGAGGGAGAAAGGAACAGAGTATCACCTGTATATTAAGAAGGATAAGTACATGATGTAGTTTTCTTAGATATTCCATCTCACATGGAGACAGAATGATAGTGCTTGCATCATTCCACCCAAATGTAGGCATTAGGGCATGTTCATTTGCATATGCATCATTTAGGTCATTTTTTCTTTGTGCATGTTAGAATCGTATACTGCTTCCATTTCTTCCATGAGCCACCCATTCCATCCACTCGTTGCTTGAATTGGTAGGCCACCATGATTTTCTCCTCACTTGTCAATATCAGGAGAGCTACTTCCATATAGATGGTAGTTAGGGCGAGCAACGTAGAATAGGAGATCACAAGATGCACCGAGCCTGAACCGGAGAATTTCATTATGTTAACTGCCTTATATGATAGTGTTCATCAATTTTGAGGTAGATATCTTTTATGGATGATTACCTGTCGCCTTTAGGGTAATTATCATTCTATGGTTAGTGAGGGCCGGTTTGTGAATGTCTGGTGGGGATCATTTGGTGATGTTTGTTGTGATGACCTATTCTTTAGTTGACTTTCACACTTCTATTCTAAAGTTTAGTTGCTCGAGGGTGAGTAATGTTTAAGCTTAGGGGAGTTTGATGCGATGATTTTGAGTCGCATTTATAGACTTGTTTTACTTGTGTTTTATGCTTTTATTAGTCATTTTGGCAGTTAATATTGCATAATTCATTCACTTCAGTCTATGATCTTTCTCAGCATCAATTCTCCTTTATTTTGTTGTTTTGAGCATAAATGATTACAATAATATGTTTTATTTCGGCTTATGTGGTTTTGTGTTGCAATTTCAGGAAAAACGAATATCTGCTGTTGTCGATACCATCGACAGTGATCGATACCATCGACACAACCACAAGTTGTCAGCCGTAAGGAGCCGCACAGAGTCGATACCATTGACAGCGAAGTCGATGGTAGAGACTTACCATCAGGTTGCTGGTGAGAAGAGAGTCGATACTATCGACCCCAGAAGATTCAGCGACGGAAAAGGACAAAAAACGACGCCTTAGGGTGTCGATACCATCGACCCTCGTCGATGGTATCGAGTCAGCATCAGTCGCGACAAAGAAAAGAAAAGAAGACCAGCCGCTATCGTGCAGGGTCGATACCATCGACTCGCGTCGATGGTATCGATACCGTCAGATACAAGTTTGTTTCAGATTGATCTAAATCCGATGGCTGTGATATTTTTGCAACCTAACTCGGTGATTATACCTAATGACTGCGGCCAAGAGCAAGCTATCACGTCATTAGCCGCTGCACATGACCCGAGAAGGTGTGGAGAGAAGAACGGAGCCCAGAAGCACGCCCCAGCCATTTCGGAAGCTGAAGAAGACGTTTTCTACCGCCGAAAGGCTGTAGATCGGCATTCCACACCGAAGAAACGCTTGGATCTTCTCCGTTCAGGGGTTTCATATCTTATTCACGTTTTTCTCCATGTTTCCTCTTTTCTCTACCATGTTTTTCTCTGAGATGAACATGCGGGGCTAATCCCCTTTATCTTTAGGACCGGGAGTAGCCCAGGAAAGCATTGTATGACATTTTTATCATAGTAATTCATCATTTATCTCTTAAATCCGTGGTATGATTTTGTTTTCTCAATTATATTGTTATGCTTGATCACCATAATGATAATCTAATGCTCTTAATTACTTCAAAAGAAGAATTAATGGTTGAAAAGAGACGAAATTCACATTAATTAACAAATCCCTTGAACAAGGTGATGTACGGTTAATGATGGAAACCCATAGGTCGATTCTAATGCACCTAGTTTAGGGTATAGGTTACTACGACGGTGGAACCGACCTAGACTTAGGTAGTGAATTGTACCACGGCAGTGGACAATTCTGACTACAGGCCACTACCCGGATTGAGAGATGAACCTGAATTATTATATGGAAATTCATACAATGAAAACCCACGGTGAAACCGCAATCCTAAAGATCTTCACCTGAATTGATTAAATTAAACCTTTAATCGATTGCTTTATTTTATTTTATTTTATTTTTAATTTTACAACAACTCTCAACTCTTTTAATAGGTTTAGCTGATCGCGACCAGTTAGTAGTAGTCTACTGATAGTTCAATGTCCCTGAGTTCGACTCGGGCCTCACAAGGGCCTATACTACATTGACGCGTACACTTGTGTTTTATGCACGGAAAAAGCATGTCAGAGATCAGATCTAAAAAACACTCTTCGTTTCAACAACCTTCTCTTTTCAGCTTTGGGAAGGAACGAAGAAGAGAAATGGGTCTAGGAATGGATTCTCTCCTGAGAAACCCTAGTTTTCTCTCCTAGATCTCCTCTCTAGAGATCTTGCCTCGTCTCTAGTCTCTAACCTCTCCAAATGATGCGTGATCTGCTTTCCAAGGGGTGGTGATTCTTTTATATATAAGAATAAGTGTTTAAAAATTAGCTTTTTGTAGAAAATACATCGTACACAGCATGTAAGTAAGTTAAAACGACATGTAAGATTCATTTTTTGCTTCATCCGACTACGATCGAAAGTTTGAATATGTATGGAATGGCCACATGACGTAAAGGAACTTTGCTGAAAATTATGATATTTCAATGTTATGGCGTAAGAGTTTTTCACACAACGTAAGGGAACTTTGCTGAAAATTTTGATCTTTCTGCATTATAAGGTAAGAGATTTCCACATGGCATAAGGGAGCTTTGCTAATAATTCTACTGTCTAAGAGTTACACGCCATAAGAAAGGGGCCTTACACCCTGTGAAAGACTGTCTACTGAGCAATGAACTCCAGAATTTGGGGAAACTTTGGAAACAACAAATAGATCGGATTTTGGGCATTTTTCTTTCTTTATAAGTGGACTGTGGTGTACCTGCAATTCAACCATGACCTGAGTAAGACCAACAAGTAACAAACATCTTAGAATGAATCAGAGTAGAAATATGGTTAAATTGAGTGAAATGTGCAACTAAAATGATATGAAAATATGATATGATTTGTGCATATCAAATCCCCTAAGCTTGAAAAATTACTTGTTCTCAAGTAAAAAGAACTAGATAAATGACTAGAATAAATAAATGGGCAAAAATTAAATCCTATTGAATGTGAATGGGTAGATCTCAGAATGGCAATTGTCACCATTTAGATATGTGACTGAACCTGAAGTCAATTCTAACTCTCAAGATAAGATTTTAAGTTCAAATTGAAAGAATGAACTAGAGAGAAATTAGAAAAAACAAGATGATACAGCCAAAAATATAATGATTTGCCACAAAGCTCACTGAAGTGAATTTTTTTTATCTTCCTGCAAAGACATTGTTATTCAAGAAATATTTTCAATCTGATTTTAGTGTATGGTACTCATATACTAATATAGGTGTACACGCATATGGAATACCATTTAGGAATTCATTTCCCTCTTTCAGACGTTATCCCCAACCTTCATTAGGTTAGTGCAAATGTGGGTGACTTAGCCATCTTTTGTGGGGTTTGGATTTTCAAATGAAGATCAAAATTTCCCCTTTTTATGCGATTTAGGCTCCGCTTTGGAACCACGCGGTCTTGTGCTAATTCACCTCCTTATTATTTCATGTCATACAGGAAGATATTCATTTGAAAAAAATTTTGAGTAGTGAAAAATACATTATAGGGTTGGGAAAACCATCTTATTTCTACTCAAAGCTATAAATTTGAGAAATTTAAAGCATTTGAATCATTACATGGTTTGAGAACATGGATGAGAGAATTGGAAATCATTTTTAGCCAAATACCTAAATATTGATATGAATAGACAAAATTTCAAAAAATTTCAATTAGGATGATTCATGTCAAATATGTTATCTTACAACAATGTTCTTTGCAAAATTATGATTCAAGCGGTAAGGTGGATTGATTAAATTTTTTCACTCAAAATTCATGCAATGATGTGAGAAGAAAATAAAAAACATGCAATCAACAACTAGATGACATAATCAAATGACTGAAAGCAAATGACATGAAGTAAAACTAAAACTACCGGTCGGTTGTACCACCCCTAATCTTGAAATTTGTAGTGTCCTCACTGCTCATAAAAAACCTAAGAGTTGAACAACCAGGCACCTTAGGTGCATCAGAAGTTGGGGTCAACTCTCCCAAGGTCTCCATTCTTCTTCTTCAGTGTATTCACTCAAGAGGGAGGTCCAATGCTTTGATTCGAGGATGAAAACTATTGCACTAAGGATCTATGCCTCTTTGTCAATTTAATTCTAATTAGAAAAAAGATGTATGCTTATGATTTACAATAGTCATCTGGACATAATTATTGTTTGTCCCTTCACACTCTTCTTAAAGACAACAAGAATATGGATCAGAGTGAATTTTCTCATCACCAAGCATTGTGTCAAAGATGTGTTGCAAGGGGGCATATGGCTTGTTTGAAAAAATCATCATGTGGAGAAGTTTTTGCATATTTCTCTATTTAAGCTTCAGTTTCCATATGTTCATTGATGTCAAGAGCTTCATATGATGTATTCTTTGATGGTGAAGGAGGTTCTCCAGTAAAAATGCCACTCCCAAAAGATATTATGTTGTAGTAGAATATATCTCTAGTTGAATAAGGAAGGGACCTGAAGTTGTTGTTTAGTTGGAGAATGCTTGTTGAGAAATTTGATTTTACAACATTATTATGTGAATAGCAATCCCATCCACCCTAGAAGAGAGAGTGTGAATGTCATCCTTTATGAGATGTGTTTGCTAAAGGAACTCATAATTTTGCTTCATTTGAGATGAAACAAAATCCTCTAGGAGTGATTCCAAGTTGGACTTTAAATGTAGTTGTTGTTGGTGAACATGCTGTTGTAGAGGGATTTGCCTAAGAGCTTCATTTGCTTCATATGCTAGGTAGGCCAGTTGAGTTGGTTGGGTGCTCAATTATCAAGCTTTGGAGATAAGACATCTAGTTTTCCTACAATTAAGTCTGTTTCATCAACTGTATGTATGCTAACTTGCTTCCCGGAAGCAGTAGAAGGAAAGTAAGGTTGATCATTCATTTCAGTGCTCCATTGGCAATTATTTACTGCCATGTCTTCTATGATTACATAAGCTTCTTTAAAGGATTTGTTCATTAAAGCTCCATTTGCAGCAACATCTATTAACATCCTTATGTTATAAAATAGACCATTACAATTGTTTTTGAAGAAGCGACCAATTACTGAGACCATGATGAGGACAAAGGTGTTGGAGGTCTTTGAATCTCTCCCATGTGTCATAGAGACTGTTCACATACATTTGAGAGAAATTAATGTGTTATCTCCTCAGCGACAAAGGTACTTGGCTAAGAAGACTTTGAGAAGCTCATCCCAAATGTTAATAGAATTCCTTGGAAAAGATGAGAGCCATGCCTTGGATCTATCCTTCAAAGTGAATGGAAAAAGAATAAGGCTAATCTCATCACTACAAGCACCATTTATCTTGAAGGTGCTCAAGTAATGCAAAAATTCATCTATATGTAAATTGGGATCTTCCATAGGAGTCCCTTAAATATGTTTTGCTCTAACATCTGTATAATGACGGGACTGACAGAAAAATTATCTGCCTCTATTGGTGGGATATGAACAGCCCCATTGATCTCCATAATAGAAGGAACAACAAAGTCTTTGAGGAGATGATCATCTTCCATCATTGTTTTATGAATGACGCTCCAATGTAGGTGGTCATGATGAATGTGATGAATGTTTTGATTCTTCAAAATCAATTGATGTTCACTCCTTACTTTTTGAAGATCTGCATACAATTTGTAGCTCCCCGACAACGACGCCAAAAGCTTTTTGATTGCCAAAGTCAAGTGAGCTTTAAATAATTAATTTTCTCAACTCATCAATCACCCACAAGTATATGGGATCAATTGTAGTTAAGTTTGAACCACAACAAACAAGGATATCTAGGCGCAAAACCTGTTAACTTTCTACAATCTAGATCAGTTATAATTAGAAGGTTGATTTTGATCAAACTAAATTGTAAATATGAAAGAAAGAAAATAAAAGAACTAATCACTTAGAGAAAGACTACAGATCAGATCAAGAAGATCTTGGATATGGTATTTCACTTCCACATCATAACTCAAATAAAAACCACAAATTTACTTATACCAGTCAATCTTCATTGGGTGGGTTGATTTTATCTAACACATTTTCCAATGATAAAAGATAGTCCTAATCCCGTATATTTCCATGCATATACGTGATTTTAGACTACAACCTAGAACCCTCAATACAATCCTAGCCATTCCCATGGTCAAGGATGTGTTGTTAAAATGATTATTCCTTACCTCCTAATATATCTTCCCAAAATATAATAAGAAGCAAAAAACATGTAAACATGATGTCTAGCCATGCAAACTAGGAAATAAACACCATAACTCGTTTTGAAGCAGAAGATTAATTAATATTAGATATGAAATTCAAATCACATCGAGTTGTGGCATGGGAGATACTCTCTTATGTCCAAGAAAAGGAGTTTACTCAGTCATGGTGAGGAAATACATGCAAAAATGATAAATCATTGAAATCAACATAAGAAAAGAGAGAGGAATAACAAATGGATATATGGGAGTGAAGAATAGAAGAAGACCTCCATCCAAGAGATGGAGATCAGTCTCTAAAAACACTCCTCGCTTCAAGAACCTTCTCTTTTCATCTTTGGGAAGGAACGGAGAAGAGAAATGGGTCTAGGAATGGATTTTCTCCCAAGAAATCCTAGCTTTCTCTCTTAGATCTCCTCTCCAGAGCTCTGGCCTCATCTCCAATCTCTAACTGCTCCAAATGATGCATGATCCACTTTCTAAGGGGTGGTGGTTCTTTTATATTTTTAAATAAGTGTTTAAAAATAACAATTATGAAAAAAATACACCCTACACGACATGTAAGTAAGCGAAAATGACATGTAAGATTCATTTTTTGCTTCATTTGACTATGATCACAAGTTTTGCAACGTATGGAATGGCCACACAATGTAAAGGAACTTTTCTGAAAATTATGATATTTCTGTGTTACGACGTACAATATTTCCACACATCGTAAGGGAACTTTACTAAAAATTGTGATCTTTCTGCATTATGGGGTAAGAGATTTCCACACGTAATAAGGGAACTTTGCTGAAAATTCTATTGTCTAAGAGTTACACACTGTAAGGAAGGGTCCTTATGCTATGTGAAAGGCTGTCCGCTGAGCAGTGAACTCCATAATTTGGAGAAACTTTGGAAATGCCAAATAGATCAAATTTTGGGTATTTTTCTTTCATTATAAGTGGAATGTGGTGTACATGCAATTCAAACAATGACATGAGTAAGACCAACAATAAACAAACATCTTAGCATGAATCAGAGTAGAAATATGGTTAAATTGAGTGAAATGTGCAACTAAAATGGCATGAAAATATGATATGATTTGTGCACATCACAGATCATATATACCTCCATATTTTGGGATATCATAAAATCTAGGCATACTTAATTATCCTCAATATTCTAAATTATTTTCCAATACATTTAGCTATAAAATATACATGAAATCTTTTAGAAATCGATTTAATGTCTCAAATTATCATACTACATCTATTTACAACATTTTTCATATGAAACAATCATTTGTATTCATGCACCCCCACTTACCAATTGCACACATTTAAGCCATTATGCGTGAAATGGTGAGCTAGGTGGAATATAATACATCTTTTATGAACTCATTACATATTAAACCATAGTTAAGTTTATTTGGTCCCTTAATTAAATTTTATTAAGAAAACCACATTAAAGTTTTAAATTATCTATGAAATTTGGGATGTTATAGGTTCAAAGGTTGAAACGATCAACCCAAATTGGCAAACCAAAACCACACCAACAATAGGTTCATGCATATGATGTAGACCTAGGTGGTAGTAATTTGTTGTGGTTCTAAGGAATTACAATAGATATGGCCATAACCATCACTAATGTTTTATATTTCATGTTTATATTGTGGGATATAGCATGTATATGATATGTACTAGTATGTGATGATTGGATATGTATATGTATATATATATATATATATATATATATATATATATATATATATATATATATATAGGTTCCCTCAATCAAACATATTAAGTCTAATATGCTTTCCACAAACGACACCCATGAAAAGCTTGATTGACTAAGCATGGTGACCCCAAGGGTGGTGTGCTATCTATCTCGTGGAAGTGTGATGATAATGATGTGGGCCTGCCAAGCAGGGTGCATTACTATCATGTCAACTTTTGGGTTGGGCTTAACTGTGTGACCTTAATGAGAATAAGCACCAGAGGCATGCAAATGACTATGTCAAAGAGTTGCGCATATCATCTATCTAAGAACTACATCATAAGCAATTAGCAAACGTTGCCTACCTTAATGATTGATGATGGACGCTAGCGTTGGCTGGGTAATAATTGAATTACTTTGGATCTTAACTCAAGAGAAGATTGTTGATTGTAATCTTCTGAATTGATAATTAAAGGTTGTCAATTTTATTAAAATAATGAGGTTGATAGATAAATAAAGACCTAATTCATATTGTCAATTTTAATCAAATCAAATCAAAAATGATTTTTTGACAAAATTGCAAATTGTTTTATATAATCAAATGGCAACACATAATAACAACTTTTCTCTGTGATCGGTCATTGAGAAGGAAAAGTTAAATGGGAATAACTTGCATGGATGGTTCATGATGCTGGGAATCATTCTCACACAAGAGCACAAGATCTATGTCATGGAGACACCAGAGCCAGATGAACCTCTTCCCAATGCACCTAAGGTTGATCAGGATTCTCACAAGAAGCACATTGAAGATTTCATTGATGTCAAGTGTTCAATGCTATGCTCCGTGAACTATGACTTGCAAAGGCAGCATGAGAACATGGATGTTATTGAGATGGTCACACATCTTAAGAACATGTTCCAAGATTAGGCAAGACAGGAGAGATTTGATGTCTCTAAGGCACTATTCAAATGTAACTTGGTAGAAGGAGATCTGGTAGGTCCTGATGTACTCAAGATCATTGGGTATGTGGAGAACCTGGCTAGATTGGGATTCTCCTTGGGTTAAGAGTTGGCCACTAATGTGATTCTACAGTCTCTACCAAAGTCATACATTTAGTTTGTCATGAACTACAACATGAATGACTTTGATAAACTGTTGATAGAGATATTAGGCATATTGAGAACAACTAAGACACAAATGAAGAAAGACAAGCCCAAGTATGTGATGATGATTAACAAGATAAAGGGAAAGTCAAAAGGCAAATATAAGAAGAGTTCTAAAACTGGCAAGAAGCAAAAATCTTCAGATCTTAAGGAAAAGGTAGGATTAAAGAAGGGATGCAATTGTCACCACTGTCACCAGTCTAGACATTGGAAATTGTACTCTCATTCTGGAGGAATTAAAGAGCAAGAAGGAAGGGGGCAGAGACCTCTACTTTAGGTATAAACATTATAAGATTAATTTGATTACTTCTTCATCTTGCTATGTGATACCAGATGTAGATCTGACATATGTTGATGTGCTAGATCTGATAAGAAGTAAAGCCTTTATGAAAGGACATGAATGGACTGTTATGAAGCAAGAGTTATTATAAAACTTCAGTCTACATCTAAATTTATCTTAGCCCATTGGACATGTAATAGAGTTAGTTGAACTGCTATTTCATCATGCCAACAAATAGAAATATTTTACTTCATGCATCTTGTATGACAAGGATGATAATGAATACAAAGTTGTTAATGCTTCTATTTCTACGATGTAATCTTGTATGGCATTTCCCCAAACATCTAGTGATATTTATAGGAAAGGATCTAAAGATGAATGTTTATAACCAAAAGGGTTATAATTGATAACTCAAACAATGTCTATAGCATTGATATCTAGAGCAAATACATGAGAAATGCATTACTAGAATCCATATTGATGTTTTCCTAGACTCTTTTGGTTATTGAACCAACAAGTGACATGCAAGTCTTATTTATGAGAAACATGAAAAACCACCTCTCACTATGCGTAGTGGAGAGAGAAAGCATTCTATTAGGATTATACATGTTGATGTATGAAGATCTTATAGAATAAATGCTATAAATAGTTGTATATACTTCATTGTATTTACTGATGATATCAGTTGATATGGGGTTTGTATTTGGTGAAATACAAACACGAATCTCTTAAAGTGTTCAAGAAGATTATAAATGAAGTATAACTTTGACAAAAGTGTGAAGAAACTTTGATATGATCAAATGTTGAAATACTTTACATCAAAAGTTTGAGGACCTTCTGGAAGGACCGTGATAGTGTATCACAAGTCAAATCCACTTGAATCATGATGATGTAATAGAAAGAAGGGATTACATCTTGATGGATCATGATGTGATTATCATTTAATCTAATCTTTTAATATCCTCATGGATATATACTTTACACTAAACTAAGTACCATATAAAATGGTTTAAAAGACATGATATGAAATATGATATGGGATTGTCTTGATATGTCTTAAGGATTGAAACTTATATAAAGAAATTAGTTTGTTGAAGAGTTTATCCACAAGACCATAATTGTTGAATGCTACCTTTAATCCCAATCCGACAACAAAATGTTTTTTTATAGGATAAGTGAATTGCAAAAGAATCACTGGGAGTAAAAGTAGAGCCCAAAAGGTTCGTGGTCAACAAGGAGGTACAATAAGAACAAGTGAGAATCATAAATTGTTGTGGAATATCAAGTTCATTTTGTAAAATAGAACAAGATAGTTATAATAAAACACACATGAGATAGAAAGATTGTGAATCCAACAACTTAGATGGGTTGGTCATCAGATGATGAGCCAACAAATCAAATAGAAGCTATTGAAAGAATCTGAGAAGTGGTTTGTGGCCATTATGGAGTCCATGTAAACTAACAAGGTATGACCTTGATAGTACCACATGAAGGGGGTAAAATCCATAAGGTGAAGTTGGGTTTTCACTGGAAGACCAACATGGATAACCTAAAATGACATATTGGTTGCAAATGTTTTAAATTAGTTCAAATTGTTTGAACATGAAGAAAATTCCTTCACCAATTGTCATGCGTGTTGTTAAAGCTAGTATAGACTATGAGATTTGGCATATGAAGTTTAAAGATGCATTTCTTAAAAGAAATATTTGAGAGGATGTGTATGTGATACAACCTAAAGGTTTTATAACTTCATTAATGCATATAAAGTCTATAAGCTACAAATTTCAATCTGAGAGATTGAATCATACATCTTAGAGATGGGATATTTTGAACTGACAAGAGAGTCAAAGATTTTGACTTGAGCCAAGATAAAAGATGAAATCTATGGCTATAAAAGATGTAGTGGGAACATATATGAATATTAACATCTCAATATTGTAAACATTGAGACCTGGAATGGAAAACACCTTCAATAATGAAGGATTAGGTGAAACATCCTATGAGATAGGAACTTACACCTATAGAGATGGTTCTTCAAAATTTCATAACCTAATCATGAGCACATATATTAACAAGATGCTGAAAGAGTTCACCATGAATGATTCAATGAGTTAGAATCTAATCATGATTCATGTGATTAGCCTCTCAAGAACCCTATGTTTTGATTCCTATGAAGAATGAAAGACATGAGTGAGATGGCATATGCACTAGCAATTGGATCTATCATGTATGCTATACAATGTACTCATCCCATAATGTTGTATGTGTTGGACATGACAAGATGATTAGTTCCAATGAGGGTCATTAGAATGTCATGTAAAAAAATCCATTAGTACTTGAGAAGCACTAAAAAATAAGTTGCTGGATTGTAGCAACAAGGAAGAGTTGGGTGTAAAGGGTTATATCAATGCATCATTCCAAAATGATAGAGAGTGATCGCAATATAAAATGTGTTTTAAAGAAAGGAGTTATTAAGTTGGAAGAGTTCTGAACTACAAGCCAAAATTCAATTCTACGATAGAAGCCAAGTATCCTGATGTTATGAACAGATGAATGGGTACTATATGGATATAGAAGTTAATATGGATGAACTTATAGATTTCAACCATTGATGACACAATAGAGATACTGTGACAACGATGGAGCTACTGGTTAGGCCAGGAATATCAAAAATTGTATTATGACAGTTCTGAATCATACGAGAAATCATACAACGAAGAGATAAGAAACATGCAATATACTGTGGCTTTAGTAGGGTGTTGCTAACCCGCTGGATTAGCACGTGTGCAATAGAAACATGATGAACATGCTTAATAACTAAGAATGAGATTTGTGTGTGATTGGCTCTAAGTACAAGTGGGAGTCTGTTGGTATGTATGCCTAGATAGCCAATCATATGATGATTGTGATGGCATATTACATAAATGATTTGATTAATAATAATAAATGCAAGCTTACAATTCATTCTGTTGCACTCAGTAATGATATAATTAGGAAACATAATGAATGTCTAAAGAATGACAATACTCAATGACATATCAGACAGACCCACCTCGAGAGTGACACATGGAAACCATACTTGGTGGTCATAGTCATCTCTCATAATGAAGGTGGTGATTATGGTTCTTAGACTTGAAGTCACTACACTCATCACATGTCGTTCAGTATACTTTGACATCATCCAACATAATCTTGAATAAGGATTTCCATAACCGTGATGATTGGGTAGCTATGACACATGGGGATTGACTGTGAGTGATGTAGATGGGATTTGTCCCTCCTACTGAAGTTTGATATCCTGGCCACTTGATAAGTGAGATTGAGAAATGTATGGGTGCACATGTGAATTAATATATGATATTGAGGTCACATATATTTTACAACATCTGCTCTAGGTTCAAGGTACATGGATTGAACATTGAAAGGATTACATTTCCATGCCTTGAGTTCATTCCAGATATTAAAGACAAAGGAATTAGACAATAACTATAACACCTTACACAGATTGTAGGTTGAAGTTGTTCTCCAACTTTCCATTCACTTGGGTAGTACTGATGTATGACTATGCACCAATCTTTGCTTGTGATGTCATAAACTAGTTATGAACTTTCAATGCCAACATAATGTGGGACCTATAGGGTCACACACATAGAATTCACCTATAAGAGGAGTTTATCGTTAATGATAACTGAATTGATTGCCAAAGTGTTTGGATATTCAATTTAAACAACAAACTCAGATGATTGATCTCCCAACCGTTCATCTCAAGTTATGAACCAACCGGTTGAAGTGTCAGGTTGATTAGAAATTGAATTGGTTGAGTTCTGCCTAAACTGGGAGTGAATTGACTGATTCACATTGTGAACCAATCGGCAAAGGTCACCAACTGACGATTGGGGTTGTGAGACACCGACTTGTAAGGGAGAGACACCCAGTTCGTTGAGTAATTCAATTAAACCAAGGATTAGTGCTAGCTTCACATTGTCCATTAATTGAATTCAAATTACCAATTCATATGCGATTGGGAAACATGGAGAAAAGATCAGTTCACTGAGTGAATCAATCGACTCACATGTGATCCGATCATCTCAATTGGAGAAATGATCAGTTCATTGCTCACATGTTGTGAATTTTATGATGTTCTAGTCCCTTCCACTCCCACACAGACTGGGAACCCATACCCTAACCCATCCCATAAATAGAGACGTACTAGGGCTTCTCAGACACAACTCAATTGCCTCTGACAATTGTTGTCCTCTCTAGTTGTGGTAACAAATAGATATCCCTAGGAAGTCGTACCATCTAAAGGGAGGGATAGAAAGGGAGAACAATTATGGGAGAGCAAGTTTGCAACTAGTACACCAACAGGAGGGATGTTCTAGAAGAACAATAGGAGTTCTAGGTGGTCCGTGCGAACTACTATAGAGGTGAAAAGGCTGTTGTCTATCGCTAGGAGGACAACACCAGACTATTGTCCATGGTGAAGACCAGGAGCTTCTCCAGATGCCGTCCCAGTGTAGCTAGGAGTGCTACATTACTGCAACAAAATATAGTCACTGGACTTGCTCTAGGACCAGGTATGAACTTGTTAAACCATCCTTCCCATTACATAGTTGTTGACACGATCTTGCTATTCTAGGGAATATGAGTAGATAAATTTTTGTTTATGTTTCCCACTCTGTGCCCATATTTCCCTACAGAGGGACCTACTTGTAATAAGTAAATGTTGTCCCCTTATTTGAAGAGAGAGAAAAGGACATCTAGAACTATTCATTTGATACCCAATATTGCCCTATCTAATATTAAATTATTAGAAGGTTTCCTTCAAAATATGGTTCAATTGGAGAAGAGAAGAGAGGCTTATGGATCTTATGAGTTTCCTAAAGTGAATGATTAATTAACAAATATATTTCACGTGTCACATTTAATGCAAATAAGGAAACATAGGCTTGCCCCTTTAATATTTCGCGTAGCTTGGTGACCATCAGATCCTAGATCGACAATCTAGGGATTGTCTCTTACCTTCATCCAAATTAGGAAGGTCGAGCTAAAATACACTTTTCTTTATCTTTTGGTTCCCTCTCTCTAATCATGTGTGCACCTAAAATTGTTTCCATTGATTTGGGATACAAATCCAAACCTTTCTATTTCTTTTGTGCACTATTTTCGTGTGAGATAAGGATCTCCCCAGATCGTTGTTGGAGTTGGATCTCCATGAAAGGCCAGCCAACCTCCTTACACTAGCCATGCCTATATAAGACCCTGAGGACTTCTCATGAAGTCGACACCAACACCCTAAAGTGCGCAATGACTCTGTGACACCCTATTTTCCCCTTCTCTGTGTGTAGTGTGTGCGAGGGACAACACCTGTCATGGTTTGTGACTCTAGAGTGGGATATGAGTCCTCTGGAGGGAGGCCCTTGGATTACCAAACTTAGGTGTCGAGGAGTCAATGAGGCAGAGATAAACTTCCATCCTCTTCTTCTGTCTTTGCAATGGGGCTAGTGGTTGCCGCACAAGCAAACCCCTGACGCTCTATTTTTTAGAAGGAATAGGGGACACAATTGCTTGTCCATGTGGGGTGTTGACCGAGATGGAGGAGAAGAGAGAGGAGTCTGGTCCAGGTTTTGAGATAAATGGACTGAAGACATGATCCATGAGTCCAGTGAAGAGGTAATAGAAAGGAAGTTAATTACTGACGTTTCAACTTGTTAGCGGCCCAAATACAATTATTTTGCAAAAGTTGCAGTGATTTCTAGGACAACCGAATTAAGACAAATCGTCTATGAGCATTATCAAAAAAATGAGAGGAATGCACATAAAATATAATGGGGACATAATTTTGATCATAGTTCTAAAAGTAGGACCCATGCATGATTAAGTGGTGATTATATCATATGAAGCCTAGTTTTAATTATTAATCATGTTATATATGTTTCTTTGAGATATAAATTGATATTGTTGAATATAATGATAATAAAAGGTGAACATGATAATAATGATGAATCAATAGGGTTTATAAAATGGATAACTATAAAGAATTAGAATTTTGAAACCATGATCATAACTAGTGATAATCTCAATGAACATACTCTGATCTAAGTATTTATAATGCAAGTATATAATAGATCTGACAATTAGGGTTTCACCAAATGTGTAATATGTGTTGGAATTTGGGATTGTACCCTTATTACCTATCCAAACCTAAGATAACCCTAAAACCTAGATTATAATCCAAGTAGGTTTTAATATGAATAATATGATGGTGACACTGAGGATATGCATACATGTGGATTCAATGTTGATTGCTTGGATCTGTTGATTGGAATTCTTGAACATACTTGAAGTATATAATGTGTGATGTCTGCATGGTTCTACATTAAGGTACATGGTTATGATTATGACTACTAGCAATATCATCTGCCGATGTTTGTCAAGGATTTATCGAGGATTGTTGAAATAAACTGTTGGGTGTTTATTTACATTCTGTTCAATTATAATGCCACTATGAGTATCACATAAACTAAGATATCATATTATAAACCCTAGGCTGACATGTATCAAGGGGTGATGCACACGAGCTATAGAAGGGATAATGATCACACCTAAGATAGCATATTAAACATGGGTTAGAATATGCAAGGTGGTGAGATTCTGCCAATGGTGTTATACACTACTCAATTGAGATTTGAATAGATGCAACCCCACATATAGACACACATGGTGGATTCACTTTCAATATTTATAAAGACCTACATGGACACGCCCACTACTACTAAAATGCTGACCCGCAAGCGCACAGGGCCGTGTCATAGTATAGGTAAGGTGGTAAGTATAGGGTCGATCCACAGGGAGAAAAGGGGGCACTAGAGCTAGGTTAATTTTTGGTACTAGGTTCCTACTACGAAGTCTAGGGTTAAGGGTTTGAAGGTTGTTTTGATTTTTAAACTAAGTTGAGCAAGAAAGCAAGTAAAGGAAGATAAGCAAGAACAAAACCTAAGCTAACCCTAGACAACTAATTCTACCAAGCAAGAAAAGACAAGGCAAGGTAAGAAAAGAACAATCTACACTAAGGCAAGGAAGAAGAAAATTAAACTACACTAGACTAGAAAACAGAGAAAAAGAGCAATTAAAGACCTAAGATAGAAGAACAAAGCAAGAATAGGGCAAGAAGCTAGCTAAGTAAGAAAACAACTAACTAAGCTGACACTAGCTAAGCACGAAGGCAATTAGGGTTTCAAAGCAACAAAGGGGTGTGTGGGCATTTTAGGGGATGCATTTATCAATTAAATTGGGGGTGACATATGAACATAATGATTTCATTTATATTATCAAACCAAACAACAAGCTAGAGTCTAATGAATTATCCTAAACTACTAACTGGCCATGGGTATGCTAGGTTGTGTATAGGGGAACTAGTCCCCAACACTATCTACTACCCTTACGAGGTTCAATTGGGTTAGGGTTTAGGTGTAATCCAATCAGAGTCTAAACAAGTCTAGGTTTCTAGTTTAGATGATATTAGGATGATTTGGGGCTGAAGTTAGTAATGGGAGTGGAAGTGAGGTTTTAGGCCTCCCATCACCCACATTCTAACCTTGACAAAGCTCCATGCTAAGCACACTAAATTCATCTAAACTAGCTACTTAGATCTCTCAAATAGGGTTAGGAGAATTGATTAGCATGTAGGAGGATGCGTGGCTAGCTAGGGATCCATGAAATGGACCTAGGAGCAAATCTCAAAATTCACACATATAAGCAATTTCTCTAAATTCCTAGGTGATTTCAAGAACAAACCAACAAGAAATTCATGGAGAGTGAGACAGAAATAGAACACAATCATTAGCAAATGAAATTACAATGTTTACATATCATTCCCCCCAACATGGTATCAAAGTAACATTTTCACCCCATACAACCCACCCAAGGGGCCTAACTACTCATAGTAATACAAAATACAAAAAGAAGGGAGAAAGAGGTAGAAGAAGCCATGGAGCTTAGTGTAGATGAAGAATTCCTCCACTTCAGCTACTACAGGACATCCTCCTCTCTCCTCCAAGGTGCGATGACATGGGATGATGGTGGAATAGGGGTAAAATACTAGAAAACTAGGGTTTTGGTGGTGGAAATGGTGAAATGGGGTGGAATGGAGGTGGAAATGGAGTGGAATGGATAAGGGGAGAAAATGGGGAGCTAAGAGGTGATAGAAGGTAGCTAACTTCGTTCTGGAGCCACCACCTAGGTATATATAGGTGTAGGGGAAGCAATAGGTCAAGTAGGGATAGTATGAGAAATGCAGTGCAAAAATAGCTAGGTTTTTGTGAGTAGCACGACCATGGTGGTCACCATGTCCATGGTGGGGAGGGGTGAGAACGGTCGTAGTAGATGGGAACGACTGAGGTGAGAAATGGGTAAAAATCACTTGGAGGTGGAATGACCGTGGTGGTCACCACGGTCATGGTGGGGCTAGGGTAGCACGACCATGGTGGCTTAGATTGCACAACCCATTCTTGGATCCACTGCCATTTTGCCTCAGCTGAGACATGGCCATGCTAGGTGGTAGCGGTGAGAAAATAATGGTCCAGACTGCAAAACTAGACCAGACTACTCAATTCAGTCTGGTCCGGTCCGGTCCATTTTGAGTTCGGTACGGTCCGCAGTCTGGGAATTTCAATTAGTTCGATCTTCGTTCTGGTCCAGTCCAAAACTGGTCCGGACCACAAACCAACTTTTATACAAAATTCATGTATATTTGAATGTGTATTCTATAACAACTACAAATAAAGTACATATATAAGCACTACTAGTATAAATGTTTGATACTAAAGTTATATAATTATTAGAAGTGACTAAGATGATCAACTTTGTACAATTAAATAAGTTGTAAAACATGTAAAAAAGTTTGATTATGGTCCAAACGGTCCGGTCCTAGCACAAAACGGTCCGGTCCTACCTCAAAACGGTCCGATATATGGTCCATATATATGTCGAAATCTGGTCCGCGGTCCAGTCCGGTTCGGTCCGGTCTGGTCCGGTCCAGTTTTGGACCGATGCTCATCCCTACTAGGTGGCACGACCATTCTATATTAGTTCACCATGACCATTCTGAGTGGCACAACTATGGTGATTCTAGCTTTGCTTGGATATGGCTATGTTGATTTGCAAGTGTGCTAGCATGACCATTCTATGGTACCATGCCCGTGCTGGCATCTGCATCATCACTTGGACTTGCTTCTTTGGATTTTCAAGGGCATCTTTTCTTCAATGGATCTTTGGCCACTAGGGATAGGTTGAGGGAGAATCAAACTTCACTTTAGGTCTCTCCAAGGATAGAGAAACCCTAGGATCACTTCTTCTTTCTCTCTTCCATCAAGCGTAGTCCAAATGCCTGAAAAACATGCAAATAATGTCCATAAGTGCATTTTATACAAATATACCATTTGAGGGGAATAACATGTAATCTAACAGCTATATATGTGATTGAAGTGCAGTAAGACACAAGATGAATCCCTAAAATAGGGCTGAATCACCAATTAAAACTTAAAACATACTCATCCTCAAGAATGCTCCAACTCAATCTCTTTGCAATTTTTCCACAATCAAGAAATGACAAATGTGATGCAAAAGATGATTATTGCTGAATGGGATCAAAAATGACTAAATGCATGCATTCCACCTCTCTCCTCTCTTGCTTTCACAAACCTATCATGAAATGAGAACAAAGTGTATGAACTTCAAATATAGCACATAGAACACACAAGTTATCCATATTTCTTTCATGCAGTTTCAGGTAGACCATTTCATGATGGCGTTAATCAAGGATGACTAGGAGTGTTGTTTCACCTTCATACATTCAACCTTATGCTTCAAACCATACCAAGTGACCCACGTGGCTGTGGAAAAAGGGTAAAGTGAGCTAGGTTACATGTTTCCTAGCTCAATGGGTATGAAAATGGAAGGAAGGATTGCAGTAGGCTTTTGGAGTGCTTTTACACACTCATCTTTTCTTTATTTAGATGCTCTTAAACGGGATAATCTTTTGTTTTGTTTTTGCATTTTTTTTCTTTGCCCTTGGAGTAGATAGGGCATATGGTGATGAGCGTGAAGTAGTGAGATGTAGATGTGGCCACCCCAAACTTTTGGAGGTGGCCATGGCTGATATGTGCACTTTGGCATCCTTTCATGAGGCGGAGAGGTAAGTAGATGGTGAATGAAGAGTCGGGTCAAAGAAGGGACATTGGTGTGATTTTCAACATAAGGTCTGTTGCATGAAAATTAATCCAACACTTCATCCAACAATTTCACACCACATGAATGAACAACCTAAAATTGATACTTCTAACTAGTGATTTCATAGGCTCTAATCACTCATAGCTTGCTCAAGTCACAATTCAACCAAAACATTCACAAACACGAGAGAGGTGGTGGCATGTAAAAGTTAAGAATGGATACCATTTAATAATAAACAATGATAATTCACTTGTATTTGTCAAAGGTCATCATTTTTAACCCAAAGAGTAGAGATTGGGTCAATCACTGATATCATCGATGAGCGAGTCAAATAGTGCAGGTCAATGAGCTTTCCTCCTTCTGCCTTTATGTAGCTAGATACATCATGATCTAGGGCAAAACAATGGAAGTTATAATCCCTCCCATAATAAAAGGATTCTTTCTCTTAGACGGGATCATCTTCATTTGATCAATAATAAGTGACCCCAGATTTACAAGCTTTCCTTGCACCATCCATCCCAACACAAAAAGGTCTTTCTTGGTACAACTTGATTTTCATATCGGGCAAAGATGGTGTTCGCCAAGACATTTTGAATGTATCTTAATATGAGGTTGTGAATCAGACTTGTCTTTGATTTACCCACCAAAAAACTACTTTTCCCTGTAAGTTTCTTCCACATTGTAGTGTAGTTTGCATTGGTTTCCCTATATGTGCTACCTTGATCAAGTGATGCTACTTCCTCAGGAGTTGGAGTAAAAATGCCATTCAGAAAGGATGCAGTGATGAGGTAGGTGCTATTCCCCAAAGTGACACTGATGGAATCCTGTGAGACCTTCTCTAGTCTTGCAAAGAATTGCTGTGTAAGATCCACATAGGTCTCCTGCACTATGGTCAACACCTGTACTAGCCCAACGGGCTCCATGATATCCTGGAAAAAATCAAAGATGCCCAAAGTTTTGATTGTCTCCTGGCACACATAGCGAGTGGCAATCACTCAGTGTGTCAAGCACTCTAGGTGCTTTAGCTTCTTCTCTTCCTTGCTCTGACTATTAGGTGTTGCCTCATGATGTGCTTTAGGTACATCCTCTTGCTGTGCATCTGGCATTGCCTCATCTGTATCATCTACCAGTAACCGCCGTCGTGCTCTCGGCTCTAGCTGTGGTGCTGTAGACGTTGAAGGTCATGCAACTAAAAATGACGACTGAGCTGCCGAGACTAATGGGCGAGCTTCTGAGACTAATGGCCAGGATGCTACCCTACTTTCATTGGATAATCTGGAGGAGTCCTCCATCATGAGATCCATCATTTCCACCACATGGGGTGATTCCCTTTGTGAACCGGAGGCCACCGATGGTGCCGTAAGGGCTAGAGGCACCAACGGAGCTAAATAAGAAGCATTCTTGGGTCGACGTCCATAGGAAATGACCTCCTTGATCTTATACACATCCTTCTTAGCCAATTACTTCATTTTGGATTGAAATTGGTGGAGAAAAATGAGATTTTAGATTTTCTCTGAAGAATGGGGCTGTTGGGGCGGATTGGAGAGAAATGGGGTGTTTTGTGAATGAAAATGGGTGGAATTCACGGATTAAGGCAGTGGAAATGATAGGGAATTGATTGGAGATGGATTAGGGATGATTTGGTGGTGATTCGAGGGTGGTGGAGTGGTTGGGAGGTATTGTACGACCGTAGTTCATGGGGAACGATCGTGGTGTTAGGGGAGTTGAGAATAGAACTGATTTGTTAAATTTTGCAAATTGCTGACTTAAGTGCTGGAGTTAGGATGCAACATAGCTGCGCTGTGTGGCACGGTGATAACACCCAAATCTACACATATTATCTATGCATTTCATCGGTGGTTTTGCGTCACTTTAGTCTTAATGTGCTTAATAATGCTAATGTTTTATGCTTTCTTTCTCTCATTAGATAATCTAGTTAGAATAGCCAATAATATAGCCAATTTAGCCAATTTTGGGACTTGCAGGCACCAAACCAGACAAGACATCTATTCTCTAAAGGTTTCTCTCCGACACATGGTTTTTGTGGCAGCAATGAACTCTCCACGACCGTGGCAATCCACCCTAACCACAACCGTGGCAATCAGACATGACCGTGGTGCCCATCATGACTGCGGCCTTTAGAACTGCGACCGCGGTCCTCGCCACGACTGTGGCCATTCGCCATGACCGTTTCCATTCGCCATGACCGTGGCCAATAACTGTGACTGCGGTCTTCACTGCGACCGCAATCCCTCACCACGACCGTGGCCAATAACTGTGACCGTGAGCTTCAACACCGCGACCACGGTCTTCATCTCCAACAACTACGACTGCGATTATTCACCACGACCGTGGCCAATAACCGTGCCTGCAATTTTTCCTTCCACAACTGCGACCATGATTCCTCACCACAGCCGTGTCCTTTAGCCACGACCATGGCCGACTCCCTCCACCACGACCGTGGCCGTCCACCACGACTGTGGCCAATAACCGTGACCACGGTCTTCAACATCGCGACCGTGATTTCCATTCCATGGATCACGACCGTGGTGTTGGCCATGACTGTGGGCATAGGCCACGACCGTGGCCAACCCCGCGACTTGTTGGCCACAGTCTGCAGTCCGCCTCTATAAATATGTGTCCCCTCACTCATTTGAGGGAGGACCTTGACCAAGGATGCCGAGAGGATACTTCTCTGAGATCTGAAGGTTCCCAGAGCCCCGTGGGAGCATCCCAAGGTCTGAGAGGACCAAGGCATTCACTCTATGCTTCCCTCTACAGCCAGCTTCCGTCCTTTCTCCACCCATCTGCCCATTCCCGCCCAGATCTGTGGTGGAAACTCAGATCTAGACCAACCACTGTCATCCTCTACATCCGTTCACCCACCAAGCTGCTGTTTGGGGTGGATCTAGGGAGAAAGAGGACCAAGGAGTCCTGATCTGATCAAGGAGGAGGACCAAAAGATGAGATCCAGCCTATACGGAGGCAAAGGAGTGAGAGCCACCTCTCCTCCACGGGCTAAATATCTTCTTCTTCCCCTTTCTTCTGTTGTGTTTCTTGGTTTCTTGTACAATGATGTCCTTCCATCTTTGTTCGGTGCCAAGTATGTTTGTCCATGGCTAGTTGAGCTCCTTCTTGTCTATGTAGCCCGTTTTGGGCATGTTTATGTACTTTTTCCTTAAGCAAGTAGATTTATTTCAGATCTAGTATATTTCTTGTTCTATCTTCCCTTTTTGGTTATGATAGCTAGTTTGATTGATCTCTTTTTTGCTTGAACTGCTATTTCTTCCTGTATTGAGAGACCCGTGTAGGAATGGCTAAGAGACGATAGTTTGGATCTGAACCTGAGAGGAGGAAGATCCAAGGTACTATGTTCCTAATATCTCCAGATGTCCTAAGACCCAAGAGGGAACTTAACATATTCTGAGGTATTGATATGTCATCCTCGAGAGAGGGTCGATGACATATTGTTGATGGTTTTAGTCACACTGTGTGAGAGCGAGTGGGATGACCCCACAGGAACAGACACGACATTACATACTATGTTTGGATATAGATCACTTTCTCAGGTGTTTGAGGGTTGTCTATGCCCAAGAACAGGTGCATAGACTACCCAACTTGTGGTTACATAGCCAAGAACTCTTTCTCTCTGATTAGTAGAATCCTGCAGACTCTGTTTTGTTTTGTTTTCTTTGTTTTGTTTTATTTCATGACAACCCGCTAGACTAGTTATATCACATACTTTTATCGACTATCGTTTTGGCTTATTTGACTAAAGAACAAAGTCTGTGGCATCCTAAACGTCCCCACATCCCTGTATTCGACCCCGTATATCTACTTTGACTCCATAATAAAAGTTGTGGGGGCCTAGAAGGTTTCAGGTTATAAATTCAAAGGTTTGATTCCTTCCTTTGTCCCACGTTTGTTTCTGGACATGAGAAAAAGGTCGATCTACTTTTTGGCGCCATTTCCAGGGATGCGTTTTTCTATGTTTACACGCCTAGCAGATTTTTGTTCTGTCACTTAAAGCCCGTATATATATGCATAGTTTTTCTTTTGTTTTAAACATACCTGTTCATATATACTGAATACCTTTTCTTTTTCTTATACCTTTTTCAGCCATGGATCTCACTTCAGCGAGACAAGTCATCTTGTCCACCTGTCCTCCCGAGTTTTTCTACAGTCCCGACTGCTGGAAAATAATTGAAGGTCGTTCTCTACAGCTAGTCAAGTTATACTTACCTCCACCACTGTCATATGTTGAAATTCCAACAATGGAGACTTCTAGTCAGCCCTCGACTTCCGTGCCATCATGGGAGCAAGAACTGATCAAGGCAGTGGACCTGAGCCGAGAAAGTGCCAACGCATTCACCTCCGTAGCCCCTCATCTCTGAGAAGATGTCGATCCAATGCAACAACTCCTAGAAGAGTAGGATCGTCATCTCAAACTAGTCACCTAGGCTGTAGACCGCAGTAGAAGTCTACTTCGAACTCTTGAGTAAGGATCCATCCAAGCGCATCAGTTTGATACAGCAGACTCCCCTCATATGTGCATGGCAGAATCGACGGGTCTCGAAAGCATTGCTGCTCAAGTACAACAACTTCATGATAAAGATGTTGAACATGAAAGGAGGCTCCAAGAGCTCATTGATTTGGTTATAATCTGGTTACAACTGTCATCACAAGACAACAAAGAAGTTAGTCATCAAGACCATTCCATTGGGTATGAAGTGGAGTATGCACCATCATCCTATTCAGACCATCAACTGGATTCATCAGGATTTTTTATGAAGACCAACCCACTTCGGGAAGCCCTTCATTCTATCCAGATGACCCAACTGATGAACCAATGGAAGATATGAGTCATAGACATGAATGGGTCTGTGATGATAATGATGAAGACTCTAAAAGCCAAGTTTCCTCACAGCCAGAAGGTTGGTAAGAGGAACCAGAGTCAGATATTGAACCAAACCAGAGTGACACCTCTCATATTGAGACTTATCATTTTGCTTTGAGCAGCACACCGATCATGGTTTGGAACAATCTATATGGTGAGGATGACGATGACTATTCATATCAGTGGAGCGAATACACCGACGATGATGAGCGGGAACAACACGAGTTTACAATCACCACCATCCCTCCTCAAGGCTTGGTGGAACTCAAGGGAGGTAGATGGATAGTTCACTACAACATGGCTGTTGAGCATGAAGAAACCCCAGACGCCACAGAAGGCGACAAGCTTGGGGTGGAAGAACATCAATCATACTCTTATGGGGACTCTTCATGTTCAAAAGATGATTGGATGACTCAGACTATATATAGTAGCTTATATGAGTGTCCAACCTCAAGTTCAGAGATGGAGGGAGGAGAAATGGACCCTACCCAAGTCATTCAACCTATCCCCTCCATCTCATCATGTGTCGACATCCCAGGACCTTCATATTTAGATTTATATAATGAAAGGTACCCTGAGGATGATAGGCCGAAGAATTCATCCCAGTACAGTTCAAGCCACTTCCAACACAAAGATGACTTCACCGAGTCACTGGATTTCACTTTGCTTCTTCGGACTTGGCAGGGCCAACACATCTGCCTATTCTACTCATATTATGTGGCAGAACCCGTCGGCAAGACACAGGTGACACTAGTCCCAAAACTTAGGATTTGGGATCCCAGTGTCGGTATCATGGGGAAACCACCCCCTTTTCTCTTACCCACCCTCCCGCACTTTTATTACAATAAATTTTGCTCTTTATGTCTTATTAATTAGTTTCCTTCCTCTAACTATTTTATATCCTTGCATCCATGCATCATCTTTAGAACTTCAATAACTGCCATTAAAATCATGCATTCCTGCCTCACTATTTCAAGTTGAAGTCTTGCTCGAGGATGAGCAAAGTTTTAAGCTTGGGGTGGTAGGCTTCACCTTTCTATCTCTCCATCCTTCTAGCATGCATGTTTACTTCCTGCATTTAGTTTTAAATTTTCAAAAATTTTCAGCTTTTTTGCTTTGCAATTATGGCTATATGGTGCGAATCTAATAGATAAATGCTTGACTTTATGCCTAAATGCACAATTGTTATCTTAAAAATTGCTTGACCTTTTACTTTACTTGCTCTTTGACTCTTTCCTTGAGTTCGGTAATAAATCTAAGGTTATGTCCCTTTTTTACAACTTAAAGATAAATCCCCTTGATCTATGTTGTGAATGGCAAATCCATGGTAAAGGCCCGTTGGAATGAGCTAAAACATGATCAAAGAATCATAGCTGCGATTTCACAAGCTTGCCTCTATTCTAAGGACTCTTAAATCATAATTGAAACTTTTCACACAGGCATCAAGTAGATTATGATGGGCTTTGAGCTATGATCAAGATGAAGTGTTTTTCCTTGATGGACTACATGCCTTCTCACATTAGATTGAGTAAAAAAGATGAAAAATATAAAAATGTGCAAAAGAGGCTTGGCCACCCACAAAATCCCAAAATATCTATATAGTTCTCACCCAAGCCTAAAAATTAGAATGTAGTTGATAAAAGCGTGAGTGTGAACAATAAATGAGCGCTGTTTTCTCTTTTAAGAGAGTTGAGGATGGTGCCCCACCAATGTATTACTATGCTTATGAATGCGGGTATGTCGTGCCTGGTAGTATCACTCCTAATGCTCATTAGAGGGTCACTAGGAACCCCTAGGAGACCTATGAGATCATCCCAGTAGTAGGGTTGGTTCGGGCGAAGTACAAGGAGTTCATCTCACTGCTTTAGGCCAACTAGTTTGGACTGTAGGGACTGTTTCTCGCTACATGGACCAACCTGACACAGATCGGGATCCTCATAAGTCATTAGAGTCTTTTTGATTTGTTTCTTAGGACATGAATAAGTGAGAGGCGTGGTATTCCTGATTGGTATGCATGGAATCATAGTGATGGCTAAATGCTCATCACTCGCATGATAATCTGTGTGACAATTCTTTCATGTTTAATAATTATGATTCAAACCCTCATGAGTATTAGCAGGCTGTAGTGAATTCTCTTAATCTTGCATGGACACTCTTTGATCTTGCTTTGGCAGGATTGTGCATTATTGGTGGGGGTTTGTTCTGAAACAACATGGATCAGGAAACAGATGCTTTAAACTATTTTTCTTAACCTTAGCATCTATTGCCAAGCTTAATTTGGATGTTATCGTTTTGTTCTTTGAGCACAGACTTGCTTGAGGACAAGCAAGTTTTAAGCTTGGGGTAGTTGATAAAACCCAAATCTACACATATTCTATATGTATTTCATCTATGGTTTCACGTCACTTTAGTCTTAATATGCCCAATAATGCCAATGTTTTATGCTTTCTTTCTCTCATTAGATAATGTAGTTAGAATAGCCAATAATGTAGCCAATTTAGCTAATTTTGGGACTTGCAGGCATCGAACCAGACAAGACATCTATTCTCCAAAGATTTCTCCCCAACACATGGTTTTTGTGGTAGCTATGAACCCGCCACGACCGTGGCAATCCACCCTGACCACGAACGTGGCAATCCGACATGACCGTGGTACCCATCGTGACCGTGGCCTTCAGAACCACGACCGCGGTCCTCGCCACGACCGTGGCCACCTTCCACGACTGTGGCCGTCCACCTTCTCCACAACCGTGGCCGCCCGCCATGACTGTGGCCATCCACCATGACCGTGGCCAATAACTACGACCGCAGTCTTCACCGCGACTGTGATCCCTCATAACGACCGTGTCCAATAACTGTGATTGCGATCCCTCACCGTGACTGTGGCCATCCGCCACGACCGTGGCCAATAACCGTGACCGCGAGCTTCAACACCGTGACTGTGGTCTTCATCTCCAACAACCATGACTGCGGTTCCCAATAACCGCGACTGTGATTTTTCCCTCCACCACGACTGTGGCCGTCCACAACGACCATGGCCGTCCTCCACGATCGTGGCCAATAACCGGGACTGCGGTCTTCAACATCACGACCACGATTTCCATTCCATGAATCGTGACCGTGGTGTTGGGCATGACCGTGGGCATAGGCCACGACCATGGCCGACCCCGCGACCTGCTGGCCGCGGTCTGCAGTCCGCCTCTATAAATAGGTGTCCCCTCACTCATTTGAGGGGGGACCTCAACCAAGGACACCGAGAGGTTGTTGCTCCAAGATCTGAAGGTTCCCAGAGCCCCGTGGGAGCATCCCAAGGTCCGAGAGGACCAAGGCATTCACTCTACGTTTCCCTCTACAACCAGCTTCTGTCCTTTCTCCACCCATCCACCCATTCCCACCCAGATTCGTGGTGGAAACTCAGATCTAGACCAACCACTGTCGTCCTCCACCTTTGTTCACCCACCAAGCTGCTGTTCGGGGCAGATCTAGGGAGAAAGAGGACCAAGGAGTCCAAATCTGATCAAGGAGGAGGACCAAAAGACAATATCCAACCTATACAGAGGCAAAGGAGCGAGAGCCACCTCTTCTCCATGGGCTAAATCTCTTCTTCTTCCACTTTCTTCTGCTGTGTTTCTTGGTTTCTTGTATAATGATGTCCTCCATCTTTGTTCAGTGCCAACTATGTTTGTCCATGGCTAGTTGAGCTCCTTCCTGGCTATGTAGCCCGTTTGGGCATGTTTATGTACTTTTTCCATAAGCAAGTAGATTTATTTCAAATCTATTATGTTTCTTGTTCTATCTTCCCTTTTTGGTTATGGTAGCTAGTTTGGTTGATCTCTTTCTTGCTTGAACTACTATTTCTGCCTGTATCGAGAGACCCGTGTAGGAATGGCTAAGAGATGATAGTTTGGATCTGAATCCGAGAGGAGGAAGATCCAAGGTACTATGTTCCTAATATCTCCGGATGTCCTAAGACATGAGAGGGAACTTAGCGTATTCTGAGGTATTGATATGTCATCCTCGAGAGAGGGTCGATGACATATTGTTGATGGTTTTAGTCACACTGCGTGAGACGAGTGGGATGACCCCACAAGAATAGACACGACAATACATACTATGTTTGGATATAGATCGCTTGCTCAGGTGTTCGAGGGTTGTCTATGCCCGAGAACGGGTGCATAGACTACCCAACTTGTGGTTACATAGCCAAGTACTCTTTCTCTCTGATTAGTAGAATCCTACAGACTCTGTTTTGTTTTGTTTTCTCTTCTTTGTTTTGTTTTATTTTGTGACAACCCGCTAGACCAGTTCTAGCACATACTTTTATCGAATATCATTTTGGCTTATCTGACTAAAGAATGAAGTCTGTGGCATCCTAAACGTCTCCACATCCCTGTATTCGACCCCGTATATCTACTTCGACCCCATAATAAAAGTTGCAGGGGCCTAGAAGGTTTCAAGTTATAAATTTAAAGGTTTGATTCCTTCCTTTGCCCTGCATTTGTTTCCAGACGTGAGAAAAGGTCGATCACACGACTGTGGTGGCTTGCCTGCTGCACAGTCATGGTACCCCACATGATTGATCTGAGTGGGTGGCTACATGGTCGTGCTTCCTTACACGACCATGGTAAGTCTGTTCTTCAATTTTTGACTTTGTTGATTTATCTCGATTCCCCTGTTGATTGTGAATGCATCACCACGGCCGTTCCATGGCGCCACGACCGTGGTGAGTACTGTGGCATTTGATTTCAACTTGAATCTCATCAAACATCAAAACTTTGGTCCAAAATGGTCTTTCATGGATTACTTGTCAAAATTTCATCTAATTTTCCTCATTTCACACTATTTTCACCTGCACATCCTAAAACTAATAAAAAATATTAAAAACAAGTGTGTATGTAATTTCTTGGAAAAGTGTAAAAATAAAGAAAAAGTATCAAAAATGGGAAGTTGGGTGAAAAATTCCTCAGACCTAGGTGGGTTTCCTCCCACAAGTGTTGAGTTTCATGCCTTCAGCTAGGCTTCTTGGAGATTCTTCAATCATTATCCATTTGGCATCCTCATGTGACCATTTTTGCAATAGATACATCTCTCATTTGCACTCAATATATGTTCCCCGTCCCTTTGATCACCAAAGCTATCATCAAATCCTTTTTCTTGACTTTGTTCTCTCGAATGATCAGTCAATCTCTTGAAGTGACCGTATCCAATATCCTCATCTCGAACTTGCCGATTTGAGGACTTCTATATGTTCATCTTTATCTTCATGTCCATGAAAGAGATTGTCATTATGCCAATGCGAGCATATATCTCAACATTAGTTGTAGATAAGAATGGTCTCCCCAAGATGATGGGGATCTTCCTATCATCCGGCTCCATGTCAAGAACAATGAAATCAGCCAGGAACACTGGTCCTCTTTCCTTGTCAATCATCACTAAAAATCATCCACTCATCCTCTGGGAACTTTGATGGAGCCATCCGCCAATTGGAGAGTGCAATGTATCGGTTTCAACTTGCCTAAACCCAGCTCAACATAGGCACTATATGTCATCAAGTTCACACTGGATCCCATATCAAGTAGGGATTTGCCTATGTGATGTCCCCCAATGTAGCTAGGTATGATTGGGTCTCCTGGGTCTTTCCTCTTCATAGAGAGTGAGCACTGGAGGACAGAGCTCACTTATTCTGTCAACTTCACTTTCTTTGATATCCTCCCTATTGACCTTCTCTTCATAGTGCATAAGTTCTTCAGAAACTTGGTATATGATGGGACTTTCTTGATAGCATCCAATAATGGAATATTGACCTTCACTTGGCGAAACACCTCAAGAATGTCAACATTGTGCTTTTATCTCCTCCTTACCTCCGATGACTCATCTAACACTTCAATGCATGGTGGATCGCTTGCTTTGGCCTTGCTTGCATCAACATGAGATGGAACACTATGGATGGTGCAAATGGAGTATGAAGTGGAGCACATGGTATCCCAAAATTAACAAGATGTATCACATAATTATCTTCGACAATCTCAATCACAATACCACCACTTGGTGGCCTTTGCTTTGCTTTATCAACCTTTCTTTTACTAGCGGACTGCTCAAGAGATTTCCCACTCCTTAGAACTGTGACAACACTTCCTTTCTCATGGTGGAGAGGGGGAGCTAGTTGTGGATGTGGAGGAGGTTATGGTGGCACTTGGTATTAAAATTGGGTGGAGGGGAGAATTGAGGTTGGAAGGTGAATTGTTGAGAAATTGGTGGTGAGGGAGGGGGAGGTGGTGTATAAGGCTTGGGATCACCTTGAAAGTTGTACATGGGCTGCACTTGCATGGGAGGTGGGCTGTAGAAAACTTGTGAAGAAGGCATTGGTCCACTTGCTTCATTGAAACTCAAGATGGGTTTTAAAGACAATTTTTCTTCTTAGAGAGCAATTATGGAAGATAGCTTCTCTATACTCTCTTCAAGCCTTGTCAAATTAATCTATATGTCATCAAAGCTCTTCAACTTAGAGATGGCCTCTTCCTCAAACCTTGAGATATATCTTGGGCTTTGTGTCTCTTGGTAGCTATAGGAGTGAGGCATCTTCTTTTCTTCACCATAGAACTCAATAGAATTGACCGAGTGGCAAGGAACACTTGTCACCTGGTTCTTCATGAAACTCACCATGTCACCAAGAATCTTTATCACTTGCGGGCTCGAGTCATTATGAGTCAGAGATGTCATATCAAAGGTATGATATCGTCATTCATCATGCTTGAAGCTCATATTCTTGAACCTTCTGCCAGTTGCTTGTACAAATGCCATATCTCCTCAGGTGGCCTAGCCATGAAAACTCCTCCACAAGCAGAGTCAATTGAGGTTTGTCTCTTTAGATATAGATGGGAGTAAAATGATTGGACTAGATGACACAAAGGGATCTCATGGTGTGGTCACTCTCTCAACATCTTCTTAAACCCCTCCCATGCACTATGAAACTGCACATTTCCCATTTGACTAAAACTCATTACAACACACACCACATTTGTGTTAACCTTTCTATAGATTACAATTGCCTTAAGAAGGCATTCTTCATCATTTCCCAACTCATTATGTCCCTTCTTGAGTCATACCAATCTTTGGCTTTGTCTTTGAGGGAGAATGAGAACAAGGTCAAACAGATTGTGTCATCACTTTCCGTCGACATCCTTGAAGGTGGATCATACTTCAAGAAAGGAGTCCAACTACATGTAGGGGTTCTCACTCTCTAAGCTGTAGAAGATAGGTCAGACCCCAAGAAGACCTGGAGGGATGGAGAATTGCTTCTCTGGCATTTGATCAACCCTGCTAGCAATTGGCGATTTGTAGTTGCTATGCATGAAGTAATCTTGAAGTTGCTTGTGGGGTGCATTTTGGCCTTCCATCTTGTCTTCCCATGAGTGGCTTGTCACATGCATAAGGCACAACCAAACAAGAGAGAACAAGTTAACATACCAATATGCACGAAGAATACAAAGAATAAAGAATAAATAATAGCAATGGTGAGGGTAGTAGGAAAAGTCAAAGCAAAACTAACTAGCTAGGCTGAGAGCCTTTCTCCTCGACATTAATGCCAAAAAGCTTGGTACGATTCTGCCAATGGTGTTACACACTACTCAATTGAGATTTTAATAGATGCAACCCCACGAACAGACACACACAGTGGATTCACTTTAAATATTTATAAAGACCTACACAAACACACATACTTCTACTAAAATGCTGACCTGTAAGCACACATGGTCATGTCTTAGCATATGTAAGGTGGAAAATATAGGATCAATCTATACGGAGAAAAGGGGGTAGTAGAGCTAAGTTAGTTTTTGGTGCTAGGTTCCTACTGCAGAGTCTAGGGTTAAGGGTTTGAAGGTTGTTTTGATTGTAAACTAAGTTGAGCAAGAAAGAATGTAAAGGAAGATAAGTGAGAAAAAAACCTAAGCTAACACTAGACAATTAATTATACTAAGCAAGAAAAGACAAGGCAGGGTAAGAAAAGAACAATCTACACTAAGGCAAGCAAGAAGAGAATTAAACTATACTAGACTAGAAAACAAAGCAACTAAAGACCTAAGCTAGAAGAACAAAGCAAGAATATGGAAAGAAGCTAACTAAGCAAGAAAAGATCTAACTAAGCTAACACTAGCTAAGCAAGAAGGCAATTAGGGTTTTAAAGAAATAAAGGGGTGTGTGGGATGTTTAGGGGATGCACTTGTCAATTAAGTTGTGGGATGACTAATGAAAATAATGATTTCATTTAGATTATCAAACCAAACAACAATCTAGAGTCTAATGAATTATCCTACACTACTAACTGGCCCTGGGTATGCTAGGTTGTGTATAGGGAAACTAGTCCCTAACACTCCCTACTATCCTTATGAGGCTCAATTGGGTTAGGGTTTACATGTAATCCAAATACTATCTAAACAAGTCTAGGTTTCTAGTGTAGATGATCTTAGGATGATTAGGGGCTAAGGTTAGTAATGGGAGTGGAAGTGAGGTTTTAGGCCTCCCATCACCCACATTTTAACCTTGAGAAAGATCCATGCTAAGTACACCAAATTCATCTAAACTAGCTACTTAGATCTCTCAACTAGGGCTAGGAGAATCGATTAGCATGTAGGAGGATGGGTGGCTAGCTAGGGATCCATGAAATGGACCTAGGAGCAAATTCCAAAATTCACACATATAAGCAATTTCCCTAAATTCCTAGGTGATTTCAAGCACAAATCAATAAGAAATTCATGGAGAGTGAGATAGAAATAGAACATAATAATTAGCAAATGAAATTACAATGTTTACATAGCATTTCCCCCAACATGGTGTCAAAGTAACAATTTTCACCCCAAACAACCCACCCAAGGGGCCTAGCTACTCATAGCAATGCCAAATACAAAAATAAGGGAGAAAGAGGTAGAAGAAACCATGGATCTCAGTGTAGATGAAGAATTCATCCACTTTAGATACTACAGGGCGTCCTCCTCTCTTCTCTAAGGTGCAATGACATGGGATGATGGTGGAGTAGGGGCAAAACACTAGAAAACTAGGGTTTTGGTGGTGGAAATAGTGAAATAGGGTGGAATGGAGGTGGAAATGGATTGGAATGGCTAAGGGGCAAAAATGGGGAGCTAAGAGGTGGTACAAGGTACCTAACCTCATGCTGGAGCCACCACCTAGGTATATATAGGTATGGGAGAAGCAATAGGTCAAGTAGGGATAGTATGGGAAATGAGGTGCAAAAATATCTAGATTTTTGTGAGTAGTACAGCCGTGGTGGTCACTACGACTGTGGTGGGAAGGGGTGATAACGATCATGGTGGATGGGAATGACCAAGGTGAGAAATGGGGAAAAATCTTAGGGACTTGGTTGATTTTGTACTGGAGGTGGCATGACCGTGGTGGGGCTAGGGTAGCACGACCATGGTGGTTAACACGGCCGTGGTGGCTCGTATTTCACAACCCGTTCTTGGATCCACTGCTGTTCTACCTCAACTGACACATGGCCGTGCTAGGTGGCACAACCATTCTAGATTAGTTCACCATGACCATTTTGAGTGGCATGACTATGGTGATTCTAGCTTTGCTTGGATATAGCTATGCTAATTTGCAAGTGTGCTACCACGACCGTTCTATGGTACCACGGCCGTGCTGGCCTTTGGATCATCACTTGGACTTGCTTCTTTGTATTTTTTAGGACATCTTTTCTTCAATGGATATTTGACCACTAGGGGTAGGTTGAGGGAGCATCAAACTTCACTTTAGGTCTCTCCAAGGGTAGAGAAACCCTAGGATCACTCCTTCTCTCTCTCTCTTCCATCAAGAGTGGTCCAAATGCCTGAAAAACATGCAAATAATGTCCATAAGTGCATTTTATACACATATGCATATTGAGGGGAATACCATGTAATCTAACTGGTATAGATGTGATTGAAGTTCAATAAGACACAAGATGAAGCCCTAAAATAGAGCTGAATCACCACCTAAAACTTAAAACAGACTTGTCCTCAAGAATGCTCCAACTCAATCTCTTTGAAAATTTTCCACAATCAAGAATTGACAAATGTGATGTAAAAGATGATTATTGCTGAATGGGATCAATAATGACTAAGAGCATGCATTCAACCTCTCTCCTCTCTTTCTTTCACAAACCAATCATGAAAAGAGAACAAAGTGTATGAACTTCAAATATAGCACATAGAACACACAAGTTATCCATATTTCTTTCATGTAGTCCCGAGTAGACCATTTCATGATGGCGTTAATCAAGGATGACTAGGAGTGTTCTTTCACCTTCATACATTCAACCTTATGCTTCAAACCATACCAACACGTGGCTGTGAAAAAAGGGTAAAATGAGCTAGGTTACATGTTTCCTAGCTCAATGGGTATGAAAATGGAAGGAAGGATTGCGAAAAGCTTTTAAAGTGCTTTTACATGCTCATCTTTTCTTTATTTAGATGCTTTTAAATAGGATCATCTTTTGTTTTGCTTTTGCATTTTTTTTCTTTTCCCTTGGAGTATATAGCTCATATGGTGATGAGAGTGAAGTGGTGAGATGTAGATTTGGCCACCCCAAACTTTTAGAGGTGGCCACGGCTGATATGTGCACTTTGGCATCCTTTCATGAGGCGGAGAGGTAAGAAGATGGTGAATGAAGAGTCATGTCAAAGAAAGGTCATTGGTGTGATTCTCAACATAAGGTCTGCTGCATGAAAATTAATCCAATACTTCATCCAACAATTTCACACCACATGAATGAACAACCTAATATTGATACTTCTTACTAGTGTTTTCATAGGCTCTAAGCGCTCATAGATTGCTCAAGTCACAATTCAACTAAAACATTCACAAACACGAGAGAGGTGGTGGCATGTAAAAGTTAAGAATTGATACCATTTAACAATAAACAATGATAATTCACTTGCATTTTTCAAAGGTCATAATTTTTAACCCAAAGAGTAGAGATTGGGTCGAAACACACTTTTAGGCAAGAAATCTCAAATTAGTGTAAAATTGGCCAAAACGGTGCCAAGTTACCTTCAATCACATCTAATCCTATATTATTGAACATAAAGTAGGAAATAAGCAAATCCTAGCTAAAACATGCAAGAATCAGTACAAATCTACATGATACACAATGTACAACAAAAAGAGCATTTTTTTTTTTGAAAATTACGCAAAAATTGCAAGAAAGTAACTACATGGCGTGCATGTATGCAAAGAAGGTAAATTATAAACGAAAACAAACAAAAGAAAACAAAAAAAGTAAATGGCAAGTGAAATACAAAATGAGAGTGAAAATGAGATACAAGCATACCGCCCTACCACCCCAAACTTTTGAATCATGTTCTCCTCAACATGACACTAAAGTGTAGGAATGATAGGGTAGATGATCACTGTGGTGGCTGTACTTCTCGTTGTGGTGGAGGATGCTGGTAGTAGGAACCCCAATAGTATGACTGTGGCGGTGGGTAGTTGTCCTGAAATGCTGACAGTGAACTCCACCAATCTTCCCCCCACTAGGGGTTCCTCTATGACTGGGCATGCTGGAACTGATACAAGTGGTTGACTTGATAATGCATCTACTGATGGTCTAACCACATATAATCCTGGGTGCATTGGAAGCCCTCACGTTCCCTCAAAATACCCTCATGGGTGCTCAGTATGCGATCCTGAGTACTCTAGATGTGCTCCAACTACACATGTATGGTGGACATGTCATATGCATTTGTTGTGGGCTGCTGCTGCTGTGATGTCTCTGCCTCACATTGCCTCACCCTATGATTCTCTCGCTCCTCAACATCCCTCCTCCTCTCGGCAGCTCCATGTGACACTCATATCCCTTCAAGCAGATCTCTGGGCTGCTACCATGCATCTCTCAGGTGCTCCTCTTCCCACCTCCTCAAGATGTCCATAAAATCCAGAGATGGACCACATCCCTCTAGGAGAGGTGTGTCATGGTAGGGAAGCTCTAGTGAAACCCCTCCATAAGGAGGGTTGACCTAGTAGAAAATCATCTGAGCAACCACTAATATCATCGATGAGCGAGTCGAATAGTGCAAGTCAATGAGCTTTCCTCCTTCTGCCTTTGTGTAGCCAGATACATCATGCCCCGAGGCCAAAACAATTGAAGTTACAATCCCTCCCATAATAAAAGGAATCTTTCCCTTGGACATGATCGTCTTCATGTGATCAATAATAAGTGACCCCAGATTTACAAGCTTTCCTTGCACCATCCATCCCAGCACAAAACGATCTTTCTTGGTACAACTACCTTGATTTTCATATCGAGAGAAGATGGTGTTCACCAAGACCTTTTGAATGTATCTTAAGATGGGTTTGTGAATCGAACTTGTCTTTGATTTACCTGCCACAAAACTACTTTTCCCTGTAAGTTTCTTCCACATTGTAGTGTAGTTCGCATTGGTTTCCCTATATGTGCTTCCTTGATCAAGTGATGCTACTGTCTGGGGAGTTGGAGTAAAAATGCCATTAAGGAAGGATGTAATGATGAGGTAGGTTCTATTCCCCAAAGTGACACTGATGGCATCCTGTGAGACCTGCTCTAGTGTTACAAAGAATTCATGTGTAAGATCCACATAGGTCTCCTACACTATGGTCAACACCTGTACTAGCCCAACGGGCTCCATGATATCCTGAAAAAAATCGAAGATGCCCAAAGTTTTCATTGCCACCTGGCATGCATAGTGAGTGGCAATCACTCGGTGTGTCAAGCACTCTAGCCCCTCAATACACATATTTGTATAAAATGCACTTATGGACATTATTTGCATGTTTTTTAGGCATTTGGACCATGCGCGATGGAAGAGAGATATAATGAGTGATCCTAGGTTTTCTCTACCCTTGGAGAGACCTAAAGTGAAGTCTAATGCTCCCTCAACCTACCCCTAGTGGCCAAAGATCCATTGAAGCAAAGATGTCCAATAAAATCCAAAGAAACAAGTCCAAGTGATGATCCAGAGGCCAACACAACTGTGGTACCATAGAACGGCCGTGGTAGCACACTTGCAAACCAACAAAGCCATCTCTAAGAAAATCTAGAATCACCATGGCCGTGCCACTCAGAATGGCCATGGTGAACTAACCTAGAATGGTCATGCCATCTTGCATAGCTATGTGACAGCTAAGGAAAAAAGGTCATCGAGCCAAGAATGGGTTGTGAAATCCGAGCCACCACAGCTGTGTTGACCACCATGGTCGTGCTACCCTAGCCCCACCACGGTCGTGCCACCTCTAGTACAAAATCAACCAAGTTTCTATGATTTTTCCCCATTTCTCACCTTGGTCATTCCCATCCACCAAAACCATTCTCACCCCTTCCCACCACGGTCGTGATTACCACCACGGCCGTGCTACTCACAAAAACTTAGCTATTTTTGCACTTCATTTCCCATACTACCCCTACTTGACCTATTGCTTCCCCCACACCTATATATACCTAGGTGGTGGCTCCAACATGAGGTTAGGTACCTTCTACCACCTCTTAGCTCCCCATTTTTGCCCCTTAGCCATTCCAATCCATTTCCACCTCCATTCCACCCCATTTCACCATTTCCACCACCAAAACCCTAGTTTTCTAGTGTTTTGCCCCTATTCCACCACCATCCCATGTCATTGCACCTTGGAGGAGAGAGGATGATTCCCTACAACAGTTTAAGCGGAGGAATTCTTCATCTACATCGAGATCCATGGCTTCTTCTACCTTTTTCTCCCTTCTTTTTGTATTTGGCATTGCTATGAGTAGCCAGGCCCCTTGGGTGGGCTGTTTGGGGTGAAAATTGTTACTTTGACACCATGTTGGGGGAAATGATATGTAAACATTGTAATTCATTTGCTAATTATTATGTTCTATTTCTATATCACTCTCCATGAATTTCTTATTGGTTTATGCTTGAAATCACCTAGGAATTTAGGGAAATTGCTTATATGTGTGAATTTTGGGATTTGCTCCTAGGTCCATTTCATGGATCCCTAGCTAGCCACCCATCCTCCTACATGCTAATCAATTCTCCTAACCCTAGTTGAGAGATCTAAGTATCTAGTTTAGATGAATTTGCTGTGCTTAGCATGGAGCTTTCTCAAGGTAGAATGTGGGTGATGGGAGGCCTAAAACCTCACCTTCACTCCCATTACTAACCTCGACCCCTAATCATCCTAAGATAATCTAAACTAGAAACCTATAATTTATTAGATAGTAATTGGATTACACCTAAACCCTAACCCAATTGAGCCTCGTAAGGATAGTAGGGAGTGTTAAGGACTAGTTTCCCTATACACAACCTATCATACCCCATGGCCAGTTAGTAGTTTAGGATAATTCATTAGATTCTAGATTGTTGTTTGGTTTGATAATCTAAATGAAATCATTATGTTCATATGTTATCCCCCAACTTAATTGACAAGTGCATCCCCTGAACATCCCACACACCCATTTATTTCTTTAAAACCCTAATTGCCTTCTTTCTTATCTAGTGTTAGCTTAGTCAAATCTTTTCTTGCTTAGTTAGCTTCTTGCCCTATTCTTGCTTTATTCTTCTAGCTTAGGTCTTTAATTTCTTTGTTTTCTAGTCTAGTGTAGTTTAATTCTCTTATTACTTGCCTTAGTGTAGATTGTTCTTTTCTTACCCTACCTAGTCTTTTCTTGCTTAGTAGAATTAGTTGTCTAGGGTTAGCTTAGGTTTTGTTCTCTCTCATCTTCCTTTACTTTCTTTCTTTCTCAACTTAGTTTAACAATCAAAACAACCTTCAAACCCTTAACCCTAGACTCCGCAGTAGGAACCTAGCACCAAAAACTAACCTAGCTCTAGTGCCCCCTTTTCTCCGTGTGGATCAATTCCTATACTTGCCACCTTACCTATACTACGATACGACCCCATGCGCTTGTGGGTCAGCATTTTAGTAGAAGTAGGTGTATCCGTGTAGGTCTTTATAAATATTGAAAGTGAATCCACTGTGTGTGTCTGTCCGTGGGGTTGCATCTATTCAAATCTCAATTGAGTAGTTTGTAACACCATTGGCAGAATCACACCAAGCTTTCTGGAGTCATTGTCGGGTAGAAAGGCTCTCGACCTAGCTAGTTATTTTTGCTTTGACTATTCTACTGCCCTCACCATTGCTATTATTTATTCCTTATTCTTTGTATTCTTCATGCATATTGGTTTGCTAACTTATTCTCTTTTGTTTGGTTGTGCCTTCTGCATGTGACAAGCCACTCCGGGGAAGACAAGATGAAAGGCCAAAATGCACCCCACAAGCCACTTCAAGATTACTTCATGCATACAACTACAAATCGTCAATTGCTAGCAGGGTTGATCAAATGCCAGGGGAGCAATTTTCCATCCCTCCAGGTATTCTTGGGCTCTGACCTATATTCTACGACTCAGAGAGTGAGAACCCCTACATGTAGTTGGACTCCTTTCTTGAAGTATGCTCTACCTTCAAGGATGTTGACAGTAAGTGATGACACAATATGATTGACCATGTTCTCATTCTCCCTCAAAGACAAAGACAAAGATTAGTATGACTCAAGAAGGGACATCATGAGTTGGGAAATGATGAAGAATGCCTTCTTAAGGCAATTCTAATCTATAGAAAGGTTAACACAAAGGTGGTGTGATGTAATGAGTTTTAGTCAAATGGGTAATGTGAAGTTTCACAGTGCATGGGAGAGGCTTAAGAAGATGTTGAGAGAGTGACCACACCATGAGATCCCTTTGTGTCATCCAGTCCAATCCTTTTACTCCGATCTATCTCTAAAGAGCCAAACCTCAGTTTACTTTTCTTGTGGAGGAGTTTTCATGGCTAGGCCACCTGAGGAGATATGGCCTTTGTACAAGCAGCTGGCAGAAGGTTCAATAATCTGACCTTCAAGCATGATGAATGATGGTAGCCATACCTTTGATATGAAATCTCTGACTAATAATGAATCGAGCCCGCAAGTGATGAAGATTCTTGGTGACATGGTGAGTTTCATGAAGAACTAGGTGACAAATGTTCCTTGGCACCCGGTCAATTCTATTGAGTTCTATGGTGAAGAAAAGAAGACACCTCACTCCTATAGCTACCAAGAGCCACAAAGCCCAAGATATAGCTCAGGGTTTGAGGAAGAGGTCCTCTCTAGGTTGAAGAGCTTTGATGACATACAGATGAATGTGACAAGGCTTGAAGAGAGGATAGAGTAGCTATCTTCCATAATTGTACTCCAAGAAGAAAATTTGTCTTCAAAACCCATCTTGAGTTTCAATGAAGCAAGTAGACCAATGCCTTCTTCATAAGTTTTCTACAGCCCACCTCCCATGCAAGTGCATCCTATATACCACTTTCAAGGTGATATCAAGCCTTATATACCACCTCCCCCTCCATCACCACCAATTTCTCAACAATTCACCTTCCAACCTCAATTCTCCCCTCCAACCCAATTTCAATACCAAGTACCAACTCCACCTCCTCCACATCCACAACTGGCTCCCCCACTCCACCATGAGCAAGGAAGTGTTGTGATAGTTCTAAGGAGTGGGAAATCTCTTGAGCAGCCTGCTAGTCAAAGAAAGATTGATAAAGCAAAGCAAAGGCAGCCAAGTGGTAATACTGTGATTGAGATTGTCGAAGATGATTCTGTGATACATCCTGTTGTTGGGATACCATGTGCTCCACCTCATACTCCATTTGCACCATCCCTAGTGTTCCATATCATGTTGATACAAGTAAGGCCAAAGCAAGTGAACCACCATACATTGAAGCATTAGATGAGCCATCAGAGATAAGGAGGAGACAAAAGCACAATGTTGACATTCTTGAGGTGTTTTGCCAAGTGAAGGTCATTATTCCATTATTGGATGCTATCAAGCAAATCCCATCATATGCCAAGTTTCTGAAGAACTTATGCACTATGAAGTGAAGGTCAACATGGAGGATATCAAAGAAAGTGACTGAACAAGTGAGTTCTATCCTCCAGTGCTCACTCTCTGTGAAGAGGAAAGACCCAAGAGACCCAATCATACCTAGCTACATTGGGGGACATCACATAGGCAAATCCCTACTTGATTTGGGATCTAGTGTGAACTTGATGACATATAATGCCTATGTTGAGCTAGGTTTAGGCAAGTTGAAACCAACACATTGCACTCTCCAATTGTCAGATGACTCCATTAAAGTGCCCAGAGGATGAGTGGATGATTTGTAGTGATGATTGACAAGGAAAGAGGAGTAGTGTTCCCGGCTGATTTCATTGTTATTGACATGGAGCCGGATGATAGGAAGATCCCCATCATCTTGGGGAGACCATTCTTATCTACAACTGATGCTGAGCTACATGCTCGCATTGGCATAATGAAAATATCTTTCAAGGACATGAAGACAAAGATCAACATATATAAGTCCTCAAATTGACAAGTTTGAGATGAGGATATATACAATCACTTCAAGAGACCGACTGATCATTCGAGAGAAGAAGGTCAAGATGAAGGATTTGATGATAGATTTGGTGATCAAAGGGACAGGGAACATAGATTGAGTGCAAATGAGAGATGTATCTATTGCAAAATGGGCACATGAGGATGCCAAATGGATGAATGATTGAAGAATCTCCAAGAAGCCCAGATGAAGGCATGGAACTCAGTGCTTGTGGGAGGCAACCCACCTAGGTTTGGGGAATTTTTCACCCAACTTCCCATTTTTGAAACTTTTGCTTTGTTTTTACACTTATCCAAGAAAATACATACACACTTGTTTTTAATAGTTTTTTATTAGTTTTAGGATGTGCAGGTGAAAATAGTGTGAAATGAGGAAAATTAGATGAAATTTTGACAAGTAATCCATGAAAGACCATTTTAGACCAAAGTTTTGATGTTTGACGAGATTTGAGTTGAAATCAACTGCCACAGTACTCACCACACTCATGGCGACATGGAACGACCGTGGTGATGCATTCACAATGAATAACGGAATCAAGATAAATCAACAAAGTCGAAAATTGAAGAACAAACTTACAACGGTCGTGCATGGAAGCACGGCCATGTAGTTACCCACTCAAAACGGTCATGTGGGGTACCACAACCGTGCAGCAGGCAAGCCACCATGGTCATGCTGCATAGCACGACTATGCTGCAGCCCGACTCCCAACACTTAAGTCAACAATTTACAAAATTCACAAATCAGTTCTATTCTCTACTTCATGAACACCATGACTGTTCCCCATGAACAACGACCGTGCAAGACCTCCCAACCACTCCACCAGCCCCAAATCGCCACCAAATCATCCCTAATCCATCTCTAATCAATTCCCTATCATTTCCACTACCTTAATCCCCAGATTCCACCCATTTTCGTTCACAAAACACCCCATTTCTCTCCAATACGCCCCAACTGCCCCATTCTTCAGAGAAAACCTAAAATCACATTTTTCTCCACCAATTTCAATCCAAAATGAAGCAATTGGCTAAAAAGGATGTGTATAAGATCAAGGAGGTCATTTCCTACGGACGTTGGCCCAAGAATGCATCTTCTTTGGCTTCGTCGGCGCCTCTAGCCCTTGTGGCACAATCGGTGACCTCTGGTTCACAAAAGGAATCACCCCATGTGGCGGCAACAGTGGATCCCATGATGGAGAACTCCTCCAAATTACCCAATGGAAGTAATCTAACAGGTATATATGTGATTGAAGTACAATAAGACACAAGATTAAGCCCTAAAATAGGGCTGAATCATAAGGAAAATGTATTTAAAAGTAATTGATTGATTATATGTTGTTATGTACGTCTACAATTTTGCATGCACCCCACATACAAAATATAGAGATATATTAATCCACATTTTATTTCATGCCATCTAGGTGATTGCAAATATGAGGATATCAAGACATGATGAACCAGATGAAATTTCTTGAAGACATTAAAACTAAGTAAAGGAGGATTAGTTTGACACTTCTTCTCATATGTATTAGTTCCATGTTAAAAATTCATGAAACTCCATAGAGGAGCATCGTTGTGTATCTTATAAACAACATCTGTGAAGTAATGAAAATTATTTGCTATTATTTGTTATTTGTTAATATCTAGAACTTGTGAATTTTTGGTAATAGATCTCAACTTTAAGGTCCTTTATTAATTGGGGAACACGGAAAAGTGAGGTTATTACATTTGATATCAAAGCCTCACAATTTTCAAATAATATTTAATAGTTGATGATTTTGAGTAATCTGTAGAAATATAAAGAGAATTATTAGGGCATAACCTGATGGTAGTGGTGTCTAGAACAGATCGTGGTTTTGGGGACTAACAATATTTTCCTCCTCACCATTAAGTTGGTATATGAGGACTCCCTTACCTAGTGTGATACCGGCCTAGCCAGAACCTAGGGCCTACCTAAAGTAATGTTTCCTCTAAGTCTTCTCATATCAAATTTCATTCAATTCTCATCCTATTGTTTAATAAACCTTACAATGTGATTCCCTCCTCATCTCTAGTTAGGTTTTTTGAGAAGAAGTAGGAATAAGGCATCCTCCGTCAATTAATGTACATTTAAGGATGAAACAATGATAAAATTAAGAAAAGTGTTTAATGGGTTTTTCCTTGCAAGGTTAAACCCTAGATGGAGCTAGGGTTGTTTAGGAAAACCCCCAAGTAGATCAAGGGATATAAAAACCCTATGATGTAGGGTGTAGTCCCTAACCCGAATACTAAAACCTAATCTTGGTAAATGGGAGTAGTGTGGGTGAGATAGTAAACCTAACCATATGAACCCTAATTAGGGTAAATGGAATAAGAAAAATCCGAATGAGTTTAAATGACCCAATCTTCCATGCATGCATGTAGCTGGAGCAAGGAATTCATGCTTCATGTGAAGGGTTTATCAAAAACATAAACAATCCATGGTTACATAAAAATGAAAATATGAAACCCTCAAATTCAACTTTTAGGATTGGTGTCCCGACGCGAGGTGTGTCAACCCAAGAATGGGAAAAGGACCTATGTGGGAGGAAAAACCTAAACCTGTCGGGCTAGGTTGTGTCTAGAGAGACTAACCTCCTCTAGTGAGTCAAGAAAGCACCCTATGTTAGGACCTTCCCTAAAAGGGTGAGTTCTCAAATCAATTTAACAATTGAGGTAACCTTGAATATCACCTGAAGTGTAAATAATTAAGTATACAAGACAGGAAAACACATACATTCTTTGAATCCAAGTATGCCATCTCTGAGGGATATGATGATCAAGCCAGGAGAGGAAGGTCACCAATAGGCCAAACCAGAAAAGAAGGCCAATGTAAAATGGAGTTATTGCAATGGCTAGTGATCAAGTTGGGAGAGGAAGGTCACCAATAGGCAAAATAGGGAAAGGAAGGCCAATATAAAAGGAAGTCATTACAATGATGGGTGATCAAATTGGGACAGGAAGGTCACCAATAGGCCAAGATGGTAAATGAACACCGATGTAAAATGAAGTCATCACAATGATAGGTGATTAAGTCGGGAAAAGAAGGCCACTGATAGGCCAAGCTGAGAAAGGAAGGTTGATATAAGAGGAAATTATTGCAATGACTAGTGTTCAAGTTGGGAAAGGAAGGTCACTAATAGGCCAAGCCGGGAAAGGAAGGCTACCATGAAAGATCAAGCCCAAGAGGGAATGTCACCATGAAACCAATGTAGGGACATAAAGTGAATAATGTGTACCCTAAGAGATGAAGGAAATTTGGGTTAAAGTATTACATAAGAAAATAACGTGCTAGGAAATTTGTAAAGCTGTGATATCTCAATCAACCCTAAGATGGGTAGAGCCCTAAGTCAATGCTGAGGACAAGTAGGGAGGATTAAAGGTACATAAGATCTATGAGGTTAGGAGGTGATCATGCACTAAGTTTGTAAAACCATGGGGTCAGGAGATGACCATTCATGATTGATAGAGGCCCATGGGTCTAGAGATTAGCCACCTTCATGAGTTCATGAGGCCCAAGGGGTAAATGTAAGAGGCACTCCATAAGTTCATAAGGCCCACAGGGTCAAGCGAAGATCACTCCAAAGGTACCTATACCCCTATAAACCTTGAGGAAATGACTAAGGTGGATGAGACATGAGATGTAAATATAAAAGAAACAAGAAATCATGAAATAATGAAATTTGAAGGAAGAAATTCATAAACTCAAGGATTATGAGAAATCATTTCCCATATGAGTGCTTAAAATTTAAGAAATATTATGGAACTTAAAGTATTCATGGTCTAGAGTAATGTCGAGAATGATTCAACTTAACAAGTAAAATTAGAATATACTGCGTGGATACACTAATTATGCTCTTGGAATGGGATGAATTTTGTATTTGGACTGCAACAAGATGCTTATTTCATCTCATTATGAATGAGAGAAATTGGGTGGACACATGTTATACTCAAAATTAACATATGAGAATGAATATCTTTAATTGAGATTTATGACATGATGTAGGGTTGAGGTGTTACCTCACCCTTATGTGAAAATCAATGAACAATAGGTTGAAAGCCTAGATGAAAATGTAATCCCAAGTGAAAAGTGAGATTCAAGTGAAAATATAATCACTAAGTGATAATGTTATATAACAAATGAGGTTGTAGGTATACCCTAGATGGAATTCGGGTACCAACCTTAACAATGTGAGAAATTGGTGAATCAATAAAAGGTTGTTAAAATGATCTATATAAAGATATCCAAGAAGGGTTGCTAACCCTAAGGTTTGGAACTAATATGAGTTATGATTCATATTTACCTTGGTTTGAATTTTTGGGACAAAATTCCTTTCAAGGAGAGGTGAATTTAATATCCTCGAATTTGGTGAATTTGACTTGTATAAGTTTAAAGGTTTATTTTGATAAATAGATTCACTAATTATAATTTATAGAACAATAAAGCCATCCATTTTGTGGCATGGGTGCAATCTATCATCCAAGTGAGGCCCGTGAGACTATTTTCTTTGTAAATAGGTCCTTTTGGAACAAGTTTAAGAAATAAAAGGAATTTGTACATAAAGGAAGGATAATGGTTTTATGGTTGTTAGATAATCAAAATTTGGAATAATAGATCAGATTCCAAAAGATTCTAAGATAATGTGCAATTTTGATAATTAGTGGAGTAATTATCTATCCCAAATTGACAAAAAAAATAAGGCATCATATAAGAATATATCAATTGACTCTTGGCATACTTGAATATAATAAAAAAACTAAGAGAATTATATAATTTGGAATAAAAAGGACTTTCCATGTGGAGGGGGTAATTAATTTAAAGATATACTAAAATAGTAACTTTTGGCTATGAAAGTTATTACAACAAATCCCACAAATTAGATAAAGGTTGGGAAAGACATTAAAGAGTTACCCTCCAAGTTTGATAGCAAAAGAATGCTCCTAGAGGCCTATAGAAAATCGTGAAGGATGAGGGACCTACTTGTAAGAATTCAATGTTGTTCCCTTATTTGAAGATAGAGAAAAGGATATCTAAAAGTATCCCTTTGATATCCAATCTGATGTGGTCCCTGGTCAAGTTATTACAAGGTTTCCTTTAACATTTCGGTTCAATTTGAAAAGAGAAGAGATGCATGTATTTTATAAGTTCCCTAAAGTGAATGATCAATTGGAAAATATAGTTTGTGTCACATTTAATGCAAATAAAGAAACATAGGCCTATCCCTTGGGATTGTCTCCAACCTTCAACCAAATAAGGAAGGTCATGCTACATTATGCTTTTCTTTCTCTTTCGGTTCCTTCTCTCTCTAATCAATTTGGGAACCTAAAACTGTTCACATTGAATTTTAGAGACAAATTTGAACCTCCCTACCCCCATTTTCCACTCTTTTTGTGTGAGATCGGGATCTCCCTAGATCCTTGTTGAAGTTGGATCTCCATGAAAGGCCAACCAACCTCCACGTGCTATCCATTCCTATATAAGACCATGGGACTTCTCATGAGATCGACATAAACACCCTGAAGTGCATGATGACTCTACATCACCATGTTTTCCCCTTCTCTCTGTGTTCTAGGTGTGCGTGGGATGACATCTGCCATAGTTCGTGACTTCGGAGTGGGAGACGAGTTCTCATGGAGGGAGGCCCTTAGACTACCAAACTTAGGTATCAAGGAGTCAGTGCGGTAGAGACAGACTTCCATGATCTTCTTCTATAGCTATAGTGGGGCTAGTGGTTGGTGCACAACCAAACCCCCAACGCCCTATTCTTCAGAAGGAATAGGGGGCACAATCACTTGTTTGCGTGGGGTGTTGAGTGAGACAGAGAAGAGAGGGGAGCTGGGTCCAGGCTCTGAGATAAATGGAGCAAAGATAGGATCCACGAGCCAATGAAGAGGTAATAGAAAGGAAGTTAGTTATTGACGTGTCAGCTAGTCATTGGCCCAAATACAATTATTTTACAAAAAATGTTCTAATTGTTAGGATGATCAGATTAAGACAAACTATATATGGAAATTTATCAGGAAAATGAGAGGTACACACATAAAATATAATTGGGACTTAATTTCAATTTATAAAATTAGGACCAATACATGATTAAGTGGAAATTAAAGCATACGAAACCTAGTTTTGATTATTAATCATGTTATGTTTCTTTGAGATATAAACTGATATTGTCGAATATAATGATAATACAAGATGATCATGATAATAATTATGAATCATTAGTGTTTTTAAAGTGGATAACCATACTTGTGTAGAATTAGGGTTTTGAAACCAATACATAACTTGTGATAAGCTTAGTGAACATAATCTAATATAATTATTTATAATGAAAGTATATAATAGATCTGGAATTAGGGTTTCACCTAATGTTTAATATGTGTTGTAATTATAGTTTGTACCCTTATTCCCTATCTAACCTGAGACAACCCTAAATCCTATATTAGGATCCGAGTAGGATTTAATCTGAATAATATGATGGTAACACTTTAGGATATGTATACATGCAAATTAAATTTTGGTTTCTTGGATCTGTTGATTGGATTTCTTGAACATACTTCAAGTATATACTGCTTGATATCAACATGGTTCTACATTAAGGTACATGATTATGATTATAACTACTCATAATATCAATTGCCAGTGTTTGTTGAGATTTTTTCAAGGATTGTTGAAATAGATTGTTGGATTATTATTCACATATGTTCAATTATGATGCCACTATGAGTATCACATATAGTAAGATATCATATTATGAACCATAGGCTGACATGTATCAAGGGGTGATGCACACAAGACCTGGAAGGGACAATGATCATGCCCAAGAGAGCATATCAGGCATGGGTTAGAATACAAGGAAAGTGCTAGTTCTTATTTGCAAGTAATTGATTGATTATATTTTTTCATGTACTTGCACACTTTTGCATGCACTCCATGTACACAATATAGATATATACTAATCCATGTTTTCTTTCACACCATTTTAGGTAATTTCAAAATATGAAGATATCAAATAATGATGAACCATATAAAATTACTTGAAGACATTAAATCTAAGTAAAGGATTATTAGTTAGATACTTCTTCTTCTCATATGTATTAGTTCCATGTTGGAAATTCACATCACTCCTTAGAATGACATCATTATCTTGTAAACAATATTTGTGAAATGTAAATTGTTTGATATTATTTGTTATTGTTAAAATATGGATATTGGGAAATTTAGGCAATATCTCTCAACTTTAAGGTCCTTTCTTAATTGGGAGACATTGAAAAGTGAGGTCGTCACATGCCTCTTATCAACAATTATTTGTACTATCTTATGCATCCTTCAAATGTTGTAGGATCACATCAATCTTTTAAGTCATATTTTGCACAATTTCATGATCTAAAATCTAGTTATGTATGTCTTGTAGTAACAAATATGTGTTGAATTATCTACCATAAATTACTTCTTATGGTGTAGATAACAAACTTTTAGGGTAATCATTTTATTATGCAAACTTATTCAAGCTTATGTAAGCGTAACAACTTCTAGGATAGTGAAGTACAATAAGCTCTAAGTAGATATTCTAAAATATGAATTGTCCTTTTAGATTGGCAACCTATTGAAAGGTATATTAAACTTCAACTTAGAGCCTGTAGAATCATGAAGTTGATCTTAAAACCTAGATGTGAGCTGGGATCCATGATATGATATGATGGATAATGGGACACATGAAGCCTCACTATCTCATACACTTATATGTGCTGGATGATCTAACTAATAGATCATATTCAATAGCAAGAAATAAAAGACCGTCTATCCACAAAAGTCCAGATGGGATAATTTACATGATATGCATGAGGAAATACCTACAACAAAGTCCATGATCACATGATCTCATTTTGATTTGGGGTAAGAATGGGTTGCAATGTTCATGCTGGTTTCCAATGTACAACTTTCACTTGTTGACATATTTTACATTTGGCTACATGCATGACTACATATATCTTCATACATGACCATTAATTAGTTATGCTACACTTTGGTGATTCCTTGATATATAAAATACAAGGATACATGAGATTCCTATATGATCATTTGTCTTAGTTGATAGTTCCTAAAGGTTGCTCATCTATAAAGGGGTAAACTCTAAAATACCCTTGAAGAAAACACCTCCAAATCAAGGTTCAACTAGGTGCCCTAGATCTTCTTAGTTTGGTATACACATCCTTCATTTAAAATGTAGAATGTTATTCTCAGTTTAGTAAAATCCTTCTCTCTTTGCCTCTTTCATCTCCTATTTATAGTTATGTATGTAAAGACCACATCTTGCTACTGTAGAATTTTCTTCCCCAATGTAGGTTTAACTTGTAATGTTCTAGGAGCCATCATTCTTATGCTACATCCATATGTATATATATACCCCTCTAGTTCAACAACATGGTTCCTTATTTTTCACACTAGATGGTGTAGATCAACATTCAATGTAGAATATGGTTTCCATCTGAGTACATTATCTCCCATATTGTCTTTCACTTGGTGATATTCTATAGTGCAAGCATAATATTTATCTTGATCGAGTAAACTAGATGCCAAATCAGATATAAATAATTGGATATACCACTATCTTATACCCATATAATAGGATTCATGATGATTCTATCTAATTAGATAGACATCCATATCAACAAGAAACAACTATATGTAACTACATAAAGGAAAGTCATCCCAAGCCATGCCATATGTATTTGATTCAAATTTTATTAGATAAATATGTATTTTAAGCTCTTATGATATGTGTACACCTATCATGGTTCACTATATATATAATGATGCCAAGTTGTCAGACTAGTCCAACACAACTCTAGATCATGTGTTGTGTAGTTATCCTCATATTTCTTTAGTTGCTAGAAGTATAAAAATAACTTTTTTTCCTTTCATTAGCATACAACCTAGACATTCTATTGAAGCATAAAAATGATCCATACTCCTTCAAATTATCTAGTAATGAAAAATGGTGTTTTCATCCACTTTTCTTTAAAAGTCTAGAAGCTATCTCAACACTACTCAATCCAAACAAACAATGTCTCCTTTCAGTTCAATCTGGTTAGAGGTAAGACAATAATAGTAAAATGCTAAACAAAGTGCATGTAAAGCCAGATAAATCTATAAAACTACAATATTCAATAGACTTCTTTGGCTTTTCCAGTGTAGTAGATATTTCTACCTTCTTGACATCCACACAAATTGCTGAACCAAAATTATATGTCCCAAAAAAGCAAATTATGATAACTAGAACTCACACATACTAAACATAGTGTAGTTATGATGTTGTTGCGATAATTGCAATGATCCTCATAAATAATGTTCATGTTTTGTAGTATATGTGGAGTATATTGGCTTTTCATCTGTGAAAACTACCATGAACGGATCTACAAACTGATGGAAGAATATATTCCTCAATTTATATAGGTTGCAGGAGCATTGGTTAGCACAAATGAGATAACTGAGAACTAATAATGGCCATAGAAAGTACGGTACTTTACAGTTGGCACATTCTTAGCCTTCATTCTTAATTGATGATAACATAACCTCATATAATATTGAAAAGACAATCACTTCCCTATGTTGATAAAAAAGGTCTATAATTCTAGGAAATTTTGGGGAAAATATGATGGGGAAATCCCCTTTGTGTAGTTTTTCTTGTTAATATAAGGGCAACCCCCTCTCCTATATATAGGATAAGGGGGAAGCATACAGACTCAAGACAAACCCTAATGGGCCAACACACAATTGGACCGATATCACAAACATACCCAACAATTTAATTAACTAATTAAATAGACTCTCTAATACACCCCCTCAACTTGAAGCTTGGGAGAATCCCAAGTCAACATAAAAATAGATATATGGACTAAATATAAAGAAAAAAATATAACTAAGCCCATACACGAATTCCTCCCCCTAAACATTATAATTGAAGTCATTCAAGCACTCAAATACTCCTCTCATGTAGATAGTCCAAATGTAGCATCTAGAGAATATTAAACATCAACAAGTAGGCATCATGGTCTTCATCACAGTCACTATCATCAACAAATAGACTAGAGAGTGCAGGAACACAATAAGCAATATATAACATGCATACAAGGCATAGACAAGAAAAGAGTCAACATGTTCAAGGCACAAACAAGCTAGATAGTACTAGCACATAGTAGCAGAAACTAGATGACATAGTCAGATAAAAGACCAATGTCTAAAGTAGAAAGAAAAAAAATAAATCCAAGATGACAAGAATAGTAGAAAAGCATGAAGCTCCATCATACACATGTAAATCAGAAAAAACACTATCATCATCTCATCATATAATTTCCATCACAGTAACAAACATCAAAGTCCAGAGTAGTTGGGTCACAGTCGCAATAGAAGGGGAAAGTCACATACAAATATTTAATGTGCAGATGAAGCACAGACAACAGATGGTGAAAACACATAAAGAAAAAAGTAAAATGTGCTAATTATTGCACAAGTAGCAAGAATGCCATCACTGGATAGAAAAGAAAACAATGGACAGAACAAGCAAAATAGATGACTTTATAGCAATAGTAATAAATCAACAATCAGAACAAGTGATGTATATAACTTCATAGAAGTAGATGATGATGATGAAGAAGAATTGTCTCAAGTTCTTCATAAGATAGACAAATCAATTAGCAACATACATACCCATATAGTAGCAAAACTAACACCCCATAGTAGCAACAAAAATAGAATGAAGATCCATAGAAATATGGAGCAACAAAACTAAATTCTTCTTTACTCTCCTCCTTCTCATCTCTTCCCTATACTCATTATCCTCTATTCTCCTCCTCATGCCAACCACAAAATGAGTCAAGAGAGTGGTTGGGGTGTAAAGTCAAAAATAATGATAAAGACAAGGGCTATGTAGGCAAGTATGTGGAGGGGGTAATGAACAACTCGAGTCAAGGTGAAACATGACCTGATTAGCTACATTCATATAGAAAAATAAAATTATTTTTTATGACCCAAGAAATATATTTTAGACTAGGTTAAAAAATAATAGGATCTGATTATGATTAGGTACAATATGTACATTGGGTTAGTAGAAGTGTTGAGGAGGTGGGTAAAAGGTATGTATGGATGGAAAGGGCAGGGGGTTAAAGAACTAAAACATATATAAAAGTACTAAGAAAAATAATATAATTGTTATTGGTATGGATAAAGAAGGGACTCACCATGTATAGAAACCTCCGCCATGCAATAGAATCATTATAGATGATGTAGCACACCAAGACATAGTAGTAGTAGCAGGTGACATGCTGTGTTGTTTGGGAGACATGCCATGTATTGTAGTAGGTCAGTTGCCAACAAGAAGCAAGTGACTCACTTTGTCCTAGGGAGACATTTTGTGTCAATTAACAAATCTTGGGGCAGAGGGCAAGTCATACTCCATGTCGAAGTCCATCCAACACATCATGTCAAATAGTGAGTGCCATGTCGTTGGGTAGATTTTGCAAACCAAGTTGTGAATGTAGTAGAAATCCCACCTAGACACTGTTTCAAGAAGTGACACACTGTGTTAGCAGTGAACAACAACAACAGAAAACCCTAAGACAATAACAAAAGATGGGTTAACCCTTCTAAATATCCACCACAACAATATAGCGATGATAGTATTAGTAGAAAAGGGAGATCTTTATCTAATATTTGGGATTCGATATGAATAGAAGCATGGATGACAAAGACGGTGTATATCTGTAGAGTTGTAGATGATGGTGGTGTAAATATGCAAAGGTTAGATGACGGCAATGCAGATCAACATCAAAGTAGATGAAGGTAGCAAATAGGATAGATATGGAGGATACATATATCCTTGTAGATCTAGTAGGATCAACTTCAAAGTGGATGCTTTGTTGTTGAAGATGGATACAGATCATGGAGATGATTCCAAGAAGAAACAAGAATGGGAAGTCCTTGTGGGAAGCCAAGCAATGCCTAGCGGAAGTAGCTGCCCACAAGGGGATGCTTCTCTCCTTTGCATTTTCTCTATCCTCTCAGGGTTGGGGAAGCATAGGAAATCCTTCTCTTATACCCTGTGGAAAAGTGATATGATGGGGAAACCATCTTTGTATAGTTTAATTATAGATAGAAGGGCAGCCCCCTATCCTATATACACAACAAGGGGGAAACATATAGACTCAACAAACCCTAACGGGACAACACAGTTGAGACTATGATTACAAATAGATCCAACAATTTAATTAACTATATAAATACAATCTCTAATAGAAATAAGTATATATTTTAATAGTAACCTAGTTGAGTTGCCTATAGTCCACACAATTTTGTCTTTCTACTTGATTAAACAAATGAGTGTTCCACACAACAAGAGATTAAGATGTATAAAACCTTATACAAGAACTCTTATAGTTTCTCCTTTAGTTCTCTAAATTCAAGTGGTGCCATTTGATAAGGTGGTTGGATATTGGTAAAGCACATGTTCAAGGTTAATCTTAAATATAACCTTCCTTGAAGGTAGAAAACTTGGTAATTATTTTAGAAAAGTATATGTGAAATCCCAGGCCACAAGAACCTTAGATAAGTTAATGTTCTCTACACTGCTATGGATCACATGTGCTATGAATCCTTGACATCCCTTTCTCAACATATTCTATGCTAAGCTCACTGATATTATACACTTACACAAGACCTTCTAGTCTCGAATGAAAATACACATCTTTTCATCATCATAAAATTGACTTCATTAGTGAAACAATCTAATCTCACCTTGTACTGTGCAAAATGGTTCATTCTCATGATTGAATCAATTTGGTGTATCTTAACTGGTAAAAGATCTAGCTCAGACAATGAGATTTCCATATGAGAAAATACCTAGAGAATGACTCCTAGGATATTATGTTTTATTGTTGGAATTCTAAAAAAATATATGACTAAGGTATCATAAAAAATGACCATTGTCTATGCAAACCCAGTCATCAAGGAGTGTGTAACACCTGAGTCTACCAAAATAGAAATTGTCCACATGCTAGTATGACTCCTTCCAATTGGTTCATAGCATGGACTCATCCTTCCGCTGCTACTTTCACTATGCCTCTACAATTATTAGTTTGTGATTTTTCTTCTTGGACTATCAAACCTACCTATGACAATTCCCCTCTATTTCAACTCTGATGTAGAATCTATGAATATTTTAAATGTCCTTTTAGTGTTGTCCTTGAAACTGCTACTTTAGAGAACAATCTCTATAACAATCTCTTGATTTTTGATAAGTGTGTTGAAGCATATTATCCAGCTCTATGTTAAACAAATGAGTGTTCCACACAACATTGTGCTTTTGTCTGATGTATTTTTGTAGAGAAATTGCTCTCTACAATTTGAATATTTAGAATCTAACATTGTCCTCAGCAATAACAATCACAATTGGTGCACTTTGGAGGAGTTGAAGCATCACAAGGAACTGCTGGCTTCTATGAACTCATCACGGTTGATTAACTAACACAAAGAAAGAAGCTCTGGTCTCTATTGTCATATTTAGTTGCAATGATCTCTCATATTCACTTCATTGATATACACAAATTTGCTCAAATTCAATCTAATTAGTTTTTATATGCCTTCAAATATTGTGCTTTCTATGGTCACAACCCATAATACCTTATTAGTTAGATTATTATCATTGCTTCATTATGGATTTAAACTTTTTTTAATTGATTTGCTATTGATTTTGGATACCATTTATACTAGACATTGATTTGGATATGATGTCCAAATCCAACCTTTCTAGTGTAACTTGGATTTTATGTAAACCCAATAGACCTTGATACCCATTTTTGTGATGCTATTATTTCCTGATCATTTAATCAATGAACATTTTCATGATGCATTAGGTTTAGGCAATGTAGCGTGTCAGGATATGTCCTATAATTATTTTTATTTAGTGGTTGAGTGTTATTTTGGTATACCATATTCATTTTATCGATTCAAAATTTTGTGATTCATTAAGCTTAGGAAATGTAATTACTGTTCCCTATCATTTATTTCATTTTAGGGTTCAATGGTTTTATTGTTATAGCCCTACTGCTTGATATTGTTGATGCAAACTTAGTGAAGAATATGGGTTAGTGGTGCACATCTAGAGTACCAAATTATAATGCACATTTAAGGTTAATGTTTTGATTGTTATACCATTGTGTTGCAAAACATTTTAACAATAATATTGTTATATGCACCCTATTATGTAGGCTTTATTTCTTATAGGTCTATATTAACCTTACCATTGTATCATATGAAATTACTTTTTATAGAACATTTTTCATCATGAACTCCACAATTTTTCCAATATTTATATGAGACTGTATTGGTCTAATTTAGTGGCAATATGTTTGGAGGTCAAAACCATGAGTTATATAAAACCTATTTGTTGCAAATGCTGATCCATTTCATGTTTTTGTTGTGAATATATTGTTGTAATTATATGTTAGTTATGTTGAAACCTAATGTACTTTTTAATAAACCACATACCTAATATACTACGTGCATACTATTATGACCTATTATGTGACCTATTGTTTACATAAATAAGCACATTAATTCAACAAATTGTCCAAGATCACTACTATTTCAATCTTTATACCTTCGTTTTATATGTTCATATTGTCATTTTTTGTTTCATATGCTAAAATTGTGTAATGAACCATGTTACCTATTAGGATATTAGTCCTATTTAATGATATCAGTGACATATAGTCTTTCTCTTTACTAGATATAATGTTTGCATTTTTGTAGACTTCATTCCTTATTTGTGACTTGTGTAGTTCATGATCTTGGATAGTCCAAATACTCTTTAGACTTATCATGTGCCCTGATGTTTACATAAGGCACAATAAACTAACAATATAATTTTATATGATCCTGATCTTCAGTGCTAATCAGTATACACTATCCATGTTTATACTACTTTTGTTCATTATAATATTATTTTTTATGTTATGAGTGCAATTATTGTTATAGCTTTGGTTGAGTCATCTATTTAACCTGGTTATATAGTCTTTAATAATTAGAATTTATGTCTAAATTATTTACATATGAAGCTTACATCGATAGTAAAAGTTGCATCATTGATTGTATTTATTTTGGCGGTATTTACTACGAAATCATATGCATGTATATGTTTATAGATCAATAACCTAGTTTTTATTTAGATATAGTTTATGGGCATTATGTCCCTGATGAATATGATGTTATGAAGTGGATCTTTCTTGAAGGAAAATACATAGTAATTTTTGTAGGTGAATTTGCGTGAACCATAACAATGTTTCCCTTTTCAACAGACTTTTTTACATAGGTTGATTGAATGTGATCTCACTTTAGTTTTTCAGTCCATAAGGGTGTTAGATTGTTTCTTGTCTCTTTTAAAAACTTTTATGATTTCACACCATCAGATGAAGTCATAAATCTACAATCAGAAACATTACTTGGTGAACATTATGGCTAAGTTTGTAGTTCTTTAGCTATCTTCATATCCAAATGGGAATCTAATAGTTGAACACCATTCATTAGTTGTGTTTTTATGATCTTATGTGAATGGATAATGAATTTAGATGAGTGGATATCCACATCAAAGGGGATGCATTCTTCAAATATGCCCACCTGGGATCTAGGTGATCATTTTTATTTTTCATTAGATCTCAAATATGATACGTCTTATTTATAGTCCTCCTTGTAGAATCTAATCATTGGTTATACAATCACCAAACTTTTAACCTTTCATTTTATTTATTTATTTATTTTTTGAAGTCACTTCTTCTTCCAATTTGTTATATATATAAGGGATAAAAAGGTGAAAAATAAAAAAATAGAGAAACACATGGTGTCTACCTAGGACGTTCCCCATTTGAGTTGGATCTTAATTGAAAATAGTTTTAGTGTACTTTTTTCTAGAAAATACGGCTGCCATTTTAAGCATTCACTGCTATATACTGAGGAGTTAATTGTTTTCTAGGTTTTTTGAATAGTAAATATGTTGGTTAACTAATAAATGTGTGCATAGAATAAATGTTATTTTTCTTTATTCTTTTCAAGTTCAATATCTTACAATTTTTATGTGCTCTCCTACCTCCCATATGTTGGAAAAATGAGTTTTGGGGGAAAGGACATATAGTTTTCACTTTGAACCCCACTACATGTCAAGTACAAAAGGGTATTAGTTACACTACCTAGAATGAAAGACACCACTGTTGACTCAAGGTCTAAATTTTTTAAACCCTTACTTTAATGATGATTAACTATTCTACTTATTCATGTCTTATGCTTCTGCTTGAGTGAATTTTGATTAGATAGACACACTCCAAATGCCTAAACTTACACATTCTAATTTGGAGAAATTTAGTCATATAAGAACAAATATCAAGTTTGAAGAATAGATAGTTTTCTCCATAGATCTTTGATGTAAATCACTTGTAATGATTGTATGACTTGTAATTAAACTTAATGGAAATTTAGAGAATTTAAATTAATGTTTAAACACTTTTTAAGCATTTTGCACCAGTCTTCATAGGGAGGCTTGTCGACCGAGTTTCTCATGAGTAACCCATATGAAAACCATTTTTGGATTTTGACAATACCCATTGTCGGCTGAGTTTGTCATGCTAACAAATCAAACTGACAGTCTGCATTGATAAAATCAGATGCATCTGTCAACTGAGTTTCCTATTAGACAATCTCAAATGACAAATGCATTTTGACTTGTCATTTAGTGCTGTCAGTTGAGTTTCACAGAAGGTAGCTCAGCCGACAAGACTGTACGGTAAAGTGTAGAAGTGTTTCTAGCCGATGTGAGTATTGGAAACTTCAAAATTAGATCAGTTGCAACCCCTTAAATGGATATAATTCAATCCAAAATGTCTCAACTAGAAATAAGATCGCTTAGACTTTATCCCTTGGTTAGGCAAGCACTATGAAGGCCCCTATTCTGTAGTTAAGAGAGATTAGCCTTCTAAGAGCCTCCATCCACTCTCATGAGCTTAATAACTTGCTACATTTATTAGATTGAGTAGGAGATTTTTAAAAAATCTAGTCCTACATGTATATCTTATAAAGATCTCACTTCTTTCACCTCTCGATCTCTCTTTCTACCATGACAATGAAGATTCTCTCTCTTAGATAAGAGAGGTGAAGAAGAAGAAGGGAAGGCTTGGTGAAAAGCTTATCATTAGTGAAGGTGAAGTCAAAAGTGGAATATATAAGATAAGAGTGGATAAGACCTTGAAGGCCCAAGACTTATTGCAAGAGTGGGTAAGTCCTTGGAGAAGTCCAAAGACTTGTTGCAAGAGTAGGTAGATCCTTGGTAAGGTAGAAAACTACTCATCATGGATAGGTAAGTCCTTTGTAATGGTTATTGGCTCCTTAATCTAAAGTAGAATACTACTTATCCCTTCACCTGAAAAAAGGTGGTCTTATGTTGTAACTATTATAATGGAGTATAAGGAGTGAGACATGGTTGAAAATCCTAGAGATTGACCCCTCTAGGTAGTGGATGTACAACTCTTGGTTGGGAGGTTGGAACCACTATAAATAACTTGTGTTATTTGGTGCTCGTTCAATCTCTATCTCCCCTGCTATGCTTGTTTAGTTTCACTCAAAGTTCATACTTGCAATATTATCTTGGAAATATCTTGAAGGTATCATGAATGACGTTTAACTACTTTTATCTCTATTCACCCACTCTAGAGCCTATTATAGACACAACAGTTGGTATCAACACTAGGTCTTCTCTAAGCAATATTACACAAGTAGGAGAAGATGGGTGATAATAAATGAGGGAGATAATACTTCAACATTCCAATCTTTGATGGGATCAAATTCTTCTATTGGAAGAGAAGAATACAAAATGACATCCAAGGATCAAGTCTTGAGATATGGAGAATGGTGTATCTTCCATATAAGAACTAGAGGTAAAGATAGAAGAATGGGATGATGCTACTTTGAAGATAGCCACCTTGAATGCAAGATCCATGTACATACTCTATGCCTATCTTTTTTGGACTAAGTTCAATCATATTTCTTCTTGTGACACAGTCTATGAGACATAGAGAAATCTACGTGTCACTTATTATGGGACAAAGAAAGTGAAAGAAAGTAGAGTATATATGCTCAATGGTATCCTTGAATACTTAAAGATGGGAAAGGATGAGAATGTGGCTAAAATGATTTCAAGGATCAACACCATTATAAATGGTCTTATCATCCTAGGAAATACCATGGATCAATGAAAGGTAAACTCCAAGATTCTCCATACTATTCCTCAGCGTTGGCAAACAAAGGTGGTTACCACAGAAGAAACAAAGTCTCTCTCCAACTTTCCTATTGAAGAGATCATAGGAAATATTTAAGCTTATGAAATGAGACATGACAAGCAAGAGGAAGAAGAAAGAGAAGAAGAGAGAGAAAGAGAGTCCAAGAGAAAGAACGAATATGCAATCAAAGCCCAAGTTGAAGCTATTATGCAACAAGAAGTCATTAGTCAAGCTTCTCCATCCTCAAATGAAGATAGATTCTCAAATGACCTTGAAGCTCACTACTTCAAGGGAAAGCATCTCAAGGGTAGATACAAGAAGAAGGAGAAATGCCACAAAAGATCTAGTGACTCCTTCAACTCTAGCTTAAGTGAAGATTCTAGGGAAAGATCTAGCTCATGCTCTAGTGATATTGGAGAATGCCATTTTTCTCTCATGTCAAGTTTAAATGAATATTAAAATGAGGTACATATAAAATCTTTATATAAAGAATCCTTAATTACCATTATTCATGTTAATCATGCATCTCCTAAGTCTACTAAGCAAAAAAAGAAAAATCTTACTCAGATTGTTGATAACTTGCATGAAGAAAAGGATTTTTTTTGAAAGACACCACATTCATTACATTAAATCCATACAACATCTACATGTAAAGGGAGATACACCAACCTAACACAAAAAGACAAAGAGTAGATACAATAACCAAAAACTCATATTGGAACGTGATAAGTACAATGATGTATTGATCTCTCTTCTATATCGCTGACCAAAATATCTTTTTATGAGAGATTACTTCAACCTGAGATTATATCTGATATAAAGTATATGCTCCAAACCAGTGACCGAAGAAGGGATCACCTTTGCTCTTGCTTCCATATAACACAACCAAGCAAAACAACACAAAGGTGAACCACAACAACACACACGCCTACACACAATGATGTAACAAGACATTAAGCAAAGCCATAAGAAGGAAAAACACACATGGAAAAACCGTCGAACAAGTAGTGTGCATCACCTAGGTAGCTTCCGGGAAGGGAGCCAAAACCCCAATGGAACCACCACTGGGAACAAGAGGGCCCTGGAAATGTGAGGTGGGGGGTATAGGGTGCAGGGAAACCCACCACCACTTCCAACCAGCTCCACAGTCCCTACACGCTCAAGCACCGCCTGAGTGGAAGGACAAACAGAGGGGCGAAAGAACCTCCAGTAGCACAGTTCTCCCACTTGATCTCCAGTCCTTATTGATGTTCCAGGGGGCGCCCAACTTGCCGGCCGACCACCAGGTATCGAGCACACCTACAGACGAGAAAAGAGGAAAGAAAAAGAGGAAGCTCATCCACCGAGAGCTGCTGCACAAGAGAGGCCCTGAGCAGACAGACACCATGATGAATTGAGTAGGGAGAGAGGAAGATCACCCAGGGGGAGAAGGTCACACCCATACACCATTCGGCCGCCTCCCTCCCCCTCGAGCAAATACCACCACCAAGGAAACCTAGAGGAATGCCAGAGCACCACAGATTGCATGAAGAAAAGGATGATATTGAACATGTTAACATTTTCTTGCAAGATGATGTTAACAACCTCCAAAATCTTTATCTAGAACTTGATTTGAAATTAAATGGTGTCGAGATAGAAAACAATGCTTATCTTGGACAAGTAGATGCTCTTAAACTTGAATATACTAGCTTGCTTGATAAGATTGGATTTTTAGAATATCAACCTATTATGCCTAGTTCTAATGAAGACCACAATAAAATTATGAATTCTCTCATGATTGCTATTAATGTTCTTAGAAATTAAAAAGAGGACACATAATTTGTTTTGCAAGTAATAGAAATTGAAAATAGTTTATATCTTTATAAGATTATTAGATGCTTGAAAACGAAAATGCTTCCTTGCTTGCTAAAATCAAGGTCCTTGAATCTTGTTCTAGTTCTACTAGTAGAGAGAATAATGTTGTTGCTGTTCATATTGAAGAAAAACCTTTTATGACCAAAGCTCTTTGCTTAGAAACTAATTTTTTTGCATGATAGTGATGATATGAATCAATTGTCTTCCACTCTTACTTCTCTGATACCTGATAATCATAGTCTAGACTCTCTTTGCAAATGTTCTTAGATGGTATAAAGAATCTTAATGATATCCTACAAAAGAATCTTAATGGTATCATACACCATACTACTAAACGAATTGGTATACATGGTATAGGGTTTTTAGTAGCCAAAGGAACTACAAAGACAAAGGGCCTCCAATCTTTCATGGAAAACCCTTTAGTTCCAAGGCTAAGGGCACTTGCAACTACTACAATGAAATTGTTCATTGTTCTACATATTGCCATTTTAGGAAAGCACCCTAAAGCAATAGGACTTGCACTTCTAAGCTAACCCCTCTAGACCCAAGAACATGATCAAGGACCATTTTATATTTTTTCTTGTAGGTCACTTGGTAATGAATTGACATGAGCTATTGATTTGCAAATTGGTTTCTCAATATGCATAAAAGAAAAAAGGTGATATTTGTATGGGGTGGAACCAAGTGGAAAAGAAATGGTAAGAATAGAGTTAATGATATTCTTACTCATATACAATCATCGCTCGTGTTTCCCAAGTTTGTATACAATTTACATGGTTTTTGCGTTAAAATTGGTATATTGTTATTCTCATCATTTTCCTACACAAAAAATCCTTATGATTCTTTTATAGTGCATTACGAAATTGCTTATACATGTTTGGATATTGTTTATATTTTTATCATACCTCTAGATGTGTTCTTTTTTAAATTATGTGTTTTTAGACAACAATTATTGTTGGTAGAGTTTGTCATGAGGAAGCTTGACCAAATGACATCCTTTGGTCTACCATTAGTTGTTGTCGGCTGAAATCCTCTCTCAGGATCTCGACTGACAAGTATCTTGGGGTCTTACAATCAACTATTGTAGACTGAGAAGTTCAACCCAAAAACTTGATCGACAATGATGTGCACTAAATATACATATGGCTTTTGGATGAAAATATCCCTCTCAACTAGATTTTCATAGCCAATAGCCGTGTTCTATTGACACTCCCCTTGGAATCTTTTTAAGATATGAATATTTACATGCTTTAAATTTCCTATCTTGCATGGAAATTTATCTTTCTAATTGCTCTTGATTGGTATATTTATATATTGCAATTACTTGTGTTGAGTTTTTATGCATGTTTTGATGATGATCTTTTTGGAACGTATGGTTGTGATTAACTTACTTTTGTTGTGCTCTAGCTTGCTATATTTATCTAGTTGTATATCTTGTTTTGATGTAACCTTGTGTTTTTTAGTGGTAGTCATCTTTTGGTAATGTTGCATATTTTCTTATGAGCAATATACATTCATGCTTCTTGAATTGAATATTTATTTGTATGGATATTTCTCTACATCTACTCATATCCTATTTATACTTATGAATCTATTGCTATGGCCTAGATTCTACTAGTAGTCCCGAGTTGCAATAGCATCTACTAGTAGTTCATCTACATGTAGTTGTAGTTTTGTTCATATATTGGTATCCAACTATATGCTATTATTGTATCTTATTTCATACATACTCAAGATTTCTTTGATTTGCAAATATATTATCTTGTAGGTCACTTGCTTGCATAGCATTGCCTTAATTTTTACTAGAAGTGCATCTTCTGTTGTTCAAATACATGTCTTGTTTATCTGTAGATACATTGCTTGGACAAGTCCTTAGTTTTTGCTCTTACACTCCTGATTTTAACAAGTTGTGTTTTAGATCTTCAATCCCTCAATTTTAAAATGACAAAGGGGGAGAAGACATGTCTTATGTAAAGAGGAGAATACATATATGTAAAGCATATATGAGGAGAAGACATAGTTTCTATAAATGTTATGAAAGATATCCTTACAAGAGAAATACCATAATTGAGGGGGAGTATATGAACTCAATTATCATAAATTGAGGGGGATCATATGTACTCAATTCATTGAAACCCCTAGGTTTCTCCAAAGGTATGATTTTATTTAAAAAAAAATCAATACATATATGGAATGGTTTGTCATCTTAAAAATGGGGGAGAATATTGGCTCAAGGTCTATATTATTTAAATCCTTGGTTTGAGTTGACTAACCATTCCACTATCTATGTCTAATTATTCTACTTGAGTGATTCTATATTAGATAGATACACTCCAAATGCCTAAATTTGCACATCCTAATATGAAGAAATCAAGTCATACAAGCACACAAATCAATTTTGAAGAATATATAGTTTTCTTCATAGATCTTTGATGTATATCACTTGTAAATTATTGTATGACTTGTAATTAAGATTACAAAAAGTTGCAACATTAAGTTGAATGAATTAAACACTTTTTGGGTATTTGTCACAAGTCTTCATATGGAGGCTTGTCAGAATTTATCTAAAGGTAACTTAGCCGACAACAAATTCTGGATTTTGATGATACCCAAGGTTGGCCGAGTTTGTCTTGGTAACAAATCACATGACAACCTACACTAATAAAATCATATGTAGCTATTGGTTGAGTTTCCTATCAAACAAACTTGAATGATAATTGCATTTTGACTTGTCATCTAGTGATGTCGGTTAAGTTTACCAAAAGGTAACTCAACTAACAACACTATTTAGTAAAGTGCAAAAAAGTGTTTCTAGTCATTGTGAGGTTGCAAACATCATAAACGGATCTAGCACAACACCCAAAATGGCTGGAATTCAATCTAAAGTGTCCATACCGGCTAGTAGGCAAGATGACCTATAAATAGGACCCCTTGGGCTTCATCATATAGTTAGTGAAGAACTATGAAGGTCCCTATTCTATATTTGAGAGAGATTATCCTTCCAAGAGCCTCCATCCACTCTCATGAGATCAATAACTTACGACATCCATTAGAGTGAGTAGGAGATTTGTAAGAGAGATAGTCCTACATGTATATCTTGTGAGGCTCTCACTTCCTAGACCTCCTAATATCTCTTTATACCATGAAGATGAAGGTTCTATATCTTGGATAAGAGAGGTGAAGAAGAAGAAGGGAAGGTTCCCCTTGGTGAAGGTGAATTCAAAGGCAGAAGATCCAAGATAGGAGTGAGTAAGACCTTGAAGGTCGAAACTTGTTACAAGAGTGGGTAAGTCCTTGGAAAAGGCAAAAGACTCATTGTAAGAGTAGGTAAGTCCTTGGTGATGTGGAAGACTCTTGTTCATGGATAGGTAAGTCCTTCATAATGGTTATTAGCTCCTTGATCCAAAAATAAATGCTAGTTTATCCCTTGATCTAGAAAAAGGTGGTTTTATACTGTAACTTTTACAATGGAATACAAGGAGTGAGACATGGTTGAAAATCCTAGATATTGACCCCTCTAGGTAGTGGATGCACATCTCATACTTTAGAGGTTGGAACCACTATAACTAAATTGTGTTATATGGTGCTTGCCCAATCTTTGTCTCCCTTGCTATTCTTGTTTAGTTGCACTCAATGTTCATACTTTCAATATTATCTTGAAAATATCTTAAAGGTCTAATAAATATTGTTTAACGATTTTTAGGTCTATTCACCCCCTCTAGAGCCCATTCACTACTATAAAAGAGGCATTTGGCATCGGTTAATTAAGGGCTTTAGTGTTGGTTTCCAAGAGACACCCAAGTGGGCACCGCTAAAGGTGGACCCCTTCGGCGTCGGTTCCCAACCGACGCCAAAATGCTTCCCGCCACTGAAAACGCACAAGAAAAAGGACTATAGGCATCCGTTTTTTAAGAAAACTGACACTATAGAATGGTTACAGACATCGGTTATTAAAAGAACTAACGTCAAAATACTTCCCGCCATCGAAAAATGTGCTAGCAAAGGGCCTATTGGTGTGATTTTGAAAGATAACTGACACCATATCAGTTGAACTGATGTTGGTTTTGTGCTAATAACTGACTCCATATCCCCTGCTTGCCACTACGGCCGTGCTTCCCAGTACGGCTGTGGTTCCTGGCCACATAGACGTCGGTTTTGATCAAAAACTACCGCCGTATGTCTTTGGTGTCGGTTTTGTTCAAATAATCGAAGCCTATGTTATGATTTGTTTTCTTATCAGTTTGCAGACATGTTGTATGGCTGGTCAGCAGGATGAGAAACTACATTTTAGTTCTGAACTGTAGGTTTATGATATCCATTGATATCAGCCAGCAACAGGCCGCAAACCTACAAAATTAACAAGATGGACAATATTATATATATGTGATTCACACACATGTATAAGCACATTTAATTCATATTATTTTTTCATCACACACATGTAGAAACCAGTAGCAACCTGCAGTTCCATTCATTTCATCTCTTTTCACATTTAGACACATGTAGAAACATTTATGTATTGATCATCTTCACACACATATGACAATTCATAAAAATTCATTCACATTCACACAAAAATAATTATGAGAACAAAGTTATTCTTTATTCATCATTGTCAATAAAATTATATTTCAAAATTCCCACTCTTTATAGGGCTTTTTCCCATTCTTCTCTTACATCATCTAATTCATCTCTCCTATAGGGAGCATGTACATCAAAACACTTTCCACCTATGGTGAAGTCAACAGTTTTAAAGACCTACAAAGAGAATGACGTATATATATAATTAATAATATATAATAAGATTGATATATTTCATATTATCTAATGAGACTATGTATAATACCTATTGTATCTTATCGATTTCCATTACAACATGTTTGATGATTAGGTCCATAAATAGCATCACATAGTAGGCACATGTCCAGCCGTTGTCTTGTGCAGCACACTATAAATTGAAACATACAAAATATTCAAAAATACAAATAAGCACAGTTCACATAAATAATATATACATTGGAGTCAGGAAATTATTTTCACATTCTCCCAAATTAGTGACATATCCTTTTTCCTGGGGACCTTTGCTCCAACTTTTTTGTACTCTTGTAAATCCCTACATATGTTAATGCAACCCATTAAATTGCATAATTAAATTGTAATGTAGTAACTGATGTTAACAGATATAAAAACATGAAATATTTCTCACGAGAATAATGACCTTTTAATTGCATGTCCATATAATGTATCCAACTCATTCCCCGCATGATCTAGATAATAGACAGTGAACTTCTTGAGGACAATAACTAGTAAATCCCAATGCTTACCACTATAGGTAAGAAAGTAGAAAATTAATAACTCAAAATCCACAATAAAAATGTAATTTGCTTAAGTCCAAATTATAAGCAAAGTAAACTTACTCGACATTGAATGGAGCTATTATCAACGTCTTATTATTTTTACCAAAATATTGAAAAGCATCACAGTAGTATGAAGTAACTGAATATGGGTCTACATCTACAAGACTAATCAAAGATGGAACCAAAAATCCCACATGGGAAAACCCAAAATCTGTACATATCTTGTGTAAGTGGCTGCAAAATATGTATTACGTATGCATTAATATATAAGAATCCAGATCACCATATAAAAAATAAGGTATATGGATGTATAAACAAGATCTCACCATATCCACAGCTCTATCATAGATGTGTTTAGCCATTCATAACTAAACAACTCCAAAATATCTTGTATAAATATCTTATTTTTATATGACTGGCCTGCATTAATATCTATGCATTAATACGTACATATGTAGAACTTGTATTACATATGCATTAATACGTATAGCTAAACTAGTATAAATAGATTGTTATCGTATGATTTACCTGCAGCATCCTCTGGCATAGTAACAATTATAGGGCAATTTAGATCATGTTCATCGATCCATACTGCCACACCCCTACAATTAGGACCTATCAAGACATGTAGGTCCCTTGGAAGCCAACTTAGTAGTCGAGGAGGTAGAGGACGAGATGTAGCAGGTCTCATATTTTTGACCTGTATATATAATTTCAGATTAATTGACTCATATATACACACTAACAAATTAAAGTAATGGAAATTTATCATACAATATCAGTATAGAGGACATCTGCTTCGGGCCACAATATCACTCCGCCTACTGCCTCATCAAGTGTTTCAGCATCTGGGTGTGCATGAGGCAGTGCAATATCCATCCAGTCGGGGAGTACATGTATCGAGCTCACACGTACCACACCATCTGGTACTGGATACCCATGAAACATGCACCCTTTAAGGGGTGGGTAAGACGACGCCTCTGCAACGTTATATTCTTGACTTTTTAGTTGGCATGGCTTCAACTCCTATAAATTTACGTAAAAAATATTATATGCATATATACACAAACATATCATCTTGAACATACTAGCTATTATGTCATAAAAATACTTACAGAGGACGTGATAGGTGGTGGGTCTATAGGATTACTCCCAATCTCTACAGTATGAGCAGTAGGAGAAGAGCGGCCCACGACAAGTACTGTCTGAGTGGAAGTTTGAGACGCCTGCCACTTGCTAATTGCTTCATGGAGTCTCTTATCAAGTACTTCCTCGACTCTCCTATCAATTAATGAATCTACCTATACATGGATAAAAGAAACGCTAGCTTCTGATTATTGAATTCCCTTTCACAATAATATTCTAAAATAAGAATAGGTTACCTCATCTTGTGAAAGTCCAACTTTTGGGACAAGTTTGTGTTGGGATGGCCCAAAGAACACTTTGATGCCCACACCAGCTCCTGCACCCCTAAGACGTCTAGGATGCTCTAGGTTACCCAGAGCAACTTTCAGTTCATCCCTTGTGCCCTGAGAGATGAACTTGCCTTCCTTCCTCTACTCATACAGCTCCCACTAATCACCATCAACAAAAATGAGTAAGTAAACATGATAATAATCAATATCGATCGATTGCTCTAAGAGTTGATTTTTACCATTTTTGCAGCTGCCTCAGCAGTTGCGGGCTTCGGTTCATCTCCCTTCTTTTTTTGCATCCCAACTATCCACATAGCATGGCGAGGCAGAGGTGCAGGAGCAGTAGTAAAGGACTATGTAGTCTCCTAAGTAGCAGTAGGCTGAGCAGACTCAGCCTGTAGTCTTTGGCGAACGCCTACATATCCTCTTGGACCCATTGTGTGGTCGTGCACATTTAGTGCACGCCTTGCTCATTGAGCATCGCTTAATACCTAAAGGTTAATCTTGAATATGTGAATACATAAAAATGTATATTAATTAAATTGGGAGTGGCACTTAATACCTTGAATTCATCTATTTTTCTTTGGGTAACAAACGCCTCCTAGTCTTTGGGGTCCATGTAGTTCCATTGTTGTGTGGCTTCCTTCTACCTAAATTTATTTTTTAAAGAGAATACAAACAAAAATTATTAGTGTAGAGTTAGTGAAATAGTGATCAATGTCTAGAATTGGAAATCAATCAAGAACCTCTTCTCAGCATCACATATATAATCTCGGGTGAGATTGGTCCTATAGTTTCTTAGGACCCTTCCACAACATTGCATCACACATTTATGATACAACTTTTCATCCAGATCAAATATGCTCTGCAAATTAAATAGAATTACTATTAACTAGTACCCTGAAAATTAGTAATCTACACAATTAGAATTACAAATAATAATAACTCACGCATAGTTCCTTCCATATGTGGTCTTTCTTCCCCTTAGGAACTTTATGCTAGGATTCTAGGATAGGACTGCAATGGCTGCGAGTAAGAACCCCAAGATATGAAACATTGTGGTTCACTCCATATGGATTTCCTGCATGATCGAAATCCACAACCAATTTGGGTCCATAGCCCCTTTGCTGTATTAACTTGTTCATCATTGTGATGCCCCTCACTTTCTCAATTTTCTTTTGCTGCTCATCAAGTGCTGTAATTTCTTCAGGGGGTACATCACCAACCTAAAATTTGATAAAAAACACACTTACATGATATAATTATAAATGAACATATAGATAGAAACCTCAGGGATATATTCTTAAAACTTACATTGCCAGGCGGAGGAAGCACGTCCTCACCCTCACGGTGATCATCAACATGATCATCATGGGAATGCTCATCCATCTGAAATTTTACATTCAAATTATAAATTTCACATTGTAAAGTAACACTAATTATAAAGTTCACATTGTGAAGTACACATTCACATTGTAAAGTAAGTCACATTGTAAAGTTCACATTCACATTGTAAAGTAATTCATATTGTAAAGTTCACATTCACATTGTAAAGTTCACATTCACATTGTAAAGTAATTCACATTGTAAATTCCACATTCACATTGTAAAATTCACATTCAGAAAAATAAAACATATAAAAAATATAAACATTCATGCCTCTAACATTGTGATCTTTTATCAATTAACAATCCTTCATTGTGATCCCCGCAAACATACAAGTCATTGTGATCCTCAGCTTCAATGTTTGGTGGTGTTGGCAATCCAACTAAGAATGGATTGGAGTCATCATACTTATCATAGTACTCTTCTTCATCTATAGGATCTTCAATGAACTGTCTTTTACCATGAAGAACAACCGACCATTTATCATTTGCAGAATCATTGATATAAAATACTTGTTTTGCCTGTGATGCCAATATGAATGGTTCACCCTTCTTGCCAATCTTTTCAAAGCTCACTAACGTGAAACCCAATTCATCCACTATAACTCTTATTTTGTTGTCAACCCAATTAAATTTAAAGAGCGGAATTCTGAAATCTACATAGTTAAACTCCCATATGTCTTCAATGACACCATAATATGACATTTTAGCTTCACGTGGACTCTTATCCTTTGCACTTGCAAAAAAAAATGAAGACGGTTGAAGGGTGACCCCACTATTTTGGACGACACTCTTATCATCTTGACGCTTTGTGTAATACGAGAATCCATTTATGTCAAACCCTTCATAAGACATACCATTCAATTTTGGTTTAAAGGCGAGGCATTTGATGGTTTCAATAAGATTATCTGGTGTTTGAGATAGTTGATGTAAGACTTTATCTTCAAACCACTTAATAAATGTCTTGTTATGCTCTCTAGCAAGCCACATTGAATTGGATTGAGGATATTGTTTCTTGATTAAATTGGTATGTTCCTCAATATAAACACTCACTTCGTCGATGTTGTGTAAAATATACAAGTGACCTTGCTCTAACTGCTCACGGCTAATTACTTTCACCAGTGATCCCAAAATTCCTTTGCCAAAATGCTCCTCAATATTCTTGTCATTCACAGGAGCATCATTAGTACTCAAAAAGTCATTGCAAAAATCCATAACCTCTCTCGCCACATAACCCTCAATAATACTCCCTTCAGGCCGATAACAGTTTTGAACATCACCTTTAAAAATGCTCATGTATCGCTCAAAGGGATACATCCAATGCAAGAAAACTGGTCCCAACATTTTCACTTCCCTAGTCAAGTGGACAACAAGAAGTACCATGATATCAAAGAACGAAGGAGGAAAATACATATCAAGATGACATAGGGTAACAACCACTTCTCTTTGCAATTTATCGAGAGTATCATGGTCAATAACTTTGCTGCACATACTGTTGAAAAAGAAACAAAGTCTAGTGATTGCAAACTATACATGCTTCGGCAATATAGATCGAATTGCCACGGGCAATATTTGTTGCATTAGAGTGTGACAATCATGAGATTTAAGACCTATCAACTTTAGATCTTTCATTGATACCAATGTATGGATTTTGGATGAGTAACCCTGTGGCACCTCAAAATTTACCAAGCATTCACAAAAAGCTTTCTTCTCCTTTCTAGACAACGTGTAACAAGCGGGAGGTAAGTATGTTCTCCGATCGCTACTAACTACTTCTGTTAATTCTTTCCTTATTCTCATTTCACATAGGTCCATTCTGGATTTTATCCCATCTTTAGTCTTACATGGTATATTCAATAGAGTACCGATGATGCTATCACATACATTTTTCTCAACATGCATGACATCGATACAATGCCTGACTGTCAAAGAACTCCAATAAGGAAGATCCCAAAATATTGACTTCTTCTTGAATAAAGACTTGTCACTCCGTGTGGCCATCGTACATTATGATCTCTTACCAAATTCATTGGTGATGTCTTTTACTCTTTCATAAACATCCTCCCCTGATATAGGTTTAGGTGCACTATGTTCCTCATTCCGTCCATTGAATGCTTTACACAACCTACGATACAGATGAAATTTTAGAAGAAACCTTCGACGATCTATCCATTTCATGATCTATCCATTCTATGATCAAAGAGAAAACAAGTATATATTAGAACAAGATTAGGGTCTAGGGTTAAAAGAGTAGGGTTTATGGTTAAAACTTTAGGGTTTAAGGTCTTATATATAATTAATGGTTAAAACATCCTAAGTGAGATTAAGTGTTCAAGAACAGTCCTAAACTGGGGACTATCCAAGATTTACTCATAATGAGTAAATCTTGGACGGGTTTCTAGGCCAACAAATACATGTGCTATCATTCTTATATATAATAAATGTGTACCACCTATCCCATTCTTGAACACTTAATCTCACTAGTAAGTGTATAATGTGTATTGGGTTTTCAAGAGAATTTCGATAGCATTTCCCCATTGTTCTCCAAGTACATATGTACTTAGAGAACAAACGGGGAAATTCTACTGAAATTTTTTTGAAAACCCAATACACATTATACACCTACATCCTAAGTGAGATTAGGTATTCAAGAACAGTCCCAAACTGGGGACTATCCAAGATTTACTCCTAATGAGTAAATCTTGGATGGGTTTCTAGGCCAACAAATACATGCACTGTCATTCTTATACCTACAATCCCAGTTTCATCATCCATATCCTATGTTTTGTGTAACATCATTTAATCATACCTTTCAGTAAATACTAAACAGTAAATTAGTGATTGCCATACTGCTAACAAAAAGAAATATTACTCAACAATCAAGCATTTTGAATAATATTTCACTGCATCGAAAATAGTTGTTTCAAACAAACATGATATTTGTGTATACTATCACATTATATTCAGTAAGAACTGATAACTAACAAGCAGGTATTGTAACATGTTAGAAAATTACAGATCATCAGATTACTTCATATGTTAGTGAGTACTAACTCATGCTATATTGTACTGCAATATTGATATATTGTATCATCATATGAAAAAAATTACATATCATGCAATTCATATACTTGCATTATGAGTACATGAAAGGATTACAGAGCAACAAATTACTTACTATACAAGTGAAACACATGTTACTTTATAAAACTGATACACTCCAATATGGTACTGATACAAACCATGCAATTAGTAAAAATGACAAAATTACAGACCTTTAAAAAATTGAGTATACCAGTAAGTGTTGATGGATGTTACTTAATAATATTAATGTACTAAGTAAGAATATTTTCTAAATGTACTAAGGGCTAATTTGGTTGGGTGTAAAACCAACTAACAATATGAATTCTAAAACATGAAAATATAAATAGTGAGTTGCAATGGTAATGTTTTTATTTGGTTTCAAATAGATGGAATGCATGTAGTTGGTTTGTTAAAATTTGGTTGGATGCAATATTGAAGATCTGATGGCCTACTGCAATAAATTTATTGAAGTAGGAAGAGGGTCGGGTGAGAGGAAGGCCGGAGGAGACACGCAAATTGCATTTTGTTTTCCTAATTTTCTGTACAGTTAAACTCTATCATGCAGTTCGTTTCCGCATTGCGAATTGCGGCCAAACACAACCAAACGGAAGAAAATAAAAAAATCATGCAGCTGCAACTGATCGTCTTCATTTACGGCCCAACCAAATGGGGCCTAAGAAATGGTTCCAAGAAGAAGGTAGAATAGTTACCTTTTGAGCGGCGCGGCGAGCAGGTACAGAAGGTGAGTGGCGGCCGGAGCAAGCGAGCAGTAGGGCCGGTGGCGGTAGTAATAGGGTCGGAGCAGGTGAGCAGCAGGCCGGCGACGAGCAGCAGGGCCGGCGGTGGCAGCAGCAGCACCAGAGTAGGCGAGTAGAGCACAACAGCGGTGGCGACAACAGTGATCACAGCAGCAGCGATGGTAGAGCGGCGACAGAATCATGCAAATTGCCAGATCAAAGTGGAGTTGGAAATGAAATAGAGAGAGAAAGGGGAAGAGTTTGCTTTGCGCAGGTGCTATTAAGTAACCAATCGACATCGGTTATTAAAATCAACCGACACTTATACCAATAGGTGTCAGTTAACTCAAACAAACTGACACCTATTCTCAATTATAGTCATCAGTTTCAAATAGAAAAACCGATGTCTATCTAATATGCCGACAAAAACAAAATGTTCTCGGATTATGACCATAGTCGTCGGTTGGCGTAGAAAACTGACGCCAAAGGGGGGTGAAAATTTTTGCGGGGACAACGCGTGAAAATACATCAGCGTTGGTTAGTACAAGAAAACCAACGATAAAAATGGGCCCAATTTTTGTCTCATGAAAAACCTTTAATTTCAGTTGTTTTGTTAAAAACCGACGTCGTATGTCAAATTTTAGAGGTGATTTTTCCATTGGAAAATTTGGATTTGGCGGTCTATCTTAGGTGTCGATTTCTTATTGAGGAACTGACGCTAAATAAAAAGTGATACCCTTGTCTGGCCACTCTTCACATATAGATGTCGGTTTATATATATAACTGATGCTTTATGGTTTAGGCGTCGGTTTGTTGTATACAAACGATGCCTGTAAATCTGATGTTATAAGCCATTTCCATAGTAGTGATTATAGATCCAACAACCATGATATAAGTAATGATAGAGACCCCATGCAAGTGGAAGAATTCTTAGCCCTGAACATGTCCCTCTTGGGTACTAGCAATTGATTGTGGCTGCTATGATCGAGAGATATATAAAGACGAATACCCTAGCATGGTGAGATCAAAGAGATATGTAGGATATATCAAATTGTATCCCTAGTAGCGATAATGACATCTATATTGTAGGAACATGTGTAAACAAGTTGTCGACACATTTTCTATTACTTATGAGGGCTATAAGTGGGGGACATTTTTTAATGTGTGAACAAAAATAACACATTCACCAATCATCAAAATAAAACATAGAATCATTTGCCAAAATTTTGACTCCTTAGTGTAACCCAAGATAGCATCAAAATTCTACCAAACTTTTGGCTCCTTGGTAAACCCAAAATTTTTAAAAACCAAGGTAGGATCAGAATGATGCCACAATTTGACTCAATGGTGAAACCCATCATTTCAAAACTGAAGGTAATATTGAAATGTGGCCATACTCTTGAATACATAGTAAACTTGAACTTCTTCAAAACCCATATCACATAAAAGTGTTGCCAAAAATACAACTTTTTGACATAATATTTCTTTACTGAACTCAAATAGGTTTGAAATTATAAAGAATTTCAATATTTTAGTGTGATCCTCTTTAAGACTGATGATTTCTCCAAATCTACACCAAGTTTTGACTTTTGTAAACCTAACATCTGAAAGAAAAAACACAATGTCAAAAAGTAGTCAATTTGTATTTACAAAAGTTTCATATCATAATAAGGATTGAGACCGTGAAATGTTTCTAATTATGTGGAAGCACTTTTATAATACATATGATTAGTAAGGAGCACAAACCCACATCAAAGCCTAGCTTATTTCTAGTACTAGTGACCTTAAACGTTGAGTCCATTTGAGTACACAAAAACCATATGCTATAATTTCCAAATTCATTTGAATAATAAGGGATGAAACATTGATTTAATGTTCTCATATCAAAATGATAGTTTCCTCTCTAGTTTATAAAGTCATAGTGAGGAAGATTTGTAAATCATTTGTATGTTTTATACATATTGTGAAAATGTAGTTGGTTCCAAGCCTGTAAAGGAGGAGGGTTGGTGGTAGGTTGATAGCCAATCATCAAACATTTGTGACTCATTTATGACATGCCTTATGAGAATTTTGTTGGAGTGTCTCTAGCTAGCGACTCATTGCATGGACATTGGGTGCAGTGCCAAAGGATAGGAAAGGGTTTCCACACCTTGGATGTGTGTGGCTGAAGAAGTTAATTATGCTGCATCATTGCCCAAATGTAGTGAAAATGTGCAAGGGAAATATTGTATATGGAGGAAGGTAAAAAGGCAAGTTCAACAAAAAAAAGGATTAGAGTGGGATTTTGGAATATTGGTTCTTTGACAGAAACTCCTTGGAAATTTTGGATACCATAATCAAAAGAAAAGCCAATATAGATTATTTTTAGAGAACTAAGTGGACCGGGGAATGATGCAGAGAGATTGGATACATAGGGTACAAAATATGGTGTACAAGCATTGACAAGCATAGAAACCTTGGTATTATTATTTATAGTATGTTTAAGAATGATGTTGTCAAAACCACAAGGATGTGCAATAGAATCATAGTTATCAAGGTTGTTCTTGATAGAAATATTTTTAACGTTATTAGTGCTATGCCCTCTAAATTGACCTTATCAAGGAAGATAAGAAGGATTTTTGTGATAAAATGGATGAATCAATGTAAGGAATACTGACAAAGGAGAAGATAATTGTTGGGAGTGGCTTAGATGTCATGTGGGGACTAGAAATGATGCATATGAGAGAGTTCCTATTGGTTTTGGATACAACAACAAAAATGGAGAAGAAGGGAGGATTTAGATTTTGCAGTTTTGCATATGTTATGATTTTTACAAACACTCATTACAAGAAAAGATATTACCATATAATTGTTTTCAAGAGTGGTCACAATTGTATCCACAAGGATCCCTTACAAGGCAAGTGGATCAGAAAATATGCAAGGATTGTAAAGTGAACTTACCACCCAACATAGGTTGTTGGTTCTGATATTAACATGAAGATCAAGAAAGGTAAGCATAACAGAAACCAAGATAGCTATATCAAGTGATGGAATCTTAAAGGAGAAAATAAATCCATTTTTAATGATAAACTCATCAAGGAGGGCACTTGGAACCTGGAATCTGATGTTAATAATATGTGGGCCTCCACCAGAAAGAGTCTTGGTGGTGGATTGATGAACCATAGAAGGATATTAAACTCAAATGGAAGATCAATAAAAGGTTTCCTAAATCTCAACATGATGCAACTCTTTAGAGATATAAGAAAGTAAAGAAAGAAACTAAAAAGGTCATGTAAGAGGAAATGTCTAGATACTTTGAAGAGATATATAAGAAGTTGAACACAAGAGAAGGGGAAAATAATATATAAAATGGCTCATACAAAATTAAGAAAAGGAAGAGTCTTGAGTCAAGTAAAATGTATCAAGATTTAATATGGTTAAGTGATGGTGAAGTATGATGATATCAAGAACCAATGGAGGAAAATACTTTCATAAGATTTTCAGTGGAGATATTGTAAATAATGTACAAGACTCGTGTGACATGAATACAAGATATATCATTTACACATGACGACTTCCACTATTTGAGGTCCATAATGCTTTTAAAAAGATGAAATGAGAAAGGCATGCAGCCCATATGGTATTCTACTTAATGTATGGAAGAGTATCGAGGATGAAGGAGTTATATGGTTAACAAATTTATTTAAAAAGATTTTGAATGCCAAGAAGATGCCAAATAAGTGGAGAAATAGTATTATAATCCCATCTTCAAGAACACACGATATGTTTAGATCTACAAAAATTACAAAAATATTCAGTTAATGAGTCATACTATGAAGCTTTGGGAGAGAATTAATTAGTAAAATCTAATATCTATATCATAGTCATAATACAACCAATTTGGTTTAATTCCTGGAAGATGAACAAAATATGTGTTTCTTTATAAGGATTCTTATGAAGCAGCATAAAGAAAGCAGAAGAGATCTCCATATGGGTTTTATGGATTTGGAAAAGGCTTGTGATCGAGTACTCAAGGAAGTGTTGTGGATGGTTCTGGAGAAAAAAGGTATAGCAATCTAGTACATTGACTTGATTAAAGACATGTATAATATCTCAAATGAAATCATGATTAATCCTAGAGGAGAGACACCAACATTTCCCACATCAGTTGGGGTACATCAAGGATCAACACTCAACCACATCCATCATTCTTATTATGGATGAGTTAGTAAAGCATGTTCATAATGGTATTCCTTGGTGCATGTTATTTGTTGATGATATTGTGTTGATCAAAGAAATTAAAGTTAGATTGATAACAAAGTTGAACTTTGGATAGCTCTAATCAGATCACATGGATTGATAATTAGTAGGTGAAAAACTATTTTCATCCAATCTAGAACTGTGAATGGTGGGGCCGAGTTAGACAGAGTGAATGCACCATAATGGGATAAATTTTGTTAATTGTGTTCTATTGTTCAAATATATGAGGATTCTCAATATAATGTTTGTCACAATATCATTACATGATGTTTGAAATGGATGAGTGGAACTGGAATATTATGTGAACAAAAGATACCTCCTGGATTAATAAGTATTATAGAACAACAATATTTCCAATCATGCTATATGGGAGTGAATGTTGGACAGTGAAGAAGCAAGCTCTTAACAAGACAAACATGAATGAAATGTGTATGCTAAGATGGATGTGTCAGCAGATTAGAAAAATATCGCTTGAGAAATGATTTTATTAGGACCAAATTTGAGGTGATGAGCATTGAGGATAAGTTGCACATGGGGAAACTGATATGGTATGGACATGTGGAACACAAAGTGAGTAACATGCCTATACGAATCAATTTTATTAAGTCAAAAAAGTTAAAAAAGAAGAGACATGCCTAGATCAACCTAGGAAGAGCTTATAAAAGAGAGCTTTTGAATATTTACACCTTTATTGGAATATGACTAATAACAAAGCTAATTGGAAAAGAAGGACTCATGTAGCTGACCTAGAACGGTTGGGATTGAGGCTTGGATAATGATGATGATACCAAGAAATATTTGTTAATCATGATTCTAACCCATTGATCAAACCTTAATGAGGCCCATAAAAAAGAAGGAAGGATATGTTGTTCCATGTTAGATACATCTGACTGAAGTAGGGCAGACTTGATTCCTTGATAGGGAACATAACCCCATGTCTAATTCATTTTAGTAAACCATTTAGATTTTTGGCATAGGATGGCTACACAGCTAGATCTACGTAAGGGTAAGCAATAATATGTAAAACAAATCTCATGAGGGAAAAGATGTTAATAAAGTTATTTGTTTTAGACATTATGATGCATATTCCTATCATAAGTCAAATTAGGACAATATGATGTAACCTCTTTATATCCACTGGCATCTAGTGAAGCAAGGAACAAATTTCCCTTTTTCCCCATAAAAATCTATGAGAAGAATTAAGATTGGTCATCTCAACCTCTTTCTAAGAAAGGGAAAGGTTTATTTGTTTACATCCCTCTTATAAGCATTTTAATATTATTTCCCACTTGCCACACAAGGTACAACTATAATTTTTGCAAAATTCTACACTCAAATTTAAATTCCCTTGCAATACAAGTGTCAATTTTTACATACAAATAAATATTCTCACCACCTATCGATACTCCATATTGCTTAAAAACCTAATACTTTTATATGAAGTATTATAGTTACTATCACCACAGGGCATGCATTCAATATTATGTCTCGCATATGAAGACCATATCTTTTCTACTCACATGGGCATCTAGTGCCACCTCATGCCATAATGTTTGGAGGAATTTGTTGGGTCATACCACATGATATCTATAAGCTAACCATCCTGTATGAATACCAAAAATACTAGATTAAGGAAAACTAGGGTCATCGTGTCTTTCAAGGGCCTCATTGTAAATATCTCATATTTCACTAGAGGGTATCAACCTTTGTAGCTTGGATGATTGTAACAAAACCAAGCAATCCTGTAGGTGACAAATTTAAGGGATCTATCCAAGCCCCAAAAGTTGATTATGAAAGCTCATAAATAAGACAATGACATTATTCTCATTTTCGTCAATAAAGAAGAAATAGAAAAATCCTAACAACACATGGTTGGTGGTAGAACATGTCAATCCTCTCCCAAAATCAATGAAATACATGTCGTTGTACATGGCCTTTTGGTCATATCAACATGCACTAATGCAGATGGACCCTCCCAAGTCTCCAACGGTCAATACCAATTCTACCTCTAGAGTCAACTAATATCATTTTGGCGCCACTAGAGAGGTAGTTGAAGTATATCCAAGGATGAAAATCAAGGCTATAACCTTGGGGATTTCTGCAATTCCCTAAAGTGTGCCTACCAATAAATTTAAGATGCCTGAGTTCTCAAAATATAAAGGGTTGAAGACCAAATCTCCACATGCACACCTACTTTAAGACAATGACGAACTTTTAATCCAAATGTCACTATAAAGACCATCTTGAGCCTAGAACAATCAACAAAATCTTGAGACTCTAATATCTGGGCTGATCTAGATAGCAATTTCATTGAGCAATATGCGTGTAATATTGACTAACTACCTACCAGAGATGATCTAAGGAATCTAAGGAATCCATTACCCAATTTGTTAGGAGTTAGAGAGAGCTTGCAATACAAATTAACAATGATACAGACCACAAAGAAGCCATATTTGTGGTCATCAAACATGTTTTGTTTTAATTGGAACCCATGTTGACATTCCAATCATACAAGTCTCTTACAAGTCTCATGCTAGATGGTATGTATATATATATTGAAATAAACAAGTGAATATAAAAGACATTGGACTCACTCTCTATACATCTGCCAAGTCTAAGAGCTAGATGGAGACAAAACCATAAAAAATGATTCTCAATGTCATCGCGGCCCATGAGCATGCATGGAAAGCTTAGAGGATACCTCCAACTATGATCACCATATTAACCTCCATAGCTTTGAAAAAACCCCTACAAAATCAACATCAAAAACCAATTACAACACAACTTGGGTGTGATATCCACCACCAAACTACAACAACTATGGAGGATGGAAATATCCCCTCTCGTTTGACCACCAATATAACATCATGAATCTCCAACAAAAAAAGGCCCTACCCCATAAACATAAAATCTAACACATTAAACAACTATAGAAACTACCATGAGAATGCCATTTCACAAGGCCACATCCCAAAAAGTGCGTAGAGATTCACTCAACATGGGTGCACATTGTTACACTCCGATCTCACAATTTCCATTAATCATGAGATTAGGGCATAAATTGAGGATTTAACGTAATACAAAGATCACCCTTAACTTTTTCTTCTTTTTCAAACTCTTTGTTTTCTCGCATTGAACCACATAAACTAACTTTACAAGGGAATCTAAGCATTTATTTCTCTAATCTGATTTAAACAGTAAAAATGCATGTATGAACATTCATTATGTTTCTCATACTTTTAAGCACATAAGATTCACTTATTTGCATATATTGCTAAAAGAAGAATAATGTTATACATCATCATTTACAACTCTCTCTTATTTCTTTACAAGGACCTAGAGTGATAAGGACCGACTGAACTTAACTATACTCAGACTTAACTCTTGTGGCAGATCTACTCTAATGCAATAAACTTCTTCAAGTCCATGTGATATCCCTAAAAATTGTGAGTAGAGGGGTGAACCTACTCGCTCAGTGAATGAGTACTTCAAAGAAATAGTCTAAAGCACTGATATAATTACAAATATACTTTTGAGCAACAAATATCAATTATAACAATAGCAAGATTTAAAGAGATTGATCATTGACCATCATAAATATGGTAGGATACTCTAGATATTAATAAGAGCAAATCAATATATGAGCATGCTTGATTAATTTCAAAGACAACTAATAATTCAGAAACATACAAAGAATAATTGTTGGGAAACTATACTCGAATCTTTCTTAGCCTTTCTTACTTATAAGAAACTCTTTAAACCAATATGAACATATTTTATCTTATGCCCTAATCATATGCAGTGTACTCTACATATGAAGACTCATAGTGAACTATGATCTCACTGTACAAGACTTACCTTAAAACCCAGGAAGCTAAGCCTAGAAATGAATATGAGTCTGCTTGACTCGAACTGTCATGTCTGACTAAGGTGGCTAAATAGCTAGCCTTTAACTGGACCTCTCCTTCTAGGATGAGTACACAGGCGGAGGGTCTGAGACGATCTGTGGGCCTCATCTTGGTACACTCTATGGGTACCTCTGGGTTACCACCGGGATCTCCTGTTCATGTTGGGTAACCTATCTTTTCTTAGGAGACTTCCTCAAGGGCTTCGTCTCCCCGCATGCTCTGTGGCTTCTATCTGATCCCTGTATACTGGTCGCTTCCAGGGTGGATCGTTTCCTCCCTACAATGCAGACATCTGTAGGGAATCTACGGTGTTCAGGGCATCTATGTCTATTATTTTATTATTCTTGGAAAGCTCTTACTATATTGTATCTTTTCCCTTACTTGTACTTGACTCTGGTATCTCTATGGTATCGTGTCTATTTATTTGAAGTTTATAACACAACATGTATATCATTCTAAACTTGGCAGAGCAATATACTCAAAACATAGTAATATATTGAGAAACCAACATTTTATACCTGCAGGCAGACTAAAATTCTTAAATAACAGAATACATGTCCACTTGATACTTTATACACTAGAATCATGCAATTGAACTTCTTAATACACTGATAAGAGTTAATTACTTGACAAACGAGAAATCGTCATTTGCACCTGTAAATTATTTGTACTTTCTTGGAAAACGTGCATCTCAAACCAAATCTTGAGTTGTGATTCATTGAACACCCTATCCTTAGGGTTTCATTTACCTCATTCACTTACCACATGACTCTCATAAGGATTTCATGTGACATAAACATTCACTGAATAAAGACTACTATCAATAAATCATATAAAAACAATATATGAATGAAACCTTAGAACTGAGCTGAATTTGGGTTTCCATGCCATTCACTGAGATAACATGCATCAATAATAAAATTGAATAAATAAAGTCTATCATGTCAAGAAAATCTGTTCAAATGGATTTCACGATATCTATTTGCAAATATCCAATTTTCCTCGCATCTAGGATTTCACCCTCTTTACTGAGATATCAAACAAACACTATTTACCTTAAATGAAATAAAAGATATTATCTGACATATATGTAGATAAACAATCATTCATAACCAAGGGAATCTAGATAAACAAATTTCTCTATTTAATTATGCAACAAATTTCAGTCATAGACAAATTCCCTATATTTTAGTTTACTCTTATAACCTCTGTGAATACTTAGGGAATTCTCATTAGGATGTATTGTATACATTTCTAATATGATTTTATCATCTGAAATTCATCCAAATAGAGGAAGAATCCATTTCATAACATTTTGCAGCAACTTAGATGAAACACACAATTTAGGGTTTGTAGTCACATACTAAGCAATTAAAGATTATGGATGATTTAACCAATTTTCATGCAATATATTGTTTAAAGGAAGTTCCCACTCACCCTAAGGTGTGAAAACACCTTAAAAATGCAGCTCATACCTAAAAATCTCGATCTCATACAAATCCCTAGCAATTCACCCGATTCTTCTTCCTTCCAACTTGGAAACCCTAAATATGAGGGATTATGAAGAAAGAGTGAGAAAAGGGGAAGTTTTGATACCATTTTGGATTAAATCAGAGGAGGGATGGAATCTTGACATGTGAGAGAAGATTCACCATTAAATTCTATGCAAAGAAGCTAAACTTACATGATTTCATCATTCCTCGGACCGCAAAACCCTAGGTCAGCATCTCCATCACTTTCTCCTCTCAAACCCTAACTCTCCCTCTCTCTCTCTAGGATTTCATTTCTCTGGATTGAATCACGAATTATGAGAGCTCCTTGTGTGTTAGGTTGACCATATAGAGAAATTGAGCTTCTTGGGTCAATTGCACATTGACCCCTCACTATACTTTCTCTTATTTCAGCTGACTTTCCTGTCATAAAAATATTATTGTAATTCATCTACTAATAAGGTCTAAACGCATCCAAAAATTATAAAAATTTGCATGCAGTTTATGATTTAGTTTCAGATGCCAGATTAAAATTTTAGATCATTTGGAGTTATCAATAAATAAATAAAAATAAAACACGACACTGCTAAAAATCACTGTATCAACATTTTGGTCAAAGTATAGTCTGACTGAGAACCACATCCAAAGAACACTCAAATATTCTAAAAATTTTCTCCAGTATGAATGATTGAGTTATCCATATCATATCCAAAATTCAATTAAATACAAAATTTTTAGAAAATATGAAAAATCATTTACCACATTGCTATCATGATCAAATTCCATATTCATGTACTATCAAAACCTTAATTTTTGCCGATTAGGGTTTACATTTCTCAAACCCTAATTCTTCAAACTAAAATCATAGTTAGAGTTTCTTCTTAGGTTTGAAACATCACAATTGATCTACTATCATTAATCAAGTCTAAATGATGTTCAATATAATCAAGCATGTAATCATTTAGGTAAACCCTAGTTTACCAATTAAGCACAAATGTGGTCATTACAACTCTCTCCCCCTTAAAAATTTTCACCCCCGAAACATAAATACGCAAGTAAAGTACATTTAGGGTTTATTTTAAGCTTCTAAAATCTTACATGTCATTACATTCTTGTATTTTATACTTGAATGTAGTTTTCAACGTTAAGTCCTATATTTCTTTTCTAATCATGACATGTTAAAATAGTTCTCAATGACAACAAACAAATTCTCTATGCTACAATCAATCATAGTAGAGAGAGAGAGAAACAACCATTTCAATATTTTCATACTCTTGAGGTGTTACCTCAACATTGATAATCTGATCTAACTATCTCAATTCATACAGCTCAATATGTACTATTGTTATGTATTACCTCTAAGTCACAAAAGAGAGTTCACCATGTTCTTTTGAATTTAACTATTGTGCTACTCAAATAGCAAAACAGTCTTGAGTTGGAAGACTAGATTCAATAGCAATTGTACAATACTACTCACGACATCTCCATTGCATCATGGATGCATAAGGTGAAGCATTACCATCACATTCCATATTATTCTCAAGTATGAACCCACACACAATTCAAGGTGTAACCATCGGGTTATAGCATACTAGGGTTTCAAGAATAGTAACAAAGTACTCCATAATTGTATTAGTCATTCAAGGACTATTCATACCCAATTACCATCACTTAGTTATATTAAAGCTAGGTATAACAAGCTATACCTCATTAGGGTTACATATCAATACAATATGGTTATCATCCCTTCTATTCATATGAGTGAATAGGTAAGACTACCTTATTAAGGGTAACCCTTCATTTGTTCCATCATTATTCAACCCATATCACCATACCACAATTGTACAATACTAAGATGGATTACTGGTATGAATGACTACAACTATCAGACACCTTTAATTAACATATTGCTTGCACATGTACACTGAAATCATACGTAGAACCAATTTACATCCCTTAATATACCTTCAACAAATTATACTTCTAAAAATAAATTCACATATTACTAAAAGCAATTGTTTTCTCTTATCTCTCTCCTCATTCACTTCTACTTACTTTTTTCTACTTATCCTTCTCATTTTAATCATGTAGATTAAACATTCCTAACATTGAAACATACAAGGTACAAATAGATTATTCATCATTCTTTCTATCACTACAAGAATTTATCTCATATCACACTTCACTCATATTGTATTTCTCCTTTTGTTCAAAACACACTTGTTACATTTCAAATTTATATCTTACTCTTTACTCCGAATCATTTCCATATTGTTTATCTACCTTTTAGATTAGCTATCTTTAAACCCTGGATTACTATCAGTGCTAGTTTACTTCTCATAGTGCAAATCTCATGATCTTGTTTTATAGAGATGATAGTATTCAAGGTCAAATCACTAGTGACATCCCTTGAACTACTACAACTCTAAAAATTCTAGGGTTTTGTCCTTATCAGTAGCATGACATTATTGTGATGTGATTTTGCTCCCTTAACTTGAAATTCAAACTTTGGATCTCACAAGTTTTACTAAAGTCTTCTTTATCTTATCGATTGAATTTCCTTTCTCTTACTTTTCCATTTAGATAGATTACATTCTCATTTACCCTGCTCGGGTTTCATCATCATATTGTGTGTCATTATTACATTCACTAGATGTCTCTACCATGGTGGTTATGCATCATATATGATTCATTTTCTTATCACTTCATTCCCACATTGCTCTCATTAAGGAAGATATGAAAGAGAAGATGATTTTGAGACTTAGAATTCTTATCTTTAAACATTCAATAATACATTTCTCATATGTAGGTTTAATTAATTATCAACAAGGATACTTGACTAATTAGCACTTTCTTGAATCTCGCAACCTCTTTCTTTTATAATCTATATTACTCCATTATGTTTCAAACCCTTATTTACTTTCCATAATCCCCTTACCATATACTACTATTCCACATGTCATCTTTAACTTCTAGTTTTCTCTTATGATCATGTTGCTTCTTTTATGTGTATGATCATGTATACCATGTTGCATATATTTCCTTTTATCCTTCTTCTAATGTGAAGTTGAAATTCTAAATCAATAATCTCTCTACTAGTATCACCTCATGTTTAATACATTACATATCTTTAATTTTAAATCAAACGGCTCATGCATGGGTGAAACATAGTTTCTCTTTCAATCAAGTTTTTCCTTCCTGAATATAGTCTACCTTTGTATGACTTATTCCTTTATGTGGCTACACTTTTGTTCTTCTTTTATAAACTAGTTTGTTGTTCTATAGAGACTTAGAATCCAAAGGCAGTAAGGATGCATTTATTAAACTTATTAATAAATGTATACATTCCATGCTCTCAATTATATCATAACCCTCATTCCTTAATCAAGCTCATTATTTCCAACATTTCTCTTTGTTTCAACTAAGTTTCTTATCCTAGTTTTATGATTTACCTACTCATCTAGTTCTCTTCACTTTAACTTTTCTGAAGACTCTTCACTTCTATGTACTTATTGTGTACTTAGCTCTTTTGTTCTATTTTCTTTTTGCTTTGTAGTACACAAAAACATTGTACTCAGTAATATAATCCATTGCTCATGATTGATTCTTACTATCTTAACCCCTTACATGCTTTTCTCATATCTTTTCCATATTTCATATTTAGAGTTCATATAATACTAATAATTAAGCTTAATCTGAACCTTATGTCGTGTTACTTTATTCCCAATTAAGGGTTTCTCATATGAGGCCCCAAAGTTGGATCTCAGATATCAGTTCCAACTAATTCTTAGTTATTCTAGTTTTCCCCTTATACTTCAAAATCTTAGAGTATATACATTCATACTAGAATTTGGATCTAATATATCCAAAATTTACTCTTGTTATGTTACTAATAGGAGTCATTAGATCCCAGTAATGCATCTTGCCAGCCAGACCAAGCCGAACCTATAGTCCTGAAGCCAAGAGCTACTCAGGATTACTCAACTCCTATTCATCTCAAATGTGTGGAAGAAAACTTATCCACTTAGGAAATCTCATTCAAAGATCATTTCTAGTCTACTTGATACAAAGAATGTAATCAATAAATGCTACAACTGTGTAGTGCACAACAAATCTTAAAGACCCATATATATTTCAAAATACTGAATATCTAAATCCAAACACATAAGAGCTTTTCTATTCATCTCCAATAAAACAACAATATGAAATGAAAGTTCTATCTCATTTTATATTTATGCTCTTAATTCATGTTACTTATCTTGTTTCTAACCCTAATATTTCTAGGGTTCCTGTCTAGACTATCTTTCCACTGTATACTTGGCTAGGGTATATATGAAAGAATAGATAGAGTAGCTTGATACTGGTTGATCCAAGTACTCAGATACCGGGCCAGGATATCCAAATACTCAAATCCCCAGATTTCACATCATAACATCTCTTATCTGCCACACTTATGACTCCAACTTACTAACTTAATCGCCCCTGACAACTCAACCTAAGCTCTGATACCAAAGCTTGTTACACCCCAATCTCACAATTTCCATTAATCATGAGATTAGGGCATAAATTGAGGATTTAACGTAATACAAAGACCACCCTTAACTTTTTCTTCTTTTTCAAACTCTTTGTTTTCTCGCATTGAACCACATAAACTAACTCTACAAGGGAATCTAAGCATTTATTTCTCTAATCTGATTTCAATAGTAAAAATGTGTGTATGAACATTCATTATGTTTCTCATACTTTTAAGCACATAAGATTCGTTGATTTGCATATATTGATAAAAGAGGAATAATGTTATACATCATCATCTACAACTCTCTCTTATTTCTTTACAAGGACATAGAGTGATAAGGACTGACCGAACTTAACTATACTCAGACTTAACTCTTGTGGCAGATCTACTCTGATGAAATGACCTTCTTCAAGTCCATGTGATATCCCTAAAAATTGTGAGTAGAGGGGTGAGCCTACTCGCTCAGTGAATGAGTGCTTCAAAGAAATAGTCTAAAGCACTAATATAATTATAGATATACTTTTGAGCAACTGATATCAATTATAACAACAGTAAGATTTAAAGAGATTGATCATTGACAATCATAAATATGGCAGGATACTCTAGATATCAACAAGAGCAAATCAATATGAGCATGTTTGATTAATTTCAAAGAGAACTAATAATTCAGAAACATACAAAGAATAATTGCTGGGAAACTGTACTCGAATCTTTCTTAGCCTTTCATACTTATAAGAAACTCTTTAAACATATATGAACATATTTTAGCTTATCCCCTGATCATATGCAGTGTACTCTACATATGAAGACTCATAGCAAACTACGATCACACCGTACAAGACTTAGCTTAAAACCCAGGAAGCTAAGCCTAGAACTGAATCCGGGTTTGCTTGACTCAAATCATCACGTCTGAATAAGGTAGCTAAATATTCGGCCTTTAACTGGACCTCTCCTTCTAGGCTGAGTACACAGGCGGAGGGTCTGAGACGCTCTGTGGGCCTCATCTTGGTACGCTTTGTGGGTACCTCTGGGTTACCATTGGGATCTCTGGTTCATGTTGGGTAACCTATCTTTTGTTTGGAGACTTCCTCAAGGGCTTCGTCTCCCCACACGCTCTGTGGGTGCAATCTGATCCCCATATACTGGTTGCTGCCAGGGTGGATCGTTTCCTCCCTACAATGCAGACATCCGTAGGGAATCTACGGTGTTCAGGGCACCTATGTCTATTACTTTATTATTCTTGGAAAGCTCTTACTATATTGTATCTTTTCCCTTACTTATAATTGACTCTCGTATCTCCATGGTACCATGTCTATTTATTTGAAGTTTATAACACAACATGTATATCATTCTAAACTTGGCAGAGCAATATACTCAAAACACTGTAATATATTGAGAAATCAACATTTTATACTCGCATGCAGACTAGAATTCTTAAATAACAGAATACATGCCCACTTGATACTTTATACATTATAATCATGCAATTGAACTTCTTAATACACTGATAAGAGTTAATTACTTGACATACAAGAAATCGTCATTTACACCTGTAAATTATTTGTACTTTCTTGGAAAACGTACACCTCAACCCAAATCTTGAGTTGTGCATCACCACATCTCATACTGAGAGCATTGATATCAAAATACTTGATTCATTGAACACCCTATCCTTAGGGTTTTAGTTACCTCATTCACTTATCACATGGCTCTCATAAGGATTTCATGTGACATAAACATTCACTGAATAAAGACTACTATCAACAAATCATATATAATTAATATATGAATGAAACCTTGGAACTGAGCTGAATTTGGGTTTCCATGTCATTCACTAAGATAACATGCATCAATAATAAAATTGAATAAATAAAGTCTATCATGTCAAGAAAATTCGTTCAAATGGATTTCACGATATCTATTCGCAAATATCCAACTTTCCTCGCATCTAGGGTTTCTGTGGGCTCTGATCTCCAAAACCCGAAATAAACACGATTAAACTCAGCGGAAGCGATTCGATTAACAACGGAATACGAAAATCACTGGAAATTAAAACTTTTTGAGACAAGATCTTGAAATCATGAAACTCCTTTTATAAGAAACAAGGTAAATAGATTACATCTCTGTTAGATCACTTCATGAGTGATTATATACAGCCAGATACAAAATATCAAGATTTCAAAATCCTCAGATCAACAAACTCCTAGGACCTGAGTGTACAGAGATGGCATAAGACTATTCTGACTACAAAACTAGACAGCACAGTGTTTCCACCTGAAGTCACTACTGCTCCTGGTGCTACTGCTGCTGATTCTGATCACCTGCAGATTGGTTCCTTCGTCCTCGACGACCACCTAAAAAGTTGAAACCTACGGGGTGAGACAATTTTAAATAATTATCCCAGCGAGAGTTATAATTCTCCGCCAGAAGCTTTATTATGGCAACCAAGAATAACATAGACAATAAAAGCTCTAAGGTAATCAACAGCAGATTGTTATCAATTAGAACAACAACATTTAAGGAATATGAAAAACATGTATACTAAGTAATGTATCATCAACCAATGTATTTCATGGTTCAACTTAAGCAGATATGCTACACGGTTGATTATGTTTTACAAACATCATTATGCCCTGCGGAGATGAGGTATACCGCTCATACTCCAACCGATCACTATTAAGTCGCATCGGTATCATACATAGGTCATCAAAAGAGCCGGATTCTTATGACCTCATCTTCCTCAGTTAGTATGTGGATCAACATGCAGGACATCTAGTGTCTCTGTCACAATAGCTTACCAGGGTATTCTGGTACTTCGCTATTAGAGTCACAGTGGCATTCTGTACTCTCTTCGCCATCGAAAGATTTCTTGCTTATCTCTCATCGATGCGGTATAAAAGATTTCCTCGGGAGATTAGTGTTACATCACCCCGGCATAAACACATAGTGAAGGATTGATAGAATAAAGATACATCTACATCAATTCATTCACTAGGATGTAAGGTTTTACACATCCATATACCCCACATACTCAAAAGTATGTGCTCCAGGAGTTCCCTTAGGAAAACCTGTTTCACCATCATTTGGTCTCTGACAATGATGGATCTATGATCAGGGCTCTACATGGAATAATTATACTTGATTAGTTAGGTACATTTCATTATTCTTTTATCATCATACATGTTTTCAAACATTAATCATTAGCATAGCAGCTATGAAGGAAGAATACTAAATGTAACAAGCCTAACTCTCATCAATTATCATTTCTCAATATTCTCATCACAAGTCATCTCTTAAAGCATGACCTTGATGGTATTCATGGCTCTCACAGCCTATTAATCTCATAAGATGCTATTAACAAGGCATCAGGATATATCACTATTCATAAAGCTAACAACATGCTTTCAATGAATATAGAATCATCATCCATACGTGGATATGATCATCCTCTTAATGGAACCTGCATGGTCAAATCAACTGATAACAGTAAATAACTTATTTAAAGAAGTTGTATCTCTCTACTCATACAAGGGCTAGGTTTCCCTGGTTTTCATCAATTAGGGTTTACTATTCACATTACATGTCATCACCCTAGAATTAGGGTTTACTATTCACATTACATGTCATCACCCTAGAATTAGGGTTTACTATTCACATTACATGATGAAATGATCTCATAACATCCTCATGTATGAGAAACATCATCATTAAGGACCTCAGATAAGATTAAGATTCATCAATTGTCATAATTAGGGTTTCCATGATCTCACATAGGTGGATCATACCTAATCTTGCACATCCATGTATATTGAAGGTATTTTACTTGAGTTTCCATTATAATTGGTACTTTCTCTCTCCTCTAACTAGTAGATAGTGATTACACCACTCTATATTAGGTTGGGTTAAGTCCTCATTGATTAACACAAGTCAACTCATCACTATCATGTGATTAGGGTTTGATTAAAACAAGGTATCACTCAATTGAACCTTTCAGGGGCATTTTGGTAATTTACCCATTGACCATCATCATGGGTCAATTCATTAGCCACTTAGTCCCTTAATATCTTAGGTTACCATTAGTGTTTAGATTAGATCGTCATTGAACCTTTTACACTTTCAAGTGATTAAGTATAATCAACCTTGAAGGTCTCCAATTGGTTTAGGGTTTAACCTTCAACCTTCAACTCATTTGATTCTTAAACGACCTTGAACTCGTTTAACCTCAAACGACCTTGGACCCATTTGAGCCTTAAACGAGTGTGGACCCACTTGATCTTAAACGGGTGTGGACCCACTTGAAGTCTAAACGGGTGTGAACCCAATTGAGTCTAAACGGGTGTGAACCCGTTTGAGTTCAAACGAGTGTGAACCCGTTTGAGGTCAAACGAGTGTGGACTCATTTGGGCTTAAATGAGTGTGGACTCGTTTGGACTCAAACGAGTGTTGACTCATTTGGACTCAAACGAGTGTGGACTAACTTGGGTTCAAACCGCATGAACATAAAGGTGACACATAGGTTATGTTTGAATAGGGTTTCTTATGTTGAAGCCTTTAATTGGCCAAAGCCATGATAACCACTTATAAATTGAGTCAATTAGGATGAGCCTCAAACAAATGGACTCCAATGTGACCCTAAATTGAAAGCCAATTAGGGTTAAGTCTAACTCAATTAGGGTTTCCAATCGGCTAATCATTAATTTCCAACAATGTGAATCAGAACAAGGTTGAACCTATCAATTGAACTCCAATTGGGCTCAAACTTGGCCCAAACGGTATTGAGGTCATTTGTATGATCTCCAAACGGTCTTGAGACCGTTTTCCCAAAGTTTGACCAAAAATTAAGTTGATTTGATAAGGGTTGAGTCCTAATTAAATTACAAATCAGCACTTTTCATCAATTTATCAATATCTTGTGATTGGATCCTCAAACCATCAAATTTCTTTAAACCTAGACCTCCAAACGGTCTTGGGGTGTCACTAAACGAGTGTGAGATCGTTTGGATGGACCCCCAAATGGGTTTGAACTCGTTTGGGTCCTTCAACCCAACACTCATCAAATTCTATATAAAAATCAGCAAATTTAACCCGATTAGGGTTAGGGTGTTGAAATGCCTTCAACTCTTAATTGGTTAGGAATTAGATCATGATTCTTGGTAGAAATGAAATTCAATATATTATGAACAGGAATCCCAAATGGTCAACGCTTGGTCAACTCCTTCAAACGGGTTGGAACCCGTTTGCCCAAAGATTCAAGTTAATCAGTTTAGAAAACAGCACTTAATTCAAATCGAATGCCTAATTGATTGGCCTTCAACCTACGATTCCTTTGGAGTTAACCCCTCAAATTTGGTGGGTCATTAGCCTACATAATTGTGAATAGAAAACCCAAACGGTCAACGATTGGTCAATGCCCTCAAACAGGTTGGAACCCGTTTGGCCAAACTGACCTATTGAACCCGTTTGGATTGAAACGAGTATGAGATCGTTTGACCTATTGGTCCAAGATCGTTTAGTAAAGTTGGATAAGGACCAACATAGGTATTAACGCCCTTTGTCTTCAACCTTGTAACCAAGGTATGTTCTTCACGAAAAAGCTTGCAAGGGTGCAAAGAAGGATGGGGAGGAAGAAGAACTAACTATTATTTGCACGAATAAAAGTATGCATAACAAAGCAAAAGGTTTAGAATTATAAAACCCGCCTTAAGGTCGTTCCTTGAGCTCCAAGCTTCCAAGCTTCAAGTCTTTAATGGTGTCTTGAGCTCCACAGGTCAGCCAAGGGTGTTTCTCCAAGGAAAGGTTGGGAAAAGATGGCTAGAACGAGAAAGCTAAGTAAGAAAACTAGCAAACCAACCTTGTAACATGATGTCCTCCATGAATTTGAGCAAGATGATGATCAAAGATTACCTAGAACTGCTTGGCCGTTCTCCTCTTCTCCAGAGCTCTGTCCTAAGTCGGTCTAAGCAAGGAAATAAGAAAGGAAGTGAAGGAAACGTTCCTTTACAAACAAAGGAAGGGTGTATATATATCTTGGGGTCATTTCCAACATAAGGACAACTAGTTTCTCCTTTTCACAACTAGGTCCTTCCTTTCTTTTAGGCACGTCCCTCCTCTTCTTTTCTAAGGTAAAAATCCTTCTAAAACCAAGAACTAAAGGCAAGGAAGGTCAACTTATCACTAAGGTACATATGTACATAAGGGTCTCCTGACTTACATCTTGATGATTTAATTACAAAGGTGTTCCTTATTATATGATTATTCAAAGGAAGTGCCCCCTTCATCATGATGTCAAAAGTCATAAAAGATGTTCTAGATGGTGTATTTTACAAGTTAAACCCCTCATCTGGGTAATTTGCACATAGGTCTCTATATTACCAAACAATACTACAATCATTGTTTAAAAGGGACAGGAATGAAAATGTATATTCCTTAGGAACTTAATTACATGCCAAAAGATAATCACAAGGATTTAATTACATATTTAGGCAAAAAACCTAGGGTTAACTCATAACCCAGGTCAGGGATGTTACAAATTATCCACCCCTTACAATGATTTCGTCCTCGAAATCGATAAAACATATTAGGAGAAAAGAGTAGGGTACTTCCTTCTCATCTCATCCTCTAGTTCCCAAGTGGCGTCTTCAACACCACGGTGGTTCCAGAGGACTTTCACAAGGTTTATATCTTTCTTCTTTAACTTTTTAATTCTGTTGTCAAGGATTGACACTGGTCCTTCCTCATAAGTTATATCATCATTCAATTCTACTTCCATAGGTTGTAGAACTGACTCGGTATCAGGATGACATTTCCTTAACATAGAAATGTGAAACACAGGGTGTAGCCTCTGCAACTCTGGTGGTAACTCTAGTCTATAAGCTACCTTTCCAACCCATTCAATGATTGGATAGGGCCCCATAAATCTAGGAGCTAACTTCCCTTTCCTTCCAAAGCGAAGGACTCCTTTCCAAGGTGAGACCTTGAGATACACTCTGTCTCCAACCTGGAACTCTAACGGTCTACGACGCTTATCAGCATAAGATTTCTGCCTATCCTGTGCAGTCTTAATCCGTTGTTGTATTACTTTAATCTTCTCCGTAGTCTGCTGCACAAGATCAGGACCTAACAACTGATGCTCACCAGTCTCATACCAACACAAGGGTGACCTACAATGTCTACCATATAAAGCCTCATAAGGTGCTATATCAATACTATGTTGATAGCTATTGTTATAGGCAAACTCTATTAGGCTTAGGTGCAGATCCCAACTCCCTGTAAACTAGAGAACACATGCTCTCAACAGGTCTTCCAAGGTCTGTATAGTCCTTTCTGACTGTCCATCAGTCTGTGGATGAAAGGTTGTACTAAACCTTAATTGGGTGCCTAGTTCCCTATGTAGCTATTCCCAAAAACGACTTGTGAACTGAGGACCTCTATCAAAAACTATGGTGACAGGAACTCCGTGCAAACACACTATCTCTTGAACATATAACTGGGATAACCTTTCAGCAGAATAGGTTGTTTTGACAGGTAAGAAATGCGCTGTCTTAGTCAACCTATCAACAATTACCCAAATGGAATCATGTCCTTTGTTTGTTCTAGGTAGACCAACAACAAAGTCCATGGTTACATGATCCCACTTCCACTGTGGTATGGGTAAAGGTTGCATTGTTCCTACAGGCTTCTGGTGTTCAGCTTTAACTTGCTGATACACTGGACACTTCAGAACAAACTTAGCTACGTCCTTCTTCATCCCAGGCCACCAATACATATCTTTCAAGTTTCGATACATCTTGGTGCTTCCTGGATGCATAGCATACATTGAAGAATGAGCTTCTTCCAGGACTAACTTCCTCAGGTTATCTACATATGGTACTATCATCCTCCCATGATAGCATGCCACTTGATCATCTGATTCATGAAAACCTTCTCGCTTCTCATCACCATACTCAGATCTGATCTGCTGAACTGCAACATCAACTTGTTGTGCCTCCTTAATCTGCTCTCTTAGGGTGGGTTTGATATGCATCTCAACCAACAACCCGACAATCCATGACACCTTCATCTGTACATTGTCTTGCCTTAAGGAGATAAGCATATCTCTCCTAGGGCATACTAAAGAGTTTAATTGTGCCCTATCAGAGGATGATGTTGCTGATTTCCTACTCAAGGCATCTGCAACTACATTGGCCTTTCCTGGATGGTAATCTATTGTACAATCATAATCCTTGATTAATTCCATCCAGCGACGTTGCCTCATGTTAAGCTCATGCTGAGAGAAGATATACTTAAGATTTTTGTGATCTGTGAAAATCTGGAATGTCTCTCCGTAGAGATAATGTTTCCAGATTTTCAGGGCATGAACCACAACAGCTAATTCAAGATCATGTGTCGGATAATTCTCTTCGTGTTTCTTAAGCTGTCGTGAAGCAAAAGAAATCACTTGCTTATCCTGCATCAACACGCATCCGAGTCCATTCTTGGAGGCATCACAGAAAATTATGTATCCTTTTCCTTGCTCCGGTAACACAAGCACAGGTGCACTTGTCAACCTCTCCTTTAATAGCTGAAAGGACTGTTGACACTTATCATTCTAGGAAAAAGGAACATCTTTCCGGGTTAACTTGGTTAAGGGTAAGGCTATAGAACTAAAATTCTTAATAAACCTTTGATAATAACCAGCTAATCCCAAGAAACTTCGAATCTCCGTTGGTGTCTTCGGTTGTTCCCACTGTAGAACATATTCTACCTTTGTAGGGTCAACACGAATACCCGAGGCAGATATCACATGTCCAAGAAAAGATACTTCCGGCAACCAGAATTCACACTTGCTAAACTTAGCATATAGCTTATGTTTTCTTAGCAGAGTTAGAGCCTGTCGGAGATGATGTTCATGCTGCTGAGCATCCTTACTATAAATCAGAATGTCATCTATGAAGACGACAACACACTGATCAAGGAAAGGTCGAAAAACTCTATTCATGAGTTCCATGAATGCAACTGGTGCATTGGTTAGTCCAAACGACATAACCGTGAACTCATAGTGACCATATCGTGTCCTAAAGGCAGACTTGGATATGTCACTATCCTTAATGCGGAGTTGATGATATCCAGACCTCAAGTCTATCTTTGAGAAGACTGTTGCACCATGCAACTGGTCAAAAAGATCATCAATCCTCGGCAACGGGTACTTATTCTTTATCGTTATTTTATTTAGTTGTCTGTAATCAATGCACAACCGCATTGACCCGTCTTTCTTTTTAACAAACAAAACTTGAGCACCCCAGGGTGAAGTGCTTGGTCGGATGAAACCCTTCTCAAGAAACTCTTGAAGCTACTTCTTGAGTTCTGCCATCTCAGCAGGCGCCATCCTATACGGTGTCTGGGCTATAGGTTGTGTATCTGGGATTAAATTGATTTCAAAATCAATTTCCCGAGGTGGTGGCACACCTGGAAGTTCTTTATGAAATACATCTTCAAATTCCCTGACTATAGGAACTTCAGCAGGGTTAGGACTCTCCATGGTAGTATCTACCACATGGGCCAAGAATGCATAACATCCTTATCTCATCAACTTATCAGCAACCATCACTGACACAAGACAGGTGGGTAGAATCTTTCTCTCTCCTTGAAAGATCCATGTGTTGCTTTCATCAGCAAACACATCCTGCTTGGATTCACAATCCAAGACAACCCTATACCTTTCTAAGGTATCCATCCCAAGAATTATATCAAATCCTTACATTTCAAGTGGTATAAGATCCACTTGAATGCGATGGTTAGAAAAGAAGAGGTTACAGGGAGAGAATACCTCCTGCAACATAGCAGACCCTCTCAACGGAGTCTCAAGCAACAAACTATCTGCCCTATGTCTAACTGTTATATTATAGTTACGAATCACTCTCTGAGTGACAAAGGAGTGTGTAGCACCCGGGTCAATCAGAACAGATACAACACAGGATTTAGACATATCAGAATATAAAAGTTCCATCTGACCTGCCACTACCCGTGGATTGACCACTGCATCTGGTGGGTTCATAGCATAGAACCTCGCTGTCGCCTGGTGTTGAGGTGGTGCTGATGATCCAGCTTGAGATGCTTGTCCACGTCCTCGAGCTGCTCCTTGAGATTACCTTCTCTGTGATCCCTGTTGACTCTGTCTCGGAGGCTGTGTCACACTGACAGGCCTAGATCGGCAATCCTTCATCAAATGTCCCACCTTCCCACAGTTGTAACAGCTCTTCCCCACTTGTTGTGGTCTGGGTGGTCTTGTAACTGACATTGATGTTGAACTGTGAGTCTCTTGTAGTGGTAGGCTTCGTCCCCTACCCCTACTCGGTGTCCACAGTGTCTGAGCACTAGTTATGGGTGGTGGAGATGTAGGTGCAGAGAATCTAGGCTTCTTAAAGTCTCTAGATGAAGAACCCTGGAACTGTGGATATCTTTTATGGGTTTGTCTCTTCTCGACTACGGATTTCTCTATCCTTCGGACTGACTCAACGAAGGTAGCAAACCTCTCCCGATTCTCTAGGGCAGACACGGGAGTAGTCAAGTCGGCGTTTAAACCCTTCTCGAACCTTCTGATTCTTTCTTCTTCTGTGGCAGCCATGTGCGGACAAAATCACAATAACTCCATAAACTTAGCATCATACTCGCTAATGTTCATCATGCCTTGCCTCAATCTCTCAAACTGAGAGATCTTCTCGTCTAGGAAGGTCTTTGGAAAATATCTATTGATAAATTCCCGACAAAAATCTTCCCACGAGATCTCCACTCCGGGCCTCTTCTTCTCTTCCATGGTCCACCAGTGACCAGCACTTCCCTTGAGAAGATAGACAGCATGTCTAACCTTCTGAGATTCTGGGATGTTGAGGATTCTAAAAGCCTTCTCCAACTCGGTTAACCACAGATCGGCATCTGCAAGATCAGCTGTTCCAAAGTATTCGGTTGCTCTGACACGACGAAGTCGCTCGAACGTCTTACCGATACCTTGTCCTTCAGGCTGGGCAGGTGCCCTAGGTGCAGGCATGGGCATCCTGTCGGTGATGTGTGTCATAGCAGTCATAAACTACCCGAACATAGTTTGAACAGATGGGTTCCCCATGTCAGCTGGGTCAAACTGAGGTGGTTCTCTGGGTGACTCAGGTACAGGTTGCTCTATTTCTAGGTTCCTTGCACCTTCTCGAGGTGCAGCAACACTACTTTCGGCCTCGTACTTCTCCTGTGGTCCAGACATCCTTAATTATCTTCTTCTCCTGAGGAGCAGAAGACTCTATTAGATAAGAAAGAAGTACTAATGATAGACTTGACACTCTAAGTCCTATGTCTCTGTAGACTCAACGAACCTAGAGCTCTGATACCACTTAATTGTGGGCTCTGATCTCCAAAACCCGAGATAAACACGATTAAACTCAGCGGAAGCGATTCGATTAACAGCAGAATATGAAAATCACCGGAAATTAAAACTTTTTGAGACAAGATCTTGAAATCATGAAACTCCTTTTATAAGAAACAAGGTAAATAGATTACATCTCTGTTAGATCACTTCATGAGTGATTATATACAACCATATACAAAATCTCAAGATTTCAAAATCCTCATATCAACAAACTCCTAGGACCTGAGTGTACATAGACGACATAAGACTATTCTGACTACAAAACTAGACAACACAGTGTTTCCAGCTGAAGTCATTGCTGCTCCTGGTGCTACTGCTGCTGATTCTGATCACCTACAGATTGGTTCCTTCGTCCTCGACGACCACCTAAAAAGTTGAAACCTACGGGGTGAGACAATTTTAAATAATTGTCTCAGCGAGAGTTATAATTCTCCGCCAGAAGCTTTATTATGGCAACCAAGAATAACATAGACAATAAAAGCTCTAAGGTAATCAACATCATATTGTTATCAATTAGAACAACAACATTTAAGGAATATGAAAAACATGTATACTAAGTAATGTATCATCAACCAATGTATTTCGTGGTTCAACTTAAGAAGATATGCTACGCGGTTGATTATGTTTTACAAACATCATTATGCCCTGCGGAGATGAGGCATACCGCTCATACTCCAACCGATCACTATTAAGTCGCATCGGTATCATACATAGGTCATCAAAAGAGCCGGATTCTTATGACCTCATCTTCCTCAGTCAGTATGAGGATCAACATGCAGGACATCTAGTGTCTCTGTTACAATAGCTTACCAGGGTATTCTAGTACTTCGCCATTAGAGTCACAGTGGCATTCTGTACTCTCTTCGCCATCGAAAGATTTCTTGCTTATCTCTCATCGATGCGGTATAAAAGATTTCCTCGGGAGATTAGTGTTACATCACCCCGGCATAAACACATAGTGAAGGATTGATAGAATAAAGATACATCTACATCAATTCATTCACTAGGATGTAAGGTTTTATACATCCATATACCCCACATACTCAAAAGTATGTGCTCCAGGAGTTCCCTTAGGAAAACCTGTTTTACCATCATTTGGTCTCTGACAATGATGGATCTATGATCAGGGCTCTACATGGAATAATTATACTTGATTAGTTAGGTACATTTCAGTATTCGTTTATCATCATACATGTTTTCAAACATTAATCATTAGCATAGCAGCTATGAAGGAAGAATACTAAATGTAACAAGCCTAACTCTCATGAATTATCATTTCTCAATATTCTCATCACAAGTCATCTCTTAAAGCATGACCTTGATGGTATTCATGGCTCTCACAGCCTATTAATCTCATAAGATGCTATTAACAAGGCATCAGGATATATCACTATTCATAAAGCTAACAACATGCTTTCAATGAATATAGAATCATCATCCATACCTAGATATGATCATCCTCTTAAAGGAACCTGCATGGTTAAATCAACTGATAATAGTAAATAACTTATTTAAAGAAGTTGTATCTCTCTACTCATACAAGAGCTAGGTTTCCCTAGTTTTCATCAATTAGGGTTTACTATTCACATTACATGTCATCACCCTAGAATTAGGGTTTACTATTCACATTACATGTCATCACCCTAGAATTAGGGTTTACTATTCACATTACATGATGAAATGATCTCATAACATCCTCATGTATGAGAAACATCATCATTAAAGACCTCAGATAAGATTAAGATTCATCAATTGTCATAATTAGGGTTTCCATGATCTCACATAGGTGGATCATACCTAATCTTGCACATCCATGTATATTGAAGGTATTTTACTTGAGTTTCCATTATAATTGGTACTTTCTCTCTCCTCTAACTAGTAGATAGTGATTACACCACTCTATATTAGGTTGGGTTAAGTCCTCATTGATTAACACAAGTCAACTCATCACTATCATGTGATTAGGGTTTGATTAAAACAAGGTATCACTCAATTGAACCTTTCAGGGGCATTTTGGTAATTTACCCATTGACCATCATCATGGGTCAATTCATTAGCCACTTAGTCCCTTAACATCTTAGGTTACCATTAGTGTTTAGATTAGATCATCATTGAACCTTTTACACTTTCAAGTGATTAAGTATAATCAACCTTGAAGGTCTCCAATTGGTTTAGGGTTTAACCTTCAACCTTCAACTCATTTGATTCTTAAACGACCTTGAACTCGTTTAACCTCAAACGACCTTGGACCCATTTGAGCCTTAAATGAGTGTGGACCCACTTGATCTTAAATGGGTGTGGACCCACTTGAAGTCTAAACGGGTGTGAACCCAATTGAGTCTAAACGGGTGTGAACCCGTTTGAGTTCAAACGAGTGTGAACCCGTTTGAGGTCAAACGAGTGTGGACTCGTTTGGGCTTAAATGAGTGTGGACTCATTTGGGCTTAAACGAGTTTGGACTCATTTGGACTCAAACGAGTGTGGACTCGTTTGCACTCAAACGAGTGTGGACTCGTTTGGACTCAAACGAGTGTGGACTAACTTGGGTTCAAACCGCATGAACATAAAGGTGACACATAGGTTATGTTTGAATAGGGTTTCTTATGTTGAAGCCTTTAATTGGCCAAAGCCATGATAACCACTTATAAATTGAGTCAATTAGGATGAGCCTCAAACAAATGGACTCCAATGTGACCCTAAATTGAAAGCCAATTAGGGTTAAGTCTAACTCAATTAGGGTTTCCAATCGGCTAATCATCAATTTCCAACAATGTGAATCAAAACAAGGTTGAACCTATCAATTGAACTCCAATTGGGCTAAAACTTGGCCCAAACGGTCTTGAGGTCGTTTGGATGATCTCCAAACGGTCTTGAGACCGTTTCCCCAAAGTTTGACCAAAAATTAAGTTGATTTGATAAGGGTTGAGTCCTAATTAAATTACAAATCAGCACTTTTCATCAATTTATCAATATCTTGTGATTGGACCCTCAAACCATCAAATTTCTTTAACCCTAGACCTCCAAACGGTCTTGGGGTGTCACTAAATGAGTATGAGATCGTTTGGATGGACCCCCAAATGGGTTTGAACTCGTTTGGGTCCTTCAACCCAACACTCATCAAAATCTATATAAAAATCAGCAAATTTAACCCGATTAGGGTTAGGGTGTTGAAATGCCTTCAACTCTTAATTTGTTAGGAATTAGATCATGATTATTGGTAGAAATGAAATTCAATATATTATGAACAGGAATCCCAAACGGTCAATGCTTGGTCAACTCCTTCAAACGGGTTGGAACCCGTTTGCCCAAAGATTCAAGTTAATCAGTTTAGAAAACAGCACTTAATTCAAATGGATTGCCTAATTGATTGGCCTTCAACCTACGATTCCTTTGGAGTTAACCCCTCAAATTTGGTGGGTCATTAGCCTACATAATTTGGAACAGAAAACCCAAACGGTCAATGCTTGGTCAACGCCCTCAAATGGGTTGGAACCCGTTTGGCCAAACCAACCTATTGAACCGGTTTGGATTGAAACGAGTATGAGATCGTTTGACCTATTGGTCCAAGATCGTTTAGTAAAGTTGGATAAGGACCAACATAGGTATTAACGCCCTTTGTCTTCATCCTTAAAACCAAGGTCTGTTCTTCACGAAAAAGCTTGCAAGGGTGCAAAGAAGGATGGAGAGGAAGAAGAACTAACTATTATTTGCACGAATAAAAGTATGCATAACAAAGCAAAAGGTTTAGAATTATAAAACCCGCCTTAAGGTCGTTCCTTGATCTCCAAGCTTCCAAGCTTCAAGTCTTTAATGGTGTATTGAGCTCCACAGGTCAGGCAAGGGTGTTTCTCCAAGGAAAGGTTGGGAAAAGATGGCTAGAACGAGAAAGCTAAGTAAGAAAACTAGCAAACCAACCTTGTAACATGATGTCCTCCATGAATTTGAGCAAGATGATGATCAAAGATTACCTAGAACTTCTTGGCCGTTCTCCTCTTCTCCAGAGCTCTGTCCTAAGTCGGTCTAAGCAAGGAAATAAGAAAGGAAGTGAAGGAAACGTTCCTTTACAAACAAAGGAAGGGTGTATATATATCTTGGGGTCATTTCCAACATAAGGACACCTAGTTTCTCCTTTCACAACTAGGTCCTTCCTTTCTTTTAGGCTCGTCCCTCCTCTTATTTTATAAGGTAAAACTCCTTCTAAAACCAAGAACTAAAGGCAAGGAAGGTCAACTTATCACTAAGGTACATATGTACATAAGGGTCTCCTTACTTACATCTTGATGATTTAATTACAAAGGTGTTCCTTATTATATGATAATTCAAAGGAAGTGCCCCCTTCATCATTATTACTCTAAATGATGTCAAAAGTCATAAAAGATGTTCTAGATGGTGTATTTTACAATTTAAACCCCTCATCTGGGTAATTTGCACATAGGTCTCTGTATTACCAAACAATACTACAATCATTGTTTAAAAGGGACAGGAATGAAAATGTATATTCCTTAGGAACTTAATTACATGCCAAAAGATAATCACAAGGATTTAATTACATATTTAGGCAAAACACCTAGGGTTAACTCATAACCCAGGCCAGGGATGTTACAGTTTCACCCTCTTTATTGATATATCAAACAAACACTATTCACCTTAAATGAAATCCAAGATAGTATCTGACATATATGTACTATGAATTCTAATAAACAATCATTCATAACCAAAGGAGTCCAGATAAACAAATTTCTCTATTTAATTATACAGCAAATTTCAGTCATAGACAAATTCCCTATATTTCAGTTTACTCTTATAACCTCTGTGAATACTTAGGGAATTCTCATTAGGATGTATTGTATACATTTCTAATATGATTTTATCATCTAAAATTCATCCAAATAGAGGAAGAATCCATTTCATATCATTTTGCAACAACTTAGATCAAACACACAATTCAGGGTTTGTAGTCGCATACTAAGCAATTAAAGATTATGGATGATTTAACCAATTTTCATGCAATATACTGTTTAAAATAAGTTCCCACTCACCATAAGGTGTGAAAACACCTTAAAAATGCAGCTCATCCCTAAAAATCTCGATCTCATATCAAATCCCTAGCAATTCACCCGATTCTTCTTCCTTCCATCTCGGAAACCCAAAAAATGAGGGATGATGAAGAAAGAGTGAGAAAAGGGGAATTGTTGATACCATTTTGGTTCAAATCAGAGGAGGGACAAAATCTTGACATGTGAGAGAAGATTCACCATTAAAGTCTATGCAAAGAAGCTAATCATTCCTCAGACCGCAAAACCCTAGGTCAACATCTCCATCACTTTCTCCTCTCAAACCCTAACTCTCCCTCTCTCTCTAAGATTTCGTTTCTCTAGATTGAATCACGAATTATGAGATCTCCTTGTGTGTTAGGTTGACCATATATAGCAATTGAGCTACTTGGGTCAATTGCACATTGACCCCTCACTATACTTTCTCTTATTTCAGCTGAATTTTCTGTTATAAAAATATTACTATAATTTATCTAATGATAAGGTCTAAATGCATCCAAAAATTATGAAAATTTTAAATGTTGTTTATGATTGAGTTTCAGATCACCAACTAAAATATCAGATCATTTGGAGTTACCAATAAATAAATAAATAAAAACACTACAGTGTTGAAAAGCACTCTATCAACATTTTGGTCGAAGTATAGTTTGACCGAGAACCACATTCAAAGAATACTCAAATATTCTAAAATTTTTCTTTAATATGAATGATTGAGTTATCCATATCATATCCAAAATTCAATAAAATACAAAATTTTTAGAAAAAATGAAAAATCATTTACCACACTGCTATCCTGATCAAATTCCATATTCATGTACTATCAAAACCCTATTTTTTTCCAATTAGGGTTTACATTTCTCAAACCCTAATTATTTAAACTAAAATCATAGTTAGAGTTTATTATTAGGTTTGAAACATCACAATTGATCTACTATCATTAATCAAATATAAACGATGTTCAATCTAATCAAGCATGTAATCATTCAGGTAAACCCTAGTTTACCAATTAAGTACAAATGTGTTCATTACACACATACACATCCTTCTTCTGTTGGGTTCAATCCATATTAATTTTCATGAGGCATGGATACTCCTTAATCTTCTTTATGGTACTTTGATCAAACCGCATACTATGAATATCATAATTCCTTTTTCCACCTTTACATGGTTATTGAGCATTTATGCATGGCATCCAATATCTTACCAACAACAACACACTCGAGGAGACTCATGATCTTAATGTGGCTCATACTGGCATGGTAAGTTTGAAAGATCTCCTTGATGATCCTCCCATCACCTGGTCATAACAAAAAGGTTCAAAGCTTGTGGAGGAACCACAACCATCATGTTTTGAGTCACTTCCATTGAATTGATGCCATGAATTAAATGAGTCAAAGGCCTAAGAAAAGGAGCTCAACCAATTATGAGAAGAAAATCTATACACCTTTGACTATCCATAAATGTTCATTCTTTCCAGACACCCTACATTCACTAGATCCATTGAAGTCTTGGGACAACAGAGAGTGTCATTTGTATGGCAAGCAATAGATATTATTTTAGGTCAGTCAATTGTGACAATACTAAAATCCTGCACCAATATCCTTTTCACCTCTAAGATAACTTCAAAAAAGGATTCTACCAACACTCACATCCAAATTCCTACCATGAAGTCATCATTAATCATGCCACGACATGTATTCATGGGGTCATAGTCTTAGCCTCACTCTACACCAATGATCCACATCTAAGGTATGACATTGAAAGAGGGAGTCCAAGTCATAATGACCTAGTCTATACAAATTCCCACTATAAAATCTCCCTCTAAAGCTTATATACTCTTACACACCCTTTAGGGTTCTATAATCAATAGATTCTATTGCCAACAAAGTTAAGGTGAAAGTCATCTCTTAGGAAAAATTTCTTTAACTTCGACGTCTGACTCATTCCTTAGAAAAACCATGGTTGTTGTCCAAACAATGCCAATCAAGATACCAATATAGTTCAAGTTCCACAAGGTTCCTTCACAATTAGAGCTCATGGGATCCCACATCAGCAAGCAGGGAACATTGCTAACCTAGTATCACTTGTACGTAACATTGCTGCTATCAACCCATACTACAACATAGTAGGGAACATGAAGATGACCCACATGGACATCTCCATGGAAATCGATCCAAAGCTCACCAACATGTAAGACAAATACCTTGAATATATTGGAAGGTTATTTCCCCCCAAAGATATCCATTTTAAAAAGCTAGAAAATTCCCTTTTGTTGATCACCAAAACACTTTTTAAGGCCTTTCTAGAAGACAAGATCCAATACATCTTGACTCATATTCAACATTATACATCACACTCAAACATGGTTACATGAAGGTGCCACAATATTTTTTTTGCAATGGTGTTGGTTCAATGTATGCACACTAAATACATGCATCACACTCGACATCGAGCCAACAAAGATACATTCCACCAACACAATAACTGCTGCCTTTGATGACATGCTGAAATAGGTTATGGGTGAAATCTAGCAACATATGCATGTGGGTTGAAGTCTTTGCACATAGACCTTTATTGTTACAAAGATCAATGTAACATCCCTGACCTGGGTTATGATTTAACCCTAGGTGTTTTGATTAAGAAAGTTGATTATATGCATGTACTTATCTTGTGAAAGATAATTAAGGCTCTTGAGGAACTTATATTTCAATTTCAGTCCTTTTTGTATAATGTTGAAGCAATGTTTGCTTATTTTGGACTAAAGTGCAAATTACCCAAGTCGAGGGGTTAACTTGCAAATGTTGCATGATAAGATGTTCCTATGATGTTAAGACATCATAATAATGAATGTGATGTAGTGGTATGGTTTCCACAAGCTTGGGCACCAAGATTAAGCTTGTAAATCAATGTTGTGCATTAAAACCTAGTTTTGGAGTAAAGTGCAATCTACCCAAAATCCAGGGTTCAATATGCAAATTACCACTTCAATAAGGTCCTTAATGTTTCTTAGCATCAGTTAGAGCAAAGAAAATGAGAGGGACTCCTCATTTGAATTAAGTTGTAGGAGAGAGAAGCTTGACATTAAAATAATCAAGAATAATGCCTAATTGAAACCCTAATTCGATTTAGGGCAAAAATGAATAAAAATAATTGAAGGGCTTTCAACCAAAATGTTTTGGGTTGATTTTGAATAAGGATGGACGTTACTTTAACAAGATAAGGAACGAAAATATCTTAAGTAGGTGAAATTCCACTCACCTTTTTATAAAGAAAAGTAATATCCACTCACATGTGGGATATTATATAATAAGCATTAAGGTGCTTAATTTGCTTTTCTTTAAATTGAGGATAATGAAGGAGAATTAAAGGCAAAGGGATATGCCTCGTATCAATATAGTTGAGGGGGAAAAGGCGGCCATAATTTTTGGATTAATTGGATTTTTATAAGGCATATTCTCTCTCATCAATTTCTTTATAAAAGTGCCATTTCCAAGCCCAAACCAAGGCCGTTTTCGGATTTTCTTCTTCCCCTTGCTTGCAAAACCGACCAAGAAGCTATGGAGGAGCAGGGAGAACGTCCCCAACCTGTGGGTAAGCCCTTGACCTTCGTTCTCCATGATTTCATGGTGGAAGTCGAAAATAAATTATGGATTCCTTCTTATTTCGATCTCCTATTCAACCCTAGCCAACTTTTGCAATCAAAAGCTTGAGGACGAGCCTAGGGGGAGTTGCAAGAGCTTCATCCACCATTAATGGCGTGATCTTGGAGCTTTGGAGCTCAATTGGAGGCGGGTTTTATAACTCAAACCCTTAAACATTGCTATTGCGTCAATTCTCTATTTTGTTGATTGATTTCTTCAATTTGATACACTCTTGTTTCTTTGCTGCAATTTCCATCAAGAACGGTTGCTGTTCTTGGTTGTTCGAAGGAAGGGGATGATGACATCATCCTAGATGCTTATCCAAAGAAAATTACCAAGCAAAATCGTTTTGATAGCTACTCCAAATCGTTTTAATTTGATTGGCTATGCGGTTTCAGCAAACCGTTTAAGGGCAAACGGTTTGAAACCGTTTGGGAGAAAACGGTTTCAAGACCGTTTTAGATGGTTGACCAAGCATTGACCGTTTGGGAATGTTGTTCCTAATTATGTAGGCTGATAACCCTACAAATTTGAGGGATTAACTCCAAAGGAATCGAGAGTTGAAGGCCAATCAATTAGGCAATCAGATTGAATTATGTGCTTATTTTCAACCTGATTAACTTGACCTGGTTGAGCAAACGGTCTCAAGACCGTATAATATGGTTGAATAAGCATTGACCGTAGGCGATTACTGTTCCTAATGATGTTGGTTAATGACTCACCAAGTTTTATGGATTAATTCCAAACGAGTCATGAGTTGAAGGCTAATCAATTGGGCAAACCCTAATTGAAATCAGTGCTGAAATTCCAATGAGTTAATTAGAGATTTTGGGTTGATTAGCCCAAACGGTTTCACGACCGTTTGGGGATCACCCAAACGGTCTCAAGACCGTTTGGGGATCACCCTAAGACCGTTTGGAGGTCTGGGGTCAAGTATAGTTGACCAATTGAAGGTCCAAAGGTACTAATCATATTGCAATGTAGTGCTGATTTGTTGATCAACTCGATAGACCAATCCATGATGAATTTTCACTAGAGTCCAAAGGTTGGATGGGCAAACGGTCTCAAGACCGTTTGGAGCTCATCCAAACGGTCTCAAGACCGTTTGGTGGTCACCCAAGACCGTTTGGAGGTCTAGGGTTGAGTATGGTTAGGTGTTTGAAGGTCTAAAGGTACCAAGCTGTTAAACAATGTAATGCTGATTTGGTGATCAATCCAATGAACCAAACCCTATTTGGATTGCTTAGATTTGAGTGATATGATGGGAAAACGGTCTCAAGACCGTTTGGAGGTCATCCAAACGACCTCAAGACCGTTTGGAGGTCATCCAAACGACCTCAATACCGTTTGGGGTCAGGTCATACCCAATTTGGATGATGGTTCAATGGTTTCAAAGCAACTAGTCTTACATTGATTAGTGTTGTTGAATCATCGATTCCAAACCCTAATTCAATTGAATCAAACCCTAATTGATGATCAATTGAGGGTCAATTGAGAGTCAAATCAGTTGAAGGTTGACCTATTAAACTCAGTTGAAGTATGAGGGTAGGTCCAATTGATGATTGGTTCCATGAATTCAATGATTGAAGGAATCAACATTGAAAACCCTAATTCAATTGGATACCTTATGTATTGGAGGTCCAATGTGATTGAATCTCTTGAGAATAGAGATGATGAATCATCCATTGATCCAATGATGATTAGTAATGATAATCAATGAAGGTACAAAGGTTGAAACCCTAATAGTACCTAAGTGATTAGTGCCAATTAAGGAATGAACCCTAATTGCTTATAAGAACAATGTCTTAGTACACTATGTTAACCATAGTTGTATATACTTGATTGAAGGGTTGATGTAACCTAATCAAGTTGATAGGATGATGGAAAGGAATTCATACATGAGTATTGATCATGTGATGAATAGGGTATGATCCTTAATAAAGAGATCATGTGAACCCTAATTGAGGTTGATTCCATGTAAACCCAAATTGAGGGTGATGCCATGAGAAACCCATGTTGGGATGAATAGTAAACCCTAATTTTAGGCAATATGATGAGAAAGCCTAATGAAGGGTGATGTTATATGCAATCCTCACCCTAATGAAGTATGATAGTATGGGAAACCCTAATCCTAATAATGGAATGGTTACTAATATACTAATGGGGGAAATGCCTAAAGTGATTGATTGTGGATACCCTTATAGCAAGTAATGCTTTAACTTGAGATGAGTCCATATCATTAAAGATAGTTGGACCATTCTTATGTGTGACCTATGCACTTCAAGGTAAGGGTGATAGGTTAATGGATTAAAGGATTAAGATGGGAAATACCTTAATCCAAGATAAGCTGATAACTTAAGGAAGTTGAAAGTGATGAGGAAAGTGATATATCAATATGTGATAAATATCACTTTTAGCATTACACGATTGATATAGTTCAATACCTGGAATGCACAGGATTGGCTAACTCCCAATACCTGGAATAATAACACAGGATTGGCTAACTCCCAATACCTGGAATGATAACACATGATTGGCTAACTCCCAATACCTGGAATAATAACACAGGATTGGCTAACTCCCAATACCTGGAATGCACAGGATTGGCTAACTCCCAATACCTGGAATAATAACACAGGATTGGCTAACTCCCAATACCTGGAATGCACATGATTGACATAGATCAATACCTGGAATAATAACACAGGATTGGCTAACTCCCAATACCTGGAATGCACAGGATTGGCTAACTCCCAATACCTGGAATAATAACACATGATTGGCTAACTCCCAATACCTGGAATGCACAGGATTGACATAGATCAATACCTGGAATAATAACACAGGATTGGCTAACTCATAATACCTGGAATGCACAGGATTGGCTAACTCCCAATACCTGGAATAATAACACAGGATTGGCTAACTCCCAATACCTGGAATGCACAGGATTGACATAGATCAATACCTGGAATAATAACACAGGATTGGCTAACTCCCAATACCTGGAATGCACAGGATTGGCTAACTCCCAATACCTGGAATAATAACACAGGATTGGCTAAATCCCAATACCTGGAATGCACAGGATTGACATAGATCAATACCTGGAATAATAACACAGGATTGGCTAACTCCCAATACCTGGAATGCACAGGATTGGCTAAACCCCAATACCTGGAATAGTTGCACAGGATTGACATAGATCAATACCTGGAATAGTTGCACAGGATTGACACAGATCGATACCTGGAATGGTTGTACAGGATTGACATAGATCAATACCTGGAATGGATACACAGAAATAATATAAATCTAATGCTTGTACTAGTTGCACAGGATTGGTGTAATCCAATGCCTGGAATACTTATATAGGATTGGTATAGACCAATGCCTGAATAAGACATGATGATGTACACTCTCATGTCCATTATAACCAAAATCTGTTTAGCAGATTGGCTAAGGCCAATAAGTTGAAACGAGAATGTCTCATGGGTGACATATCAAGATAATGAGTGTCACAAGAGAATGTCTCATGGGTGACATATCAAGATAATGAGTGTCACAAGATAAGTTTGATATGATGGTATAATATGGAGGATAAATGATATACATGTTCTTCCTATTCCTTATTAAGAGAATGCTTTAAATTGCTTATCATCTGCCTAGTTTTATATCCTTAATTGCAATAATAATGTTTTGGCGGAGAGTTATATCTCTCGCTGGGGCAATTTACAATTGTCTCACCCACGTGGGAAAACATTTTTAGGTATGCATGGAAGGCAAGGCAGGAAATCCCTAGAACAGAGATGAGCAGAAGCAACAACAACAACAAGGACAGCAATGAGATCTCAGGTGGAGATATTGTCTGTCAAGTCATATATATAGTAGTCCTATGTGTCATCTCTATACTCTCAGGTCCTCGGAGTTTTAAATGATTCAATCGGAGTTTTGGCTTAATGCCTCAAAGTTTTATACTGCCTGTGTATATTTGTTAACAGGGCAGTCAATGTTGTAATCCTTAAAAAGGAATTGTACAGGCTGTGTACTTGTGATCCAGGATGAAATGGAAACACTTTGGTTCTTGGTTAAAGAGTTTTCCTATGAATGGATCTCTTTGCAAATGGTTTTAATTTTTAGTGATTTTCAGTAATTACGCTGCAAATAATTCGCTTCCGCATTAGTTAATCCTGTTTTCACGAGACGGTCGTTACAATCAATGTCTCTGTCAGCCTGCTACTAGGATGACCATGAGTACATGACAATTAGAACCTACCTTTTTCCTCCATTAACGCCTCAAGTTTAGGCAGAACAATAGCTTCACTACCATCAACAAAGATCTCTTTCCAGATACGGTGGCCTTGATATGGTCTGTAAAACTAGATCTTTGTTTCCATTCATGATGATTGGATATGATCAATAATATACCGAAACATATTTGAGTGTTCACTCCTATCAAGCGTGATCATGATTTCTAAGAATGTGAGCTTTGAACTAGGTTGTAACTTTTGAAAATTCTATCAAGGTATTATTAGATACATCTTTGTATCTGAGAAACATGAAATCACTGAGAACAGATTCAGAGTCCCCTAGGATGAAAGGGGAATCACCTCATTTATTGTATTACATATTGGAAACCAACCATAGTATAACAGACCCAGGAGTACCCCGACTATTGTAGGAAATGAAGTCGTTGCACCTTCACCATGATGTCATTCCAATGCCACAATAGTCGGGATTACACAAACTACTGATATGAAACTGAGAATGAGACCACATATTCCAGTCTACGTTAATCATCAATGAAATATAGGAATAACTAGAGGTGAAAATTTCTACAAATTCTTCAAAAAAACCATAATAGTCATTGAGAATTATCCCCAAGTTACTTCAGGTGCCATCGTCAAACGAAACCATAAAAAATTCCTCAAAATCAAAATTTCTCAGGAACCACCAGTGCAAAATGAAGCATGAACATCATATTCCGTACTAAGAGTTTCACTACAAGCTGGACAAAGAGTTATTTTGACAAAATCAAGTTCACTAACTACAAGATGATAGGAATAACATGTTGCATTGGCAATCCTAGACTATTGGGTTTCATCATACATTAGCATCATAGTTGAAGCCAAAACATTATCATGACCATGTTTGTGCATTTAGATCAAATCACTCTCTATAACAGGAAAAAGAACCCTCATTCCACATCATCAAGCAGTTCCTTCAAGGACATCCCTTCCACAATGGCACCTATGGATGCGACAAAAAGTGTATAACATGAATTGAACCAATTACATCTTGGAAGTAAGTAAGCTATATCAGTATTTTTATGATAATATACTTCTATGCTATCTCAACAAAGAAGAAGCCAAATATGTTATGCAAGAATTCAACAAAGGCATTTGTAGAAATCACACAGAAAATGTTACCCTCATAAAGAACAAATCCAACTCCATGGCAACTACTAGATTAGAATGAAATCAGACTATATGCAATATGTCTGCAAATATCAAATTTGCCAATTCCCCACACCTTCAATTCATCTACACAACATGGACATTCCATGGACATTCTAGTTTGGGGCATTGAGATGATAGGCAAGATCCATCTAAGAGCCTCCGATTGCCATTGTTTAATTCTAGTCACCATCGTATACTTTAGTAAATGTGTATAATCACTCTCAAACTCTTCCTCATTGTTTCAAAGTTAATCAATTTTTTCTACAATAATATCATCACTAGATATGGTATTCTCAACAAAGCCATCTTTGATAGCAACACCACTTTCATTGTGAACTGAATACAGATTACCTTGATCCTTTGTCATTAAGCACCACACGACTTCTCATTATCAACCACAGAGGCAAGAGAAATCAAACTAGCCAACAAGAATCTCATCAAGATACCTAGAAAGACCGTCAAGTGTGCATGTGACTAGGATGAACAACTGCCAATATCTTTATGGGCATATTGGAAATCAATATGCACATAAATAAGAATGATTTCCTATTGTATCATCTACATGATTGATTTCATTCTACCAGTGGAAAGTGAAGCCCCTTCCTTTCCCATACTTCAAGAAGCATACATCCCTGATGAAAGGTTGAATGCTTTTCTCCTTAAAACATGCATGATGCTACCAATCAAGTATGGATGCATCCTTTCACCAAGAAGGTACACCCTTGTCATTTTTGAAATGGTGACCTTGTATTACACATGTACCTCAACCTAGACACTAAGGTAAATTCAACTTGAAATGGGAAGAGTAGTACATCATACAAGCTTATAGTTGTGATGCCATGCGACTACAAGGCATAGATGGTGACATCCACATAATATTGATCTATGCCAATCCATTTGGTGTCGATCAACAGCATCCATGCCAAGAGGTAATATTGATAATAAAAGATAATTGTAGAGGAACGGATTCCAAACCAACATCACAAAATCCTTCTTGAAATAAGACACTTATCATCTTCGATGACCAAATAAGATGAAGGTTAATCAACGAGAACTTTGGAACTAAGACAAAGCATCCAACAAATGTCACTTCTAGCTCCATCAGATTGCAAATTAGATTTGATTAGAAGTAATTAATTAAATTAATACAACCCTAATCCATATAACATAATAGGATTATAGATCTATTCTTTCCACCAATTGTGGTCCCTAATCATATGAACTTATGTAGATGAATGTGATATGTTCACTACTTTTCATGTGGGCAATTATGATTCTATCCCATTAACTTCTACATAGAAGATCTTCATTGGAAAATATAGCCTTCATTTGAGCTAGGTTAACCTGCCACCTCAGTCACCACCCGATGGGTCCAAAGTAATAATAGGGCATGCAACCAATATCCTCTACACTACTATTTGTAGGATGACTGCATCCACTACCCCAAGATTCCCAATTTTATCAAGTTTCTATCTAGGAAACCCCCATGTATCTACACACCTTGAACTTTTCCCCATCCCAAGTCTTTGAAAAACATGACCTAGTAGTGTCATCAACACCACTAGGTATGTTCTTGTGATAACACAAATCAAAATTTATCAGTCAAAAGTTTATAGATTAACACATTTGTCAAAAACCAATGAGGAATGAATCGCCATCTATGGTTGTAAATACCAATATCACACTTCTCATTATGACTGACACAAATAGTGTGAATTGCACTTAAGAAAGAGTGTTACCTCTAAAAAGAGACCAATTCATGGTCCAAAGCTATGGGAAAATTGTTGTCCAAATCCATGGGGAACCAGCTTCATAATGGCTATATATTTCATGTGTATTAAGGAAATTGGCTACAAGACTAATGGAGGATAGTAGGTGGAACTCATCCACCCACATTCATTGTTTCCACCAGATCACCACTGCATAGCTTCCATACATGGGTCCCCTTTCTTGAAAAAAAATTCTATTACTACCTTGATTAGGAGTTTTGAGCTCTATACATAAAATGGTACTAAGGGTTTAAAGTTAGATAATCACAAAAGGCCACATGAAATGTAAGAAATAACATTGTATATCTTAATTTTTTTGTAGATACAACCCCATGACAAAAGTAAAAACACATAAAATATAACAAAATAAAAAAACCATAAAACCTATATAAAATATTGTTCCACTTCCTCTTGTAACTTGCTTTTATCAATATAGGTCATCTCTAGACATGGCCAGTTCACCAATGCAACTCATACTACTTGAAAAATCTTAACCTTGCGAGTATGCTTCTATTCTTAGTATCATTCCTCGAATCCATCATTGCTGAAGTTTATGTTGAAATACAACATGATTTTGTTAAGACCACACCATGTCCAATGGTGATGCCAGACTCCCTTTGACAACTGAAGGATGTTGGATGGGATGCTAATGTGTATTCACCCTGATATGATGTAGTGTTGTAATAGTCATGATATAATGAACCTTAATAATCATCTTGATTTGAAGAAGCAACATGTTTTCTAGAGTGGGAAGATTATCCAAAAAACCCAAAGTCACATTTACATAAGGTACATGAACGTGTTGTTCCATAAATTCTCCATCATTTTTAGATTGTGTTAGAAGCATCTCCAATCAACAATCTATAGAGAATAATATCAAAGAAATCGATGCATATAAAGTATTAGAAGCTTATTGTATCAACCAAAGAGTAGTATGGCAACATTACATCCAAAAAATAATTTTCTTTTCCCAATAGTGGCATACCACTATGAGTAAGAGAAACCCTAGCGAGATAAATTGACAACATCCTAGTCTATAAATCTAGGAGATAACAAGTTGATGAGTGGATTCACCTAGACTCCCACCTACCAAGCCATTATCATTCTACTCCTCCTACAAGTGAATGTATGTGCCACTGGGAAAAGAAAGTTATAATAACACTAATCTAGGGTACTCTCATTGAGCACCATTCATCCCATTTGATCACCGTCGTCCAAGAACTTGCAAAAAGGCTAATAACATACCTGTAAAATATCAAAATTATGTGTCTTGATCAAGGAAGGTCTTCAATAAGATTTTCCCAAAGATTAGAAAATGCACAACACTTGAGAGATACATTCATCAAAGTAATAGTGTAATGTCCTTATCTTCCCAAAAACATCAGTATGGGGCACTTCTCCAAAGGAAAGATAGACATCCTATGTGATTCCTCATCCCATAGTTATTACCACAATTCTACTGAAGTGAATCTCAATTAATGTGGAAAACTCATTGTGCAATGATGTCATTTACAAAAGCCAAAGTGAAAAGTTTATCTTAGGATGAAATGTGCAAACTATTGTAGAATCCATCAATCTGTCATCAAACTAAAAAGGGAAGTTAATAAATGCCATGAAACCCAACACCTACAACAAATCACGCTCAATATCAATCACGAGATAAAAGTAGTAGTGCATTGTCGCACATTGCTCTTTGATAGATATATTGTTGTCAATATGTTTCAAAATAAATTAGTTTGATCAACCTTGAAGTATTAATATAAGAGAAATCATACTTATTTGACTAATGTAATTTCTTGTTGCATGGCCTTCACCCTGATTTCCAACCACAAGAAAACCTCAACATGGACAAAGACAAAAGTCTAAATTGGTTCATTGTGACAAATAGTCAAAATGTGAGATAGGAGTTGGTTTCAAGATAAATGACAAGTTTCACTTACCCTTGGGAATGATCATGGTTTAGTGCTATATCAACCCCCAATATCCATTATTGTTGTTTTTTGGCAATGAGCCACCACCCTCCTCGCTTATACATGAGATATGTTACACTTGTCCATATATAAAGCAATTACAAATCAAAATCAAAGGAATTGGTAAACATTCTACTATAAAGAACGACATGACAAGAGCGGGTGAGCATTCCCCATATCAATTGGTATATTAATATGGCCAACCAAATAGGGACGTTTATACGTTCCCCATATGCTAACTAAATAGGGACAAAGACATCCTAAAAGTATGAAGTGCAAGCAAACAAGATGCTCCATGACAAATATGAATAGGTAGACATTCCAACATGAGAAAGAATGGAAGGGTGTTCTAAAAATTACAAGAAAATAAGAACAAGGAGGTGTTATTCATATCTACAAGAATACAAATATGACACAACAAGTGAGAATGGTTGGAAAAGAAACAAGATGGGAAGATAGTTACCTACATAACCAAAACTAGAATAAGCAAATATTCTATAGATAGACTACAAAGTCGAGTCAAATAGAAATGTACATTCATTTTTTAGGATTATTGATAAATATGAAGCAAAATAAAGTTGGATAGACACTTTATGTACCTCAAGGCATATCCTTATTGGCTAACTACATACCCTAATAGGTTGTGGGATGTGACAATGTCGCATAGTGCAAGAACAAAAAAAATGTTCCACAAAAGAATATAGGATGGGAAGATGTTGTATCAAGAATCAACTAATAAATAAAATGGACTTATTCTCAATTAGTCCTGCACAAACAAGAATGGACAAACATTTTGTATGTGTTTTGCAAAGCAAAAAACAAACCATAAAGATAAACATTCAACATGATCCACACATAAAAGAATAGGCAAACTTTCTTTACACCTGCTACAAAGCAAAAAACAAACTAGAACTGACAAACTTTTTGAGGAATAACACCAATAAGAATGGGTAGAAGTTATGGATGCCTAATATATGGAAAACTTGATACAAATATTATAAAAGGATGGTAAAAATAAGAATCATTAATGTATTTTATGCCTACTACAAATAAAAAAGGAGTGAGAGAGGATAGACACTCTACACTACATGCATTACTACAAAGTTTCTTAGAAAGAATAAATATAAAAATTCTACATAACCATCACCATTCAGAGAAACCAAACCCAAAAAAGTGGGCATTTATACAAAAAACATCTTGTACAAAATGATCTTACTAACAATAATGCATAGAAGGAACAAAATAAAAGAAGAGAGAAGAAACCATACCCTTATTCCTTGGCCAAAACAAGGATAAAAAATATCAAGCTGAGAACCTCTCTACTCCTAAACAAATCCTAAAATTGATCACAATAGAGTTTTAGAACACTTAAAAAAACTCCTAAACACCTCCTAGGTGTCCTTTCAAGCTTCGCCCAGCTCACACAAGCTCTTAAACTTGATCAATTGGTAAGTGGATTATGATGTCATTTTTTGATGAGTATGATTGTACCTAAATCATTGGCCTATATCATGTTTTATCAAATTGGCACCATTCCACCAAAAAAATATTGCCATCCAGTCAAAAGACTTCACCATGTATCATGGGTGGATTCACTAACCATGCTTCAAACCTCATCTTGAGAGGATCAAACTATTGACACTCCATTTTTTGTTGCCTAATTAGTTACTAAATGATTTGAATTTGTGAAAATGTCAAATGATTAATGAATTAAGTCAATATATGAAAACAACCTTCAAAGTCAGAATAGACTCGATGATGAACTATGGATGTTATCATAGTCACTGAAATATGGCTATGAGGCTTTAAATGTTACACCAAAGTAAGAGAAAGAAATACATACATCTTAAATATAAGAGAAAGAAATACATACATCTTAAATCCATGATTAATGTTCAACGATACATAATGATACATAAAAATGATTCAATGAAATGCTAAAAAATCCATCAAACCACAATAATTTAATTAGTAGTGATCAATATTGAGATAGTATTCAACAAATCACTATTATTGATTCTCACTAAGTGAAATAATAGAAATAATTCTATTTCAAGACATGTTCACAAAATCACTACAACTGACCCTAGTTTATGAATTAATGAAAAATGATCCTAGTCTATCATGATTATAGGTTATAATCATGTGATATGAACATTAAACTCCCTCATTGGGAAGTCTATCAACCGGGATGGCCATCCAATTAATGATCCACCACAGACTACTTTGTTTGGGCATTTTCATCAAGACCCTGATCAAAGACATTTTTTATAAACTAGTCTCAATCACCCAAACAAGCTAACCAACTCAAACCATTGACACTCATAACTAACATAATTCCCTCAGGCTTGCACTACTTTTGATTCCCTAATCATATCCAAGATTGTTTACCACCTTAGAATGACCCAAATTTCATGGAGACTAGGTAAGGTCAGTTGGGCACTACCAAGCCGCACTCAATTTCCAGACTCTTCTAAACTTCAGTATGGGTTTAACCAAATCCTAACCCTAAGAAACCCTATAAACCTATATTTCCAGACTCTTCTAAATTTCATGTAACTTAGTTGTAAGCTATCTACCCAAGTTACCACAAGGCTAGTTCCCAGAGACCCCAATTCACCCAATTAAGAAGACATAGAGCCTCCTAACTAAAAACACAGTCACACTCCATCTATCCCAAGAAACCCTAGGTGACATTCTTTCATTTAGTAGAGAAAGAAGCATAAGGAATTTGATTTACCATCAATAATGTCCAATCAAGGTAGATTTGGTCTAGCCACAATGCATACCTCTTCCTCACTACCCTTTCTAGTATGAAGGTGGTGTTATTGTGATGACCACTATCAAATCGTCAACTTACTCACACAAAACTATGCGGAATTAATCATTAACAGTGGATTACCAAAAATCACTAAAAATTAAAACCTTTTTACCAAGAGATCCACTACCAGGAAACACTTTTCAGAAAGAACCAAACCATATATATACATCATGGTTTACTTGTACATACAATGTTCCATCACCTTGCAAGGATATGAAATAATAGTTGCAATACCAAAACATACACAAAAGCAACATTATGTGTCAAGGCGTACTAGCCAAAATCTCAGATCGATTATAAAACTCTTTACGCACTATCTCCCAAAGGACCTAAGAGTAAATGGACAATAGATAGGACTTTCTATCTACAAGACACATAGCAGCGCACTCAACCTAAGTTGTTACTGTTGTTCTGGCTGCTGCCTGCTCTCTACTGCACAATCTTTACCCTTTCATGCACGTCCACATAAAAAGTTGTGGAACCACAGGGTGAGACAACTTGTCCCAGCGAGAGATATTACTCTCTGCCAATAGTATTATTATCACAATTAAACTTTTATGAATGAGAGCAGAAGAAACATATCTATACTACTACAAAAAGAGTGAGTTTGATGCTGCACTCTCCTTGGTTCACTCTCTTCTCTCCTTTTTTCAAGGAATTTTGCTCCTACAAATATTTATTCAGACACTCCCCTATTAACTTTTATTATCTTTAATTTTGTATTTCTCTATCCATCCCATGGAAATGGTTCCTTGATTCTCTCCTTTCAAATAACCAACACAAATATCTTTTACCGTAGGGACCCTTTCATGGACGAGTCATGCACATTTTCAAAAAAAAATTATATGTCACGTGCATGTACATGTGCATGTGTGCGTTCACTAGTATTGAATTAAATAAGTATAACTGTTGGTAGAGTAGTCTCATCATCTTTTTAGTTCAGATATCTACAAATGAGAAATAGATTGTTTGATCACCTTTAAAAGGAATATGAAGAACATGTATAACCATTATAAACTAAGCAGTATAAAACAAAGCAAGGCATCAACCAATATTTCCATATTTGGTCCTTAAACAAATACGCTACACAAATGTTTACATCTTTAAACATTCCATCTTATTATGCCCTGCGGAGATAGGAATATACCTTCCATCTCCAACTGACCACTGAAAAGCTAGCATCAGTACCATATAGGTCTATGGAAGAGCCGAAATCCAAGACCTCTCCTTTCTAGGTCAGTACGAGAGTGGTAGTGACATTATGAGTCATTCTGCATTTTAGCTAGCCTGGATTATAGAGGCTCTTTGCTATAGAGATACAATGCATAGCATGTTCTCTATCCAGGGTATGACCTATAGTCAACTCGACTTGTATATATTGAGTCATGGACAACAGCCATACTCTTCTAGGGTATGGCTTTACCGCCAATCCCGATGTTGCAATAGAGCTACGGCCTACAACTGTACTCTTTTTAGGAAAATGGCTCAAGGCCAAATCCTGGGGTTTGAAGGAAGCAAGGTAATACTCGTCTTGCACCCTCATAGATTCAAAAATATGTGCTCCGAGTAAAACTCGTTTCATCATTCAGCAAATCCTGACACTGAATGATTCTATGGCCAGGTCAACTACATTTGTAGTTCACTTGATAGATTAAGTGCATTATACCATCTTTTAGAATGAATCAAGTTACAAGCATGAATTATAGATAAATGCTATACATAAAGGTTTAACACATTTTCAAGAAATCTTGTATCAATTGGTACATATCTGGTTACACTCATCATGGGATCTCAGTCCCCTGCACACCTTATTAGAAATCACATCCCTTCAATGTTATCATTATCATGATCATATGTTTTGGGTATCAAACCATCATTTCATTATTGAACAGTTCCACCTCTCATTAGGCAATAACCAACTCTAGGTCATCATACCCATATATAAATCATACTTGTTGTACAAGTATATCACATGGCTCACAAGGCCTTATATAATCTGTATTTTACTAAATCATCATATCTCATACCTGGCTATGTTCATCATCTCATAACACCTGCATGGTTAGGATTTCATAGAAAACACAATGTCAAGCATATATCATGACCATGTCATAAAGAGAAACATTCAAATTGCAACACTCTCATGATTACGGTTAGGGTTTTCCCTTGTATCTGATTTAGGGTTTCCAAGTGCATATTTATCAATCAAACCCTTATTCACATTATAAGAGCTGTTCTTTTGCCATAAATGTTCAAGCATACTTCATAAAATATCATCAATTGATTATCAACATGTGGTACAAGTTTCTTTCTCATCCTTACTAGGATATTGACTTCAACATAATTATTACATTGATTTAACCTTCTTTAGGGTTATCAACCTATGCTTATTAAAGTGTATTCATCTCATTACTTTCATGATGTATTCACTGATAGTATTCAAGATTTATTGGCCTACACTCATCAGGGTGTATCAGCCTCCACTCATCAAGGTGTATCAACCTTCATTCCAATCTTTGTATCAACCTAGACACATCACTTGTGTCAGCCATTCCATCATATTTTATATCGGCCACCTCAACCAACTAGTGTATCGGCCACCCAACAACAACTAGGGTATCGGCCACACCATCAACTTATGTATCGACCTCACCAACAACTAGGATTTTGGCCACTTCAAACCCTTGTATATCGGCCTTGTCTACAACTAGGGTATCAACCTCTTCATCAACTTACGGTATCAGCCACTCAACATCAACTAAGGTATAGGCCATCCATAAACTTAGAGTATCAACCACTCAACATCACATAGGGTTTCGACCTTACTATCCCTTGGAGTATCGACCATTGCTCACTATGGGATATCAACCTCTAGGGTTTATATTGTATTGGATGAACCCTCATTCAACACCTTAGCTTTTGCACCTATCAGCCTCAAACACTACTTTGTGTATCGGCCAAGGCTTCTATGAAAGTGTTTTCTATATTTTCACAAAGTATGTCGGGCTAAGGGTGTCACCCATCACATATGCATTGGGAAAAAAGGAATATCATATTGTGAGTGTATCAGATTTAGGGTTAGAGTAGACCATGTCAGCCTCTACACTCAACCAAAGTATCATCGTTTGATATTCTATCTTCACTAGAAATCTCTTGGTCATGACAAGATAACACCTTTGAGGCATATCATTTTTAGAACAACTAACATATCGACCTAACAACAACATATTGCTTTAATGCATCACAAGTCTTATCGGCCATCCATGTTATGGTGCAAACATATGCGTCAAATTGGATATCTTATAGATATCAGACTTCCATATTCTTAGCATTAGGTGAAAGATTAAACACTTAAAAGAATAGTAGTTCTACTCAAGAAATCAACCAAAAAGGATAGGAGTTCATATGTATCGGTTTCCATACTTATACCCTTGTATCGGGTTAGGATTTCCCACAAACCAATATCGGTTTGTGCATATCAGTTTCATCATCTTCAAGCTCAAACTCTCCATCGATAACTTCTCTACTTCATGGATAACAACCTTATATATTCATTAAAAATCATAGAACCATCATTCAAATGAGAAAATCGAAGTAGAAAAGGAATCACCAAGTATTGGGTTCAAGTTATATAACCCACCTCAAGATCAAATCAAGAGCTTCAAGCTTCAAATCTCCACGTTCCAAGGTTGAAGATGACTTATCAAAAGTCCAAGACTCGATAATAACACTTCTTAATGAAAGAATATATCATAGTTATGAACTTGGTGAGGAAAGAATCATGATCCAAGAAGCATAATCTTTCCAAGGTTGAAAAAATCATGGATTGACCTTAGGTAAGATTATCGGTCTTCTCTTTGTTCCTTGAACTCCTAGGCTCATCCTCTAAGAAAGAAGTAGTAAAGGATTTAAAAGGTTTATTAGGAGGTGAAAGAGAGGTATATATAGTTGTGGTTCATGAAAGAGAGTGTGTATAAGGTGTCATCACTATGTGCACTTAAGTGACACGTGTCCATGCATGGTAACTTCATGCAACCATAATTATCTTGCCATTGCAAAAATCTTTAGGATAATCCATAGGAATGATATCATCCATTTGGGTATCTTGCTTGACAAGATATCATCACCCAATCTTTCTTTATGTGCAAACTGATACCACTTTTGCAAGGAACATGCAAACTGTTAGTCTTCACCTACTTGAGGTTCTTAGCCTGTCATGAACACATTTTTCGGTTAACAAACTGATATGGAACCTCCTCTATGGATTATAAGCCTATAGGCACTCCCATATACACTTTAAAACTCAATACAACCTCATCTACGGTTCAAGACACTCAACACTTCTTTGGTTCTTTCACCTCAAATAGTGTTATCATTCAACCAAGACTCAAACAAGGTGCCCCCTTCTTTCTCTTACCTCTAGTTGATACTAAGAGAGAGAAGGAACATTCTAGATGTATAGATTGCACATAAACCCTTCATTTGAGTGAAATTCTTACCAAAGTTTTCATATAAGGCACCAACAATTTGCAAATAAGTTCAAAATTGAGAAATAAACTCTTCTCAAGTCTTAATTACTTTTCAAAAAGATTAGGACAAGGTTCTAAGAAACTTACTTAAGCAAAGCTTCTAGGGTTATCCCAAAACTCAGGTCAGGGGTGTTACAAGTTATCAACCCCTAACAAGGATTTTGTCCCTGAAATCTCAAGAGAAAAGAGAAGGGTACTTCCTCCTCATCTCTTCCTCTAGCTCCCATGTGGCTTCTTCAACGCCATGATGATGCTAAAGAACTTTTACAAGCACTATGTCTTTCTTTTTCAATTTTTGGATTCTTCTGTCAAAAATCAACACTGGACCTTCCACATAGGATATATCCTCATCTAATTCTACCTCTGCGGGTCGTAATACAATATTTGTATTATGGTGACATTTTCTCAACATAGATACATGAAACACTGGATGTAGTGTATGCAACTCAGGTGGAAGTTCCAACTTATAGACTACCTTTCCAACACGTGCTATCACCAGATAAGGTCCCATAAATCTAGGAGCCAACTTACCCTTCTTCTCAAATTTGAGAACAACTTTCCAAGGAGAGACCTTGAGATACACTCTATCTCCAACTTGGAATTCTAAAGGTCTACATCTATTATCAACATATGATTTATGTATGTCCTGTGCAGCTTCCAACTATTGTGGTATTACTTTAATGTTTTCTATTGTCTGTTGCACAAGTTCATGACCAATAAGTTGGTATTCTCATGTTTCATACTAGCATAGGGGATATCTACAACGTCTACCATACAATGCTTTGTGCGGTGCCATAGCAATGTTGTTCTGATAACGTAATTATAAGCAAACTCTATCAAGCTCAAATGTATATCCCAACTACCTACAAACTAAAGAACACATGCCCTAACAATGTCTTCTAAAGTTTGTATGGTCCTTTCAGATTGTCCATCTCTTTGAGGGTGGAAAGCAGTACTAAACTTCAAGTGTGTACCCAAAGTTGTATGTAATCGCTTCCAAAAGTGACTTATAAACTGAGGACCTCTGTCTGACACAATTTTTGTTGGGAATAAGTTTCTCAGTAGTGTATGTTATCTTAACAGGAAGAAAATGTGCTGAATTTGTCAAGATATCAATAATCACCCAAATGAAATTGTGACCCTTGGTTGTTCTAGCTAAACCAACTATGAAATCCATTGTCACATGATCCCACTTCCACTGTGGTATAGGTAATGGTTGTAACGTTCCTTCCAACTTCTGGTGTTGAGCCTTAACTTGCTGACACACTGGATACCACATAATGAACTCAGCTACATCCTTCTTCAAACCAGACCACCAATACATATCTTTTAGATTATGATACATCTTGGTACTTCCTGGATGCATAACATACATAGATGACTGAGCTTCTTCCATAACTATCTTCCTTAAGTCATTAACATCCGGTACCATGATTCTACCATGGTAACAAACTATTCCATCTCCTGACTCATGAAAGCCATCCCGCTTCTCACTGCCATATTCTGATCTGATCTGCTGAACCACAATATCAACTTGTTGTGCTTCTTTAATCTGTTGTCTCAATATAAGTTTAACTTGCATCTGTGCCAACAATCCAGCTAGCAAAGATACTTCCATTTTTACATTCATCTGGCTTAAGGAAATCATGTCCCTCTTATGACATACCAAAGAGTTCGACTATGATTTATATGTGAATGAAGATGACAACATTCTACTTAGTGCATCTGCCACCACATTAGCCTTTCCTAGATGGTAATCAATCATAAAATTGTAATATTTGATTAGTTCCATCTAGCGACATTGTCTCATGTTTAATTCTTATTGCAAAAATATTTACTTTGAATTCTTATGGTCTGTGAAAATCTGACACTTCTCCCCATACAGGTAATGTATCCAGATTTTCAAGACATGAATCACTATAGATAATTCCAAATCGTGTGTAGGATAAATATCCTCATGTTTCTTAAGCTGTCAAGAGGCAAAATAAATCACTTGTTTATCTTGCATCAACACACATCCCAAACAATTCTTTGAAGCATCACAAAAGACAATGTATCCTTCCCTTGCTCAAGTAGCACTAACACTGGTGTATTGGTCAACTTTTCCTTTAACAACTGGAAAGAGCATTGACACTTGTCATTCCAAACAAAAGGAGCATCTTTTCTAGTTAACCTAGTTAGGGATAATGTTATAGAACTAAAGTCTTTGATGAATCTTCTGTAGTAACCTACTAAACCTAGGAAACTACAAATTTCTGTTGGTGTCTTGGGTTTTTCCCATTCTAGAACAGACTCTACCTTTTTAGGATCAACACGAATACCTTTAGCAGATATAATATGTCCTAGAAAAGATAATTTTGACATCTAAAACTCACACTTTCTAAACTTAGCATATAGCTTGTGTTGTCTCAACAAAGTCAATGCTTGTCGAAGATGTTGTTCATCTTGTTGGCTATCTCGACTATATATTAGAATGTCATCCATGAAGACCACTATGAACTGATCAAGGAATGGACAGAACACTCTATTCCTTAGATCCATGAACATTGTTGGTGCATTAGTTAGTCCAAATGACATAACTATAAACTCATAATGACCATACCTTGTCCTAAAGGCTGACTTGGGTATGCCATCTTCCTTAATCTATAACTAGTGATATCCTTACCTCAGGTCTATCTTAGAAAACATTGTTGCACCTCACAACTGGTCAAACAAATCATCTATCCTTGGTAGAGGATATTTGTTCTATATTGTCACCTTGTTCAACTGTCTATAGTATATACATAACCTCATAGATCCATCATTCTTCTTTTAAAACGGTTCCGTAGAACCCTACGGTGATGTACTTGGCCATATAAAACCTTTATCAAGTAACTCTTGCAACTATTTCTTTAATTCTTCCATCTCAGAAGGTGTCATTCTATAAGGTGTTTGAGCTATCAGTTTCGTACCGGGAACTAGACTGATCTCAAAATCAATCTCTTGAGGTGGAAGAACATTAGGAAATTCCTCAGGAAACACATCCTTAAACTCCCTGACAATTGGCACTTTTGGAATACTAGAACTTTATACCTTGGTATCCACTACATGTACTAAGAATGCCTCATACCCATGTTGCAACAATCTCTCAGCTACCATTTTTGATACTAGACATGTTAGAAGAATCTTCCTATCTCCCTAAAAGGTCCATGTCTTACCACCATATGTGAACATAGCTTTCTTGGAATCACAATCCAAGACTACCTTATACTTTTCTAAGGTGCCCATCCCAAGGATTACATCAAATCCATGCATCTCAAGTGGTATAAGATCCACTTGAATGCTATGTTTCAAGAAAGAAAGAACATATGGGGAACATACCTAATATTGCGGAACCAACTAACAGAGTTTCTAACCACAAGTTATCCATTCTATGACTAATAGGAAAAAGACAGTTATGAATCACTTCTCAAGTGATAAAGGAATGTGTAGCACCTGGGTCAATGAAAACATATATGAAGCAAGATGAAGATATATCAGAATGAAATAATTCCATCTGACCTGTTACAACTCATGGGTTGACCACTACTTCTACTGACTCATAGCATAGAATCTCACCGTTTCCTACTGCCAACCACGTCCTTTGTTACCTTGTGCAGATGAACCTACTTGAGACTCCTGTCCACGTCCTTGTCCTCTTGCACCACTATTGAAATGTTTCATCTGAGATCCTTGTTCAATCTACCTCGATTGTTGAGTTACTTTAGTATCTCTTACTGGACACTCTATCTTCAGATGTCTTGTCTGCCCACACTTGCAATAAATTCTAATCTCCTACTGTGGCCTAGACGAACCTATCACTGACATTGAAGTTTTACTTTGGGCTCCAGTAGGTAGAAAATTATGACCTCCACCCTTACTTGACGTCCATTGCGTCTGAGCATTGAACCTCTTTGGTGCTGATGGCATAGAAAACCTTGGTTTCTTATAGCTTCTGAACCTCTATCCTTAGAACTGGGTAGGTCCTTTCCTATAATTGGCCTCACTCTTATCAGTTACTGACCTTTCTATCCTCCTAACTGATTCCACAAATGTAGAAAAGCTCTCTCTATTCTCCAGAGCAGCTACAGGTGTAATCAATTCAACGTTCAAACCCTTTTCAAAAAGTTGAATCCTCTCATGGTCTGTAGTAGCCATGTGCAGACAAAATTGCAAAAGCTCCATGAACTTAGCTTCATACTCATTAATCTTCATATTCCCTTGCCTAATCCATTCAAACTTTGAGATTTTATCATCCAGGTACGTATGAGGAAAGTACCTATTGGTGAACACACATTGAAATTTCTTCCATCCGACCTCAACATTAGGCCTTTTCTCTTCTTCAATGGCCCACCAGTAGCCAACGCTTCCCTTTGACAAGTATACAACATGCCTAACTTTATCAGTTTCTGGGATGCTAAGGATCTTAAAGGCTTTTTCTAACTTAATGAGCCACATATCTACATTTGTTGGGTCAGCTGTTCTAGCATATTCTATAGCTCCCACACAGCGTAGCCATTTAAAAGTCTTACTAGAACTCAAAGCTTCATTAAGAACTAGTGCCCTAGGGGGTGGTACTGGTATCATGTCTGCCATATGTATTACTATTGTCATAAATTGCCCAAACAGAGCATGGAAAGAAGGGTTCTCTAGCATAGTCTGATCCACATGGGGATTCTCATGAACTTGTTCTTCTCTCACATATTCCCTTGCACCTCTTTCTGGTGTAGCAATGTTGCTCTCAGCTACATGTTCTTTATGTTCTCTAGACATCTTTGAGCTTTAATTCTTCTTCTATATAAGTAGAAGTCACTATAAGATAAACTAGAGGATACTAGAACAGACTCAACGACCTTAATCCTATGTCCCTATAGACACAACGAACCTAAGGCTATGATACCAAAAATTGTAACACAAAACTATGTGGAATTCATCATTAACAGTGGATTACCAAAAATCACTAAAAATTAAAACCTTTTTACCAAGAGATCCACTACTAGGAAACACTTTTTAGAAAGAACCATACCATATACATACATCATACTTTACTTATACATACAATGTTCCATCACCTTGTAAGGATATGAGATAATAGTTTCTTTACCAAAACATACACAAAAGTAACATTATGCGTCGAGGCATACTAGCCAAAATATTATATCGATTATAAAACTCTTTATGCACTATATACCAAAGGACCTTAGAGTAAAGGGACGACACATATGACTTTATATCTACAAGACACATAGCAGCACACTCAACCTGAGTTGTTACTATTATTCTGGCTACGGTTGCACGATCTTTACCCTTTCTTGCACGTCTACCTAAAAAGTTGTGGAACTCATGGGGTGAGACAACTTGTCCCAGTGAGAGATATAACTCGCCACCAACAGTATTATTATCACAATCAAACTTTTATGAATGAGAGCAGAAGAAACCTATACTGAATTAAATAAGTATAACTACTAATTATATGTAGAGTAGAGCAGTCTTATCATCTTATTAGTTCAGATATCTACAATTGATCAATAGATTGTTTAATCACTTTTAAGAGGAATATGAAGAACATGTATGGCTGTTATAAACTAAGAAGTATAAAACCAAAGCAAGGCATCAACCAATGTTTCTATATTTGGTCCTTAAACAAATACGCTACACAGTTGATTACATATTTAAACACTTCATCTTATTATGCCCTCTGGAGATGGGAATATACCTTCCATCTCCAACTAACCACTACAAAGCTAGCATCAGTACCATATAGGTCTATGGAAGAGTCAGAATCCACGACCTCTCCTTTATCGGTCAGTACGAGAGTGGCACTTGACATTATGAGTCATTCTACATTATAGCTAGCCTAGAATATAGAGGCTCTTCACTATAGAGATACAATGTGTAGAATGTTCTCTGCTAGGGTATGACCTATAGCCAATAATGCTTGTATATACTGAGTCATGGCCTGCAGCCATACTCTTCTGGGGGTATGGCTTTACCGCCAATCCTGATGTTGCAATAGATCTATGGCCTACAACCGCACTCTTTTTAGGAAAATGGCTCAAGGCCAAATCTTGGGGTTTGAAGGAAGCAAGGTAATACTCGTCTTGCACCCTCGTATATTCAAAAATATGCACTCTGAGTAAAACTCAGTTCATCATTCAACAGATCTTGACACTGAATGACTCTATGGTCAGGGAAACTACATTTTTAGTTCTCTTGATTGATTAAGTGCATTATACCATCTTTTAGCATCAATCAAGTTACAAGCATGAATTATAGATAAATGCTATATAGAAATATGTAACACATTTTCAAGAGATCTTGTATCAATTGGTACATATCTAGTTACACTCATCATGGGATCTCAATCCCCTAAACACTTTATTAGGAATCCCATCCCTTCAACGTTATCATTATCATGATCATATGTTTTGGGTATCAAACCCTCAGTTCGTTATTGAATAATATCACCTCTCATTAGGCAATAACCAACTCTAGGTTGTCAGACCCATATATAAATCATACTTGTTGTACAAGTATATCACATGGCTCACAAGGCCTTATATAATTTGTATAATACTAAATCATCAATGCTCATTCCTGGATATGTTCATCATCTCATAACACCTACACGGTTAGGATTTCATAGCAAATGCAATGTCAAGAAAATATCTTGACCATGTCATAAAGAGGAACATTCAAATTGCAACCCTCTCATGATTTGGGTTAGGGTTTTCCCTTGTAACTGATTTAGGGTTTTCCGTTGTAACTGATTTAGGATTTCCAAGTCCATATATATCAATCAAACCCTTATTATAAGATCTATTTATGTACCATAACTGTTCAAGCATACTTCACCAAATATCATCAATTGATTATCAACATGAGGTACAAGTTTCTTTCTCATCCTTACTAGGATATTGACTTCAACATACTTATTACATTGATTTAACCTTCTTTAGGGTTATAAACCTACACTTATTAAAGTGTATACATATAACTACTTTCATGATGTATTCAATGATTGTATTCAAGATGTATCACCTACACTCATCGAGGTGCATCGGCCTCCACTCATCAAGGTGTATCAGCCTACATTCCAATCTTTGTATCGGCCTAGATACATCACTTGTGTCGGTCATACCATTATATTGTATATCGGCCACCTCAACCAACTAGTGTATCGGCCACCCAACAACAACTAGGATATCAGCCACACCATGAACTTATGTATCAGCCTCACCAACAACTAGGGTGTTGTCCACTTCAACCCCTTGTATATCGGCCTCACCTTCAACTAGGGTATAGGCCTCTTCATCAACTTCGGGTATCGATCACTCAACATCAACTAAGGTATCGGCTACCCCTTCAACTTAGAGTATCAGCCACTCAACATCACTTAGGGTGTCAGCCTTGCTATCCAATTGAGTATCGGCCATTGCTCACTATGGGATATCGACCTCTAGGGTTTATATAGTATTGGATGAACTCTCATTCAACACCTTAGCTTTTGCACCTATTGGCCTCAATACTACTTTGTATATTGGCCAAGGCTTCTAATAAAGTCTTTTCTATACTTTCACAAAGTATGTCGAGCTAAGGGTGTCGCCCATCACACATGCATTGGGCAAAAAGGAATAAAAGATTGTGAGTGTATTGGATTTAGGATTAGAGTAGACCATGCTAGCCTCTACACTCAACCAAAGTATCACCATTTGTGTAACGACACACGCCATTATTAAGATAACAAGTGTCATTAACAATAATAAAACATGCGGAAGCAATCATCACCAGCGGATTACTAAAAATCACTAAAAAATTTAAAACTTTTTGCAAAGAGATCCTCACATAGGAAATATTTTCTATCAAGAACCATTGTATAACATTTATATTCTAGTTCAAACGTACATAACATGTACCATCACTTTTCAAAGACTACATCATCAACTGCCTTATAAACATTATATACAGACAGTATACGAATCTCGGAGCATCAAGCCAAAACCTTAGATTGATGTATTAAAACACTGACTAAAAACTCTGAGGACCTGAGAGTACAGAGACGACACATAGGACTTTCTAGCTACATAACTTGACAGACAGTATCTCCACCTGATATCTTACTGCTGTCCAGGATATAGCTTTCCTTTTCCTGCAAAAGAGTATCTGCTTCTTTGTCCGCGTCCACCTAAAAATGTTGGATCCCACAGGGGTGAGACAATTGTAAATTTCCCCAGCGAGAGATATAACTCTCCGCCAAAACATTATTATTGCAATTAAGGATATAAAACTGGGCAGATGATGAGCAGTTTAAAGCATTCTCTTAATAAGGAATAGGAAGAACATGTATATCATTTATCCTCCATATTATACCATCATATCAAACTTCTCTTGTGACACTCATTATCATGATATGTCACCCATGAGACATTCTTGTTTCAACTTATTGGCCTAAGCCAATATGCTAAACATATTTTGGTTATAATGGACATGAGAGTGTACATCATCATGTCTTATTCAGGCATTGGTCTATACCAATCCTATATAAGTATTCTAGGCATTGGATTACACCAATCCTGTGCAACTAGTACAAGCATTAGATTTATATTATTCCTGTGTATCCATTCCAGGTATTGATCTAAGTCAATCCTATGCAACCATTCCAGGTATTAATCTATGTCAATCCTATGAAACTATTCCAGGTATTGATCTATGTCAATCATGTGCAACCACTCTAGGTATTGGGTTATTACCAATCCTGTGTTATTATTCCAGGTATTGATCTATGTCAATCTTGTGCATTCCAGGTATTGGGAGTTAGCCAATCCCGTGTTATTATTCCAGGTATTGATCTATGTCAATCCTGTGCATTCCAGGTATTGGGAGTTAGCCAATCCTGTGTTATTATTCCAGGTATTGGGAGTTAACCAATCCTGTGCATTCCAGGTATTGGGAGTTAGCCAATCATGTGTTATTATTCCAGGTATTGATCTATGTCAATCCTGTGCATTCCAGGTATTGGGAGTTAGCCAATCATGTGTTATTATTCCAGGTATTGGGAGTTAACCAATCATGTGCTTTCCAGGTATTGGGAGTTAGCCAATCCTGTGTTATTATTCCAGGTATTGATCTATGTCAATCCTGTGCATTCCAGGTATTGGGAGTCATCCAATCCTGTGTTATTATTCCAGGTATTGGGAGTTAACCAATCTTGTGCATTCCAGGTATTGGGAGTTAGCCAATCCTGTGTTATTATTCTAGGTATTGGGTGCTAACCAATCATGTGCATTCCAGGTATTGGGAGTTAGCCAATCCTGTGTTATTATTCTAGGTATTGATCTATGTCAATCCTGTGCATTCCAGGTATTGGGAGTTAGCCAATCCTATGTTATTATTACAGGTATTGGGAGTTAACAAATCCTGTGCATTCCAGGTATTGGGAGTTAGCCAATCCTGTTTTATTATTCCAGGTATTGATCTATGTCAATCCTGTGCATTCCAGGTATTGGGAGTTAGCCAATTCTGTGTTATTATTCCAGGTATTGGGAGTTAACCAATCCTATGCATTCCAGGTATTGGGAGTTAGCCAATCTTGTGTTATTATTCCAGGTATTGATCTATGTCAATCCTATGCATTCCAGGTATTGGGAGTTAGCCAATCCTGTGTTATTATTCCAGGTATTGGGAGTTAACCAATCCTGTGCATTCTAGGTATTGGGAGTTAGCCAATCCTGTGTTATTATTCCAGGTATTGGGAGTTAACCAATCCTGCGCATTCCAGGTATTGGGAGTTAGCCAATCCTGTGTTATTATTCCAGGTATTGGGAGTTTAACCAATCCTGTGCATTCCAGGTATTGGGAGTTAGCCAATCCTGTGTTATTATTCCAGGTATTGGGAGTTAACCAATCATGTGCATTCCAGGTATTGAACTAAGTCAATCATGTATAACCTTTAAAACTTTTTATTACCTCTCACTAGGCAACAACCATCCTCATAGCTCATAAGGCCCATAAAACACCTTGTCACCTCTCACTAGGCAACATAACATATTACTTCATGTAATACAATAGTAACACCTTTATTCCCTCAATAGGGTTAGGCTTCACTATTCATCCCAATCAGGGTTAGAGTTCAATAGCCCTGTCAATTAGGGTTTATGTTCCTGGTTAGGGTTTCATGATCTCTTTACTTAAGGATCATACCCTTAATCACCTCATGAATCATATTCATGTATGAACTTCATGCTATCATCTTCTGAACTTGATTAGGTCACATCAACCCTTCAATCAAAAACATACAACTATGATTAACATAGTGTATCAAGTCATTGGTCCTATAAGCAATTAGGGATTCATCCTTTAATTGACACTTAAGCACTTAGGTACTATTAGGATTTCAACCATTGTACATTTATGGATTATCATTACTAATCATTATTGGATCAATAGATCATTCATCATCTTAATTCCCAAAGATTCAATCACATTGGACCTCCATTACCTAAGGTATCCAATTGAATTAGGGTTTTCAATGTTGATTCCTTCAATCATTGAATTCATGGAACCTATCATCAATTGGACCTATACTCATACTTCAATTGAGTTAAATAGGTCAACCTTCAACTGATTTGACCCTCAATTAACCCTCAATTGGTCATCAATTAGGGTTTGATTCAATTGAATTAGGGTTTGGAATCGATGATCCTTCAATACTAATCAATGTAAGACTAGTTGCTTTGAAACCATTGAACCATCATCAAAATTGGATATGACCTAACCCCAAATGGTCTTGAGGTCGTTTGGATGACCTCCAAATGGTCTTGAGACCGTTTGCCCATCATATCATCAAAATCCAAGTCAACCAATTAAGGTTTAGATCATTGGATTGATCACCAAATCAGCAATTTATTGCAAATCAACTTGGTATCTTTAGACCTTCATATACTTAACCATAATCAACCCTAGACCTCCAAACGGTCTTGGGTGTCCACCAAATGGTCTTGAGACCGTTTGGCCCATCCAACCTTTGGATTCTAGTGAAAAATCATCAAGGGTTGGTCTATCGAGTTGATCAACAATTCAGCACTTAATTGCAATATGATTGGTACCTTTGGTCCTTCAATTGATCAACTATACTTGACCCCAGACCTCCAAACGGTCTTGGGGTGACCCCCAAACGGTCTTGAAACCGTTTGGGCTAATCAACCCAAAATCTCCAACTAAGTCATTGGAATTTCAGCACTATTTTCAATTAGGGTTTTCCCAATTGAATAGCCTTCAACTCACGATCCTTGGGATTTAATCCCTCAAATTTGGTGAGTCATTAGACAAAATCATTAGGAACAGTAATACCAAATGGTCAACCCTTGGTCAACGCACTCAAACGGTCTTGAGACTGTTTGCCCAAAAGTTCAATTAAATCAGATTGATAATCAGCACTTAATCCAATTCGGTTTCCCTAATTGATTAGCCTTCAACTCACGATTCCTTGGAAGTTAATCCCTCAAATTTGGAGGGTCATCAACCAACATAATTATGAACAGGAATACCAAACGGTCAATGCTTGGTCAACTCACTCAAACGGTCTTGAAACCGTTTTCCCAAACAGGTCAAGTTAATCAGGTTGAAAATTTAATTCAATTCGATTTGCCTAATTGATTGGCCTTCAACCTACGATTCCTTTAGAGTTAACCCCTCAAATTTGGTGGGTCATCAGCCTGCATAATTAGGAACAAAATTCTCAAACGGTCAACGCTTGGTCAAACATCCCAAATGGTCTTGAAACCGTTTGCTCCCAAACGGTTTCAAACTGTTTGCCCTTAAATGGTTTGTTGAAACCGCATAGCCAATCAAATTAAAATGATTTGGAGTAGCTATCAAAACCGTTTGGCTTGGTACTTTTCTTTGGATAAGCATCTAGGATGATGTCATCATCCCCTTCCTTCGAACAACCAAGAACAGCAACTGTTCTTGATGGGATTTTCAGCAAGAAATCAAAAGTGTATCAAATTGAAGAAATCAATCAACAAAGCATAGAGAGTTGATGCAATAGCAATGTTTAAGGGTTAAAGTTATAAAACTCGCCTCCAATTGAGCTCCAAAGCTCCAATCTCACGCCATTAATGGTGGATGAAGCTCTTGCAACTCCCCCTAGGCTCGTCCTCAAGCTTTTGATTGTAAAAGTTGTCTAGGGTTGAAGAGGAGATCGAAATAAGAAGGAATCCATAATTTATTTTCGATTTCCACCATGAAATCAAGGAGAACGAAGGTCAAGGGCTTACCAACAGGTTGGGGACGTGCTCCCTGCTCCTCGCTAGCTCCTTGGTCGGTTTTGCAAGCAAGGGGAAGAAAGAAATCCGAAAATGGCCTTGGTTTGGGCTTGGAAATGGCACTTTTATAAGGAAATTGATGAGAGAGAAAATGCCTTATTAAAATGCATTTAATTCCAAAAATAGTACCACCTCTTCCTCCTTGGTTTGCTTGAATACAAAGGCAACTCAAATCCACCGAAATCCCTTCCATTATCCATGAATTAAGGGAAAAGAAAATAAGCACCTTAATCCATTATAATATTAATATCCCATATGTGAGTGGAAATTACTTTCCTTTATAATAAGGTGAGTGGAGTTTCACCTCCTTTAGATATTTTCGTTCCTTATCTTGCCAAAAGAACGTCCATCCTTATTCAAAATCAACCAATAACAGTTTGGTTGAAGGCCCTTTAATTAATACATTCATTTTTGCCCTAAATTGAATTAGGGTTTCAATTAGGATTAAATCTTGATTATTTTAATATCAAGATTCTCTCTCCTCCAACTTAATTCAAATGAGGCACCCCTCTCATTTTCTTTGATCTACATGATGCCAAGAAACATTAAGGACCTTATTGAAGTGATAATTTTCATATTGAACCCTAGATTTTGGGTAAATTGCACATTACACCCAAAACTAGGTTTTAATGCACAACATTGTCCAACAAGCTCTATCTTGGTATCCAGGCTTGGGAAAACTATACCACTACATCATATTCATTATTATGATGTCTCAACATCATAGGAACATCTTATCTTGCAACATTTGTAAGTTAACCCCTCAACTTGGGTAATTTGCACTTTAGTCCAAAATAAGCAAACATTGCTTCAACATTGTCCAAACAGGACCAAAATTGAAACGTAAGTTTCTCATGAGCCCTAATTACTTTTCATAAGATAAGATTAAGAATATAATCATCTTTCTTAATCAAAACACCTAGGGTTAAAGCATAACCCAGGTCAGGGATGTTACAAATTATAAACCCCTAACAAGGATTTCATCCCCGAAATCCCAGATAAAAAGGGAACATATATTATTCATTCATCATATCATCATGTCTCTTCATAACACCTCATTGTTATGGAGACATCATAGAACTTTGATCAGCACAAAGTTCCTTCACACAATATTCTCATAGAGTCAATTGAGATCTTATCTTAAAGACATATTTAGTTGTTATGTTTGTGCAAAGCATAAACCCCTAACATATGGTGTTCATATCATTTTATATAATCAGACTGATTTCATAGTTGACCATTCTGAGTAGCCAACCTAAACCATCTGATAATTCTCAGATACCAGAATCTCTTACCTTGGTATCAGTCTGTTATAACCTCGATTTCTCCAAATGATGTAATGAAATTATAAAGGTTCTTTTTTTAAAAGAAAAATGAAATTCATGGTTGGTATGATGAATTGTTTGAATGGATTGAGTGGATTGTGTGTTTGATAACTTGTATGTTCTCTTATTGGGCCTTTGAGGCCGTGGAGCCCAACGGAAAGATTAAAAGAAAAACAAAAAGAAATGAAAAAGGGAATTTCATTTAATAAAGGAATATATGAGGAAAATAAAAAGAAATGATTTTAATGCTAAAAGGTATTTTCCCAAAATAGGATTTCGAGTTAAAAGGGTTCCTTGGGGTTCAAGGAACTCAGGATAATTAGATAATGACAAAAGAGATAAGGAATATGTGGAAAATACAATTAAATTAGAGTTAACTTGAAACTGAAGTAAAGGGCTCGTTTCCTTGGGATAATAACCCCAATTTTTGTACAAGGGAAGATAAAAATATAAACGAGTTTTCCTCAAAATTTGAGGAAAAACGGAGTTAAGGATTGGGAGTTATTGAATTTTCAAGTTATCATCAAAATAGTATTTTCCTTGAATATTTAGGAAATTGTTTTCCTTTTTAGTTTAAGCACGGATGACGCTAACCGTTGGATTTTAATCCAACGGATCGCGATCATCGTCTAGAGTCCCAGAGGGACTCGGACTGTGGCGCGGACAGGGGATTTTCCCCTCACTTTCCTGACCAATGCAGTGCATGTGCACTCGCGTTTTGTGTCCCATTGGGATCGGGAGGTCCGGGCGAAGGATCTAGACCTAGGTTTTGATGGGTTTCGTGGTGTTTTCTAGAAATGCCCAATCGGGCCAAAGTCGGGGACGGCGGCAGGGTTGGGAAACCCTAGAGAAGCCCTCGTACCCTATAAATAAGGGTCCTTCGAGTCGAGAGCACCTTCACGAACTCAAACGGTGGCTTCTTGACCCTCGACTCACTCTCTCCCTCTCAATTGCCTTAGCTCTGGCGAGAGAGTCGTCGCGGCTCCGCCGCGTTCAGAAGAGTAGAGGTTGAGGAAGAAGAGGTACAGTTGCCGTTAGATCAAGATCTAACAGTCGGCCGAGGTGAAGCGAAGGCGGTTGGATCGCGGAACATCGTAGATTCGCAGATCTGACGGTGCGAGAGAGGACGCGGCTGAACCTAGCGATGTTAGGTCACGACCGTTCGATCATGATCGGACGAGCGGATCCAAGTTTGCGGCGACGCTAGGATCGTGGACCACCGTGGTCTCAGGCGATCCAACGGACCAGGGCGACAACGCGCGCGCGTGCTCAAGTGAGTGGGAGTGGCTAACGCTGGGCGTCGGATCAAGCGCGGACCAGGGTGGGCACACCGATCGAACGGCTGTCGATTTTCGGTAAGGTTCTATCTCTAACGAATAATCAGAAAAAGGACTTTTTCTTGCAAAATTCGTAGTAATTGCTAGGATTATCTAATGAGAAAACTTTGTATATGAAAGTTGCATAGAAAAATGCAAGGAACACGATAAAAATAATTCCAGAACCTAATTCTGCTTCGTTTAGCAAAAGTACTTTATTTGACTAAAATTTGATGAGAAACCCTAATTGCATGTTGAGAGGGTAATTTGGTAATTTAACAAGTCAAATCGTTAAGTTTGACTCTGATAATGTTAATGATAGTTTAATTTGCTATTTGATTTCAAAAAAATGCTTAACTTGGAATTATGATGTTTAAAAGGAGGATAATTTACATGGAAACCCTAATTTGGGATAAAAAGAGATAAAACCATATTTTTTTATGAAATAAGGAAATAAGTTGTCTAATAATGGAAATTAAATGAGAAATTAGGAGTTTTATGAAGATTGATAAATTAAGGATGGTAATGATGAAAGAAGAAGTAAAACCCTAATTTCTAGAAGAAACCCTAATTATGAAATTAGAATCCTAGTTTGAATAATGAAAGTGGATAAATATTAATAAAAGGAAATTGTTCTTTTATTTCAGGTTTTGCTTGTTAATAGGGTTTCTCTTTCTATCTTGAAAAGTGCAATTAAAAGGTATGTGGTTACTTATGGTTAACCGTTTAGGTTTCTCGATGTTTTCCGAACGTTTTATCGCTTGAATGCAACTAAACTGCTTGGATGTTCATATTGCAAATATAATGTGGCTATGACTATCACTTAATGTGTATACCTATAAACTTAGATCCTGGTTCTCTCTGTGGCAAAATAGCTAACCTAGTACATGGCTACCTATGGGTAGGTCATCAGGTTAGAGAACGGCCTAGTACATGGCTACCTATTGGGTAGGTCCATCAGGTCTATGGATGACCTAGTACATGGATACCCATTGGGTAGGTCCATCAGGTCAATGGTTGACTTAGTACATGGCTACCATGGAGGTAGGACCATCAAGTCATAATGAGTTAGATATTGGACTACCCTCGGATAGTGCCATGCGACTCTATACCTAAAAGAGAGGTGATATCCATGTCCACTGCAGGGACAGCCCAGAGTTTGTGAATATGTATGGGTTGAGTTATATGGTTTAAAACGTAATCCTGCTTGTTAAATCATTAATTGAATGATTATGTTGTTAACTTAGTTGAACAATTATCTGCTTCTCCCCACATACTAGCTTCGGCTGATCGTTGTTTTTGTTTGTCGGTGTTTTAGGTAAAATCCTCAAAAGCACAAACAGTAAAGTGACATATTGTGAATTCAAGAACTAAAGAACAAGGAGGAATTAAATAGAGTGGTTAAGTTGTGGTTAGAAGATAGTTCCTCACTTTTCAAGGTATGCAAAGGAAAAAATTTATTACCATTTTTTCAATATAGTCTGTTAGAATTTAATAATTATTTATAGTTATATGTTGAACCTTTGATCCAGAATTAATGAGTGCGTCTTTATCCTCTTGGTCTCCCTTGATTGGGGATTACTGAAAGGTGAGGTCGTAACATTTGGTATCAGAGCCTGGGTTCTTCATGTAACTATTAGTAATTATTAAATTTTACAAACTCCATAGAACCCAAGGGAGTTATTAGAGGAGTATCCGAAAGACGGAGGTGTCTAGAAAGGGATCACGATCGGGGGCTGGCAAGATTTTCCTCCACACCGCTAGTCAGAATACGAGGACTCCCGGACCTGTGTGACCGCCTGGCCAAAGTCTTAGGGTATGAATCGAAATAAGATACCTTTAGGACTCTCTCATCTTATTCATCCCTTCTCATCACATACTCTTTTAGGGCTTTAAGAGTAGGATTCTCTCTCTCCTCCACACTCATGTGGTATGGGAAAATAAGTTAAGGGTTTAAGAATCCTCCAACAAATTAATAAAAGGTATGTAAGGAGATATCACTGAACATAAGTATAACTAGTTTAAATGATGAACTAAAGGTTTGCTTGTTATGCTTATGTAGATGGCAAGGACCAAGACTATTGTTATCCCTGAGGGCTCCGGAAAACCGACTAGGAGTGTTTGGCCTCCCCGTAAAGCAAAGGAGTCTTCTGAAAAGAGGAATAGGAACCATGAGGGTGGATCTTATAAGAAGAGGAAGAGGCCTGAAGAAGTCACTCAAGAAGTCCCTAACCCTGACCCGATACCTTTTAGTAATCTGAACCAAGAAGAAGATCAAGGATGTGAAGGGCAGCATGTGTATGAGGAAGAAGCCCAGATGGATGAGGACCCTGTCGATGAATTAGAACCCACCATGATGATCCATACCCCTGATACCTTGTGGTTAGAGCAACAGAGGAAGTTGACAGAAGCTATTAGTGCTTTGGCCCTCCGAGACATAGCCAGAGCTGAGAATGGTGAACCACACCCTGTTCGTCCACGTGTGGGAGCCACCATCTTAGACTTTGTCAAGTTGAACATAGAGAAGTTCTGGGGAGAGGATAAGATGGAAGTGGTAGATAAAGCAGAAGCCTGGATACTGGCAATAGAGAATGGTTTCCGCATGCTTGAAGTGCAGCCGAGCAAGAAGGTCCTCTTTGCTGCTCACCTCCGGGAAGGAGCAGCTAAGATATGGTGGGAGACCCACATCACAGGCCGAGATCTGACTGAGGAACCAATGGCATGGGCTGATTTAAAAACCATCTTCACTTCCAGATTCGTCCCGGTTGCAGCTAAGAAAGAGAAGGAAAGGGAATTCACTAACATGACTCAAGGAAATTCCTCTGTGGCAGAATTTGGGCATAAGTTTCGGATCCTGGAACGTTTTGGGTACAAGATGGATGAGGAAAGGAGGGTGGATCACTTCATAGAGCGTCTTCACCCTGCCCGGAAGCCTCATGTGATGGCAAGCAAACCTAAAACCTTCGCAGAAGCTTACAACACTGCCTTAGACATGGAGAGAACTGTGATGCCTGCACAGCTTCCACCCAAGGGGTTTTTGGGTTTTACTGAAGGAACCCGAGGATAGAAGAATCATCATAAGAAGGGCCCAGGTCGTCATCAAGCCAAGGGAAGACATGAAGGAAGAGGAAGACCCCATCCAGAACACAACCGACTGCGATGCCGCTCTTGTGGGAAATGGCATCCTGGTGAGTGTCGCCATAAGAAGAAGGTCTGTTTTCGTTGTCAGCAAGAGGGACATATCCTGTCTGCTTGTCCCCTACCAACACCAAAGGGACCAGGTCCAGTGGCAGCCCCACCAGTAGCAGCTCCACCCGTAGCTGTGGCCCCACCTGCTGGAGAAAGAAGGCAAGCTCGTATGTTCCCCATTGACAATGAAGAAGCTCAAGCAAATGCAAATCGGTTGATTGAGGGTAATAACCCATAGAGTTTTCTTTATGTTTTGGAAGTTAAGTATGTGATAGTCTAATGTATGGTGAACAATAATGTAGGCATGCTTGAAGTCATGGGACATAATGTAAAAGCATTATTTGGTTCTGGATCTACTAATACTTTCATTTCGAGGAATCTTACAACTATGCTTTGTTTGGATATCAAGGATTTAGGATATGTCTTGGATGTTACAACCCCAAGTGGTCGAATCTTTACCTCTCTTTTGAAAACTCTGGTAATACCTGTGAAATATCGAGATCATGAATTTCCTACAGACTTTATTCTTCTTGACATGAATGATTTTGATATGATCATCGGAATGGATTGGCTTTATACTTATAGGGCCCAAATCGACTGTAGGGAAAAGAAAGTGATCATTAGGGAACCAGGTCACCCACCCTTTGTCATTAGAGGTAGGAAAGATGCCACCACCAGTTTGTATGTGTCATCCCTGAAGGCAGAAAGAATGATGAATAAAGGTTGTCAAGCTTTCCTAGCAGTTGTTACCGAGCCCGAACCCAAGGTGCAGCCCTTAGAGGAAATAGAGGTAGTCAGGAGCTATGCAGATGTTTTTCCGGATGATCTACCCGGGATTCCTCCAGAGAGAGAGGTGGATTTTTCCATAGAGCTAGCTCCAGGGACAAGCCCTATTTCACGTGCACCTTATAGAATGGCCCCTGCAGAGTTGCTCGAGTTGAAGAAACAATTGCAGGAATTGCTAGACAAGGGTTTTATCCGGCCTAGCACATCACCATGGGGAGCTCCAGTCCTGTTTGTAAAGAAAAAGGATGGCTCGCTCCGTATGTGCATAGACTACCGGATGATTAACCAAGCTACCATTAAGAACAAATACCCTTTACCCCGAATAGATGACCTATTTGACCAGTTGAAGTCTGCTCGAGTCTTTTCTAAAATTGACTTAAGATCGGGTTACCACCAGTTGAGAGTCAAGAGTGAGGACATCCCAAAAACAACCTTTAGAACACGATATGGCCATTATGAATTTGTGGTTATGCCTTTTGGATTGTCCAATGCACCTAGTGTGTTCATGAACCTTATGAATAGTGTGTTCCAACCCTTCCTTGACTCGTTTGTCATAGTGTTCATAGATGACATCTTGGTATACTCCAACGACTTAGAGCAACACCGAGACCACCTAAGTAAAGTCCTTGATATCCTGAGAAAGCAGAAGTTCTATGGGAAATTCTCAAAATGTGAGTTTTGGATAGACCGAGTCATGTTCCTTGGGCATATCATCTCAGGAGGAACAATCGCCGTGGATCCAGCCAAGGTGTCAGCAGTTCGAGACTGGCCTACACCGAAGAACCCCTCCGAGATCCGAAGCTTCTTGGGGTTAGCAGGATATTATCGACGTTTCATTTCAGATTTCTCAAAGACTGCCTTGCCCTTGACCATGTTGACTCGGAAGGATGTGAAATTTGTGTGGTCTGATGTTTGTGAGACTCGTTTTCAAGAGCTGAAGGAAAAGTTGACCACTGCACCAGTGCTAACTCTACCATCAGGCAATGAGGGTTTCATGATCTTCACCGATGCATCCAAAATGGGTCTTGGCTGTGTTTTGGAGCAGAATCGACATGTGGTTGCTTATGCTTCTCGACAACTCAAGCCTAATGAGGTGAATTACCCGACACATGACTTAGAGTTGGCTGCTATCATTCATGCCTTGAAGATTTGGCGGCATTACCTGTATGGTGCTACTTTTGAAATCTTCACTGACCATAAGAGCTTGAAGTACCTTCTGACACAGAAAGACTTGAACTTACGACAACGAAGATGGATGGAATACATGAAGGATTACGATTTCACCATTGCCTATCATCCCGGGAAGGCAAATGTTGTGGCAGATGCGTTGAGTCGGAAACAGCTTCGGTGTGCAGCTGTTCTGTCTAGTCAGTGGAAGAGCCTAGAAGAGCTAGTGAAATGGTCTCCTCAACCATTAGGTGATCGAGTTCGATTGGCCAACATTCAAATACAGTCTGATTTGTTGAGTGAAATTGTGGCAGCACAGATGATCAGTAGTGGACTTGACAAAATGAGAGGCTTGATGAAGAAGCCTCAGACCCGCCTTTCCTTGGGAGTAGATGGAGGAATCAGATTCGAGAATCGTATATGGATTCCTGAAGACTCACCACTGAAGGAACGTATCTTAAAAGAAGCTCATGGTTCTAAGTACACAGTGCACCCAGGGACTATTAAGATGTTTAAGGACATGCAGAGGTTTTTCTGGTGGTCAGGGATGAAGAGAGACATTGCAGCTTATGTGGCCAGTTGTCTTACATGCCAAATGGTGAAGGTTGAACATCAACGACCTGTTGGACTTTTACAGTCTATAGAGATTCCGGAATGGAAATGGGATCAGATCACCATGGATTTTGTGGTGGGTTTACCAAGGACCAAGAGAGGTCATGATGCAATATGGGTTGTGGTGGATCGCCTTACCAAGTCAACACATTTCCTTGCACTGAAAACCACTGCCAAAGTGACAGACTTAGCTGAGTTGTACATTCAGGAGATAGTGTGTTTTCATGGCGTACCCAGTTCCATCATATCTGATAGAGATCCAAAGTTTACTTCCAAACTGTGGAAACAGGTTCAAGAGGAACTTGGTACGAGGTTAAAGTTCAGTACCGCTTATCACCCCCAGACGGATGGATAGTCAGAAAGGACAATCCAGACTTTAGAGGATCTTTTGAGGGCTTGTGTGCTCGATTGGGGTGGATCATGGGAGCAGTACTTACCTCTAGCAGAGTTTGCATACAACAATAGTTACCAAGCCAGTATCGGGATGCCTCCATATGAAGCTCTATACGGGAGACCGTGTCGGTCACCACTTCACTGGGATGATGTTGGTGAGAGGACCTTGTTGAGGTCAGATGAACTCCAAGTGTATGCTGATAAAGTTGCTTTGATCAGGCAAAGGCTAAAGAGAGCCCAGGATCGACAAAGGTCGTATGCTGATGCAAAGAGGACTGATGTGCATTTCACTGTGGGCGAGCATGTTTTTCTGAAAATCCGACCGCTCCGAGCTATAGCTAAAAATAGAGGAAAGTTGAGTCCCCGATATGTGGGTCTATTTGAGGTTTTAGAACGGATTGGCGAGGTGGCTTATCGTTTGGCGTTACCCCCTCAATATAGTATGATGCATGATGTGTTTCACGTGTCCAATCTGAAGCGATATGTGCAAGACCCGAGCCATGTGTTGAGCATTGAACCTATTGAGCTTCAAGGAAAGTTGTCTTATCCTGAGTTACCTTTGCGTATTATAGATACTAAGGTAAAAGAGCTCAGAAATAAGAATATAGAGATGGTAAAGGTTCTTTGGAAACACCATGGGGAGGATGAGGCTACATGGGAGCTGAAGACGGACATGGAGAAAGCATATCCTGATTTGTTTGTTTGATTGTTGAATTTTGAGGGCAAAATTCCTATAAGGAGGGGAGGATGTTATAACCTCGATTTCTCCAAATGATGTAATGAAATTATAAAGGTTCTTTTTTTAAAATAAAAATGAAATTCATGGTTGGTATGATGAATTGTTTGAATGGATTGAGTGGATTGTGTGTTTGATAACTTGTATGTTCTCTTATTGGGCCTTTGAGGCCGTGGAGCCCAATGGAAAGATTAAAAGAAAAACAAAAAGAAATGAAAAAGGGAATTTCATTTAATAAAGGAATATATGAGGAAAATAAAGAGAAATGATTTTAAGGCTAAAAGGTATTTTCCCAAAATAGGATTTCGAGTTAAAAGGGTTCCTTGGGGTTCAAGGAACTCGGGATAATTAGATAATGACAAAAGAGATAAGGAATATGTGGAAAATAAAATTAAATTAGAGTTAACTTGAAACTGAAGTAAAGGGCTCGTTTCCTTTGGATAATGACCCCAATTTTTGTACAAGGGAAGATAAAAATATAAACGAGTTTTCCTCAAAATTTGAGGAAAAACGGAGTTAAGGATTGGGAGTTATTGAATTTTCAAGTTATAATCAAAATAGTATTTTCCTTGAATATTTAGGAAATTGTTTTCCTTTTTAGTTTAAGCATGGATGACGCTAACCGTTGGATTTTAAACCAACGGATCGCGATCATCGTCTAGAGTCCCAGAGGGACTCGGACTGTAGCGCGGACAGGGGATTTTCCCCTCACTTTCCTGACCAATGCAGTGCATGTGCACTCGCGTTTTGTGTCCCATTGGGATCGGGAGGTCCGGGAGAAGGATCTAGACCTAGGTTTTGATGGGTTTCGTGGTGTTTTCTAGAAACGCCCAATCGGGCCAAAGTCGGGGACGGCGGCAGGGTTGGGAAACCCTAGAGAGGCCCTTGTACCCTATAAATAAGGGTCCTTCGAGTCGAGAGCACCTTCACGAACTCAAACGGCGGCTTCTTGACCCTCGACTCACTCTCTCCCTCTCAATTGCCTTAGCTCCGGCGAGAGAGCCGCCGCGGCTCCGCCGCGTTCAGAAGAGTAGAGGTTGAGGAAGAAGAGGTACAGTTGCCGTTAGATCAAGATCTAACAGTCGGCCGAGGTGAAGCGAAGGCGGTTGGATCGCGGAACATCGTAGATTTGCATATCTGACGGTGCGAGAGAGGACGCGGATGAACCTAGCAACGTTAGGTCATGACCGTTCGATCGTGATCGGACGAGCGGATCCAAGTTTGCGGCGACGCTAGGATCGTGGACCACCGTGGTCTCAGGCGATCCAACGGACCAGGGCGACAACGCGCGCGTGCGCTCAAGTGAGTGGGAGCGGCTAACGCTGGGCGTCGGATCAAGCGCGGACTAGGGTGGGCACACCGATCGAACGGTTGTCAATTTTCGGTAAGGTTCTATCTCTAACGAATAATCAGAAAAAGTACTTTTTCTTGCAAAATTCGTAGTAATTGCTAGGATTATCTAATGAGAAAACTTTGTATATGAAAGTTGCATAGAAAAATGCAAGGAACACGATAAAAATAATTCCAGAACCTAATTCTACTTTGTTTAGCAAAAGTACTTTATTTGACTAAAATTTGATGAGAAACCCTAATTGCATGTTGAGAGGGTAATTTGGTAATTTAACAAGTCAAATCGTTAAGTTTGACTCTGATAATGTTAATGATAGTTTAATTTGCTATTTGATTGCAAAAAAATGCTTAACTTGGAATTATGATGTTTAAAAGGAGGATAATTTACATGGAAACCCTAATTTGGGATAAAAAGAGATAAAAACCATATTTTTTTAGGAAATAAGGAAATCAGTTGTAATAAAGGAAATTAAATGAGAAATTAGGAGTTTTATGAAGATTGATAAATTAAGGATGGTAATGATGAAAGAAGAAGTAAAACCCTAATTTCTAGAAGAAACCCTAATTATGAAATTAGAATCCTAGTTTGAATAATGAAAGTGGATCAATATTAATAAAAGGAAATTGTTCTTTTATTTCAGGTTTTGCTTGTTAATAGGGTTTCTCTTTCTATCTTGAAAAGTGCAATTAAAAGGTATGTGGTTACTTATGGTTAACCGTTTAGGTTTCCTGATGTTTTCCGAACGTTTTATCGCTTGAATGCAACTAAACTGCTTGGATGTTCATATTGCAAATATAATGTGGCTATGACTATCACTTAATGTGTATACCTATAAACTCAGATCTTGGTTCTCTTTGTGGCAAAATAGCTAACCTAGTACATGGCTACCTATGGGTAGGTCATCAGGTTAGAGAACGACCTAGTACATGGCTACCTATTGGGTAGGTCCATCAGGTCTATGGATGACCTAGTACATGGCTACCCATTGGGTAGGTCCATCAGGTCAATGGTTGACTTAGTACATGGCTACCATGGAGGTAGGACCATCAAGTCATAATGAGTTAGATATTGGACTATCCTCGGATAGTGCCATGCGACTCTATACCTAAAAGAGAGGTGATATCCATGTCCACTACAGGGACAGCCCAGAGTTTGTGAATATGTATGGATTGAGTTATATGGTTTAAAACGTAATCCTGCTTGTTAAATCATTAATTGAATGATTATGTTGTTAACTTAGTTGAACAATTATCTGCTTCTCCCCACATACCAGCTTCGGCTGATCGTTGTTTTTGTTTGTCGGCGTTTTAGGTAAAATCCTCAAAAGCACAAACAGTCTAGCGGCATATTGTGAATTCAAGAACTAAAGAACAAGGAGGAATTAAATAGAGTGGTTAAGTTGTGGTTAGAAGATAGTTCCCCACTTTTCAAGGTATGCAAAGGAAAAATTTTATTACCATTTTTTCAGTATAGTCTGTTAGAATTTAATAATTATTTATAGTTATATGTTGAACCTTTGATCCAGAATTAATGAGTGCGGCTTTATCCTCTTGGTCTCCCTTGATTGGGGATTACTGAAAGGTGAGGTCGTAACACAGTCACATGTGTTGAAAACACATCATTTTCTCATCTTTTCTTTTATCATATTTACAACTTTATTGAACAGGGATCACCTCCCTTGTTCTCTTTATCATCATATAAGGGTCATACTTTTACTTCCTCATATACACATACTGATCTGAATTCATATCATATCCCTCTTTCTTGTACTTAAGATATGATACATTTATCCATACCATATTTCCAATTTCATGATACTCATTAGATTGTCTCAGAATGATTGCTTGATCAGGGCAATCAAAAAGATATCAATCTAAGAGTTTCCATACTTACTTTATCATCAATAGTTGTATACCTGATCAGGGTTTACAAGTACTGAGATCAAGTAGTATGCACTTACATGCTATCATATTTCTTGCTTTTCATATTATCATAACATAAGATTTAACATTTTTGGATTTTATCCAGGCATCTCTTCTATACCTCTTCCTCTTTCATAGAGGTAAGATCAATATAGAGTATTTAAAAGAATATTGAACAGAATTCAAATTCTAGTTCTCATCATTTCTTCCCTATATAGCAACCAATAGGGAAAACAAAATCAACAATCCTTTTTTTTATAACAAAAAGGGTTTAGTGTACTCAACATATACACATTTATAACATACCTTGTACTCATATCATGGTCTTACTAGTCTTATTACTGAAGCAAAAACTAAGCCATAGAATCTTACAGGTGAAAGGTTAAGACCTTTACACTTACTTATTGGCTACTGCCCTGGTATACTAGGCATTTATTGCACTATTAGTACCAAAACTTGGCTTTTTAGAACCATTAGGCAAATGTCTCTAAAATTATAGAGACCATTCCCTACTTCTCAGCTTATTGCCCCTTCTTGGGCACTACCATCACAGATTTATTATCTGTCTGAACTCATGGCAGAGTGCACTTTCTTGCCATAAGTTAATCTTTTCCACATTTTCCCTTGTTCCCACATGACTAATTCATTCAGGAACTCTTTTAAAGCTCAAGCTTTCTGTATTAAGGACTGATAACCTAGGTTATAGGCCTAGCATCCAGTCCACTCATATGCATTATTGTTTCCCAAATCTTCCCAACAAGAGAATGATCATAGGATTCTCTATCCTGACCAGGTCTTAATGGGGATTCTCAGGCACTCATTCTATTCTTGCATGATCCCTTGCACCTCTTCTTGGTGCAACAACATTGCTCTCAGCAATGTTTTCCTTGTGTTCTCCAGTCATTTTAAACTTTACCCTTTCTCTGCACAAGCAGAAATCATTATAGGGTATACTGGAGGACACTAACACACACTCGATACCTTAGTCCTATGTCTCTGTAGACTCAACGAACCTAGAGCTCTGATACAACTAATTGTAATGACACACGCCATTATTAAGATAACAAGTGTCATTAACAATAATAAAACATGCGAAAGCGATCATCACCAGCGGATTACTGAAAATCACTAAAAAATTTAAAACTTTTTGCAAAGAGATCCTCACATAGGAAATCTTTTCTATCAAGAACCATTGTATAACATTTATATTCTAGTTCAAACGTACATAACATGTACCATCTCTTTTCAGAGACTACATCATCAACTGCCTTATAAACATTATATACAGACAGTATACGAATCTCGGGGCATCAAGCCAAAACCTTAGATTGATGTATTAAAACACTGACTAAAAACTCCAAGGACCTGAGAGTACAGAGATGACACATAGGACTTTCTAGCTACATAACTTGACAGACAGTATCTCCACCTGATATCTTACTGTTGTCCAGGCTATAGCTTTCCTTTTCCTGCAAAAGAGTATCTGCTTCTTTGTCCGCGTCCACCTAAAATGTTGGATCCCACGGGGGTGAGACAATTATAAATTGCTCCAGCGAGAGATATAACTCTCTGCCAAAACATTATTATTGCAATTAAGGATATAAAACTGGGCAGATGATGAGCAGTTTAAAGCATTCTCTTAATAAGGAATAGGAAGAACATGTATATCATTTATCCTCCATATTATACCATCATATCAAACTTCTCTTATGACACTCATTATCATGATATGTCACCCATGAGACATTCTTGTTTCAACTTATTGGCCTAAGCCAATCTGCTAAACAAATTCCGGTTATAATGGACATGAGAGTGTACATCATCATGTCTTATTCAGGCATTGGTCTATACCAATCCTATATAAGTATTCCAGGCATTGGATTACACCAATCCTGTACAACTAGTACAAGCATTAGATTTATATTATTCCTGTGTATCCATTCCAGGTATTGATCTATGTCAATCCTGTGCAACCATTCCGGGTATTGATCTATGTCAATCCTGTGAAACTATTCCAGGTATTGATCTATGTCAATCATGTGCCACCATTCCAGGTATTGGGTTATTACCAATCCTGTGTTATTATTCCAGGTATTGATCTATGTCAATCATGTGCATTCCAGGTATTGGGAGTTAGTCAATCCTATGTTATTATTCGAGGTATTGATCTATGTCAATCCTGTGCATTCCAGGTATTGGGAGTTAGCCAATCTTGTGTTATTATTCTAGGTATTGGGAGTTAACCAATCCTGTGCATTTCAGGTATTGGGAGTTAGCCAATCCTGTGTTATTATTCTAGGTATTGATCTATGTCAATCCTGTGCATTCCAGGTATTGGGAGTTAGCCAATCCTGTGTTATTATTCCAGGTATTGGGAGTTAACCAATCCTGTGCATTCCAGGTATTGGGAGTTAGCCAATCCTGTGTTATTATTCCAGGTATTGATCTATGTCAATCTTGTGCATTCCAGGTATTGGGAGTTAGCCAATCCTATGTTATTATTCCAGGTATTGGGAGTTAACCAATCATGTGCATTCCAGGTATTGGGAGTTAGCCAATCCTGTGTTATTGTTCCAGGTATTGGGAGTTAACCAATCATGTGCATTCCAGGTATTGGGAGTTAGCCAATCCTGTGTTATTATTCCAGGTATTGATCTATGTCAATCCTGTGCATTCCAGGTATTGGGAGTTATCCAATCCTGTTTTATTATTCCAGGTATTGGGAGTTAACCAATCCTGTGCATTCCCGGTATTGGGAGTTAGCCAATCTTGTGTTATTATTCCAGGTATTGATCTATGTCAATCCTGTGCATTCCAAGTATTGGGAGTTAGCCAATCCTGTGTTATTATTCCAGGTATTGGGAGTTAACCAATCCTGTGCATTCCAGGTATTGGGAGTTAGCCAATCCTATGTTATTATTCTAGGTATTGATCTATGTCAATCCTGTGCATTCCAGGTATTGAGAGTTAGCCAATCCTGTGTTATTATTCCAGGTATTGGGAGTTAACCAATCATGTGCATTCCAGGTATTGGGAGTTAGCCAATCTTGTGTTATTATTCCAGGTATTGGGAGTTAACCAATCCTGTGCATTCCAGGTATTGGGAGTTAGCCAATCATGTGTTATTATTCCAGGTATTGATCTATGTCAATCATGTGCTGTTATAACCCCAATTTTTGGGTTCAAGTGGTGAGAAATATAATTTCTCATATTAAAAATGTTTGAACAAATAATCATATGTTGGGTTGAGAATATTGGATTTCGTTTAAAATAGCCTTTTTGTTTGATTTGTGGGCTTTACTGGCTATTGGGCCCAATAACAAGGAAATAACAAAGAAAATTCAATTAGTGAATGAATAATTGAATAATTGAAAAAAAGAAATATGTGGAAACCTCTAGAAGGCAAATCCAAAAAGGATTTCGTGCCTCTTGGGTTCCTTGGGTTCCAAGGAGTACAAAGTTGCATAGAGAAAGCAATAAGAAAAGAAAAGATTAATTAAGTATTTCTTTATTAAGAAAGAAATTGGAAATAATGTTAATATGTGGAAAACAAGTGAAAAGAGATATAATTGAGTTATCCTTTGTGGATTTTCGTATCCCAAGGATTACTAATGGTTAAAGGGAATACCAATGAGGAAAATAAAAGAGAAATAAAGAAATATTCTCAAAAAGAGTTATTTTAATGAGAAATAAACAAGATATTGTGAAATTATGCATAAAGATGCATCTAGAAGGATAATAAGTATCCAATGAAAAGAATTTCGAAATAATTGAATTTCTTGGGATCCAATGAGTCCCAATGAAGAAAAAGGAAAGAGAAAATACAAATAATACAAGAAGATGTGTGTTATTTAATTAAAAGTTCACATATAAGTCCTTATTAAGAAAAATAAGGAAAAAGGGAATTGCGTGCACAAGATTAATGATCAAGATAATTCTAGATCAGAGATAATTCCAATTTAAGATGGTGGGAGAAAATCCAGATGTTTCCAAGATACCTTGTGGCTTAAGTAATTATTTGATAAATGTTTAAGTTTTATTTTGGAAATCAAGTGTCATAAAGGTATGGGAGCAATTTGAGTTAATTTTTAGATCTAATAAAAGGAAATACCATGTTTTGACTTCTCCTAAATTTTGGTACGAAAAGAGTCTATGAGGAAAAAGATATAATAATGTTTCTTTTTTTGGAGTTTAATCAAAAAGAAAGGGAAACTTTCCTTCCTTCTTGTTTCCTGGTGGTGATCGAAGGCCTGTAGTCTCGTGCCTGTATGAGAGATGTGTGGGGAGAAAGTTGATTGGCCAGTCTATAAAAGAGGGTTGTATGGGCTGTGTTGCGCAACGATCAGTATGATCCCAGATCCATTATAGACCTGCACCATAGCTAAGACCTCCATGTTCTCCTCCTCCTTCCACCATTTTCCATGGATGTTAAGGTCCGGCGTGGTGGCTGAAGTCACGAGAGGGAGTAGAGAGGGAGGTCGCAGCCGTGGGACAGACCGTGCGGTCATCCATGTCCCAGGGTTGGCCATCGAAACCTGACCCTAGGTCGAAGGACCTGTTGCAACCGCTACAGTTGTGGAGAACAGCTCAGCCATCTCTGGTCGAGGAACCCCTCCGCCGAGGGTCATGCTGGGTCCGATAAGGGTCTGTGGAGGTGCAGATGCCCTCCTCATGCTTGCCTCATGTCGCCAGCGCCGGAGGAAGGAGGCCTGCGCGCACGACATCGCTGCTGCGGAAGCAGGTCGCGACGAAGAAGAAAGGAAAAAGAGACATTGGACCGTTTTGCCCCTCCGCGGGGTTAAATAATCGCCAACTTAACCGAGGGCAAAAGCGTCATTGTGTTATGTTTGCAATCAGCTAGCGTCGCATGGCAAGGGTGACGTGGCACTTCTGGATTGGCCCAAAATAGGTAATTTTACTAAAATCATATCTATTTATTCGTAGATCGGATCAAAACAAGTTATATATGAAACTTGATCCTCAGAACGAGGGGAATTCAATAAAAATATGTTTATAAGCCAATTCCTCTTGCAATTTGAAAAGTAGTGTAATTTATCAACTTTAACATAATGATGATTAAAGAAACCCTACTTTGATAAGATTAAAGTGATTAATAGGGTTTAATGGATCATTAGAGTTGATATTAATCTGTTAAATTTAAAAAGGAACATTGAGTTCAAAAAGGAAGAACTTTGCACGTGATTAGTCTAATTTAGGGTTTATGTGCTTAAAAATGCATGGAATTTGAAAAGGGCATAAAGTTATCATCTTTAATGATTCAATTAAGGAAAACCCCTTAGATTTGATGATAGATGGATAATTCAAGCTGATATTAACCTGTTGTTAATAAAAGTGAAAATAGGATTTAAAAAGATGATCTTTTTATATAGTTGGTTTAATTTAGGGTTCTATGTACATGAATATGCCTTAATGGGATTAGAAACCCTAATTTATGTTGATATGAATTCTAATGGTTTTAATTGTACAAATCGAAGAATAAAATAGAAATATGATTATTCGAAGATAAATTGAGTACCAAAGATCTTTAATATGAATTATTTGGATTATTAGTGTTTCCTAGTGAATAAAAGTGGAAATAGTGATAAATAAGGTTCATATATGTGAGTTGAACTATAATGAAATATGATTTGTCAATTTGAAAGAAACCGATGATGATAATTAGCCTTAATGTTTTGGATATGACCAAAAAGGATAAAGATAATAGTTTTAGTGTAAAAGAAACATATTAGACTTAATTAACATTCAATTGTATCTATGATGCAGAAATTAAGGTTTTTGAACTAAAAGAGCATTAAAAGTGATAAATGCATAATGAAGGATAAAACCCTAATAAAACCCTAAAGTTGGCCTAGAAATCATAAGGTGGAATCCAATTGATCTTGAGGATGTTTTGAATAAAACAATGACACTTGAATGTTATGCATTATTTTTAGGATATTGTTGATTGCTTGTTAATTGTGTTGAATGTTAATGCATGGACATCAAGTTACTATGGAACATGTATGTGGTTACGATTATGAATAACCGCTTAGTTTCCTGATGGATTCCCGGATGTTTAATCGCATTGAATGCAACTAAACTGTTGAATTTTTATTTATTTCTTGCAATTATAAAGTGACTATGACTATCACATAATGTATATGCCTTCTAGCTCAATCATTAATCCCCCTCTGTGTCGTAATGGCTGACCTAGTACATGGCTACCTAGAGGCTAGGTCCATTAGGTCATGAAAGACTTTGGCTGCCTAGAGGGTAGGTCCATCAAGTCACCTTTATAGAGGTACCATATAAGTCCTTACAGGGACAACACAGAGTTCTGGATAGGTATGGATTGAGTAGTTTGGCTTAAAACGTAATCTTGGTTATTAAATGATTAATTGAATGATTACATGGTTATCATAGTTGCATGATTATTTGTTTCCCCCACATACCAGCTTCGGCTGACCGACATTTTGTTTGTCGGCGTTTTAGGTACTATGAAAAGAACAAACAGTAAAGCTACACCTTGTGAATTCAAGAATTAAAGAACAAGGAGGAACTAGTTAGAATAGTTCAGCTGAGGTTAGAGGTTTAGTTTGTTCCAAACTTTTCAAAAGTATGCAAAGAAAAATTTTATTACCATTTTCAGTATAGTCTGTTAGAATTTAATAATTGTTTATGGTTATATGTCGAACCTTTGATCCGGGATTAATGGGTGCGGCTTCAACCTCTTGGTCTCCCTTAATTGGGGGTTATCGGGAGGTGGGGTCGTAACATGTGCATTCCAAGTATTGGGAGTTAGCCAATCCTGTGTTATTATTCCAGGTATTGGGAGTTAACCAATCCTGTGCATTCTAGGTATTGGGAGTTAGCCAATCCTGTGTTATTATTCCAGGTATTGGGAGTTAACCAATCCTATGCATTCCAGGTATTGGGAGTTAGCCAATCCTGTGTTATTATTCCAGGTATTGGGAGTTAACCAATCCTGTGCATTCCATGTATTGAACTAAGTCAATCCTGTATAACCTTTAAAACTTTTTATTACCTCTCACTAGGCAACAACCATCCTCATAGCTCATAAGGCCCATAAAACACCTTGTCACCTCTCACTAGGCAACATAACATATTACTTCATGTAATACAATAGTAACACCTTTATTCCCTCAATAGGGTTAGGCTTCACTATTCATCCCAATCAGGGTTAGAGTTCAATAGCCCTGTCAATTAGGGTTTATGTTCCTGGTTAGGGTTTCATGATCTCTTTACTTAAGGATCATACCCTTAATCACCTCATGAATCATATTCATGTATGAACTTCATGCTATCATCTTCTGAACTTGATTAGGTCACATCAACCCTTCAATCAAAAACATACAACTATGATTAACATAGTGTATCAAGTCATTGGTCCTATAAGCAATTAGGGATTCATCCTTTAATTGACACTTAAGCACTTAGGTACTATTAGGATTTAAACCATTGTACCTTTATGGATTATCATTAATAATCATTATTGGATCAATAGATCATTCATCATCTTAATTCCCAAAGATTCAATCACATTGGACCTCCATTACCTAAGGTATCCAATTGAATTAGGGTTTTCAATGTTGATTCCTTCAATCATTGAATTCATGGAACCTATCATCAATTGGACCTATACTCATACTTCAATTGAGTTAAATAGGTCAACCTTCAACTGATTTGACCCTCAATTAACCCTCAATTGGTCATCAATTAGGGTTTGATTCAATTGAATTAGGGTTTGGAATCGATGATCCTTCAATACTAATCAATGTAAGACTAGTTACTTTGAAACCATTGAACCATCATCCAAATTGGATATGACCTGACCCCAAACGGTCTTGAGGTCGTTTAGATGACCTCCAAATGGTCTTGAGACCGTTTTCCCATCATATCATCAAAATCCAAGTCAACCAATTAAGGTTTGGATCATTGGATTGATCACCAAATCAACAATTTATTGTGAATCAACTTGGTATCTTTAGACCTTCATATACTTAACCATACTCAACCCTAGACCTCCAAACGATCTTGGTGTCCACCAAACGGTCTTGAGACCGTTTGGATGAGCTCCAAACAATCTTGAGACCGTTTGGCCCATCCAACCTTTGGATTCTAGTGAAAAATCATCAAGGGTTGGTCTATCGAGTTGATCAACAATTCAGCACTTAATTGCAATATGATTGGTACCTTTGGTCCTTCCATTGATCAACTATACTTGACCCCAGACCTCCAAACGGTCTTGGGGTGACCCCCAAACAGTCTTGAGACCGTTTGGGTGATCCCCAAATGGTCTTTAAACCGTTTGGGCTAATCAACCCAAAATCTCCAATTAAGCCATTGGCATTTCAGCACTGTTTTCAATTAGGGTTTTCCCAATTGAATAGCCTTCAACTCACGATTCCTTGGGAGTTAATCCCTCAAATTTGGTGAGTCATTAGACCACATCATTAGGAACAGTAATACCAAACGGTCAACCCTTGGTCAACGCACTCAAATGGTCTTGAGACCGTTTGCCCAAAAAGTTCAATTAAATCAGATTGATAATCAGCACTTAATCCAATTAGGTTTCCCTAATTGATTAGCCTTCAACTCCCGATTCCTTGGGAGTTAATCCTTCAAATTTGGAGGGTCATCAACCAACATAATTATGAACAGTAATACCAAACGGTCAATGCTTGGTCAACTCACTCAAATGGTCTTGAAACCATTTTCGCAAACAGGTCAAGTTAATCAGGTTGAAAATCAGCATTTAATTCAATTCGATTTGCCTAATTGATTGGCCTTCAACCTACGAATCCTTTGAGGTTAACCCCTCATATTTGGTGGGTCATCATCATACACAATTAGGAACAAAATTCCCAAACGGTCAACGCTTGGTCAACCATCTCAAACGGTCTTGAAACCGTTTTTGCTCAAACGGTTTCAAACTGTTTGCCCTTAAATGGTTTGCTGAAACCGCATAGCCAATCAAATTAAAACGATTTGGAGTAGCTATCAAAACCATTTGGCTTGGTACTTTTATTTGTATAAGCATCTAGGATGATGTCATCATCCCCTTCCTTCAAACAACCAAGAACATCAACCGTTCTTGATGGGATTTTCAGCAAGAAATCAAAAGTGTATCAAATTGAAGAAATCAATCAACAAAGCATAGAGAGTTGATGCAATAGCAATGTTTAAGGGTTAAAGTTATAAAACCCGCCTCCAATTGAGCTCCAAAGCTCCAATCTCACGCCATTAATGGTGGATGAAGCTCTTGCAACTCCCCCTAGGCTCGTCCTCAAGCTTTTGATTGTAAAAGTTGGCTAGGGTTGAAGAGGAGATCGAAATAAGAAGGAATCCATAATTTATTTTCGATTTCCACCATGAAATCAAGGAGAACGAAGGTCAAGGGCTTACCAACAGGTTGGGGACGTGCTCCCTGCTCCTCTCTAGCTCCTTGGTCGGTTTTGCAAGCAAGGGGAAGAAAGAAATCCGAAAACGGCCTTGGTTTGGGCTTGGAAATGGCACTTTTATAAGGAAATTGATGAGAGAGAAAATGCCTTATTAAAATGCATTTAATTCCAAAAATAGTACCACCTCTTCCTCCTTGGTTTTCTTGCATACAAAGGCAACTCAAATCCACCGAAATCCCTTCCATTATCCATGAATTAAGGGAAAAGAAAATAAGCATCTTAATCCATTATAATATTAATATCCCATATGTGAGTGGAAATTACTTTCCTTTATAATAAGGTGAGTGGAGTTTCACCTCCTTTAGATATTTTCGTTCCTTATCTTGGAAAAATAACGTCCATCCTTATTCAAAATCAACCAATAATAGTTTGGTTGAAGGCCCTTTAATTAATACATTCATTTTTGTCCTAAATTGAATTAGGGTTTCAATTAGGATTAAATCTTGATTATTTTAATATCAAGATTCTCTCTCCTCCAACTTAATTCAAATGAGGCACCCCTCTCATTTTATTTGATCTATATGATGCCAAGAAACATTAAGGACCTTATTGAAGTGGTAATTTGCATATTGAACCCTAGATTTTGGGTAAATTGCACATTACACCCAAAACTAGGTTTTAATGCACAACATTGTCCAACAAGCTCTATCTTGGTGTCCAGGATTGGGAAAACTATACCACTACATCATATTCATTCTTATGATGTCTCAACATCAGAGGAATATCTTATCTTGCAACATTTGCAATTTAACCCCTCAACTTGGGTAATTTGCACTTTAGTCCAAAATAAGCAAACATTGCTTCAACATTGTCCAAACAGGACCAAAATTGAAACGTAAGTTTCTCATGAGCCCTAATTACTTTTCATAAGATAAGATTAAGCATATAATCATCTTTCTTAATCAAAACACCTAGGGTTAAAGCATAACCCAGGTCAGGTATGTTATAATTTGATATTCTATCTTCAATATAAATATCTTGGTCATGACAAGATAACCCCTTTGAGGCATATTATTTTTAGAACAACTAACATATCAGCCTAACAACAACATATTACTTTAAAGAATCACAAGTCTTATCGGCCATCCATGTTATGGTGCAAACATATGTGCCAACTTGGATATCTTATAGATATCAGGCTGCCATATTCTTAGCATTAGGTGAAAGGTTAAACACTTAAGATAATAGTAGTCCTAATCAGTAAATCAACCTAAAAGGATAGGAGTTCATATGTTTTAGTTTCCATACGTATACCCTTGTATCGGGTTAGGGTTTCCCACAAACCAAAATCGGTTTGTGCATATTGGTTTCATCATCTTCAAGCTCAAACTCTTCATCCATAACTACTCTAGTTCATGGAAAAAATATGTATATATTCATTAGAACTCATAGAACCATCATTCAAATAAGAAAATCAAAGTAGAAAAGGAATCACCAAGTATTACATGATAGAAAGTGAATAATAATAAAATTGGGTTCAAGTTATATAACCTGCCTCATGATAAACTCAAGAGCTTCAAGCTTCAAAGATCCACGTTCCAAGGTTGAATATGACTTATAAAAAGTCCAAGACTTGATCACAACACTTCTCTATGAAACAAGATATCATAGTTAGGAACTTGGTGAGGAAAGAGAAAAGGAAAGGATCATGATCCAAGAAGCATAGTCTTTCCAAGGTTGAAGACGATCATGGATTCACCTTAGGCAAGATGCTCACCCTTCTCTTTGTTCCTTGAGCTCCTAGGATCGTACTCTAAGAAAATAAGTAGTAAAGGAGTCGAAAGGTTTACTAGGAGGTGAAAAGAGAGGTATATATAGTTAAGGTTCGTGAAAGAGAGTGTGTATAAGGTGTCATCGCTATGTGCACTTAAGTAACACGTGTCCATGCATGGTAACTTCATGCAACCATAATTATATTAACATGCAAAACTCTTGAGGATAATCCATAGGCATTATATCGGCCATTTGGGAATCTTTCTTGATAAGATATCATCACCCAATCTTGCATTATGTGCAAATCGATACCACTTTTGCAAGGAACATGCAAACCATTAGACTTCACCTACATGAGGTGCTTAGCCCATCATCAACACCTTTAAAGGTTAAAAAACTAGCATGGGACCTCCTCTATGGCTTCCAAGATGATAGGAACTCCCATATACACTTCAAAACTCAATACAACCTCATCTAGGGTTCAAGACACTCAACACTTCTTTGGTTCTTTCACATCAAAGAGTGTTATCATTCAACCAAGACTCAAACAAAGTGCCCCCTTCTTTTTATTTCCTCTAGTTGATACTAAGAGAGAGAAGAAACATTCTAGAGGTGATAGATTGCACATAAACCCTTCATTTGGGTGAACTTCAATTCTTACCAAAGTTATCATATAAGGCACAAACAATTTGCAAATAAGTTCAAAATTGAGAAATAAACTCTTCTCAAGTCTGAATTAATTTTCAAAGTATTAAGATAAGGTTCTAAGCAACTTACTTAAGCAAAGATTCTACGGTTATCCCAAAACCCAGGTCAGGGGTGTTACAGTTTTTATACAAGCATACATGATTTATGATTATATGTATGAAATCCATATATATATAATTTTTGCACATTTCCATTTTTATGTTTTGTTTATTTAAGATTGTAGGGAAATATGGTGATAGAGATGGCTGTAGAAAAAAAAATTCTTGCCATATTCCCGATAAATAGTAGATCATGTCAACAACTATGGATTGGGAAGGAAGGTTTCAAGGCATACCTGGTCCTTGAGCAAGTCTAACAACTGCCCTTGCATTGGCATGCTTCTTTGGAAAGCAACACCCGGATGGTTGTCGGTGGCGGCCTCCTAGTGTAGCACCATAGACAGAGGTTGAAGATGTCCTCCTACCATGTGGCAACAAACTCCATGCCTCTACATAGTCCATGTGGGCCACCGAGAACTTCTGTCATTCTTTTGAAACTGACAAGAAGGAGTTGTCCCTTCAATATCAATGTGCTAGCATCGATTTCTCTCTCTTGTACTCTCTCCCTTATTATATCTCCCTTTTATGGGTAGGACTTGCTCGGGATCTCACGTTACCACAACTGTGAGTGGACAAAAATTGTCAGAGCCTATTGTTGCGTCTTCTAAAAGCTTTAACTATCCCTCCATTTATAAGAGGGGGAAAACATTTATAAGAGTTGTTTCATGGATTCGCAAGAGAGTACTTGGGTTCTCCCAATAAATAAAAAGTGTATCATGCCTGAATCTAACTGATGTTTGTGGTGGTGGAGGAACCAGATCCTAAAAAATAGGGATTCTACTTGTAAGATATCTAATGAAACCATAGATGGAAATGAGATCTCATTCAAAGAGAAAGATAGAAAATATATGGACAAAGAGAAAGATAGCAAATATATGGAGTTTCTTTTTTTATTCTATATGGATGATCTGACCCGCAAGGGCCATGATTAGAAATTATTTGATCATCTTTCTCCAAAGAAGAAGCAAAACATTAGGCTAGGGTCAGGGTTTCTAGATCAACTGGGAGTCAAAGAGACATAATTTCATGGATTTTCTGGAAGCTGCAAACTATGAGCCAGTCTATTTACTACTGAACCAATTGGTTCACATGTGAAATGGTTGATTCAGCACTTGAATCAGATGGTTCACATTATTACCTACTCACAAACATACTGGATTTAATGTGACTATTAATGCATAACATGACATCAGAATCAATCCTTCATTCAACCTTATTGATCATTAAACCGGGTTGTGGCATCCAACTCTCATAAACATGATTTACTTAAGTAGAAGCGATCAAATGCAGCGGATTACTAAAAAATCACTAAAAATTAAAACCTTTTACAAAGAGATCCATACATTAGAAAACCCTTTCAAAAAGAACCAAAGTAATTTGATTACATTCTGGTTCACAAGTACATGTCTTGTATCATTCCTTCTCGAGGATCACATACATCAATTGCCCTGTTAAAACTATAAATAGGCAGCATAAAAACATTGAGACATCAAGCCAAAATCTCATATTGGTTCATTAAACTAACTACTGACTCCGAGGACCTGAGAGTACAGAGACGACACATAGGACTCTATATACAAGGCATGACAGCTAGTGTCTCCACCTGGATGTCACTACTGTCCCTGATGCTGCTGCTGTTCTTCACCCACTGTGGGGTTTCTGCTTCTTCTTCTACGTCTACCTAAAAAGTTGGATCCCACAGGTGCGGGCTCCGATCTCCAAAACACGATATAAACTCAGCGGAAGCATTCGATTTAGCAACGGAATACGAAAAATCACCGGAAGTTAAAACTTTTTAAGACAATATCTTGAAATCAAAAACTTCCTTTATAAAAACAATATAACAAGTTACATCTCTGTTAAATCACTTCTTGAGTGATTATACACAACCAGATACAAAATCTCAAGATTCGAACCAAAATCTCAGTCCAGATAACTCCAAGGAACTGAGAGTACAGAGATGACATAAGACCAATGAACTATAAGACTCAGCAGTCAGTATCTCCACCTGAGATTCACTGCTGCTCCTAGTGTTGCTGTTGCTGATACTGATCACCTGCAGAATGGTTCCTTCGTCCTCGACGACCACCTAAAAATTTGAAATCTACGGAGTGAGATAATTTTAAATAATTGTCCCAGCGAGAGTTATAACTCTCCACTAGAAGCTTTATATAGCAATCAAAGAACAGTATAAGCAATAAAAGCTTTTAAGGTAATCAACAGCAGATTGACATTAAGCAGAAAGTCAACATTTAAGAACATGTGTACTATGCAGTGTAACATCAATCAAGTATCTCGTAGTTCAACCTAAGCAGATATACTACGCGGTTGATTATGTTTTACAAACATTATTATGCCCTGCGGAGATGAGTTATACCGCTCATACTCCAACCGATCACTGTTAAGTCGCATCGGTATCATACCTAGGTCATCAAAAGAGTCGGATTCTTATGACCTCATCTTCCTCAGTCAGAGTGAGGATAAACATGCAGGACATCTTGTGTCTCTGCTAATATAGCTCACCAGAGTAATCTGGTACTTCGCTATTAGAGTCACAGTGGCATTCTGTACTCTCTTCGTCATCTAAAGATTTCTTGTTTATCTCTCATCGATGCGGTATAAAGGATTTCCTCGAGATTACAACATAAACATATAGTGAAGGGTTGATGGATTAAGATACATCTACATCAATTCCTACACTAGGATGTAAGGATTTACACATCCATATTCCCCCACATACTCAAAAGTATGTGATCCAGGAGTTCCCTTAGGAAAACCTATTTCACCATCATTTGGTTTCTGACAATGATGGATCTATGATCAGGGCTCTACATGGTATGATTATACTTGATTAGTTAGGTACATTTCAGTATTCTTTTAACATCATACATGTTCTCAAACATTAAACATTAGCATGGCAGCTATGAAAATAGAATACTAAATGTAACAGGTCTAACTCACATCAGATATCATTTCTCAATTATCTCATCACAAGTCATCTTATAAGCATGACCTTGATGATATACATGGCTCTTATAGCCTAACAATCTCATAAGATGCCACTTACTGGAGAATAGGGTATTTCACTATTCATAAAGCTAATAACATGCTTTCAATGAATATAGTATCATAATCCATAACTGGATATGATCATCCTCATATAGGAACCTGCATAGTTAATTCAACTGATAACAGTAAACAATTCATTTCAAGATTTGAACCTTCATACTCTTACAAGAGTTAGGTTCCCTGATTTTCTTATCAATTAGGGTTTACTATTCACATTATATGTCATCATCCTAAAATTAGGGTTTACTATTCACCTCATGGTGAATTGAACTCATAACATCATCATATATGAGAAACATCATCATATATGAGAAACATCACCATTGATGCCCTTAGATAAGATTAAGATTCGTCAATTATCATAATTAGGGTTTCCATGATCTCACATAGGTGGATCATACCCTAATCTTGCATATTTATGCACATTGAAGGTATTTTACTTGAGTTTCAACCATAAATGGTACTTTCTCTCTCCTCTTACTTAGTAGATGGTGATTACACCACTCTAGATTAGGTTGGGTCAAGTCCTCATTGACTATCATAAGCCAAATCATCATTATCATGTGATTAGGGTTTGATTAAAACAAGGTATCCTTCAATTAAACCTTTTAGGGGTATTTTGGTAAATTACTCCATTGATCAGCATCATGGGTCAATTCATTAGTCACTTAGTCCCTTAATGTCCTAGGGTACCTTTAGGGTTTAGATTAGATCACCATAGAACCAATTACACCTTCAATTGATTAAGTAAAAACAACCTTGAAAATCTCCAAACGGTTTCAACCTTCAACCTTCAACCTCCAAACGGTCTTAGGTTGTCCCCAAACAGTCTTGAGACCATTTGGAAGAAACCCCAAATGGTCTTGAGACCGTTTGGGTCCTTCAACCCAAAACTCACCAAGATCTATCCTTGAAATCAGCAAATCAACCCGATTAGGGTTTTAGGGGGTTGAAGTGCCTTCAACTATTGATTGGTTTGGAATTAGGTTATGATTCTTTGTAGGAATTAAATTCAACATGTTACCAACAGACCCTTAAATGGTCATCCCTTGGTCAACCCTATCAAACGGTCTTGAGACTGTTTGATTTCAAACGGTCTTGCAAGACCGCATGAGATCAAACGGTTTGAGACCCTTTGATTTCAAACGGTTTGCAACCGTTTGGACCCAAAAGGGTCCAAGGTCATTTGACGAAGTTATCTAGGAATTCACGTCCATCATCTTCAACCTCTGTTCAGGTCGGTTACTCTACGGTTTGCTTGCAAAAGTGCAACGAAGAAAGGGGGTAGAAGAAGAACTAAGCTTAAATTGCAAGAACATAGATATGCATAATAAAGCAAGGAGTTTAGAGTTATAAAACCTGCCTCAAATGTTGTTTCTAGAGCTCCAAGCTTCCAATCTTCAAGCCTTTAATGGCGTCTTGAGTTCCACAAGTCGGCCAAAGAAGTTTCTCCAAGAAAAGGTTGGGGAAGGTCGGCTAGAACAAGAAACCTAAGTAAATTAACCATAGAACCAACCTTATACAAGGATTCCCTCTAAGAATCCGAGCTAGAAGATGGTTTTCTTCTCACCTTAGTACAAGTTGATCGTCTCCTTGAGTTCTAGAGCTCTGCCTTGGTCGGTTGAGCAAGATGAGAAGTGAAGAAGAGAAGAGGATACGTTTACTTGGTTTGCAAAGGAAGAGGCTTATATAGCTTAGGTTAGTTTTCACCATAAGGACCTCTAGTTTATGGATTTCTCATCTAGGTCCCTCCTTCCTTATAAGGCACGTTCAAGCTATCATACTTAAGAAAAGCCCATCAAAAGTCAAGATGTAAGGGTAGAGAAAACCAATTATGCAAACTAAAGTACATATATAGAGGGTCTCCATACTCATACTAGGTGAATTTTATGCACAAATATCATTCTTCTTATCTGATTATTCATTGATGTGCCCCTTTCATCATTTCTACTTTAAATGATGTCAAGAGTCATAAAAGATATTCTAGAAGGTGTATTTTACAAATTGCATCCCACATTTTGGGTAAATTGCACTTTACTCCAAGATTAGGGTTTTTAAGCACATGGATCATTCCACAAGCTGCATCTTGATGCCCAAGCTTGGGAAATCCATCATACTTCATCATTTTACTCATATGATGTCTCAACATCAAAGGAACATCTTAACCTATGAAAATTGCAAGTTAATCCCCTTAACTGGGTAATTTGCACATAGGTCCCTACATTACAAAACAATACTATAACTTTGTTTAAAAGGACCAAAATTGAAAGTATATGTTCCTGAGGAACTTAATTACATGTCAGAGAGTAATCAAAAGTATATAATTACATATTTAGGCAAAACAACTAGGGTTAGTTTATAACCCAGGTCAGGGATGTTACAACGGGGGTGAGACAATTGAAATTGTCCCAGTGAGAGATATAACTCTCCTCCAGAAATATTATTATTGCAATTAATGGAATAAAACTAAGTAGAAGAATCATAAGTATTTAACAACAGATAAATCAATTATCTAAGGATATTAGTGCAATGTTCTTCTTCAAACGAATTCAACTTGTAACTTGATAAAGCAGTATGTCATTTATCCAATAAGGAATATGAAGAACATGTATAACATTTATCCATCTTAAGATATGCTAAATAAGGTATCATCAACCAGTGATTCTCGTATTTCAACCTTAAGAAAATATGCTACACGAGTGATTACATTTTTTAAGCATACTTAAGCCCTGAGGAGATGAGGTATACCGCTCATTCTCCAACCAACCATTGCAAAATCGAAATCGGTACCATACATAGGTCAATGGAAGAGCCGGATTCCCATGACCTCATCTTCCTCAGTCAGTGTAAGGATCAAAATGCAGGACATCTTGTGTCTCTGTTGAATACCTTTCCAGGGTATCCTGGCAACTTCGCTATTAGAGTTACAGTGGCGGCTGTACTCTCTTCACAATCGAGATATTTCATATTTATCTCACATTGATCCGACATTAACATTATCGGGAGATTCGTGTTACATCCATCCCGGTATCGGTATATTAGTGATACATCCATCCCGACATATATAATGAAGGATTGAGAGATTTAATGTTTATATCACATCAATTCCTCCATTAGGGCATAAGGATATTCGCGCCCATAACCCCCACATACTCAATTGTATGCCCTCCAAGAGTTCCCGTAGGAAAACCTATTTCACCATCACCAAAATACTGACGGTGATGGATCTATGGCCAGGGCTCTACATGATAAGATTTCACTTGATTAGTTAAGTACATTACCATATTCTTTTAACATCAGTCAGGTTTTCAAACATAAATCATTATAAAAAATGCTATAAAGAATGAGTACTACTTCTATCAAGTCCTTTTCAAATCTTTATAAAACATTGGGATCTCAATCCCTTGTCACATCAGGGTATTCTCATCCCTTAACATCTCATCATTATGATTATGGAATATGGTTATTCAAACCCTCAATTCATCAAGAACACTTATTACCACTTATCAAGTAGCTAATATCTTCAGGTCATCTGACCAAGGTAAACATGATACTTGCAATATAGGTATCTCATATGGCTCTTAAAGCCCATTAATCTCTTGTTACCTCTCACTAGGTAACACAACATATTATGGATTACAAGGCCCATAAACAATTTCATTAATAAAACATCATAGCTCATACCTGGCTATGTCCAACATCTCATGATACATGCATGATTAGTGCACATGATAACAGTTATATCTATTACATATCAACACTATGCAATGTAAGAATAACATCACTATTTCTTCATTAGAGCTAGGATTTCCCAATTCATGTCAATTAGGAATACTCATCCCATTGCCCAAATTAGGGTTATGGTTTATCAACATATTACCCAAAATTAGGGCTTCACATACCTTTACTCTATATCAGGGTTAGGATTTCATATCAAGGTTTCATATTTCATTACATAGCATCACCTTAGGTTAGAGTGTCACATCACTTCATTGCATTAAGGTTTCACTTAACATAACCCTCGATTAGGGTTTCACATCACGTCTCTATATTAGGGTTTCATTTGACATCACCCTTAATTAGGGTTTCATATGACATTAGCCTTAATTAGGGTTTCTCATGACATCACCCTCAATTAGGGTTTCACATAACATCATCCTTAATTAGGGTTTAATATGACATATATCACCATTAATTAGGGATTCATTTGACATCACCCTCAATTAGGGTTTCTCATAACATCATCCTTAATTAGGGTTTCATATGACATTACCCTTAATTAGGGTTTCTCATGACATTGCCCTTAATTAGGGTTTCATATAATATCACCCTTAATTAGGATTTCTCATGACATTACCCTTAATTAGGGTTTCTCATGACATCACCCTCAATTAGGGTTTCTCATGACATTACCCTTAATTAGGGTTTCTCATGACATCACCCTAAATTACGGTTTCTCATGACATCACCCTCAATTAGGGTTTCATATGACATCACCCTTAATTAGGGTTTCTCATGACATTACCCTTAATTAGGGTTTCTCATGACATCACCCTCAATTAGGGTTTCACATAACATCATCCTTAATTAGGGTTTCATTTGTAACTTTTCCCAAATTAGGGTTTTATGCAACTTTACCCAGAATTAGGGTTTCATATAGTATTACATAGCATTACCCTGGATTGGGGTTACATCATTACCCTAGATTAGGGTTAGGATTCCTCAACCTTCTCAATTAGGGTTTCATGATCTCTTTATCAAGAATCATACCCTAATTGCATATTGTATTCATGTTGAGAGTGTTGAGGTTTAATCATTACATGTTTATTATACATGTATGAACTCCCTCTCTCTCATCCTCCTAGGATATTAATTACTTCAAACTTGATTAGATTACGTTAAATAAGCTTTAATGAAGGGTTGACATAGTGTATTGAGTCATTGCTCCCATAAGCATCAAAGATTAACCACTCAAAAGGTACTAATCACTTAAGTACCCTAAAGGTACAACCATTGTAATTACCTTTGATAAACATCATCAACAATCATGGGGTTGATTGTACTTACAAGATTGGAATCAATTAAACCTTTAAATAGTCTTGGGGTATTAGACCCTCAAACGGTCTTGAAGAATTGTAAATTGAATCAACTCATTCAGTTTTGAAATTAAATCCATTCGATCTTGAAACCAATTCCTCCATTCGGTCTTGAAACTGAATCCTCCATTCGGTCTTGAAACCAAATCCCTCATTCGGTCTTAAAACCCAACCCTCCATTCGGTCTTGAAACTGGATCATCAACCTTTGAAGTCGATTCCCTCAACTAGGGTTCCAATCCATTCAATTGATTAAAGCTTGAATCAATGGACCCTTCAATATTGAAACCATCAATTGAGACCATTGGATCATCATCCAACTTATGCCATCACCTGACCTCAAACGGTCTTGAGTCCTCTTAACCTCAAACGGTCTTGAGACCGTTTGGGTCAAACCACCTCAAAACCGATTGGAGCAATTAAGGTTTCCAACATCAAATTAATTTAGGGTTTGTACTCATTGAACCAACTATTACCCATTCGGTTTTGAACTCAATTACCCATTTAGTTTTGAAGTAAATTGCCCATTCGATCTTGAAGTGAATTATCCATTCAGTTTTGGGTTCAATTACCCATTCGGTCCTAAAGTAATTTACCCATTCGGTCTTGGGTTCAATAACCCATTCGGTCCTAAAGTAAATTAACCATTTGGTCTTGAGCAAATTGCCCATTCGGTCTTGAATAAAATTGTTCATTCGGTCTTGAAGCAAATTGCCCATTTGGTTTTGAAACCGAATCAACTCAATTGATTTTTTTTTACAAATAGTTTGCCCATTCCTTTGTTGAGGTGTGTGCTTAAGATGACATCATCATCTTCAAGCTTCAAACCTTCGAAATTAGTTATGATTCTTATGGTGATTTCAACAACTAATCAAAAGGAAGTCGAGAGAGAAGAAAGGTTCAACACAAATTGAATAAATTGCAAGCAATAATGACATTTAAGGGTTCAAGTTATATAACCCGCCTTTAAAATTGAAACCAATCTTCAAGCTCCACGTCTTCAATGGTGAATGAAGCTCTCTCAACTACCCAAGGTCCATTCTCAAGCCTTTGAGTGAAAGGATTGGCTAGAGTTGAAGATTGAATGAAGAAAAGAAGAAATTAAGCATTGAAATTCGATTTCCACCATGAAATCAAGGTTGAAGATGACTATGGAGCTTACCTACAGGTTATGGAACGTCCTACTATTGCTCCTGAGCTCCCTTGTGCACGGCCAAAGCAAGTAAAGAAAGAAAATCTGAAAAAGAGTCATCAAGTGGGTGGAAAATGAAGTGTTTATAAGGGAATTTCAATGAGAGAGAGTGATATAAAAATCCTTTAACTCCCAAAATTGGTGCCACATCTCCCCCTCAAATCCTTGAATGCAAAGCCATATTCCCCACCTTCAAATTCCTCTTCATTGTCCATGAATTAAAAGAAAGCAAATTAAGCACCTTAATCAATATAATAATAATATCCAAAATTGAGTGGATATTACTTTTCCAATAACTAATGTGAGTGGGCTCTCCACTCACTTTAGATATTTCGTGGCCTTTGCAAGGCACAAGGACGTTCACACTTATGAAAATTCAACCATCTCATTTTTGGTTGAAGGGCACTTCAATTAATATATTTATTTTTGCATTAAATTGAATTAGGGTTTCAATTATGCTTAAATCTTGATTATTTTAATATCAAGATTCTCTCTCTTCCAAAGAGATTCAAATTAGGCGCCCCTCTGATTTTCTTGTCTCTAATTGATACCAAGAAATATTAGGGACTCTCAAGAAGTGGTATTTTGCATATTGAACCCTAGGTTTTGGGTAAATTGTACATTACACCAAAACTAGGTTTTAATGCACAAACATTGCTTAACAAGCTCTTTCTTGGTGCTCAGGCTTCCACAAGCCATACCTCTACATCATTCTCATTCTCATGATGCTTCAACACTTGATGAACATTTTACCATGTAACATTTGCAAGTTAACCCCTCAACTTGGGTAATTTGGACATTAGTCCAAAACAAGCAAAACATTGTTTCAACATTATTTAAAAAGGATTAAAATTGAAACATAAGTTCCTCTTGAGCCTTAATTACTTTTCAAGATATAAGAGCAAGCATATAATTAACTTTATTAAGCCAAAACATCTAGGGTTAAGGCATAACCCAGGTCAGAGATGTTACAAATTATCCACCCCTAACAAGGATTTCGTCCCTAAAATCATCAAGAGAAAAGAGAAGGGTACTTCCTCCTCATCTCTTCCTCTAGCTCCCACGTAGCTTCTTCAATGCCACGGTGATGCCAAAGAACTTTCACAAGACATATGTCTTTCTTTTTCAGCTTCTTAATCCTTTTATCAAGGATCATCACAGTTCCTTCAACATATGATATATCATCATTTAATTCTACTTCCAGTGGTTGCAAAACTAACTCTGTGTCAGGATGAAACTTTCTCAACATGGAAATATGGAACACTGGATGCAACTTATGCAGCTCAGGTGGCAACTCTAGCTTATAGGCTACCTTTTCAATCCGTTCAATGATTGGATAAGGCCCCATAAATCTAGGAGCTAACTTTCCCTTCTTTACAAATCTAAGAACACCTTTCCAAGGGGAGACCTTGAGATATACTATGTCTCCAACTTGGAATTCTAAAAGTCTTTGTCGTTTGTCGGCGTACGACTTCTGTCTATCTTGTGCAGTCTTTAATTGTTGTTGTATTACTTTAATCTTTTCAGTTGTCTGTTGCACAAGCTCAGGACCCAAATTTTGATATTCTCCTATTTCATACCAACATAAAGGAGACCTAAAACATCTACCATATAATGCTTCATATGGTGTCATATCAATATTGTGTTGATAGCTATTATTATAAGCAAATTCTATCAAGCTCAGGTGTAGATCCCAACTTCCTACAAACTGAAAGGCACATGCCCTAAGCAAATCCTCCAAAGTTTGTATGGTCCTCTCAGATTGTCCATCTGTATGTGGGTGAAAGGTTGTACTAAACCTTAACTGCGTACCCAAAGCTTTATATAGTCGTTCCCAAAAGCAACTTGTGAATCAGGGACCTCTATCAGAAACATTTGTAGCAGGTACCCTGTGTAAACGCACTATCTCATCTATATATATCTGTGCCAACTTCTCAGCAGTGTAGGTTGTTCTGACAGGAAGGAAATATGTTGTCTTAGTCAACCTATCAACTATCACCCATATAGAATCATGACCTTTGGTTGTTCTAGGCAAACCAACCACAAAGTCCATGGTCACATGATCCCATTTCCACTGCGGTATAGGCAAAAGTTTCATTGTTCCTATGGGCATTTGATGTTCACCTTTAACTTGCTGACACACCGGACACCACATAACAAACTCAGCAACATCCTTCTTCAATCATGGCCACCAATACATATCTTTCATGTTATGATACATTTTGGTGCTCCCTGAATGCATTGCATGCATCGAAGAATGAGCTTCCTCCAAGACTAACTTCCTCAAGTCATTGGCATCAGGTACCACTATCCTACCATGGTAACAGACTACCTGATCCTCTAACTCATGAAAGTCATTTCATTTCTCACTATCATATTCTGACCTGAGCTGTTGAACCACAATATCAACTTGATGTGCTTCTTTAATCTGCTGTCTCAGAGTAGGTTTTATGTGCATCTCAACTAATAGCCCAGCTAACAACGATACTTTAAGCTGTATATTGTTTTGCCTCATAGAGATAAGCATATCTCTCTTAGAGCACATTAAGGAGTTCAACTGTGCTTTATCTAAGGCTGGTGATGATGATTTCCTACTTAGTGCATCAGCCACTACATTAGCCTTCCATGGATGATAATCAATTATACAATCATAGTCCTTGATTAACTCCATCCAACGGAATTGTCTCATGTTCAACTCATGTTGTGAGAAGATATATTTTAGATTCTTATGGTCTATGAAAATCTGGAATGTTTCTCCATAGAGATAATGTCTCCAAATCTTCAAAGCATGGACCACAACAGCTAACTCTAGATCATGTATTGGATAATTCTCTTCATGTTTCTTAAGTTGTCGAGAGGCAAAAGAAATCACTTGATTATCATGCATCAACACACATCCTAGACCATTCTTAGATGCATCACAGAAAACTATGTACCCCTTCCCTTGCTCAGGTAACACCAGCATAGGTGCACTTGTTAACCTTTCTTTCAACAGCTGGAAAGAATGTTGACACTTGTCATTTCAGACAAAAGGAACCTCCTTCCTGGTCAACTTGGTTAGGGGTAAAGCTATAGAATTGAAGTTCTTAATGAACCTCCTATAATATCCTACCAGCCCTAGGAAATTGTGTATTTCCATCAGTGTCTTTGGTTGTTCCCATTGCAGGACAGATTCTACCTTCTTAGGATCAACACAGATACCTGAGACATATATTGTGTGTCCTAGAAAAGAAACTTCTGGTAACCAGAACTCACATTTGCTAAACTTAGCATACAACTTATGCTCTCTTAGCAAAGTTAAAGCCTGACGGAGGTGCTGCTCATGTTGTTGAGCATCTCTACTGTATATCAAGATGTCATCTATGAAGACTACTATGAACTGATCAAGAAAATGTCAAAAGATTCTATTCATGAGTTCCATGAATGCAGTTGATGCATTAGTTAGTCCAAACGACATAACTATGAACTCATAGTGATCATGCCTTATCCTAAAAGCAGACTTAGGTATGTCACCCTCCTTAATATGCAACTGATGATATCCTGACCTCAGATCTATCTTAGAGAAGATAGTTGCACCACACAACTGATCAAACAGGTCATCGATCCTTGGAAGAGGATACTTTTTCTATATAGTTACTTTATTTAACTGTCTGTAATCAATGCATAACCGCATCAATCCGTCCTTCTTCTTAACAAAGAGAACCAGAGCACCCCATGGTGAAGTACTCAGTCGGATAAAACCTTTCTCAAGCAACTCATGTAGTTGTTTATTTAGATCTGCCATCTCAGCAGGTGCCATTCTATACGGTGTTTGTGTTATTGGTTGCGTACCCAAGATTAAATTAGTTTCAAAATCAATCTCTCGGGGTGGAGGTACACCTGGAAGTTCCTCAGGGAACACATCTTCAAACTCCCTAACTATCAAAACTTCAGAAAGATTAGAGCTCTCCATTGTGGTGTCTACCACATGTGCCAAGAACGTAAAGCATCCTTATCTCATCAACTTTTCAGCTACCATAGCTGACACTAGACAGGTTGGAAGAATCTTTCTATCTCCCTGAAAGATCCATGTATCACCATCATTTGTGAACACAGCTTGCTTGGAATCACAATCCAAGACAACCTTATACTTTTCTAGGGTGTCCATCTCAAGAATTATATCGAACCCATGCATCTCAAGTGGTATAGGATCTACCTGAATGTGATGTTCAGAAAAGGAAAGAATGCAGGGAGAACATACCTCCCGCAGCACTGCAGAACCCAACAAAGGGGTTTGCAACATCAAACTCTCTACCCTATGACCAACTATCATATTGCAGTCAAGAATCACTTCTCTGGTGATGAAGGAATGCGTAGCACCCAGATCAATTAAACCAGATATGAAGCAGGATGAAGACATATCATAATGATATAGTTCCATCTGACTTTCCACAACTCGAGGGTTGACTACTGCTTCGGGTTGATTCATTGTGTAGAATCTCATCATTGCTTGTTGTTGACCCTATGCTCAATTGTTGGGTGCCGACGATCCAGCTTGGGACACTTGTCCACGTCCTCTAGCACCACTCGAAAATTGTCACCTCTGAGAGTCTTGTTGACTATGCCTCTGAGGTTGAGTCACACTTGCTTCTCTGGCTCGACAATCTTTCATCAAATGTCCCATCTTTCTGCATATAAAATAGCCTCTTCTCTCCCTTTGTGGCCTGGGTGGTCCTGTTACCGACACAAATGCTGAGCTGTGGGCTCCTCCTAGTGGTAAACTACGGCATCTACCCCTACTCGACGTCCATTGCGTCTGGGTATTGAATCTTAGTGGTGCTATTGGTGCAGAAAATCTCAGTTTCTTAAAACTTTTGGACCCTTGTCCTTGAAACTGAGTATACACCTTCTTACCACTGGTCTGACGCTTCTCGATCACAGACGTCTCTATCCGTTTGACGGACTCCACAAAAGTGGTGAGCATCTCCTTGTTCTCTAAGGCAGACACATGAGTGGTCAAATCAGCGTTCAGCCCCTTTGGTAATCATTGTGAAGTTCTTCCAATCCTATAAAATAAAATCATATGGACCAAAAGTTACGAAACATTTGACATAATCAATGATTTTTGCTACAGACATCAAATTGTATGAAAAGTTTGGAACAAATTAGACAACAATCAACTTGATTTTAGAAGAGATAGGAACAGTGCTACACTAATTTACTTATTTATTCGACTCGTCTGCCATGGTGATAGAGGAGTGAAGGATAAATGAATTGGATGTGGCTAGAATATGGGGCATAGGAGTCATATGTTGTGTGGCACATGAATTCGTGGTCTAGTTAGAACTGGAAGCAAGCATGGACGCCTCAGTCATGCATTGAGAAGTGATGGCAAGGTGGATAGAAGAATCAGTAGTAGGTAAATCCCTAACTTGCTAATTTGAAGAGGTATAAGTGGTTATGTTGTTGTAGAGGAGAGAATCTCCATAACATTGGGCATCTTGGAGAAGGCATTCGTACTCCTCATTGGATAATGAGACATGGGAATTTGGAGAGGAGATTGTGGTGGAGGAGGTGCACGACCAATTATCAGGGCAATTGCTTGACCGATGTGGACATGTGTTTGAGCCACATGGGCAGAGCCATTATCATGTCCTCTCACATAGTGTGCTGGATAACCATGCTTTAAGCAGCAGATGTCTTTAGTGTGGCCCAGCTTACCACAATAAATGCATTTTGGGCATTGGCCTCGCCCATGACCACGACATCTGGCTGTCGCAGCCTTTACCGGTGGAGGTTCAAATGCAATACTGGGAGATATGTGAGGAGAAAGCATCTCATACTATGAAGTTGTGCATATCCCTAGTACATAGATGGAAGTTTTGCACCAAACAAAGTAGTTCTCAGACCACAGTAAAGTGAGAATGCTTGTTGAGGAAGCATCTAATGAGAAGAGTTTTGCTAGTAGAGGTCGTTGGAGAGAAGAAATTCAATTAGTTTGACATGGCCTTCATTGTTTCATAGTACTTTGACAGGAGACGATCCATTTGTTGTTGGGGGGAGATTTTGTCATGGCTTTGTAGATGTACAAGCAATTATCCTCTTGAGTGAATAACTGCTTCATTTCATCCCACATTGCTACATGTACTTGACTGCAACTTAGGATTCCATGCACCACTAGAGCCAAGAGAGAATCTAACTATTGCTATAGTCCAGGCAGTATCAGACACATCAGGGGCATCCTCAGTGATAAAATTGAGTTTATCCTATGATTCTAACAAAATTTAAACAACATTCATCCAAAATAAAATTTTGGCATCATTAATAGGAGTAATGTGGGACATACCATTATAGATAATTGTAGGTGTTGTCTTGATAGTGTCACCCATGATATTACAATAGAAGTATCAAAATATATAGCACGGAACAGACAAAAGATAAATGTACCAGAATGTAGTATGGTACAAATAGAAAGTAAAGGTACCAAAATATAGCACGGTATAAAAGAACAAACAAGAAATACTACAAGAATGAAAACTTGATAGGAGGAGTAGCACTATCGGGGTAGAATTTAGGGGTGTAAACGGTGCGGGTATGGTGCGGGTCTGGCCATACCCATACCCATACCCATCTAATTTAGCGGTACCGGTTCTGGTTCTAGACCCGCATAATACAAAACCTAGACCCGCACTATACTCATACCCGCAATAATAGCGGGTATGCGGTGCGGGTATGCGGGTAAGTGGTTCAATAAACATCATATTGTTTATGTAAGAAAAATGACAATGCTCTATATATTTTAATACAACACGATATTGTTATTATATAGTATATTAACATGCCACAGTTATATTAGATAATTTCATATTTTATACACTAACATTAATTGAGTTAATAGTTTACATATTTGTAGTCATCATCATAACGTTTACCTTATGTATAAAGTAATATAAACTGGTAGATATTTTGATTTTAAGTTTACATATGATGTTCATTATTGTAACTACTAATTCTTAATTATATGAGTAGTTTCAACCTTATTTTGGTTAGAGTAGGATATAATCTCAATAATTATATTAGTTACACTAGTAAAGTATGATATATATAATATATTATATAAATAGTTACTTATGTATAGCGGGTACACGGGTCTAGCGGGTCTGGGTCCAAGCATACCCATTATTAGACCCACTTATATGCGGGTCCAAGGGTATACAGGTCCAAGGGTATGCGGGTATAAAAAATTAGACCCGTGACGGGTTTTTTAAGGATCCAGATTTGCGGGTCCGCGGGTCTACCCATACCCATTTACATCCCTAGTAGAATTATGTATAAAGAAAACAGTACTACCGGAAAGAAACCCGATAGAAATTAGAGGAGTGATACTACTGGAACAAATTCGTTGGAAAAATATAAATCATTACCGAATTAATGGCACGGTAGGATAAAGAACACAAAATCGCAAATTTAAAAAAAAACACTCTGTGGTAGGGAACCACATAGAGAGGTAGAAAAAAATAATATTTTTCCCCTTGTTTGTTTTGATGTTTTATAAATTAACACAGGGTTTTTTGTTTACATTTTTTTTTGTTATTTTTCCAATAACAAGTACTCCACCATATAATGTGTTTCGCAGCTGAAATCAGCTTTTTGCTCGACGTATAGTAAAGACTATAACAAATGATCATACAAGAATGAATAGGCAATACTAGTAACGAATGCAAGGACACTAGTCAATACTAGCGTGCATTGTCCACTAGTGGCAATATTAGAAACGGAATCAAGATTTTGGAAAATCCACGTGACGGAGGCTCTGGAACCTAGCAAACGAGCGTCGCTTGCCGGGAAGACAGTGGACTTGCGGCTTGCATATGCCGCTTGCTTGTTGCGGCTCCACTATTCACTCCGATCTGAACTTATGCCATTAGATCTTTGCGGATTAGATCTGAAGTTCCATTGCCGCCGGAAAGGAAGAAAGGAAAGGAGGGAGGGAAAAAGAAGGGATATGAAAAATTAAGGTAAGGAGATTGTGTCTGATACCATGTCGAATGAGTTGTTTTCAGTCAAATAAATAAGAGTGCTATATCTTCTATATATAGGAGTCAGAGAGTACATGAATTAAATATAGATAAAGAAAAATATAATGAGCTTCGCGAGATAGAAAAATATAATGAGTCTAAGACCAACTAATCAAATATACTAACATTAATCATTTTTCATCATCTTAATCAAGACATAGGCTGATAAAAAAACTTTGTTCGAAAAACATTATTGCTTAAAAATAGGTAATATAAGAATACATATATAAATAGCCAATGTCCACCTAACTTCAAATAAATATGGCTTATATCACACAGTATGAAATTTGTAATAAGCAATAATTTCATTTATTTAAAATTTATTTACACACTAACACACACAAACTTGTGAGTATCCAAGAATTCAGTCTAGTTATATTATTATTATTATTGTTGTTATTATTATTATTATATATATATATATATATTTATATATATATATATAGAGAGAGAGAGTCAGGCTAGAATACACTCGAGTGTACAGATTGCACGAATACACTCAAGTGTGTTTGCATATCAAGACTATTTTTTTTAAAATGTAAACCATTGATCTCACCGTCATACTATAACTAGGCTACATACAAATTTTGAGCTCATTTGGATGAGTGTAAGTCACTCATCCAAGGATAACAAAATCGACGCGTGAAACTAATTTGAAATGCATAATTTTTGCGGTCTTTATAACATAACTTATAAATGTCTAAATGTGCTCAAATTTTACATATGAGTTATTCACAAGATGTTTAAGAAAATCAACGGATTAGATTTTTAAAAAAAAATTGCATCATGAAAAACTACTTGAGTGTATTCTGCTCCGAATACACTCGAGTGTATTCTAACCTGACTTTGTATATATATATTGATACAATTTGGTTTGGTTAAACTGCACCCTTAAAAAATGCACCCTCAAATTAAACTATATCAATATTTAAAGATTTGAAAATTTCTTGAATCAAACCAAACCATTCGCCGGGTAAAACCAAACCAAACCAAACCAATTTGTTTGGTTCGGTTCGGTCGAGTTTATTGGTTTGGTCAATTTTTGTGCCCAATCCTAGTTCGGACGTGTTTCTGGTAAAATTGGAGGATAATCTAACAAGAGGATGTATGAACGGAGGCCGATAATTCTATTTCTTTTATGAAAGTAACTTTGTTTTAGCTAGGTTCACCATATGGCGCAGTGAAGGTCCAAGTAGGATTATCTTCAACATCAGCAACAGAGATAGTGACGCATTGACAACCATCCGAATGTTTAACAAATAAAAAGGCAGTGTGGTTTCCGTTCTACAAGAAAACCACTTGATGGATTTAAATCCATTCGGTAATCGATGGTTCCTTTAACCTCTCACGTGGAAAAGAGCAAGCGAGTGTGAAAACCCCATATCCCTTCACTCGTACTTTCTTCACTTCTGGCCTTCCTTTATTCCCTTGAACATCAAGCCTCTGTTTGATTTTAAGATCGGGATTTTGTGGTTAGGATTAGATTAGTCAAAATATCCAGATCAGTCAATTCTAGATTCCATCAAATTTTATTTAGTAACTTAATTGACATACAATGTGGACTGATCTCGCTTTCAGTGTTATATATAAATCAAAATAAGATTTGTAATCGCACTAAAAACAAGCATGTGTTGTCGGAATATAAGATTACATAACCCTGACCATAACCCTTGGTCCGACTTTTACCAAATAATATAAAACTACACTTCAACTAAGTTGATCAGGATTTATAACTACGTGGCGCAAAAAGACAAAAATTGATTCCGATTAGATCCTGAAGCAAACAGGGCATAGGGGTGGGTGCTTGGCTTAAAAAGTCATGTCAGCACAAACGACCAGCAATAGCTCAAGCACCCACTTCATCGTATACAAATACAGACGTGTATGTTGGGGACATTGTCTAGAATAGCTCAAGCACACACATAACAATACAGACGATCAGTACAGATGTATAACAGACATTCCATGCCCCTATCACTACTGGCTTCTGCAAGTGATTGCGCTTATTCCAACTATGTTACAAAATGCAAGGGCCGAAGTAACATCCGGGCTGGGATTTATCACCCTGAGAATTTTAAGACAGTGAAATGTCTCTACCAAATAACCCGGTGATACCAGCAGCAGGATCACTCTGCTTGACAATTGATTCTCCAACCAGAACCTGCAACACCGAACAGAAAGTTAGTGATTATGGAGAGAAATTTAACATTCTTTTTTTAATGAAGAAAACTAGAACAGCCGTTTGACAGGGAGCCGAACAGCCTGTCACGGAAATAATTAGCCCTTCTACGATAATGTGTTTAGTTATTTTTTTTAAAGTAGCACAAATTCTATCACTGGGCTCCCTTTTCTTCACTTAAATACATTTAGATTTTTAAAAGTAGCACAAATTCTAACAACACTTCTAATACTGTCACGGAATAATTACCCTTCTAATACTCATCTCCAAGTTTTACTGGATAAGATATAAAAATAAAATTTATAAAAGTTTAATAGTTGTTGAGCCAGGGCGACTAGTCCCCACCTAGTCGCAGACTGGTTGTCTGGTCGCCCAAGGAATGCTCACCTAGCCAGTCGCTCATAAATGGGTTCTGGTTTGGTGCCCGCCTACGCCAACTGATCAGCCCCAGCCAAGGCTGGGCGGCTGCTTAGTTTGCAATCTAATTTTCCCCCCTCATACTTTTATTGTAAAACTCTTATTTCAGTTGCAGAAATTCAAACCTTTCACTGTTTTCAACTTTTGAGTGCTGAACTCAAGGCATGTATGCCAGATTAGACTTCAAAACCTTCTTTAGTATTAATATTGGTGGAATACATATACATTATATCTCATTTGGGATATTTTAAGGCCTTGTTTAACAAATTTTGAATATTATATGTTTCATATACATACATATAATACTATATATATCATATAAAATGATATGTATAATATCCTATGTTTGGGCATCCGACTAGTCGACCAAGCAGTTTGGGTCACCTGGTGGACGCCTTGACAGCTGTGGAAGAGTTATATAGTTCAATTATACAAATCAGCAATGTATATCTATTGTAGAGGCTAAGGTTTGTAGGATATAGAAAACATTATTCAAGGGTTTGAAATTTTGGATATCAAGTTCGGTGGTATTTCTGTTCCCTTACTAGAATAATGCTTATAAGTCAGGTGAAACTCTCTAAAGTACACACGATAGATCGTGTGGTGATCAACTACTAGAACGATTACTACTCATACATCGTCATATAACATATGGTTCATGATCGTCTAAGTAGTTTTTTCTATCATGAGACTAAGCTTGACACGACAAACATTGAATTCAATTAGTTGGTGGCGCGGAAAGGCATTACACTAGACGGGCTAAATGGGATCTGGCGAGATCATTAAAATTACAATAAACCAAGCTAAAGTGCACCAAGCTATTGAACAAACATGTTATTTTTCTGTAAGATTGCAAACTGAAGGCCGTAGTCACATACCGCTTTAACCCCAGCTTCTTGAACATAGGATACATCATCCGGAGTAAATAAACCAGATTCCCCCACCACCTGCATTCAGAGTAAATACTTGGTTATTGAAATGGCTGCAGACAATTCACATCCAGAAAATGATTTATGGTAGAACTTGTTCTGTTTCTAACAGGTCAAGCTTTGACCAGTGTCCTTGAGAATTGAACTAGTGATAGAAAACAGAAAACGAGTTGAAAGAGGCAATTACTTACAATGATGCCCTTCTCACGTATTTTTTGGCCGTGCTTTCCCTCAAGAAGTTTCCGTGTGTTCGATATATCAACTTCAAATGTCTCTATGGAAAGATTTTGATGTAAAGGCCAGAAAATTATTTAAGATAAATGAAAGTACAGACAACAACTGTGTCCCGAATCTTCAGAAAGCACAGATTGTGTTCAGATATTTGTTAGAAATCGCCAATCGCGCCAAAGCAATTACACTAAACTTTAGAAAGAGATAAGTAAAACTTTCAAAAACAAGAATCAAACATCAAAATTTCATGAATATCAACATGTTCATATGTCAAAGCATCGAAACGTTTCACATGGACAAAATCATTTTTCACTGCCAGGTTAATTAAGTCGTCGTCATTGATTTCACAAAGCGCAGGCTTAAAAGACTACTAACTTTCAGCTACCATTGGACTGTGTGATGTAGAGCCCAGTTTGATTACAGCTGAACAACTATTTTGTTCCTACTATCCACTGCAGTACTTCAATATATCACAGCTGTGAGTCTATTCAATAACCAAGTACAAAAAAAAGCATCGCTAAAGAGAGTTCGTAAATAAAATCCCACATATAATATAGCTGGATGGAGAATAATCTAAAAGAGAATAATGCTTACCAAGGCTGCGATTATTTATACCAATAAGTTGAATCCCATCTATTGCTAAAACCCGATCCATCTCCCTTTCATCATGGACCTGTTGAAGCAAATAATTAGTGTGAGGTTAATATCCTGCCAAAACCATAAGCATACATTATTTGCGATATTGTAGATGTGTCAATTGCTGCAAGTTTTCCAGCAATCCAAGAAAAAACATCCAAAAATGTTAAGAGAGTTAAGCAGGTATATGTAATGTAAAACAAACAACTAATTCCAGTATAAAAGCATTAAGTAGAAGAATAAATCAAAATTGAGAATTGTATTCGTCGTCAGTAGACATGTCTTTCCTTGCAAAGGGCAATGCATCTCTTCATATAAGAATACAAACAGAATTAATATGTTGACAGAATCCAATCTGAATTGCCCCATAGAGAGGGAAGTGAAATAAAAACTATATATTAACTACAGTAAAAATCTGACTAGTTGAAAAACTGAGTTCTTAGTCCACAAAATGGTCTCTTAACGTAGAGCAAGAGAATTGCCCCTCCATGTCCCACATCAAAAAACACTTGGACCTCACTAGCAGGTTAGAATATACAAGACTACAAGAAGTGGACAAAAATTATACCAGGAGATAGGATTCCTTTGATAAGATCTTCCCAGCCATTCAAGTAAGTAAAGGCTAATCATCAAACATGAATAAGTAGATGCTAACATCATAATTTCCGTTCCTGAAGATGATCAGATTTAAAGCATATGCATATGCAAACGCATGTATAACCCTGTGGCCTGTGATGTAACAGTCCCATATGAAGAATCACATAAGTTCATTGTGCCCCCCTGTGGCCTGTGATGTAACAGTCCCATATGAAGAATCACATAAGTTCATTGTGCCCCCATTAAGACGAATTACAAGTTCAAGTTTCAAACCAAATAACAATACAATAATGAATTGAATTACCAAGCATCAACCCAACTGCATTTTCCTATATGTAATGAGTTAAAGAAATAAATCTCCTACCTCTACTAAAGCTGCCATGCCTAGTGATCTGCATATTTTGAGCATATATTTGATGTCAAGATCCGTGAGCACAGCTGCGATCAGAAGCACAGCATCTGCACCTTTACTACGTCCATAATAAATTTGCCAAGCATCAATGACGAACTCCTTGCAAAGAAGAGGGCACTGCAATTCCATAATAAAAACTTGTAAGACGCAACTGAGTAGCACATAAAATAATCAAAGTCCATTAACCGTTATATGGGCAGGTGTAACGAAGAGAAATTGATACAAACCTCTACTCCAGCATTGCGAATTAAAGCCAGATTTTCGAAACCTCCCTGTAGAAAAAAATAATAAAGAATCAATAAAGACATCATACACACACACACACACACAAATCAATTTGATGAATAAAAAACAGCAAATGCTACAAAGCATACCTGAAAGAACTTTTGGTCCGTTAGAACACTGATGCAAGCTGCACCACCTTTCTGATAAGCCTTCGCAATTTTAACCTAAACCAACCCAAAAACAGTTATAATCTATATAGATTAATACAGGATGAGAGAGAGAGAAAGAGAAACTACATCATAAAAGATAGTGTTCAATTGTCTGAATCTTCCAAGAAAGAAAAGAAGTAGCACAAGCAAAGTTTTATTGGTAGCTGATAAGAAGCATCTTCATATTCACTACAGTATGATAACAATTAAACATGTGCTGCCTCTATTGATATTCAACGTATGCTCTATATTTTTTTCTTAATTCCACAAGCAGCGCAGCACTATTATCAAACATGCTTATTTATTTTTCTCACTCTAAATGAACCACTTATGGGTCCATAATTTCAATAATTCAAATTGGGAATTTGCATCGAAATAGAAGACAAGCGGGCAACAAGTTGAGCCGCTAGTCCTTTCTAGATTGCAAAACCGATCCTTTAAAACACTACAACCATACACTTGGGAGTCATAACATTATTATTCAATCACCTTTTGGACCCTCTTCAGAAACTCTACAGCCTCTGATGCTAAGAATCCAAAAATATCAAATCCGAAGGGGATAAAGGTGTGTTGATTGTCAATACACGGCTTCTTAAGCTTAAATATAAATATAAAATCATATAAAAAGAAATTATGTCGACCTTTTCGTGTATACACTAAAATCCCAAACAAAAACAACTTTTTTAAGTTCAACAATTGTGTCAGCCTTTTATTGCATACAGCTAACAAAAAGAAACATCATTACTCATATAAACAAAAAATGCAAACGTCAAGGTGTGGGGAAAAAAATGGCAGTTTCAAGCTTCATAGCTTAAAGCTAAATCGGATTCAGCGTTTCTCAAAAGGTTCTATCCACCTGAAAATACAAATGCAAAGCACTTTGGTATCAGGCCTAATCGTGTTCAGCACGTGCGAAAGAGAGATATATGTGGACTAGCATTAAAGTGGGGGTTGGAGAAGGGCAGGGAAGGGTGCTTGACTTGGCAATATATTCATGGCATGGGGCGGTTGCTTGCCACCTTGAAACACTTTATTTATCAACGGGGTCCAAGTGTTTCTCCTCCGAAGTAACGAACCCACCCTACCCAACAAATCTAATGAGGCAAGTTAACACACGAGAGACTGAACTGACATCTAACTTGCTTCTTCCAGGAACTCATTCATTTTTTTTTTAACTCATCCAGGAACTCATTCATAAATTCACAAGCAAGGAACTTTAACCCTTGGAACCGTTAATCGTCAACATCATCCACATAACAAGAGGGGGTAAGAATAAAAGAGGGTTATTTGTCAAACAAGGCAAACCCGAAAATAAAAAAGAATTGCAGAAGTAAGTTCTTACAGGATCAAAATCTTGCTGCAGTACTCCTCTGCTAGGAGAAGCCTTCTTGACCTCAGCTATCAAAGCTGGCAAACCGGTCCTGTCATAGGACTTCTTCAGAGCTCCAACGAAATCCCTAACCGGAGGAGCGTTTTGGACAGATTCCTTCAAGGTGGCAAGGGCGGCTTTTTCTTTCAACTGAAGGTGAAAGGAGGAAAAGAGGACAAAACCACATCAAGGATCAAGAAAAAGCAGACGCATACATTAAATTTATGGAAGATAGCGGTCGGGACAGAAAACTTTTTTCTTTAAAACGTACATGTGCGACCTCCACGTCCTTGTACCATATGATCTCCTCCAGGATGTTGCGAGGGTTTTGTTCAGATGTCCCAGAAGGTGGGCGCCTCCTGATCTTGATCCCTTGCCCAGTTGCGATGTCCTCCATGGACTTTCCGGACTCCCACTCCCGCACCTCGATGGAGCTGGCTATCGAATCACGAGGGAATACAGCCGATGATGTGGCCTCGCTCTCGGCCTGAGAACCCAATAATGGCAAGAAGTTAATAAGAAGTAAAAAGAAGACGTAAGTGTAATAGCAAGTGCAGAAACAATATCCACTCCTTGATGCGATGACTGACTCCAGAAAATCGAACTGAAAAACAGCAGATATTTTTTGAAGAGAACAGAAAGTGATAGACGAATTAAGCAGCCCCTGAATTTCTGGGGTAATCCTTTTAGTCCCAGCATTACTAATTTACAAACAATGATGAACATTCAGGAAAACCAGCATACCGACAAGTAAGCATCTGCGCAAAAGATCGACCCAATCCCCGACACTGTTACAATCCGGTATCGAAACAACTAAACAAGCATCCAGCCATTATGCCTCTTTCAATGCATGACCCAACCTCTCCCCCCTGGAGCGGAATAAGAATGTGTAGAACCCAAAACGGAGAACCAGAAGCATCAAGCCAGGGAGCAAGAATGAAGAACGGAGGGGCCAGGGGGCAGCGGGATGGTGGGGCTTTTACCTGCTGAGCTCGTAGAGGTCGGAACACCCGGTCACCTCGACGCCTTGACCCTACAAAAGTAGGCCCGCCGAGCGCCGTTGTGTGGGAGAGATCGCGGAGGTAAACCCTAGGTACTGGAGAAGCGGCTCCGACGAGCGCGGCTTCCATTGCCAAGGAAGGTCAGAAGGGAGGAGGAGTTGGTTTGAGAGTACTTACTCTGTCTGTGTGTAACTGGGAATGACGAGGGAAAACAAGAGAGAGAGATTAGATACCGGACGAGAAGTGGGGACAGACGGGGATGGGTTCCGGTTGGTGGGAGGATAGAGTCCAATACCGCCGGTTCAATCTCCTACCCTCACCCCAGGCTCCTTATATATACCAAACACGCAGCAGGGAAGGAGAGGGCGCATGCGCGATCGCGGCGGCCGGAACTGTACGATCCGCTCTGGCATGCCTGGTGAGGGGGTGGTGCCAGAACTGGACGCAAGGACGAAAAATCGAAAGGTTGGGGGCTGAATGACGGAGCTGGATGAACATTCCAATTTCCAAATCCGCTCACTACTCATTTTCGTTATATTAGAAAAAGGTGCCAACAATCGAGTCTTTAGCCCAATTAACATAATTTACGTGTGCGGCTGGGACAAATCCCAAGTTATTTTCTGCTATTGTTTGAATCAATTCTTGAAATCAACCTTAACCAGTACGGAGATGTGGCCCACCAGAAGTAAATTTCAAAGATAATTTGTTGTCTTTGAAATTAGATAGCCACCGCTCAGCTATCACCCGCAATATGCAAAACGCAGGGAGGTAAATGTTTTTTTTTTGCAACTGAAAGACCCGACGCAGCCACCAAGGAAATCCAGGAACTATAAATCCTCGCCGTAATCCGAGGTGGACTGCACTCGCTAAACCGCCGTTTGAGAAGGATGGGCCGGCAGGAGATCCTGGATGGACGATTGAACGAGGGAGGAGTAAATTACCTGCTGAGCTAGGAGAGGACGGAATGCCCTGTCGCCACCGCGGCGTCTCGACCTCATGGATACTGATTCGGCGAGCGCCGTTGTGCGAGGGAGGCCACGGAGGCCGCGGAGGTGAGCCCTGGGTGCTTCCGGTGAGGCGGCTCCGACGAGTGCCGCTTCCATTGCGAGAAGGTCTAAGAGCCTGTCCGTGTAACAGGGAACCACGATGTGAAAAGCAACGAAAGTTGGGGTGGGATTAGAGACCGCAAAAGGTTTGTGGGCACAGCGAGAGGGGCGAGTTCTGGTTGGTGAGAGGACGAAAAACCAAAACTTGTCTGAGATTGCTGGTTCGAACTACTGTGCGCCGTACCTGTCTCTCACACACCTGGTCTCCTTTTTATATACACACCAGCCCTCTAGGAGGGGGACACTTGAGCCGATGCTGCGGAGGGGAATGTTGCCGCTTGACGCGTGGGGGATGAGAAAAGTGTGTGTGACGGGGAAAATGGAAGGAAGGTTGGTTCCGGGATGAACATTCTAACCCCTACGGCCTACGCCTCTAAAATTCCACGATCCAAATCCTTTAGCATACTGTTACATAGGCACAAGTGCCAAATCGGAGCGCATAGGCCTGGGCTCCTAGGTCGTAATTGGTCTTTTTTTAGTTTTTGGGTGTGCTTTACTCGTTGGGACCCCTTTTTTAGGACTTTCTTCGTTCTCTAACTCAAATCCAAAAAAGTGGTGTCTTATATCATACTATTTGATCAAATTGTGAAATTTTAGCCAGAAGTTGAGATTAGCGTGGGACGAAATATGCAAATGAGACGTCCTATAACCAGAGCCGATATTGTTGTCTTATCTTCTAAAAAATAACAAACCAAAATAAAAGGAAACAACTCTCATGGTGTACTATACCCAAGCTAAAGCAGATAATTAATTCTTGAAATAAGATCTTGAGCATTAAACATGTCGTGTTAATGTCCATTAACAACCATATTTCTACTTATAGCGCATTCGTGAGATTATGAAAAATCTCTAATCTTGGCGCACATCTTTACCGGTTGCATTTCATAAATTTTTGATTATTTATTAACATTATTCAAATAGTTTTGAATGTAATCTGTCCAAGTCAAAAATATATTTTATGTGTATATTGAAGTTAAGCTCAAAGTATTTAAAATTGATATAGTAAAAGTCTGCACATGTATGTCGGGAAACAAATTCCAAATTTTAGAGGGAAAAAAATTGTGGATTGGTTGATGTATGATCGCATCACATCAACCAGAACATCCAATGGTAGAAGGCTTCAACCAGAAGCAGGTCATCGAGCGACTGCTTAGACAAAAGATATATTGTGAACTACTTAATATAAATTGATGAAATTAGAAAGTAGATCAGTAATATCAATACCTAGATATAAGAAAAACATAGCTTTGGATGTTGGTGGTTGAAGAGGCAATAATCAAACAAAAAAGGGGGGAAATCCAAACAACAATTTGAGAATAGTAAAACCTTAGCTAGATCATTTACAATAAATCATTTTTAGTTGTTTCTTCTTCCCTTATTTACATCTTCCATGCTGATTTGAATTCTTCCTATTCTCTTTCCTTCTCCTTCCTTTCTCTAGTAGGTGTAACCTACGTATGGGAGGAGAAAAAAGTGACTTGTAAGGGGTGGAAATTGGAGTTCTCTTCTAAATTTAGGCTGTGAGGGCTTATATCGAGCATAGTTGCGGGAATCAAACTAGGGGTGAGTGGAACAACATTAATTAACAATGGTTTTGCAAAATCTAAGCAAAATCCAAAGAACCATAATTACCATTTTTCTTATTTTGTTGTCTTTGAACCAATAAGCCAAAAAGTAAAGTTTTAGATGTGTCACTGGATGAAGTATTTAATTTTTAATGGATTATAATTGTATTTAAATTTGGATTGTGTGTGAAACGTCTATTTCGAGAAAACAAGATTAACTAATGCGGAAGCGTTCACTAAGCATCGGATTACCAGAAATCACTAAAAATTTTAAACTTTTTACGAAGAGATCCTTTAAAGGTAAAGCTTTCTCATAAAGCAACATGATAAGTTGTTTACAACTGATCCATCAGTAAAACTCTGTAAGGCAAGATACAAAAGTCTCTAAGGACTGTACCAAAAACTCGAAAGCACTAACTATTACTCCGAGGACCTGAGAGTACAGAGACGACATATAGGACTCTAACACTATCTACACATGACATTGCAGCCAATGCCTCCACATGAAGCTTCACTGCTGTCCTGGGTACTGCTGATGCTGCCCTTCACCTATTGAAGGATTTCTGCCTCCTCGCCCACGTCCACCTAAAGGTTGAAATCTACGGGGTGAGACAATTATAAAAATCATCCCAGCGAGAGATATAACTCTTCGCCAGAAGCATAATTATTGCAGCATAAGAGAATAAATGTACACAAAGAAGTTATGTATATTTGAGAGTAGTTAAAACAATATTTAACAGATTAAACTATTCTTTTATGACCTCATCATCCTCAGTCAGTGTGAGGATCAACATGCAGGACATCTAATGTCTCTGCTACTATAGCTTACCAGGGTATTCTGGTACTTCGCTATTAGAGTCACAGTGGCATTCTGTACTCTCTTCGCCATCGAAAGATTTCTTGTTTATCTCTCATCGATTGCGATATAAAAGGCTTCCTCGGGAGATTAGTGTTACATCACCCCGGCATAACCCATAGTGAAGGATTGATAGATTAAGATACATCTACATCAATCCCTACACTAGGATGTAAGGACATTCACATCCATTTTCCCCACATACTCAAAAGTATGTGATCCAGGAGTTCCCTTAGGAAAACCTGTTTCACCATCATTTAACTCCTGACAATGATGGATCTATGATCAGGGATCTACATGGTATGATTATACTTGATTAGTTAGGTACATTTTAGTATTCTTTTAACATCATACATGTTTTCAAACATTAATCATTAGAACAACTGTTATGAAAGTAGAATACTAAATGTATCAAGTCTAACTCACATAATCATCATTTCTCAGTATTCTCATCACAAGTCATCTCTTAAAGCATGACCTTGATGGTATTCATGGCTCTCACAGCCTATCAATCTCATAAGATGCTATTAACAAGGCATCAGGATAAATCACTTATTCATAAAGCTAACAACATGCTTTCAATGAATATAGTATCATCATCCATACCTGGATATGATCATCCTCATATAGGAACCTACATGGTTAAATCAATTGATAACAATAAATAACTCATTTAAAGAAATTGTATCTCCCTACTCATACAAGAGCTAGGTTTCCCTGATTTTCATCAATTAGGGTTTACTATTCACCTATTGGTGAATTGATCTCATAACATCACCATGTATGAGAAACATCATCATTAAAGTCCTCAGATAAGATTAAGATTCATCAATTATCATAAATAGGGTTTTCATGATCTCACATAGGTGGATCATACCCTAATCATGTACATTCATATATATTGAAGTTACTTTACTTGGATTTCAACCACAATTGGGATATTCTCTCTCCTCTTGCTCATAGGTGATGATTACATCCCTCTAGATTGGGTTAGGTCTAATCAACATTGATAAGCCTAGCCAAGTCATCACCATTGTAACCATTGGGGTTTGCATGATAAAAAGGGGTTACCTACTTGAATCCATAAAGGGCATTTTGGTAAAGTTCACCATTGATCATAACATGGGTTAATATACTAACCACTTGACCCTTAATGTCCCTAGGTATCATTAGGGTTTAGGTTGAACAACCATCAAACCATCTAAGCCTTCAAGGCATAAGGCAGACTTATCCTTAAAAGTCCCCAATAGGTTTCACACCTTCAACCTTCAAACGATCCTGAGATCGTTTAAGGTTGTAGACCGTTTAGCTTTGGTTGACTTCAAGACCGCATGACACTCAAGACCGTTTACCCTTAAACGATCTTGAGGTCGTTTGCCCAAGATGGGGTGAAGACCGTTTAGTCATAGTTTGACTTCTGAAGTCGTTTGAGCTCATTCGGACCTGAAGTCATTTGAACTCATTCGGTCCTGAAGTCGTATGAACTCATTCGGTCCTGAAGTCGTATGAACTCATTCGGTCCTGAAGTCGTATGCTCTCATTCGGTCCTGAAGTCATATGCACTCATTCGGTCCTGAAGTCGTATGAACTCATTCGGTCCTGAAGTCGTATGAACTCATTCGGTCCTGAAGTCGCATGATCTCATTCGGTCCTAAAGTCGTATGGTCCTAAAAGCTCAAGATCGCATGGACCTCCAAGGTGATTCAAAGGGTAAACTCGATTAGGGTTTCCTATGTTGAAGCCTTCAATTGGTCTCAAGCTTGCTAACCACTTATCAATTGAGACAATTAGGGTTAGACTTAACCGATTTGTCACTCAATTGATCCTCAATTGATATCCAATTAGGGTTGGAGTTGGTTCAATTAAGGTCTATAAACATTCAACCATCAACACTCAACAATGTGAATCAAATCGAAGTTGATCCCATCAATTGACCTCCAATCGGGCTCAAACTTGGCCCAAACGGTCTTGGGATCGTTTGGATAACCTCCAAACGGTCTTGAGACCGTTTGAACAAGAATTCATCAACATCTAAGTTGATTTGATAGGGGTTGAACCTTAATTAAGTCACAAATCAGCAATTTGATTATTTCAATAACCCATTGTAATTGGGCCCTCAATTGATCAAATTACCTTAACCCTAGACCTCCAAACGGTCTTGGGTTGACACCAAACGGTCTTGAGACCGTTTGGATGAGTTCCAAACGGTCTTGAGACCGTTTGCCCATCCATCCTATGGACTCTAGTGAAAATTCATCAAGGTTTGATCTATTGAATTGATCATCACATCAATACTTAATTGCAATATGATTTGGTACCTTTGGACCTTCAATTGGTCAACTATACTTGACCCCAGACCTCTAAACGATCTTGGGTGATCCCCAAACGGTCTTGAGACCGTTTGTATGATTCCCCAAATGGTCTTGAGACCGTTTGGGCTAATCAACCCAAAATCACTAATTAACTCATTGGAATTTCAGCACTGATTTCAATTAGGATTTGCCCTATTAATCAACCTTCAACTCATAACTCGTTCGGAATTAATCCATCAAATTTTGTGAGTCATTAATCAACATCATTATGAACAGTAATACCAAACGGTCAATGCTTGGTCAACCATCTTAAACGGTCTTGAGACCATTTTCCCAAAAAGGGAAAATTAAACAGATTGAAAATCAGAACTTAATTCAATTAGATTTGCTAATTGATTTGCTTATATCTTACGATTCCTTTGGAGTTAACCCCTCAAATTTTGTGGGTGATTAACCTACATAATTATAAACAGGATTCCCATACGGTCATCGCTTGGTCAATGCGACCAAACGGTCTTGAAGGCCGTTTGCCTTCATACGACCTTGAAACCGTTTGCCCACCAAACGGTTGTGTAAACCGTATGGGCAATTGGTGGAGGTCATTTGGTAAAGTGGAAATCCGTGGATAAGCATAGGAATTAACGCCCTTATCTTCTACCTCAAGAACAGTAGCAGTTCTTCACGATTTTTCTTGCAAGGATGCAAGGGAAGATAGGGAAGAAGAAGAACTAGCAACTATATGCATAGAAGAAGATGTATAAACAAAGCATAAGGTTTAGAGTTATAAAACCCGCCTTAAGGTTGTTCCTTGAGCTCCAAGCTTCCAAGATTCAAGTCTTTAATGGTGTCTTGAGCTCCACAGGTCGGCCAAGGGTGTTTCTCCAAGGAAAGGTTGGGAAAAGATGGCTAGAAAGAAGAAACAAGTAAGGAAGACCATAAAACCAACCTTGCACCATGAATTCCTCCATGAATTCGAGCAAGATGATGACCAAAGCTTACCTAGAACTGCTTGGCCGTTCTCCTCTTCTCCAGATCTCTGTTATATGTCGGTCTTAGCAAGGGGATAAGAAAGGAAGTGAAGGAAACGATCCTTGCTAAGTGAGAAAAGGTGTATATATACTTTAGGTGAAATTTCAACATAAGGACAACTTGTTTCTCCATTTCTCCTCTAGGTCCTTCCCTTATTATAAACCACGTTTCTCCCTTCCATACTTAAGCAAAACTCATCTTAAACCCAAGGTCTAAAGGTGAAGAAAGCCAACTTCTTACTAAGTTGCACATATAGAAGGGTTATTAGACTTATAACTTGATCATTTAATTTATAAGGGTTATCATTCTTATTTAATTATCCAATTGAAGTGGCCTCTTCATCATTCTTACTCTTAATGATGCCAAGAGTCATAAAAGATACTCTAGAAGGTGTATTTTACAAGTTTCACCCCATATTTTGGGTAAATTGCATTTTACACCAAAACTAGAGTTTTAAGTACAAGGATTGCTCCACAAGCTGCATCTTGGTGCCCAAGCTTGGAGAATCCATCATACTTTATCATATTCATTCTTATGATGTCTCAACACCAGAGGAACATCTTAACATGTGCAATGTGTAAGTTAACCCCTTTTAATTGGGTAATTTGTACATAGGTCCCTGTATTACAAAACAATATTACAACATTGTTCAAAAGGGACAGAAATGGAAATGTATGTTCCTTAGGAGATTTAATTACATACCAAAAGATAATCACAAGTATCTAATTACATAATTAAGCAAAACACCTAGGGTTAGTTCATAACCCAGGTCAGGGATGTTACAGTGTGGGCTTGGCTTTGAGCATGGACGTGAGATTCATACTAGAGGTGAATAGACAAGTATCAATTAATCATGATTGTACGTACTCCAAGAAACATATTTGAGTAGAAATGTATCAATTGACCATAATTTTACATAATCTAACAAACATATGTGAGTAGAAAGGTATCAATTAACCATGATTTTACTAGAGTGCATCAAATCAACTAGAACTAACGATGGCAGAAGGCTTTAATCAGAACATGTCTCATTGAGTGGCCTCTTCAATCAAAGATATATTGAGATTTACATCATATAAATTGATGAAATTTGAAATTTAGATATGTAGTATCAATACCTAGCTATAAGAAAACTCTAAGTTTAGATGGTGGTGATTGAGGAGCAATTTTTGGGTGAAAAGGGGAGATATCATATGATCAGTTCGAGAATAGTAAAACCTTAGCTAGATCCTTCCAAGTAAATAGTTTGTAGTGGATCATCTTCCCTTCTTTACCTCTTCATGAGTTAACATAAAAGCATTCATTAACCACAACTTTATAGATTCTAAAAAAACATGAAGAAGAGTAAATATCCTTTTAGCTTATTTTACTATATTTGAACCAATAAGTCAGTAACCAAAACTTTTAATATGTGATTGGATGAAAGGTGTTATTTGTAGTGGATTCTAGTTGTATTCGCATTTGGGATGTGTTGGCTTGGTTTTCAGCATAGCAGTGAGAATCAGACTTGGAAAAATATCAATTTAACCATGATTTGATATAATCTAACATAAAAGTGGTGAATAGTAAATACCTAATTTTCATTGTTTTGTTGTATTTGAAGCAATAAGAAAAAAATCCAGACTTCTAAATGTGTGGTAGGATGACATATTGACTTTGTGGTGCATTATAGTTGTTCTCAATTTAGAATTCTTGCATGTAATTTGTTAACTTATGATATAGTGAAATCTATAGGAGTTAGTGTACCCAAGTTCTCTAATTACAATACAAAGAACATTTTAACCCCCACTAGTTCTAAATTTCCACGATCCAAATCCTTTAGCTTATTGTTCTGTGGGCACAAATGCCAAATCGGAGTGCATAGGGTTGCGCTCCTAGGTTGCAATTGGTCTTTTTTTTTAGTTTTTAGGTGTGCTTTACTCGTTGGGACCCCTTTTTTAGGACTTCGTTCTTTCTCTAACTCAAATCCAAAAAAGTAGTGTCATATATCATGATATTAGATCAAATTATGGAATTTGAGCTAGAAGTTGAGATTAGCATGGCACGAAATATGCAAATGAAGAAATCTGGTAACTAGAGCCAATATTATTGTCCTATATTCTCAAAGAATACATAGGACTGCATAAAACAAGCCAAAATAAAAGGAAATAACTCTCATGTTGTGGTATACCCAAGCTAAAGCAAATAATTAATTCTTTAAATAAGATCTTGATCATTAAACTCGTGGTGTTAATGTTACAGACATATTTATACTTATAGAGTAATCCTGAGATTATGAGAAATCCCTAATCTTAGGGCACATCTTTACCGGTTGCATCTTCATTTTTTTAAATTACTTTTTAATATTATTTAAATAGTTTGGAATGTAATTTGTCTAAGTTATTATATATATATTGTGTATATATTGAAGTTAAGCTTAAAAGTATGTAAAATTTATAAAGTAAAAATCTAAACATGCATGTCGAAAAACAAATTCTAGATTTTAAAGGAAAAAATGTGTGGATTGATTGATATATGATAGCAACACATCAACTGAAACAACCAATAGTAGAAGCCTTCAACTGAAAGTAGGTCATCTAGTGACTGCTTAACCAAATATATCTTGAGAATTACTTAATATAAATTCATGAAATTTAAAAGTATATTAGTAATATCAATACCTAGATATAAGAAAAAGTCACCTTTAGATGGTGGTGATTGAAGAGGCAATAATCAGGCAAAAAGGGGGAGAAATCCAAAGAACAATTGAGAATAACAAAACCTTAGCTTGATCATTTCTGATGAATCATTTTTAGTTGTTTCTTCTTCCCTTATCTACCTCTTCCATGCTGATTTGAATTCTTCCCATTCTCTTTCCTTCTCCTTCCTTTCTCTAGTAGGCGTAATCTACAGATGGGAGGAGAAAAAAGTGACTTGTAAGGGGTAGAAATTGGAATTCTCTTCTAATATTGTGGGAGGACTTGTACTGAGTTTAGGAGTGAGAATCAAATTAGGGGTGAGTGGAACAACATTAATTAACAATGAGTTTGTAAAATATAAGTAAAAACCAAATAAAGTAGTTGTCTTGCCCTCGATGTGCCTCCCTTATCAGGTAGCACTTGCTCGGGCTCTCTCGGTTACCACAACCAGAGAGAACGACAACTTTGCAGAGCAACTGGTGTTCTGAGTTGTACTTTGAGAAGCCCCCAATACCCCTATATATATAGGAGGGTCATGGGACAGGGTTCTCTACCCCGGTCAATGCGGGATTAAAGCAAGAGTAGAAGGCTTCGAGATTTTCCACAAAACAACCAACTGCGTCAACTGAACTAATCGTTTCAAGCATGAAACAATCGGTTGGGGACCTGAGTCGATCGGTTCACACCTGAACCGGTCATTTGGGACACCTGAGCCGATCGGTTCGTGGTCCTGATCAGTTCCCGATTGACTTTTCCTCTTTTGTTTCGAATTGATCCAAATACCAATCCTTGTTCCAATCAAATTGGACAAGTGAAATGAAGAGAAATTTCTCACCGACCTGACTTTCCCAACTTGCTCGTTTGGACCAGTTGAACCGGTCAGTTTATCCCTTGAACCGGTCAGTTCAGCCTATCCTGATCCGATCAGTTCATCTCATGAGTCGATCGGTTCACCAAGTTGATACGATCGATTCATCATATGAGCCGATCAGTTGGGAGTGTAGAATTGCAGTTTCAATCAATCTGATACTCTATTCAATCGGTCCAACACCTTGAACACTATGATATTGAGCTATCAATTGATTGAGTGTTTAATTAAACTACTAAACTCCTTTAGTAATGAATCTAAACATCATTTGTGGACAAACTCCTCTTCCAGGTTAAATCCTATGTGTGTGACCCTACAGGCCCATTTCACGTTGGTAGTGAAAGTCCATAACACTTATGACTTCACAAGTAAAGAGTGGTGCCTAGTTGCACATCAGTGCTACCCAAGTGAAAAGGAAAGTTGGAGAACAACTTTCAATCCTACAATCCGTGAATGGTGTTACACTGAATGTATAATTCCTTTGTCACTGATATCCCGAATGAACTCAAGGCATGGAACAATCATCCTGTCAACGTCCATTCACTTTCTTGATCTCAGAGTAGATTGGAGGAGATATGTGTGACATCAATATCACATACTGATTCACACATGCATGCGCACACCTATCTCAATCCTACTCATCAAGTGGCCATGGATATCAAACTCCTTTAGGAGGGACAAATCCCATATCTATCACTCACCCCTCAAAAGCCCCATGTGTCAAAGACACCTAATCATCACCTTTATAACAACCCATGTTTCAGGAATGCGTTTGATGATGTCAAAGTGTACCCAACGACATGTGTTGAGTGTAGTGATTTCAGGTCAAAGAATCACACTCACCACCATTATTGTGAGAACTGACTGTGACTACCATGTCATGGTTCCATGTGTCAAACTCACGGTGGGTCTGTCTGGTACACTTTTTCTCTAACAAGTACCTATGTGTTTGGTTTGATATCTCCATATCATGACTAATGAGATTCTGTCATCAACCAACACCACAATCTAGTCTTATGTGTCATTGTTGTCTATCTACCTCCCATAATGACATCTGACTAGGGACATAATAAGAATGTACAAACTCTTAGCATTTGTATGATCTCATCATTCAGGTCCTCAACTTGAAAGCATACATCATTGAGTATTGTCATTCTCTAGATATTCAATTTGTTCTATCATTACCTCATATAACTAAACCAGAAAGAATTGAAAGCTTGCCTTTGATCTTTATCAAATAAATCTTGATGTATCCCACCAATCACCCCATGATTGGCTCTCAGGGCATACATACCAACAGGTAGACCCAGTCTCAGCGCTCACCAACCTTATTTCATTTTCGACGATTGATGATAAGTTTTGACTCGAGAGGTTGCCAAGATGGTGTAACCTAGTTTTCAGTAGTTGATGACACCACTAATCCCAAGTGGTCGATGATGTTTTTTGGTCTATATGATCATGATGGTTGTTTACTATATGAATATGAGGTGTGACATGTTTTCTTCCTAGATTGTTGGAGATGAAGGCAATTAGGGTTTATTTTAGTTGTTGTTTCGAACCCCTAACTCATCTTTCCTTGTTGAACTTAACCCTAAATCAAGTACATAATGATGTTACTTAGCTTTCTTGAGTAATTAGCATGATGATGAAGTAATTTCTCCCTCCAAATGTTGTAACCCTATTTTCTATTATGTGAACATCATGGATCTATAATGTAATGTAATATCAACTTATGTGCCATATGTATAATGATGATGATAACCCTTGATGAGGCAAGGAAAGATAATGATGTTCATGTAGATAATGATGTGAATGGTCTTATGACCTTATACAAGGTTGGTACCTAGTTGAGGTGATATCCTCTTGATGATGTGATAAGGGATTGTGTTATGACCCACTCTGAATTAACTAGTAAGCACATCGATTAGTATGTCATTATGATGATTTAAGTTGAATTAAGTATACATATGCAATTAGTACTTTGATCATGTGTTACTAATTAATTTGGATGATTTCATGCTTTGAGGGTGTAGAGGACCTCGTGCTTGAAACGTTGCAAGAGAAATCACCTCAATCGGACATCTGAGGTGAAAGTTATAGCATTCTTAAGAACTAGGGTTTGATTTTGCAATTTTCCCAATAATATATCCATTTATTGGGTCGGCTACCCCTCTTCTCCTTTATCTGTTCCCGATAGAACAGGAAAACGCAGAGCGGCACTCAGCGCCCGATCAACAACTGAAAGGGGAGGGGGGAAATCGATGGGGCGATTTGGGCGCCCATAGCTTCGATCTAGTTGGCTGAGCTCTAGGCGGCCTCCGTCCTCCCTTTCCCTTCTTCACCCTTCCCCTTCCGCGCCCTAACACAGCTGTCCAGCTACAGCGTCGGCCTACAGCTGCAGCAGCAGCTTCACCATCCATGGAGAAGGAGGACGAACAACTGATTTTTGGGCTTGTTTGCTTCGGTTCAACATCGTCCAGCCTCCGCCGTCATCTCCTTCTTCTTCTCTTCCATTACCTCTCCTTCTCCACACCCTAGCGGCGCCCAAGCAGCAAGGGATGGCGCCCCTAGAAGCAGCGGCTAGCTGCAGTTGCAGCTGCGGCGCCAACAACTAGGATCCTGATTGGCGCGAGCAGCAACCCCAGATGGCCGCCCCGATTCCATCCTTGTAGTCCCTGCCCGGATTCATAGCCGACAGATACAACAGCCCTAGCAATTTTCTCTTCCACCTGTACGTGGGGTGAAGAGTTGCAGACGTAGGTTCGGCCAGGGGCCATCTAGGGCGCAAGCTAGCACCTGAAATTGACGCCAACGAGTTCATCTTGAGGTCCAGATCTAGGATCTGTAGCCTAGCCGCGAGCAGCAACACCCAGCCAAAGTTCTACTTCTACCTGATATATGTGCGTGCACAGTTCGTTTGCAACAGGTTCAAATTGGGTGGTTCTAAGGTTGAAGACAACCTCTGGATGCATTTCTAGACGGATCTGGGTGATTCGAATTAGGTGAGTAGGAGTTCATTTAGTTATCACCATTTAACTCCTTAGTTGGAATTTTTCGGTAGACTGTGCATTCTTCGCTGATACTTGGCTTTTGGACAGTATTTGGCGTTACTCGAATTTTATTTCATAAACTGCTTCCTTATGCCGTTACATGATTTAGTTTAGCATATGATCAGTGTGGATTGAATTAATGAATTTATATGGTTCATTGGAACTTGAATTACGTAATATGATTGATGAAAATGATAGAATTTCCTGTATTACAACTGCAATGTATACGTTGAACATAAAATGGATGTTTAGCATCGAAACTGGATAAGTTGATACTGAGTCATGTTTATAGATGACAAATGATGTTTATGTGTATATGTGGGTAATAGAGATTACCCGGATGCCGAGCATAGTTAGCATCCTTAGACTTTTAATTTGCATAGTTCAAACGAAATGAAATGATTAGTAAAATAAATGTGTATGCTTTACGAGTAATTTCAGTAAGATGCAAATAAATGTGATAAAATATTTCAAGTTGAGTATTCCTTTCAATACAGTATATTTGAATGTTCAATAATATGAAATCAGTATAGAGACGTGGAATAGATATGAAATCTATTTACAGTGAATGAATCTGTTTGCATGAAAGCATAGCTGAGTTATGAGTTATTGCGATATAAGAGAATAGTTGTTGCACTATATATAGAAATGTTATGAAAGTTGAACTTCTAGTTTCAGCTAGTGAATTGCAGAATTACAATATATTCCAGTAGTCGAATATGTGCGACAGAGACACAATGTTATAAGAGTTTTCTTGTTATAATAAAATGTGTTAGACTTAGATGCCCTGACACCGTAGAACCCCTTTTGGAGGTCTGTGCCTTAGGGGTGAAACGACCTACCTAGCGTGTGTCTAGATGGTCGGTGGCTCGTGTTCAACAATAATCCGTGCGTGTGTCACGGTGGCACGAGGACAGAGAGGCAGTGTTCAACAATAATCCGTGCGTGTGTCACGGTGGCACTGGAGTAAATAGGGGTTATTCAACAGTAATCTGTGCGTGTGTCACAGTGGTAACCCAGACTCTCCGCCTGTGTGCTCAGGTTAGAGGAGGAGTCTAGAGTACACTCTTTGAGAGTGCAGTGAGGCCGTGTGAGCCTGAGAGTCCTGACGCAGACCAGGACGGCAGTCAGACTTAGCATTTCCCAGGTGTGTCGCTAAGTCTTGTACGGTGGGTTCGTAGTTCGCTACGAGACTTTATATGCAGAGTACACTGCATATGATCAGGGCATAAGTTAAAAGATGATTACTTAGAATTAAGGTAGATTAATATGAAACTTGTGTATGTTCAGATTTAGAATTTATAATACTTGTTCTTTAAATGTTCATTATACTTTTATGTGATAATTGGACTGTTTAATTAGAACTGCTCAGTTTGTTATTTTATTCACATATTCCTGTTAAAGGTAAAATACGGAGTTGTTTAGTGATAGCTAAATGAAATGCTATTCACTGAGCGAGTAGGCTCATTCCTCTACTCAAACATTTTCAGGTCAACGACAATTCCAGGAATCAGAAGGATCTTTTCATCATAATGCTTAATCTGTAGAAGGTATATGTAGTTAGTTTAGTTAGATAGTGGTCTCTTAGTCCTTTCCTCTCGATCCTTGGGACATGGAGTGGGTGAGAGAGAGTGTGTATGTGGTATGTGTATAAAGATGTAAATTAACTGTTATGCCTTATTTTATGTCGGACAATGTAATATGCTGTAGACTTTGTTTATATTACTAGTCAGTTAAATAAAAATGCTTCCGCAGATTGTTTAGTTTCATTTTACAGCATAAATCAGTTTAACTTTTTAATATCTTTAAAATGGTTTAAAAAGTTATGAGAAGTTTGGCTTGTGAGTAATCCCTCCGTCGCGCCCTAATCTCGTGGATTGAGGTTAGTGTGAGATCGGGGTGTGACAACTTGGTATCAGAGCATAGGTTGAGTATATGAATACTCTAAGTCAAGGTCAGGGGACGATAAGAGACCAATAGGATTAGGACTTAGGTGTCTTCCTTCTAACTGAAATTTTATAACAGGAAATGTTCTGTTATAGTATTGCAGATAGCAGGAAGAGGACGTGGTCATGATAATCAAGTTGAGAGTTTAAGCTGAGTCATCAGGGATCATTAGGATCAAAAGATAGAGTTATAATTAAGATGGATATGAAATGATGTGTTTTAGCTCTGGAAGGTCTGAGTGTTTAGATACCCTGGCCAGGTGTCTGAATACTTAGATTGACCAGTATCAAGCTACTCTGTCTGTTCTTCTCTGGATGCCCTGGCCAGGTATGCAGAGGAAGGATAGGCTAGAGAGAAAACCCTAGAAATATTAGGGTTAAGAGATCAGAATTTAATAAAGGAATAAGAGATTACATATAAGATGCGATTCAACTCTTGTTTATCATCGTTTATTTGAATAAAGATCACTAGAAACGCTCTTATATGCATGAATTTAGACTTCCAGTTGTACAATAAGTATGATTCTTTTATATTGTTGTGTCATGAAGTGAATTGTTTAATGTTTGTTTCCTTTGTATTAATGTAGACCCGAAACTGTGTTTAAATGAGGTTGCCCTGAGTGGATATTCTTTCCACATGTTTAAGATTAATAGGGGTTGATTAATCTCGAGTAGCTCTTGGCTTCAGGACTACAGGTTCGGCCTGGTCCGGCTGGCAGGATGCGTTACTGAGATCTAATGACTCTTATTAACAAGTAAAATAAGAATAGAAGTATAAATGTTCTTTTGTCTTGAGAATTAGGGTTTGAGAAGCATAGACCCTAGTTGGCCCAAATTAGGATTCAAATAACACATGAATACAGAATTTGATAAATAGAATGTCTCACTAGATGATTTTTAGTATTTTATGTGTAACTCTGGTTTGGCTAAAATTGGGATATGATTTGGATATATAAAATGTGAACAACATTGGAAGATATCAGAATTTTTGAAGAATGTTCTGACCTGTTCATCGGCTGAGTTTCAAACTCGACCGATCACATTTTCAGATTTATATAGCAGTGTTGTAATTGAATTTTATCTTTTTATTGGTACATCCAATTGATCTCAAATTTTAACTGTGATTGAAAAACGTAATTTTAGACACTCTATTAAATTGGCGTAATTTTTGGATGACATTTGATCTCTACAGTAAGGTGTCGGTCGAGTTGCAACTCGACCGAATCTGCTGCAGACTGCTATATAGCAGCGCACTGTTTGATTTTTAATTAATTATTGGTAACTTGAAATGATCTCAAATTTTTACTGGAGATCTGAAACTTTATTAGGCACAACATATAAAATTTTCAGAATTTTTGGATCTTATGTTAGCAGTTTAATAAACGAATTACAGAAACTATTGTGAAAACTAAATTTTCAGCTAATGTAATTAAAGTTGAGTGTTGGATTAATATGCTATTGACCCAAGCAACTCAAATTGATTTATATAATTGACCACACCCGCACACAATAACACTATGTTATTGTTAAGGACCAAACCCTAGAATGATTAGAGTTGTAGTAGTTCAAGGGATATCACTAGTGATTTAATCTTGAATACTAGTATCTTTGTAAAATAAGACCTTGAGATTTGTTCTATGAAAAGTAAACTAGCTTTGAAAGTGATCTAGGGTTTTGAGATAGATAATATGAACGGTACATGAGCAACATGTAATGACTTAGAGAAAAGAGTAAGACATAAACTTGAAATGTAACAATAAGAAAGTAGCATAGAAAGCGGAGTATTATCCGATATATGATCTGAAGACAGCTGATGTAGTTCATGTTTTTAAAACATGGTGTCACTATCTTTATGATGTGACAATAGATTATCACCATGGTAAGGAGAATATGGTGGCTGATGCTTTCAGCAGAAAGTCAAGTTCAACAACTAATGCATTCTCTATGATAGGTTTCAATAGAGACCTGTTAGTAGAAATGTGGGAGTTGAACTTAGACTTAGGGGTGACAACACAGAGTGATTTGATTGTACAGATGTAAGTTAAGCCTACTTCTTATGATCAGATCAAGGAACTACAATAGGGTGATAGTAAGTTAAACCAGACCATGCATGACATGATAGGAGGAAAAGAGACCAGAGTTTAAGTTTTTAAGATGATAAGGTGTTGTATTAGCATCACATGTTGTGTGTACCTCGAGATAGTGAGTTGAAGGAAAAGATTCTTATGGAAGTGCATGTATTGATGTATGCTATGCTTTCAGGAAAACACTAAGATGTATATGAATGTCAAGGAATTGAAACAGATGGTCAAATATGCAGAAGGATGTAGCTGATTAGGTGGTTAAGTGCAATGTGTGTCAGCAGGTTAAGACTTAGCATCAGAAACCCACATGTACTTTGTAATCTTTTCCTATACTAGTATGGGAATGGGAATATATCACAATGAATTGTGTGGTAAGGTTACCCAGGACACCTAGAGGTTGTGATTTGATATGAATGATTATGGATAGACTAATTTAGTCTGCTCGCTTTCTTCATATTAAGTCAACCTTTGATGTCTCGAAACTTGACTAAGATATACATGGATAAAATAATTAGGTTGCCTGGTAATTCAGTTTCAATCATATCTTATTGAGATCCTAAGTTCACATTCAAGTTTGGAATCAGTTGCATTGTGCTTTGGGCACAAAATTAAGATTCAACACAGCTTTCCACGCACAGACGAATGATCAGTCCAGGAGGACCATTCAGACTCTTAAGGACATGTTGAGAGCATGTCTCATGCATTTCAGTGGAAGTTGGGAAGAACACTTGAGCCTTATAGAGTTTGCATACAATAATAGTCACCATTCTAGTCTTGCTATGGCTCAGTATGAAGCTCTGTTTGGCAGAAAGTGTAGATCATCCATATGTTGATATGAGGTAGGTGAAAGGCAGATTCATGGATTAGAGATAGTGGATTTGACCACTGAAAAGATTACTGTGATCAAAGTACAGTTGAAAGTTGCACATGATAGACATAAGAGTCATTCCGAGAAGAGGTGTTGACCACTTGAGATTCAGGTTGGTGATGAAGTGTATCTGAGGGTTTCACCGTGGAAAGGAGTGTTGAGGTTTGGTAAGAGAGACAAACTGACTCCTAGGTTTATGGGCCCATATCCCATCATTGAGAGGATTGGACCTGTAGCCCATCAGTTGGATTTGCCATTCGAGTTGCTTAATTCACATGACGTGTTTCATGTATCGATGGTAAAGAAATGTTGTCCTGGTACAGAGAAGATAATGTACCCAAACCCTATACAATTTAGACTTGATATGTCCTATGTTGAGGGACCAATACAGATAATTGATCGGAGGATCAAGAAGTTTAAGAATCACGAGATACCATTAGTGAAGGTTTTGTGGAGAAACCACAACTTAGAAGAAGCCACGTGGGAATTTGAGTCAGTGATGGGTGATAAGTTTCCTTTTCTCTTTTAGGAATTTCGGGACGAAATTCTTATAAGGGAGGGAGATTGTTATGACCCACTCTGAATTAACTAGTAAGCACATCGATTAGTGCGTCATTATGATGATTTAAGTTGAATGAAGTATACATATGCAATTAGTACTTTGATCATGTGTTACTAATTAATTTGGATGATTTCATGCTTTGAGGGTGTAGAGGACCTCGTGCTTGAAACGTTGCAAGAGAAATCACCTCAATCGGACATCTGAGGTGAAAGTTATAGCATTCTTAAGAACTAGGGTTTGGTTTTGCAATTTTCCCAATAATATATCCATTTATTGGGTCGGCTACCCCTCTTCTCCTTTATCTGTTCCCGATAGAACAGGAAAACGCAGAGCGGCGCTCAGCGCCCGATCAACAACTGAAAGGGGAGGGGGGAAATCGATGGGGCGATTTGGGCGCCCATAGCTTCGATCTAGTTGGTTGAGCTCTAGGCGGCCTCCGTCCTCCCTTTCCCTTCTTCACCCTTCCCCTTCCGCGCCCTAACACAGCTGTCCAGCTACAGCGTCGGCCTACAGCTGCAGCAGCAGCTTCACCATCCATGGAGAAGGAGGACGAACAACTGATTTTTGGGCTTGTTTGCTTCGGTTCAACATCGCCCAGCCTCCGCCGTCATCTCCTTCTTCTTCTCTTCCATTACCTCTCCTTCTCCACACCCTAGCGGCGCCCAAGCAGCAAGGGATGGCGCCCCTAGAAGCAGCGGCTAGCTGCAGTTGCAGCTGTGGCGGCAACAACTAGGATCCTGATTGGCGCGAGCAGCAACCCCAGATGGCCGCCCCGATTCCATCCTTGTAGTCCCTGCCCGGATTCATAGCCGACAGATACAACAGCCCTAGCAATTTTCTCTTCCACCTGTACGTGGGGTGAAGAGTTGCAGACGTAGGTTCGGCCAGGGGCCATCTAGGGCGCAAGCTAGCACCTGAAATTGACACCAACGAGTTCATCTTGAGGTCCAGATCTAGGATCTGTAGCCTAGCCGCGAGCAGCAACACCCCAGCCAAAGTTCTACTTCTACCTGATATATGTGCGTGCACAGTTCGTTTGCAACAGGTTCAAATTGGGTGATTCTAAGGTTGAAGACAACCTCTGGACGCATTTCTAGACGGATCTGGGCGATTCGAATTAGGTGAGTAGGAGTTCATTTATTTATCACCATTTAACTCCTTAGTTGGAATTTTTCGGTAAACTGTGCATTCTTCGCTGATACTTGGCTTTTGGACAGTATTTGGCGTTACTCGAATTTTATTTCATAAACTGCTTCCTTATGCCGTTACATGATTTAGTTTAGCATATGATCAGTGTGGATTGATTTAATGAATTTATATGGTTCATTGGAACTTGAATTACGTAATATGATTGATGAAAATGATAGAATTTCCTGTATTACAACTGCAATGTATACGTTGAACATAAAATGGATGTTTAGCATCGAAACTGGATAAGTTGATACTGAGTCATGTTTATAGATGACAAATGATGTTTATGTGTATATGTGGGTAATAGAGATTACCCGGATGCCGAGCATAGTTAGCATCCTTAGACTTTTAATTTGCATAGTTCAAACGAAATGAAATGATTAGTAAAATAAATGTGTATGCTTTACGAGTAATTTCAGTAAGATGCAAATAAATGTGATAAAATATTTCAGGTTGAGTATTCCTTTCAATACAGTATATTTGAATGTTCAGTAATATGAAATCAGTATAGAGACGTGGAATAGATATGAAATCCATTTACAGTGAACGAATCTGTTTGCATGAAAGCATAGCTGAGTTATGAGTTATTGCGATATAAGAGAATAGTTGTTGCACTATATATAGAAATGTTATGAAAGTTGAACTTCTGGTTTCAGCTAGTGAATTGCAGAATTACAATATATTCCAGTAGTCGAATATGTGCGACAGAGACACAATGTTATAAGAGTTTTCTTGTTATAATAAAATGTGTTAGACTTAGATGCCCTGACACCGTAGAACCCCTTTTGGAGGTCTGTGCCTTAGGGGTGAAATGACCTACCTAGCGTGTGTCTAGATGGTCGGTGGCTCGTGTTCAACAATAATCCATGCGTGTGTCACAGTGGCACGAGGACAGAGAGGCAGTGTTCAACAATAATCCGTGCGTGTGTCACGGTGGCACTGGAGTAAATATGGGTTATTCAACAGTAATATGTGCGTGTGTCACAGTGGTAACCCAGACTCTCCGCCTGTGTGCTCAGGTTAGAGGAGGAGTCTAGAGTACACTCTTTGAGAGTGCAGTGAGGCCGTGTGAGCCTAAGAGTCCTGACGCAGACCAGGACGGCAGTCAGACTTAGCATTTCCCGGGTGTGTCGCTAAGTCTTGTACGGTGGGTTCGTAGTTCGCTACGAGACTTTATATGCAGAGTACACTGCATATGATCAGGGCATAAGTTAAAAGATGATTACTTAGAATTAAGGTAGATTAATATGAAACTTGTGTATGTTCAGATTTAGAATTTATAATACTTGTTCTTTAAATGTTCATTATACTTTTCTGCGATAATTGCACGGTTTAATTAGAACTGCTCAGTTTGTTAATTTATTCACATATTCCTGTTAAAGGTAAAATACGGAGTTGTTTAGTGATAGCTAAATGAAATGCTATTCACTGAGCGAGTAGGCTCATTCCTCTACTCAAACATTTTCAGGTCAACGACAATTCCAGGAATCAGAAGGATCTTTTCATCATAACGCTTAATCTGTAGAAGGTATATGTAGTTAGTTTAGTTAGATAGTGGTCTCTTAGTCCTTTCCTCTCGGTCCTTGGGACATGGAGTGGGTGAGAGAGAGTGTGTATGTGGTATGTGTATAAAGATGTAAATTAACTGTTATGCCTTATTTTATGTCGGACAATGTAATATGTTGTAGACTTTGTTTATATTACTAGTCAGTTAAATAAAAATGCTTCCACAGATTGTTTAGTTTCATTTTACAGCATAAATCAGTTTAACTTTTTAATATCTTTAAAATGGTTTAAAAAGTTATGAGAAGTTTGGCTTGTGAGTAATCCCTCCGTCGCGCCCTAATCTCGTGGATTGAGGTTAGTGTGAGATCGGGGTGTGACAGATTGGTATCCCATCATGATGTTGTGATGAGTGTGGACTCATGTGTGGTAGTGGAACATTACCATGTGTAGATACAACAAGATTAGATTTTATACATTTTGTATCTTCTAAAGTTGTAATATAGCCTTATCTTGGCATAATATTTTTAGGGTTTGTACGTAACTTTATTGATGTAGAATTAAATCACTTGAATGAACTTAACTAATTAATTGAAACCCTAATTATGTGGTTGCCCTGTGCCATAGATCCATTCTAGTGTTAGCACTTTCTATATGATGAAATGAGTGCTCCATTGATGGAAATTCGGAGCACATATTATTGAGTATGTGAGATGCAAGTGACTGAGTGTCCTTAACATCCCGATCCCAAGGTTTGAGGATGGATGTAGTCATGCCTCAGTAGGATAATGACTGCCATCGTGTCTCAGTATATATGATGTGATTGAGGACATATACGGTTGTACCTTGAATGTTTGGGTTTGTATACCCTACTTTCACTAGTACCATGACTTTTTATGGACGGACTAGGATATTCACTAGTGCCACAACCTATATACCAAGGGCAGGCTAGGCTATTTTGTAGCTAGACTTATATGTTGATGTGGTGGACTCAACTGACTGATGTGGATGTGATCTGAGGCATCCGACTCTCCTACAGATCTTGTATGGCACTAATTTCGACTTAGCAGTGGTCAATTGGAATTGGATGATATACGTCAATTCCTCAAGGCATTAATAAAAGATGTAATACAACCATGTAGTATATCTACTTAGGGTTAAACACACTTCACATTGGATGTTTACCCTTGCCTTATTTCTTATATTGTTTATGTTGACTCAAGGTCAATTTAGTTAATGTTGATTCAAGGTCTAAATTGACTAAACCCTTGTTTTGATGATGACTAAACCATTCCAATTATTTGTGTCTAATTCTTCTACTTGAGTGATTTTAGATTAGGTATAGACACACTCCACATGCCCTAACTTGCACATCCTAACTTGGAGAAAAGACAAGTCAAAGTCAATACAAGTGCACATTTTTGAAATATGATGTAAATCCATTAGAATCATGTTGTAAATCACTTGTAATGATTGTTTACTTGTAATTAAGCTTAGAAAAATCAGGAGCACTTAAATCGAATATTTAAACACTCAAAAGCCATTTTCCAAAATTCACATAAGGATGTTTATCAGTCAAGGTTGATCCTGTTTGGATCTTGAAAATGACTTTTGATCGCTCGAGTTTCCATTTCATAGAACTCGACCAATCCCTCTGCAGACCAAAATTGATTTATGTGGATCGATTGAGTTACCCCAGGACAAACTTGACTGATGGATCAAATTGGTTTTATCTCAAAGTGTGATCAGTCGAGTTACCTTTATAGATACTTGACTGATAGAACTTGACTAGAAAGTTAGAAAAGTGTTTCTAGTCATTGTGGAGTTGCAACAATCTAAAATATATCTGTTGCAAGCCACAAAATGGTTAGTTTTCATTCTTAACTGTTCCCAAAGGCTAAGAGACATCCCCAACTATAAATAGGACTTGTTGGGCTTCATTCCAAGGTTTATCATTCAATGCAAAACTCTATATGAGGTTCCTAGTCAATAGTTGAGTGATCCTACAGCCTCCTCTCTCTCTCTAAGCTTAATCACTTGCATTAGAGTGAGTAGGATATCTGTAAGAGAGCTAGTCCTATATGTATATCTTATGAGTCTCTCACTTCCACCACCTCCCTATCTCTCATTTCAACCATGAAGATGAAGGTTCTCTCTCTTGGATAAGAGAGGTGAAGAAGAACAAGGGAAGGATTCCCTTGGTGAAGATCAAGTCCAAAGACTTGGAACAAGAGTGGGTAAGCCCTTAGTGAAGGCAGAAGACTCCTTGCTCAAGTGGGTAAGTCCTTAGTGAAAGCTTCTCTGAGTGAAGGCGAAGTCAAAGGCTGAAGATCCAATAAGAGTGGGTAATTCCTAGAAGGCTGAAGACTTGTGCAAGAGTGGGTAAGTCCTTGGAGAAGGCCGAAGACTCGTTGCAAAGTGGGTAAGTCCTTGGTAAGGTTGAAGACTCTTTGTATTTGATAGGTAAGTCCTTTGGTGGGTCATGTGTTGTAACTTTTATAAGTGAATATATAGAGGAAGACACACCTAGAAATCCCAGAGGTTGACTTCTCTAGGTAGTGGACTGGCATACTCCTAGTTTGGAGTGTGGAACCACTCTACATAGCTTGTCACTTGGTGCTTGTTCAATATCTCTCTTCCTTGCTATGTATGTTTTAGCTGCACTCAAATTTCCTATTTAGCAACCTTATCTTGTAATATAAATTGAAGGTCTAATGCATTTTGTTTAAGTGCATCCAGCTCTATTCACCCCCCTAGAGAATCCAATCACCCATCTAGGATCCAACAATTTAGTAGGTGATAGACGTACATGTTCTTCATATTCCTTCTAATCATATATGTTGCTATGCCTATCTGATTAGTTTGCTTAAATCTATTTAACCTATTTATTTAGTTGAATATGTTCATCCTATTTAATTATGATACCTTCTATAGTCAATAGATATTGGTTGAGAGTTATATACCTCACTGGGACATGGGTCTCACTTCACGGGTTACCACATCTTTTTAGGTGGTCATTAGCAGCATGGTCAGGATCATGTTGTTGAGGAAGAGTAGCTTGGAGATCAGTACTCCATCTAGATCATGTTTTTGGTAGCACCGACACCTGATGATGCTCTAGGTTTGAGATATCAAGGAGCCACTCGATAGTAGTGAGAAAATTAACAACTCAGTACCACGGACTCCATAAGTCGATGGAACTGACATTTTCAACAATGGTGACCAAATAGCTGCTTGATACCTCTGATAAAGCAGTCGGTGTTACTGACTCCTAAAAATATAGTATTTATGGATGCACAATTCAATGATCAAAATCATCTCCATTCAATGGTCGGTGGTCTGATTTGGCAATGCATTCTAGAAGTCAGTATCATTGACACAATGTAGAGCAATCTGTGTGTCGATACATCAAAGGACACGAGCCATTAGTATCAACGATGGATATTGATTTCACATGGATCGGGGGGAATGAATTGGTCACTGCCACTCCTGTTAGTGGTATCGACGTGGCATGTCAGGGTGGTTCACATGCTATAGTAGAAGAGGTGTGGGTTGTGATTCAAAACACACCCACACCATCTCCTTTGTAATCAGAGAGTTTCCTAAGATCCCAAGTGATCTGAGTCTTCCCCATGCTCTCTTATTCATCTCTTTTATCCCCTGACCAATGGAGATAAGGAGGCTACCTTCATTAGTGGAATGAGCTAATATGATGGTGCCCAAGTCGGCACACATAGCTCACGTCAATGACCACCAGAGGAAGATCTACACTAGCCCGATGACAAGGGAGATGATACCCACATTGTATGGTGATTGTGTCTTGTTTGATGATGTAGGCTTCATCGAGAGCTTCTGACAAGTCTATGCTGACCAGAACATGGTGGAGATCACCCCTTCTTTGGTGATTAGCCCACATACCAGGAGACCATTTGCAAGTTCCTGACATCCTTAGAGGCGTGCAACATCCCTGAGCACAAGGAAGGCTAGGATGAAGGATGGGTGTGCTTCCTCCTCTACAACATTGTCCACTACTTCACATAGGTAGAGTTCAATGCCTTCTATGGGTGGCCATCAGGAGATTTGTGCTATGTGCCCAACAACTTCGACTACACTTGGGCATGATAGATCATGATAGGCTTTCTGCATGGATTCGCCATCAACTAGCACCAATCTTCTGTCATGGATATCGAACATCCATTTTCTTGGATCCTGCACTGTTATCTCATCAACACCATCTTTGCTAGGTCTATACAAGGATAGAGGAAGGTGTCGAAGGCTGATATTTATGTCCATTGGGCATGTCTATCCAAGGGGGAAGAGTAGGTCGACCTTGACTCCATTTTCTTACAACACATGCTGGCGGTCAAATGTCAGGTGTAGAGGAAACCTCAAATCCACTTTGGAGGGCTTATTACACCAATAGCAATGCACCTCAACCTCAACCTCTCTACCTCCAACCATTTGAGAAACTCCTCCTAGTTGGATTTCAAACACTTCAAGAGGGCTCTTCTTGTCAGCAAGCGAGAGGGCAAGGTGTTTTCCTACTGCAAAGTAGATGGCTAGTTGCGGGAAAGGGCTCGTCCTAACCCCATCTTCAATCTACAAGGAGTACATTTCTTGAGGTGTCCAGTAGAGGATGCAGAGGAGGAGAAATACAACACTAAGACAAGACATGGTAGATATGCCAAAGAGGAGGAGGCAACCATGCCATTCACACAATGGGGGGTTGTCTACTGGTCTTCACAAAGACATGGAGTGCCAAGCTTTATCACTCTACAACCCAATATTTACAAAGAAATGGAGCATCAAGCTCCACTTCTACACCACCTACTCAGCAAGATAACCCATATTCTATGACATGTATGTATGGGATGCTGCAACTAATTCAACAGGGGTAGCAACAACAATGAACAACATTGGCAGGCATCCACAACGTTCTAGGGCAGCTTTATCAGAACCAACATGCCTTTTTATGAAAATGAGCACCTTCTCCTAGTCAATCGGAATAATATGCACATTCATCTACAATGGACTGAGCATAAAAAGCACCCATTATATGATCATTACTGGAGCCAGGGGAGTTTGGCAACTACCTACCGCCTCCATAGATGCAATAGTAGCCACCTACCTTCACTGGCACTTTCTACCCGTCAGATCCAAACATGCCACCACCACCATTCCAATTGGGTACCACCATTCCACCTCTTTGATTGGATTTTGACTATGAGGGGATAGTCAAGTTCAAGATTAAAGGGGTGCTAGAACAACTCTGTCTTTACTTTGGTTTTTAGTTTTATTTTTCTAAGTTTGTAGGATCCACAATTATCTAGTGTAATCATGGAGCATTATTATCATGATTTCTGCCTTCATCACAAAAGTGTGTTCTTGTCTACTTGCAATCTAGAAATTAAAATAAATATCTTAAAGTGTAATATCTTTGAAAGCTTAGCTGCAAATTCTAAAGGCACCATCACCTATTGGAAGTGTATGGGTTAGTCAACTTGAGGATATATGATTTGAATGAAAAATATTAATTATCCATGGTTTGAGGATGACGATGGGGTTTGAGTAAAAACTAACCAAACAATTAACAAGACCTTAAATGGATTTTTTAGAAAGAAATCCAAAGTTATCCTGATAGTAGAAGGACATATCACAATTTAAGAAAGACATTGTATCTTAATCTTGTGATTTCATCCACTTTTCATACATTTGATCCACTACCTTAGGATGATAAAGTAATCTAAACTATTTACTCTTAAGTGCATTGACAACATGATAGGTGACATGATAGTTAGTTTCTTTTTATTGCATTAGTTACAAAAAGAAAAAAAAATGTTTGCATATCAATTAGTTTCATAACAACACGATTCATGTAGATTGCATATCATATGCATGGTTCATTCTGTTATCATGTACCCATGAGTCCAAGCATACTTTTCAACTATGCTAATGATGTTCACAAATCATATCATCTTTTGGATCATGTTTTGTTGCATATCCATGTTGTTTTGACTCAAGTATCACTCTCATTCATGCTAGATTCTATATTTTTAGCTATTCTTACTTATCTCATGGTTTGGATTGTAGGTACTACATTTTACAATGAAATGATGAGAAATATATCATATCATCACTTATTGGATCACTCCTCAAGTATCTACATGTTTTGGGGTTCAAAACTGTGCAAATATCACTTTTTACGACATGTAAATCAGATCTACATACTGAAAGTTATGAGCAGAATACACAACAACCCAGAACAACCATTGACACTCCGTGCCTTAAAAAGACACGACATGTATTAAAAAGACACACCATGTCTTAAAAAGACACCCCGTGTCTCAGTCTAGAAATTGAATGTAGAACTCTATATTTGCAGCAAAATGTCGTGTTTTATTAAAGACACGCCATGTCTTATTAAAGACGCGTCGTGTCTTATTAAAGACACGCCATGTAACTTTTTAGAACTCAACCCAAGCTTTAGTTATTGCATAAGACACGTCATGTCTTATAAAAGACACGACGTGTGGTGCGATTCTGCTAGTGGCGCTAACACACTACTCGATTGAATAAATGCGCCCCACGAGGTCGGAATGCACGTGATGGATGGGGGTTTGCTTTCAATATTTATAAACCTAAACTAGCTACCTACGTCTACTAAAACACTACACCCGCAAGTGCACGGGGTCGTGTTGTAGTATAGGAAGGTAGCAAGTAAAGGGTCGATCCACAGGGAAAAGAGGGGGCACTAGAGCTAGGTTAGTTTGGCTAGGTTCCTACTACGGAGACTAGGGTTAAGGGTTTAAAGGTTGATTTGATTGTTAACTAAGGATGAACAAGAAAGCAATTAAAGGCAGGAATGAAATCTACGTTAACCCTAGACTAGATTAAGGCTAAACAAGCAAGAAAGGATTAAGCTAGGTATGAAAAGACAAATTACGCTAAGGCAAGCAAGAGAAAATAAATGCAATTAAAGAACTAAACTAACATGAGCAAGGCAAGAACAAGGCAAGAAGATAACTAAGAAAGGAAAGAACTAATTAAGCTAATCAGACACAAAACTAGGGTTTTAAGCAATAAAGAGAGGTGTGGGCTGTTTAGGGGTATGAACTTATCACTTAAGTTGGGGGTGACATATGAACATTATGATTCCATTTAGATTATCCAAACCAAACAACAAGTTAGAGTCTAATAAATTAACCTAAGCTACTAACTGGCCATAGATATGCTAGGTTGTGTATAGGGGAACTAGTCCCTAACACCCCCTACTACCCTTACGAGGCTCAATTGGGTTAGGGATTAGGTTCAATTCAATTAGAGTCTAATCAAGTATAGGTTTCTAGATTAGGCATTCCTAGGGCAATTAGGGGCCGAGGGTAGTAATGGGGAGGTGAGATTAGGGTTTTGGACCCCAATTCCCCCACATTCTAGCCTTGAGAAGGCACCATGCTAATTGCACTAGAATTATCTAATCTAGCTACTTAGATCTCTCACTTAGGTTTAGGGAGATTGATCAATATGTAGGAAGATGGGAGGCAACCTAGGGATCCACGAATTGGACCTAGGGGCAAATCCCAAAATTCACACATATAAGCAATTTGCCTAAATTCCTAAGTGATTTCACACACAAACCAACAAGCAATCCATGGAGAAAGAGATGCAAATAGAATATAATCATTAACAAATGAAATTACAAAGTTTACATGTCATTTCCCCCCAACATGGTATCAAAGTAACATATTTTCCCCCAAACAGCCCACCCAAGGGGCCTAACTACTCATAACAAAGCAAAATACAAAAAGAGAGGAGAAAGAGGTAGAAGAAGCCATGGAGCTCAGTGTAGATGAAGAAGTCCTCCTCTCCAGCAGCTGCAGGGACGTCCTCCTCCTTCTTCTTGGATGGAATGGTGTAAAATGGTGGTGGGAAGTGGATGGAAGGCTTAGATATGGGGGGTTATGTGGTGGAAATGGTGAAATGGAGTGGATTTGAGGTGGATATGGAGTGGAATGGAGTGGGTGGCGATTTGGGGAGCTAGGAAGGGGTAGAAGGTAGCCAACCTCATGCCCCAGCCACCACCTAGGTATATATAGGTGTGAAGACTAGGTTAAGTTAGGGGCAAAATGGGGAAAGTAGTGAAAAAGTGGCTGGATTCTGTGAGTAGCACGACCGTGGTGGGGTACCACGGCCGTGGTGGGTAGGATAGGCCACGTCCGTGGTGTATGGGCACGGTCGTGGGAATTAAAATAGCAAAGTTACAGGGTTTTTGTCAAAATGGCCACGGTCGTGGTGTGTCACCACGGCCGTGGTGGAGGTGGTGTGCCACAGCCGTGGTGTATGGCACGACCGTGGTGGGCTTGGTGGAGGTGGTCGTGGTGCTGCTGCACGACCGTTTTGCTCTGCTGTGCCACGGCCGTTTTGTGGAGCACGACCATGGTGTCTGCCAATTACACGGCCGTGGTTCTCTCTGCTTCACTTGGATGTTGAGCCTGTTAATTTCTAAGTCATCTAGCACGGCCGTTCTATGGTACCACGGTCGTGCTGGGTCCTGGATCAGCACTTTAACTTGGATCTTTGGCTTTTCTTGGACTTCTTTGCTTCAATTGATCTTTGGCCACTAGGGGTAGGTTGAGGGAGCATCAGACTTCACTTTGGGCCTCTCCAAGTGTAGAGGAACCCTAGGATCGCCCCTTCTCTCTCTCTTCCATCAAGCGTGGTCCAAAAGCCTGAAAAACATGCAAATAATGTCCATAAGTGCATTTTATACAAATAAGCATATTAGGGGGAATGGCATGCAATCTAACAGGTATAGATGTGATTGAAGAGCAAAAAGACACAAGATTAAGCCCTAAAATAGGGCTGAATCTGTGACGACCGTCTCGCGGAAACAAGATTAACTAATGCGGAAGCGTTCATCAAGCAGTGGATTAGCGAAAATCACTAAAAATTAAAACCTTTTTATCAAAATATCCATTGAAGGAAAACTTTCTCACATAGAACCAAAGTAACATAATTACATTCTTGTTCTCAGGTACATATTATGTATCATCTCCCTTTGAGAATTACAAGCATTAACTGTCCTGTCAAGCTAAACACAGGCAGTATAAAATCTCGAGGCTCTAAGCCAAAATCTCGAAAGCACTAACTACTACTCCGAGGACCTGAGAGTACAGAGACGACACATAGGACTCTATTTACATCTATACAAGGCATAACAGTCAGTGTCTCCACCTGAGACTTCACTGTTGTCTCTGCTGATGCTATTGTTGTCCTTCACCTATTGAAGGATTCCTATCTCCTCGTCCACGTTCACCTAAAAATGTGGTTCCCACGGAGGTGAGACAATTATAAAAATTGCCCCAGCGAGAGTTATAACTCTCTGCCAGTAACATTGTTATTGCAACTTAAGAAGATAAATATGAATGGAAGAATCATATTTGTATAGCAGCAAATAATTTAATGTCTAATAGATTAGAACATTATTCTATATCAGAAGCATTGCAACTATAACTTGATAGAATCAACATGTCATTTATCCTTTAAGGAATATAAAGAACATGTATAACATCTATTCAAACTACAGAATCATTACCACTGCTTTAACTCTCTTCAGGATTAGATCATATATCTAAATCTTGGTATTATCATTGTGGAGTCATGGCCCGTAGCCATATTCTTTTCATAAAGTGTTGGGATCTTAATCCCTCAATTCACCACTGAAAATTCTCATCCTTTCACAATTTCAATACCCTAACCATGTGATTCTGGGTGTTTAAACCCTTAGCTCATCACCTGAGCATTGTTACCACTTCCTTAGGTAACTAACACCTTTAGGTCATTTGACCAAGGTAAGTATGATACTTGATGCCTATTAAATCTCTTGCTACCTCTTATCAGACAACAAGATATATTATGGCATACAAGGCCCAATAAACAAATTCAAATTAATAACATATCACAGCGCATACCTGGCTATGCCCATCATCTCATGATACCTGCATGGTTAGCACATATGATAGCAGCACATCAATTATGTATCAACATCATGCAAAAACAATGTATTAATAATTCAAGGGTATTACCCTTAATCCTTTACCAGGATTAGGATTTCCATCACACATCTCATGTATCATTCATCCAATCATATTAGACTTATATTACAACAAGGTATACCACTATTTGGGGTGTTGGATATGATATCTATCATATCTTGATGTCTCACTTCCCTCAACACCATTAACTTTCTTAAGTTCACATACTTAGCTTGTATTAGGGTATTACCCATCCTAATACCTTATGCACCAGTTTATCACATTCATCATGTAAAGTAGTGATCAATTGTCACTTACTTGGAATATACAACTATTTCCAATACTATGGATTCATACATAAGTTAGGAATTAATAAAAAGACCATGTTAGGTCCTATTCAAAACAAACTCTACGGCTGTGCAACCAAAAACGGTCGTACTAAGGGAAGCCACCACGGCCGTGCTACCTTGCACGGTCGTGCAAAGTGAAAATACCACGGCTGTGCTACCTAACACGGTCGTGCTACATGAGTTCACCTCTTGAATCATATTCAAGCATGAATTCTATTCTCTTATTAGGGAATTATAGTTTCACATACCATTTCCCTTCATTAGAATAGGGATTGCATATAGCATCACCCTTCATTAGGGTTTCATATTGCATTACCCATACTTAGGGTTTACTACTCAATCCCCATTAGGGTTTCTCATAGAATCACCCTCAATTAGGGCTTTACATGGATACACCTTCAATTAAGGTTTGAGTTCAATAACCCTGTCAATTAGGGTTTATGTTCATGTTTAGGGTTTCATGATCTCTTTGCTTAAGGATCATAACCCTTAATCATCACATGAATCATATTCATGTATGAATTCATACTATCAACTTCTCAACTTGATTAGGTCATATCAACCCTTCAGTCGAGTACATACAACTATGATTAACATAGTGTACCAAGTCATTGATCCTATAAGCAATTAGGGATTCATCCCTTAATTGACACTTAATTACTTAGGTACTATTAGGGTTTGAACCATTTGTACCTTCATTGATTATCATTACTAATAATTATTGGATCAATATAACATTCATCATCTTAATTCTCAAAGATTCAATCACATTGGACCTCCAATAACATGAGGCATCCAAATAGATTAATCAATAGAACCTTCAATTGCACTAGGTATCTATTTGGATTAGTCAGTTGAGTCTTTGATTTCATTGGGTACTCAATTGGATCAACCCATTGTTCCTTCAATTACTTTAAGTACTCAATTGGATTAACCAATTGATCCTTCAATTGCATTGGGCATCCAATTGAATTAACCAAATTGAATCACAAATGGTTTGAAATCGTTTAAGCAAAAAGCTTTGAAACCGCATGGACTTAAAACCGCATGGGTCTCAAACGGTTTGAGACCGTTTGGTATCAAACAGTCTTAAGACCGTTTGGTCCCAAACGGTCTTGAGACCGTTTGGTCCCAAACGGTCTTGAGACCGTTTGGTCCAAACCTCTCAAACCGCATGGACCAAAGAGTCAATCAAGACTTCAACAACACTCAATTCCAATCTATGGAATCTCAACCAATTGGATCATCAACTCAATCATCAATTGAGTTATGAACTCATCCCTTAATTGGAACTTCAATTAGGGTCTGATCTCAATGGAAATTAGGGTTTATAAACACCAATTAGAGCTTTGAAGTTGATCATCAATCAAGCTACTAATTATGTTTCAATTGATTGCATTGGATCTTCAACCATTGAATTCATGGAACCAATCATCAATTGGACCTATGCTCATACTTCAATTGAGTTTAGTAGGTCAACCTTCAACTTATTTGAACCTCAATTGACCCTCACTTGGTCATCAATTAGGGTTTGATTCAATTGGATTAGAGTTTAGAATCGATGATTCAACAACACTCATTAATACAAGATTGTTTACTTTGAAACTTTTGAACCATCATCCAAATTGGGTATGACCTGACCCCAAACGGTCTTGAGGTCGTTTGGATGACTTCCAAACTGTCTTGAGACCGTTTGCCCATCATATCACTCAAATCCAAGCCATCCAGTTAAGGTTTGGATCATGGAATTGATCACCAAATCAACATTGCATTGTATATCAACTTGGTACCTTTAGACCTTCAAACACCTAACCATACTCAACCCTAGACCTCCAAACGGTCTTGGTTGACCACCAAACGGTCTTGAGACCGTTTGTCTCATCCAAACCTTGGATTCTAGTGAAAAATCATCAAGGTTTGGTCTATCGAGTTGATCAACAAATCAGCACTTAATTGCAATATGATTTGGTACCTTTAGACCTTCAATTGGTCAACTATACTTGACCCCAGACCTCCAAACGGTCTTGGGGTGACCCCCAAACGGTCTTGAGACCGTTTCGGTGATCCCCAAACGGTCTTGAAACCGTTTGGGCTAATCAACCCAAAATCTCTAATTAACTCATTGGAATTTCAGCACTGTTTTCAATTAGGGTTTGCCCAATTGAATAGCCTTCAACTCACGATTCCTTGGGAGTTAATACCTCAAATTTGGTGATTCATTAGAACACATAATTAGTAACAGTAATCACAAACGGTCAACCCTTGGTCAACGCACTCAAACGGTCTTGAGACCGTTTGCCCAAAAAGTTCAATTAAATCAGATTGATAATCAGCACTTAATCCAATTAGGTTTCCCTAATTGATTAGCCTTCAAATCACGATTCCTTGGGAGTTAATCCCTAAAATTTGGAGGGTCATAAACCAACATAATTATGAACAGGAATACCAAACGGTCAACGCTTGGTCAACTCACTCAAACGGTCTTGAAACCGTTTTCCCAAACAGGTCAAGTTAATCAGGTTGAAAATCAGCATTTAATTCAATTCGATTTGCCTAATTGGTTGGCCTTAAACCTACGATTCCTTTGGAGTTAACCCTTCAAATTTTGTGGGTCATTAGCCTACATAATTTGGAACAAAATTCCCAAACGGTCAATGCTTATTCAACCATCTCAAATGGTCTTGAAACCGTTTGCTCCCAAACGGTTTCAAACCGTTTGCCTTTAAACGGTTTGCTGAAACCGCATAGCCAATCAAATTAAAACGATTTGGAATAGCTATCAAAACCGTTTGGCTTGGTACTTTTCTTTGGATAAGAATCTATGATGATGTCATCATCCCCTTCCTTCGAACAACCAAGAACAGCAACCGTTCTTGATGGAAATTGCAGCAAAGAAACAAGAGTGTAGCAATTTAAAGAAAACAATCAACAAAGTATAGAGAATTGATGCAATATCAATGATTAAGGGTTTGAGTTATAAAACCCGCCTCAAATCTGATCTCCAAGCTCGAAGCTACACGGATCTAATGGTGGATGAAGCTTCTACAACTATTCCAAGGCTCAACTTCAAGATTTGGAGTGAAATGATCGACTAGAATTGAAGATTGAGTGAAGAAATGAAGGAATTACACATTGTTTTATGATTTTCACCATGAAATCATGAAGAACGAAGATCAAAGGCTTACCAACAGTTTGGGGACGTTCTCCCTCCTGTACTTAGACTTCTTGGTTGGTTTTGCAAGAAAGGAGAAGAAGTGGGGTCGTAAAAGCCTTTCATTTGGCTTGGAAAAGGTACTTTTATAAGAAAATTGAGGAGAGAGAAGATACTTTATAAAAGTCTTTTAATTCCAAAATTGTTGCCACCACTTCCCCCTTGATTTCTTTCATTCAAGGACATCTCTATCCCCACCTAACTCCCTTCCATTATCCATGAATTAAGGGAAAAGAAAATAAGCACCTTAATGCTTATTATATTAATATCCCATATGTGAGTGGAAATTACTTTCCTTTATAATAAGGTGAGTGGAGTTTCACCTCCTTTAGATATTTTCGTTCCTTATCTTGGAAAAATAACGTCCATAATTAATCAAAATCAACTCATAACATTTTGGTTGAAGGCCCTTTAATTAATACATTCATTTTTGCCCTAAATTGGATTAGGGTTTCACTTAGGATTAAATCTTGATTATTTTAATATCAAGATTATCTCTCCTCCATCTTAATTAAAATGAGAAGTAACTCTCATTTTCTTTGCTCTACATGATGACAAGAAATATTATAGACTTTATTGAAGTGGTAATTTGCATATTGAACCCTAGGTTTTGGGTAAATTGCACGTTACACCTAAACTGAGTTTTAATGCACAAGGATTGCTTTACAAGCTGAATCTTGGTGCCCAAGCTTGTGAGAACTATACCACTACATCATATTCATTCTTATGATGTCTCAACATCAGGGGAACATCTTATCATTCAACATTTGCAAGTTGACCCCTCAACTTGGGTAATTTGTACTTTAGTCCAAAATAAGCAAACATTGCTTCAACATTGTCCAAACAGGACCAAAATTGAAACATAAGTTCCTCATAATCCCTAATTACTTTTCCCAAGATAGAATTTAGAATCTACTCAACATTATTAGGCAAAACCTCTAGGGTTAATTCATAACCCAGGTCAGGGATGTTACAGAATCACCACCCCAAACTTGAAACATACTTGTCCTCAAGTATGCTCCAACTCAATCTCTCTACAAACTTTCACAAAAAGAAATGACAAATGCAATATAAAAGACGATTGTTGCTGAATGGGATCAAAGATGACTAAGTACATGCATTTCACCTCTCTCCTCTCCTTATTTCACAATCCAATCATGAAAAGAGCACAAAGCATATGAACTTCAAATATAGCGCATAGAATACACAAGTTATCCATATTTCTTCTATTAAGTTCCGGGTAAACCGTTTCATGGTGGCGTTAATCAAGAATGACTAGGAGTGCTGTTTCACATTCATGCATTCAATCTTATATCTCAAATCACACCAAATGACCCACGTGGCTGCGGAAAAGGGTAAAATGAGCTAAGTTTGATGTTTCCTAGCTCAATGGGTATGAAAGTGGAAGAAAGGGTTGCGGTAAGATTTTTGGAGTGTTTTTACACACTCATCTTTTCTTTATTTGAATGCTCTTAAACATGAGCATCCTTTTATTTTATTTTGCTTTTATTTTTCTTTTCTTTTCTTTTTCTTGCCCTTGGTGTAGATAAGGCATATGGTGGATAGAGTGAAGCGGGGAGATAAAGATATGGCCACCCCAAACTTTTAGAGGTGGCCAAGGCTAATTATGTGCACTAGGGCATCTTTTTATGAGGCGGAGGGGTATGAAGATGGTGGAAGAATAGTCGGGTCAAAGAGGGGTCATTAGTATGATTTTCCACATAAGACATCCTGCATGAAAATTAATCCAACACTTCATTCAAGATATCACACCACATGAATGAACAACATGAAATTGATATATCAAACATGTGATTCCATAAACACTAAGCGTTCAAAGCTTGCTCAATTTCATAATTCAACCAATTCACTCCCAATCCTAAGAGAGGTGATGCACATGTAAAAAGTCAAACATTGATACCACTCAGCAACAAACAATGGTGATTCACTTGCATTTGTCAAAGGTCAACATTTTAATTCAAAATAGTAGAGATTGGGTCAAAACACAATTTTTAGACAAGAAGTTCCAAATTTGGGCAAAATTGGCCAAAATGGTGCCAAGTTGCCTTCAATCACATCTAAGCCTATATTATTGAACTTAAAGCAGTAAACAAGCAAATCCTAGCTAAAAACATGCAAAAATTACCAAAAATCTACATGGTATGCAATGCATGGCAAAAGAGCAAAATTTTTGAAAATTACGCAAAAAATGACCATAAGGTAAACTACATGGAATGCAGGTATGCAAAGCAGTAAAATTCTAGACTAGATAGTAGGACAAGCAAAAGAAATGAAAAACAACAAACAAAAAGTAAAATAGCAGATGAGATGTAAAAATGAGTGAAAGAAGAATAAGGGCATACCGCCCTACCACCCCAAACTTTTGAACCATGATGTCCTCAGCATGACACTAAAGTCTAGGGTGATAGGGTAGATGATCACTGCGGAGGTGGTGGAGGTGCTCCTCCCTGTCTGTAGTAGGCGCCCCAGTAGTCTGACTGTGGAGGCGGATAGCTGTCCTAAAAAGCTGATAAAGAACTCCACCAGTCTTCACCCCACTGTGGGTTCCTCTGGGCCTGGGCATTGTGAAACTGATAAAGGTGGTTGACCTGGTAATGCATATGCTGGTGGTCCAACTACATGGCATCCTGTGTCCTCTGAAAGCCCTCCTATGCCCGTAGAATTCTGTCCTGCGTCGCCTGAATGCCCTCCAGCTGTGCATGGATGGTACCCATATCATATGCATTCACTGAAGGCTGGTGTGGCTCTGACGCTCCCATTCTTTCTTCTCTTTGCCTCACCCATCTTGCCGCTCTCTCCTCTGCCATCCGCCTCTGCTCTGCCGCCTGTGAAGGCTCTCCTGGACTCCCTGCAAACCTCACCTCCTGGATTTCCTCTCCTTTGGGGTTCTCCTCCTCGTACCTCCTCAACTTTTCTAGAAAATCTGGCGTTGGTCCAAACTGTGCCATGAGGGGAGGAGTATGGTAAGGCAGCTCTAAGGTGACTCCTGGGTAAGGTGGGTTGATTTGGTAAATGATATTCTGATCCGTATCCGTAATCATGGATGAGCGAGCCAGGTAGTGCAAATCAACCAACTTGCCACCCTCTACCTTTGTATATCCTGTCATGTCATGCCCCAAGGCCGTGGCAATATATGTTACAATCCCTCCCATTACAAATGGATTTGTGCTCTTGGACGGGATTGTCCTCATGTGATCAATCAATAACGCCCCCAGGTTCACATGTCTCTCCTTTGCCATCCAACCAAGCACAAAAAGATCTTTGTTGGTGCAGCTGCCTTGGTTTTCATACCTACCAAAGATGGTGTTTGCCAACACCTTCTGAACATAGCAGAGAAATGGGCTGTGAATACCACTTGTCTTTGATTTCCCTGCTACAAATATACTTTGGCCGGTGAAGCACTTCCACATGGCTAGATACGTGGAACTAGAGTCATTTTCTGTCCTTCCTCCATCTAGGAGGGCAACCATCTCTCCACTTGGGGCAAAAATATGATTTAGCATCTCTGAGGTTATTTTCCACCTCTTATCCCCAATCGTTACCTTAATTGCATTCTCGCCATCATTGGTTGCTTTCTCTAGTGTGGCGAAGAACTGCTGCGTCAGCTCGATGTAGGTTTCCTGCTGCAGTGTCAGGATCTCAAAAAGCCCCAATTTTTCCATCAATTCTTGAAAACAGACAAAGAAACCCATTGCCTCCATTGACGCTTGGCATGCATATCGAGTAGCTAACACTCTGCGTGTCAGGCACCCAGGGTGCTTGGGCTCCTTTGCTCTGCCTGTAGTAACCTCTGGCTGTGAAAACGGGCGTTGTGGCGGGCTTGGTTGCTGCTCAACCTCAGGCATATCAGTATCATCTTCATCAGCTAGTGATCCAACCCTATTCTAGGGCTGTATCTTGTGTCATTTTGTACTTTTATCACATTCAAATGCATTAGAATTACATGTTATTCTCCCCAATATGATTATCATTGCAAATACGCTTATGGATGTTCTTTGCACTATTTTTCAGGTACTTGGACCATGCTTAGATGGACGAGGGAGAGAGAGGGACCCAAAGAAGGCCCCAAAGTCTCCCTCAACCTACCTCAAGTGGCCAAGACTCATCCCCGAGCAAAGACATCCAAAATTGACAAAGTAAGAAGAGAAATCAAGAAGTCAAGCCCCACCACGGTCGTGGCCCCAATGCCACAGTCGTGGCTTTTTTGCCAAAATCCAAAAGGCTGCAATAGGGAAATCCACAGATTGCCCACGACCGTGGCCTCCCAGCCACGACCGTGGCCACTGAAGACAACACGGTCGTGGCACCCTGCCACAGTCGTGGGAATTAATTTGCAAAAAGTCAGGTTACAACAGGGATTTGGCCTCACTGACCACGACCGTGGCCAAGTCGCCACGACCGTGGCCGATGCTGATCAAGACGCCCGTGGCCCCTCCCCACGGTCATCTCCAACTCCTCCAAAACGGCCGTGTTACCCAACACGGCCGTGGTGCATGCTACCCACCACGACCGTGGCACTCCGCCACGGCCGTGGCCACCACCATCTCACCACTTCCTTCACCCCACGACCGTGTTCACCACCCCACGGTCGTCCCCCACTACCATCACCACGGCCGTGGTACACCCACCACGACTGTGGTGCTCACCTACCCTATACAACTTTCCACTGTTTTTCCTATTTTGCCCCCACTTAGCCCTAGCTCCTATATAAGCACTAGTTTCTTCTAGAGCTCGAGAGAGAGCACTCCCTAGCCGTCACCCAGCTTCTCTCTTGCATCCATTTCTCCCATCCACCCATTTCCTTGCATTCAACCCCATTTCCATCCATTTTCTACTCATTTCCACCATAGAAACCTAGTTTCTCTAGGTTTCTATCCATCCATTCCACCATTTTCATGCACCCCTGCACCATTGGAGGAGGGAGGACGTCTGCAGCTGCTTGGAGGTGAAGAAGAAGGCCACTTCATCAAGCTTCATGGAGTTTCTTCCTCTTCTACCCCTTTCTTTTCCGGTTTTCATGATCATGTATAGCTAAGCCCCCTTGTGGTGGGCTGTTTGGGATTAAAATGTTACTTTGATACCATGTTGGGGGATAAATTCTTGTAATGAACTCAATTCATATTTATGATGATTACTTCTTGCTTCCATCTCTTTTCCTATCTTATTGCATGTGGTTTGTGCTTCTTGTATGAATTGCTTGTTTTGAGGTTTTTGATGACACTTCATTTCTAGGAGGAATTGGGGTGTATGTAGCAATCTTAGGAATGGCTCCTAGGTCCAATTAGTGGATCCCTAGCTAGCCCCCTTTGTTCCTACATACACACCCCTCCTCTTACAAATGAGTGTGAGATTTAAGTGGCTAGTGTAAGTGAGAGTGATGAAATTGCCTAGGGCCTTCTAAAGGCTAGTGTGGCTAGTGGCATGAGGTTAAACCCCTTCATCTCCACTCCCATCTCTACCCTCAACCCTCAATTGTCCACTATCACTTATCCTAGAAACCTAGATTTGGACAATCTCACTAGAACTACACCTAACCCTAGTCTTCTACTAGTAGTATAGGGTATGTTCTAATGACATTGCCCTTGTTGTTTGGTTTGGTAATCTAGATATGAATCGAGCACCATGCATGTTTAATGAACTCCCCCAACTAAAATCAAAGTGACATTCCCCAAACGGCCCACCCACCTTAATCACCTTTCTTAAAACCCTAATCGCTTAGTCTACTTGTTAATGCTAGCTTAGTTCAATTGCTTTAGTCTAACTTAGTCAATTGCTTAGTTTTACTCTTCAGTGTTAACTTAGGCTCTTGCTCTTGCTAGAGTAGTGTAGCCCTTCTTGTTCCTGCTTAGTTAGTTTGATAACTTAGTTTATTAATTTTCTTGCTCTTAGATAATTTAGTTTCCTTTTCACATCTCTAACTTGCTCATTAGTGTAATCAACCATTCAACCTTAAAACCTTAAAAACCCTACTCTCCACACTAGGAACATAGCTCACGCCGTCTAACTCTAGCGCCCCCTTTATCCTCACGGATCGACCCCGTACTTGCCGCCTCACCTATACTATGACAGGACCCCGTGCGCTTGTGGGTGTAGTGTCTTAGTAGACGTAGGTAGTTAGTGTGGGACCATACAAATATCGAAAGTAAAGATCCCATCTCATCCCGTGCCTCCCGACCTCGTTGATTGCACTTGTTGCAAGCCTCTAGCGGGAGCGCACCAAGCTTTCTGGCGTCGTTGCCGGGGCTAGAGGCGCTCGGCCTAGTTAGATAGTGTAGCTTAGCCTTTCCTTTTACCCTCACCATTTCTATTATTTATTCTTTGTGTTACTCTTGCATATTGGTTTGCTAACTTGGCTTCTTGTTGTTTGTTTGAGACTTGCGCAGGTGACAGCTGTGCATGCATAGCACACGTTCGACTTGCACTGACTTGGTGGTTTACGATGTCGAGATTGGGAGAAGAAGGTGTCAAGCTCACCGCAACCTACACCGAGAGGCCGAGATGGCACAGAACGACCCGCCACCGGAGGTTCCACCGCCACATCGCCCGCTTCATGATTATTTCACGCTGGGGAACTACAACTCCCCCATAGCCACGCTGGTGGACCAAATGCCCGGTCAGCAGTTCTCCATCCCGCCGGCACTCTTGGGACTTCTTCCCACATACTACAGAATGGAGAACGAAAATTACTACCACCATATAGACGCATTCTTAGAAACGTGTTCGACCTTCCGCACGCCTGCTGCCACCGACGACTCGATCCGCAGAACGCTCTTTCTTTTCTCCCTCAAGGAGAAAGCCAAGGAGTGGTACGTCTCGAGGCCAGAGCTCATCACATGGAATGAAGTAAAGAATGAGTTTCTGAAGAAGTTCTTTCCGATAGCCAAGTTATCCTACATGAGAAGGTGCATCACATCCTTCGCCCAAAAAGAGAACGAACCCTTCCATGAGGCATGGGAGAGGTTCCAGAAGTTGCTTCGCGACTGCCCTCACCATGAGGTTCCGCTTTGGCAGTTAGTTCAGGCCTTCTACACCGGGCTTGAGGAGCAGAGCCAAAACAATATAGATTCCTCTTGCGGGGGCACGTTCATGGCAAAGCCGCCCGAGGAATCATGGACGATGTTTGAGCATCTCGCCGAGAATTCATGCCACCGAGCTTCTACTAAAGGGGGACATTGCGGCCGGAACTACACCCCTCCCCCTTCTTTCGTGGCTCCCGCACACAATGCCGCCGACCCCGACATGATGAAAATGATGGCAGATATGATGCAGATGATGAAGAATCAAGTGGGTGGCTCTTCTAGCCAACCCACAATGGCTGTGGACACTATAGATGAGGAAGTTAACGCTTTACATTCCTTTGGTGGCCACAACAACCAGGGCGCAATGTCCCAATCCTACACCCCCGAGTGGAGGAACCACCCAAATTTCTCTTGGAAACAACAGAATGAGGATGGGAAAGGACAGGGGCAGCAGAAGCCGCGCTACAGCTCCAAGTTTGAGGATGAGGTTCTAGGAAGGATAAGGAGCCTAGATGAAGTAAAAAAGGATGTCAATGCACATGGGCAGTCTATAAATCATCTTGAGCAGAGGTTGGACCAAATTTCTCTCTCTTTGGCTAGAAGGGAAGAAGGTAGACTTCCGTCTCAACCACTTCCAAATCCAAACAATGATGGGGTTTTTCTAGGGAACACTTCGAGTGCTTATGTTCCACCATCTTACCAAGCCCCACCAAAACCCTATGCTCCTCCACCTCCTCAAGCACCGCTCAATTATCAATATGCTCCACCTCCACCTCACACTTACCAACAACCACCGCCACAATATCACCCCCCACCACAACAACAACCGCAACCCCAATTCATCCTTTAAAATCCCAACTCCCCTCACCCAAGGCCTCCACCACCCCAACAGCCACAACCACCTCCACAAGCTCCCTCTTCTACCACCCATGAGCATGTGAAGGTTGTGACTACGTTGAGGAGTGGCAGGACCTTGGAGAGGCCCCATGGTACAGTTGTTGGCAGAGATGACAATGAGGCAGAGCAGGTTGATACTGAGATGCATATTGATGATACTGTGATAAGAGGCAGTGTTGATACCGTGACGCCGAGCAGTGATACTATGATACCGAGCCGTGATACCGTGATTCCAGTGATACCAGTGGATGATACTGTTGATTTGGATCGATTGGGTTCCCAACTCCCTCCATATCCTGATGCACTCGAGGAGCCTTCTGCTGCAAAGAAAAAGAAGAAGCATGCGGAAGATATTTTAGAGATCTTCAAGCAAGTGAAAATCAATGTACCTCTTATACATGCAGTCAAGCAAATTCCGTCCTATGCAAAGTTCCTTAAAGAATTGTGCACCTTCAAAAGAAAAACAACAGGGAGGACGCCTAAGAAGATCAAGCTCACTGAGCAAGTGAGCTCCATTCTCCAACACACCATCCCCCGAAAAAGAAAAGACCCCGGTGCTCCCATCATCTCATGCTACATCGGGGCACATCACATAGACCAGGCTCTTCTTGACTTGGGGTCTAGCGTAAACTTGATGCTGTATGATCTGTTTGCTGAGATCCAAATGGGGGAGTTGAGGCCAGCCCATTGCACTCTACAGTTGGCCGACCAATCTGTGAAGACGCCTAGAGGGCGTGTGGATGATGTGCTGGTCCGTCTTGATGAGGATACTTCTGCCTTCTTCCCAGCCGATTTTATCATTCTTTATATGGAAAAGGAAGCTAGAAAGGTGCCAATCATCTTGGGGAGACCTTTCTTAACCACAACTGATGCCGTGATCCATGTGAGAACTGGGAATATGTATGTTACATTCATGCACATGAAGATCAGGTTGAACATCTTCAAGTCTTCTACTACAGCTGAAGTGATAGGAGCCACCGAGGAAGATTGTTATTTTGTGGAATGCCTAGATGAGATTTTTGAAGAGTTTCTACCTGCATGGATTGAGACTGCCACCCAAGGTAGAGGTCTTGAACCAATTGTTGAGTTCCCTGATGATGATGATGAAGATGAGGAAGAGTGTGAGCTAGCCTTAGTGGCTGCAAGTCAGGACCTCCCTTCTATTTCTGCACCTTTGAAGAACTCCCTTGAAGCACCCCCCGTTCTTGAGTTGAAGAAACTTCCTGAAGGGTTGAAGTACGCTTTCCTTGGCTCAAATGACACCCTCCCGGTGATCATTTCCTCTATTCTCTCTCCTGAGCAAGAAGATGCCTTGATGGAAGTCTTGAGGAAGAACATCCAAGCCATTGGATGGTCTATTGCTGACTTGAGAGGGATTGACCCCTCTATCTGTGTGCATCGGATATACTTAGAAGAAGATGCGAGGCCGACCCGTCAAATGCAGAGGAGGCTAAATCCAAAATTGAAGGACATTGTAACTCAAGAGGTTGTTAAGTTGCTTGATGCAGGGATCATCTACCCCTATTTCTGACAGTACATGGGTGAGTCCCATCCAAGTTGTTCCCAAGAAGGGCGGGATTACGGTTGCAGAAAATGCCGATGGTGAGCTTATGCCAGTGAGAGAGAAATCCAAGTGGAGAATGTGCGTGGATTATCGGAAGCTCAACGAAAAGACAAAGAAGGATCACTACCCACTTATGTTTCTTGATCAGATTCTAGAGAGATTGGATGGGCAGAGCTTCTACTATTTTCTTGATGGGTACTCGGGATATTTTTAGATTGCTGTGCATCCGGCGGACCAGGAAAAGATGACATTCACTTGTCCAAGTGGTACATTTGCCTACTGGAGAATGCCATTTGGATTGTGCAATGCCCCTTCCACTTTCCAGAGATGTGTGACCTCGATCTTTGCTGACATGCTTGATTCGTCACTTGAGGTTTTCATGGATGATTTTTCAGTTTTCGGGAAAACCTTTGATGAGTGTTTGCTACATCTAGTTGCGGTTCTGGAAAGATGTGTGAAAGTTCTCTTAGTTCTATCTTTGGAAAAAAGTCATTTCATGGTACCTGAGGGTATAGTTCTGGGACACTGAGTTTCGAAAGATGGGATTGAAGTTGACAAGGCCAAGGTGGGCCTTATTTCTACACTCGACTTTCCTTCAACCGTAAGAGATGTTCGATCTTTCTTGGGACATGAAGGCTTCTACCGGCATTTTATCAAGGACTTTAGCAAAATCTCAAGACCACTATGTCGATTACTTGAGAAAGATGTTGAATTTCAGTTTGATGACAAATGTGTTGAAGCCTTCAATCATCTAAAAGAGAGGCTTATTTATGCTCCTATCATGCAGCCCCCGGATTTCTCTTTGCCGTTTGAGATCATGACGGATGCATCCGATATGGCGGTGGGGGCTGTGCTGGGTCAACGCATTGGCCGAATCCCTCATGCTATCTATTATGCAAGCAAAACATTAGACGATGCTCAAAGAAACTATACGACTACCGAGAAGGAGTTACTTGCGGTGATCTTCTCTCTTGACAAGTTTTGGCCGTATCTCTTGCAAAACAAAGTGACAATCTACACAGACCATGCTGCGTTGAAGTATCTCATGTTTAAGAAAGACTCAAAGCCAAGGTTGATCCGATGGATTTTTGTTGCTCCAAGAATTTGACATAGAAATTGTGGATAAGAAAGAAATAGAAAATGGTGTTGCAGATCATCTCTCCCATCTTGAGGGACCTTTTGATGTGACAAGTCCAATCAAAGAGACAATGCCACATGAACAACTCCTCTTAGTCTAATCTGTCCAAAAGCCATGGTACAAGCACATAGCAAATTTCCTAGCCAGTGGGAGGATACCGAGAATGTGGACAAGAGAGGAAAGCAAGAGATTGTTTGCTATGGTAAAGAACTACATTTGGGATGACCCATACCTCTTTAAGTACTACCCAGACCAACTCATTAGAAGGTGCATTCCGGAGATGGAGCAGCAAGAAGTCTTATCTATGTTCCATTCCGGAGTGTGCGGAGGCCATTTTGGAGGGAAACGCACGGCCGCCAAAGTTCTTCAATGTGGATTCTACTGGCTGACATTGTTCAAAGATGCGCATGACTTTTGCAAAGGTTGCTTTAAGTGCCAAAAAGTGGGCACCATCTCAAAGAGGGACATGATGCCTCTATCACCTATTCTTGTGGTAGAAGTGTTTGATGTTTGGGGGATTGACTTTATGGGTCCTTTCCCTCCTTCTTTCGGGTATGTCTACATCTTGGTCGCCGTAGACTATGTATCAAAATGGATTGAGGCGGTGGCAACAAGGACAAATGATCATAAGGTGGTGTGTTATTTCGTGAAATCCAACATCTTTAGCCGTTTTGGTGTTCCAAGGGTTATGATTAGTGATGGCGGGAGTCATTTCATCCACCGCACCTTCGAAGGGCTACTAAAGAGACATGGAGTTAACCATCATGTAGCTACTCCTTACCACCCTCAAACGAGTGGTCAAGTTGAGTTGGCAAATCGGGAGATAAAGCTCATTTTGGAGAAGACGGTGCGACCGAACCGAAAGGATTGGTCACTTCGACTCAATGAATCTTTATGGTCATATAGGACTGCATATAAAGCCCCGATTGGCACTACACCGTTCAAACTTGTCTATGGTAAGAGTTGCCATTTGCCGGTTGAGATGCAGCACAAGGTATTGTGGGCCTTGAAGACGATGGACTTCGATGAAGAGAAAGTCGGAATGAAAAGAAAATTTCAATTGCATGAACTAGAAGAAATGCGGCATGAAGCATACAAAATGTCAAAGAACTACAAGGAACGAACCAAGTTTCTACATGACAAGATCATAAAGAAGAAAGAGTTTGAGCCCGGCAAATGGGTATGGCTGTACAATTCAAGGATGAAGTTCTTCCCCGGAAAGCTTCGTTCTAGATGGGAAGGTCCTTACTTTGTCAAGAAGGTGTACCCATCCGGGGCAATGATCATTTGTGCAAAAGAAGGAGCTAAGGAATTTGCTGTTAATGGGCAAAGGCTAAAATCTGTTGTTGAGGTCGGCCCGGACAAGGCCAACCAAGATTTCGATATTGTCATGCTTATAGAAGAAGAATCTAAGGAAGAAGAATGATTGGACGAGGACGAGAAAGGGATTTACTACAAGGATCTTTAGAAGATTCCCAAAAAGTGAAAAAAGTCCAACAATCAATAAGCCTGGCTGAAGGCGTTAAATTTAGCGCTAGTGGGAGGCAACCCACGTGGTTTGAGATTCTCGAACCCTTCCTTTGATACTTTGATTTTGTTTTACACAAATATACACATGCACACTTGTACTTTACAGTTTTTGTTTGAGTTTTGATGATAGCAGGTGATAGACATTAGAGAGAGAGGATCTAGAAGTTAATCATGTTCATTCAGTCATGGTTGTGGCAAAAAGAACAAATAAAATCCAAAGCTTAAGTTTTAAAGTTTGAAAACTGAAGAAACAACCCCAACACGGCCGTGGAGACAGACCATGACCGTGGTGCTCTTGGTCAAACACGGCCGTGGCCCTTCACCACGGCCGTGGGAATTATTGCTACAAATTGGCCAAAGTTACAGGTTGTTTTGAAGATCGGCCACGACCATGGCGCATCGACCACGACCGTGGTGCTCTTGGCCAAACACGACTGTGGCCCTTCTCCACGTCCGTGGGAATTATTGCTACAAATTGGCCAAAGTTACAGGTTGTTTTGAAGATCGGCCACGACCGTGGCGAGTCGACCACGACCGTGGCATGAGGACAAGGCCACGACCGTGGCAAGGTCAGACCAGGGTTCTCTTCATCGACAACATGACTGTGGCACCCGCCACGGCCGTGCTACCCAACCCTGGCCACGACCGTGGCCGAACCTGGTTAAAAAAAATACTTTTAAGTGTCCAAAAATGACCCTCCCCCTCATTCCTTCGTCTTCCACCTCCAGAAAATGACCGTGGCGGTGAAAGACGTCCCCGTGCTCCCCCATTCACCACCAAATCCACCACAATCCACCCCCTTTTAATCCCCAACCCATCCCAAATCGATCCCCATCCTTCCCTCTCCCATTCCCACCGTCCAATCTCTCCCAATCGCATCTCCATCTCCATTTCCATCTCCATTCCGCCCAGCAACTCCCCCACACAAAACCTCCACAAAAACCCCTCCATTCTCACCCAAATCCACCGCTAGTCATATAACCATCATCCGTACATCACTATCCTTCCATTCCACCCATAAAACCACACCCACACCACATTCTCCACCAAATCCGAAAATTCCCCTCCTACACCACTTCCACCTCCATTTCCGCAATGAAGAAGATTGGGAAGTCTATCACAAAGGGGACAAACATCCTCACTGGAGGGAAACAGCGTTCTAAAAACACCTCCTCCGACGTGTCCATTCCATCCCACACCCCATCACCCACCGCTTCCGCCCACCATTCTCTCCGCTGGTCGCAATCGGTGAGCGGATCACACTCCCACTCATCCGATAGCCACCACATCACGAACGCTACCTACGAGGGAGAAGACGAAGAAGAGGAGGAGTCCATGGGGGTCGACATGGACAACCTCATTGAGGAGATTGAGCCGGCGACCACAAAAAGAAACCAGTGATCCAAAGCAGCGCCGTCCTCATCCAGGCTGCCTCCAAAGCCTGCACCACCCCGCCACTCGACATCCAGCGCGGCGGTAAGACGTGAGGTGCAGCCGCAACCCTCGCGGCAATTGCAGCACGACGAGGAGCAGTCGGCCCACTGGTACAATTTCAATACCAGCTTGGGGTCGCAATCTTATGCGATGGAGGAAGAACAAGATAGCGAGGAGGACGAGGTGGAACTGGAGCCAGAAGGAAAAGATGTCATGACATTTTTAAAGGCAGACAGAGAGAAGACCCTAGGTAAAGCACCAGCGGGGGTGTCCTATGGTAGAGGGCACATGAAAAAGAAGGTTGATCTTATCTACCCCGAGTGCATGACGAGGCGAGTCGTCGCCACCAAGTACGGGTCTCAGAAAGTGATCGAGGATCTAGGGATCAAGGAGGCAGTGGAAAGGAACTTAAAGAGAATAGGATTGTGGGATGCCCTTTTCACACCACAGCCAACCTACGTCGCCTTGACCCAAGAATTCTTCGCTACTCTCGAAAGGACTAAAGTGAGGGGCTGTGACACAATCAAATTTGCCATAATGGGCAATGTACACACCCTCACTTCCACTGAGCTGAATGGGATATTTGCTGCAAGTCCTGAAGAGGCCGTCAAGATGGATGACGGCTTGCTAGAGAAGGTGAAAGAATTGGATTATGCCTATTTCTGGGAGAAAATCACAGGCAGTGGCGTGTACAATGCAGGAAGATCAAAGACAGCCACCATAAGCAATCCAATGATGCGCTATGTGCAAAAGGTCGTGGCAAACACAATTGTAGGGAGATATGATAATCAAGGCTCCATCTCACAAAAAGATATGTTTGTCGTGATATCAATGTACCTCAAGAAGCACCTCGACCTTGGTGTTCTTTTGATGTATCATATGAAGTCCATACCCTACAGGAGCACAAAACCCTTTGTCATGGGTGGGTTTGTGACTTCGATTGCAATAGCGCTGGGGTACGATCTCTCGGGGTTACAGGACGCACTTGAGGCAGAGTTTGTGGACCTCAACTACTTGGTGCGCTCGCACACTATAAAGATAAAGGACAAGAAGATGATCTACCTTACTACTAGTGTGCCAGACTTCGAGCTCGAGCTGCCATACCACGCGGTACCTCTTCTTTCCGGATTGGGAATTAATTTCAATCTGAAAGAAAAACTTTTCAAATGGCAGCAAGAACACCCACGAGAGACGTATACAAGGGGAGCCACTGCCGTACATGAAGAAATCTCTGAATCTATTGTACAAGGGTAGGAGCACGAAGTAGAAGAAGAACGGCAGCCCCGAAGAATTAGAAGGAGGGATGAGGGTACATCCCAGCTGCAGCCGCCCTCAGGGAACGCCTATGACATGGCTACCATCCAGGCGCACCTTGAGAGTATTCAGAAGACTCAAGGCGACATGCAGCTTGTCCAGCAGTACATGTGGCAAGATCAACAGCAGATGCACTACCAGATCAACCACTTGTACCAATACCAACATGCCCAGGCAACACGAAACCCCGAATGGGGTGCAGACTTTTGGGGTGGTATAGCTGGACATCCACAGGCGTATCCTCCACCCCAGGATGAATACTGGGGTCACTATTACCAGCATCCTCCGTCAAGCTCAGCTCTAGACTCGGATCCTCCTCCATATCCTCCGAACATGCCAGACCATTCACCGCAGCCATGACACTTCCCCTATCTCCCCTAAGCTATAGTTTCATGCTGAGGACAACATGATTCTAAAGTTTGGGTGGGTAGGGTGGTACGCATCATCCTCTCTCTCTAGTTTTGGTCATTTTGATATCACCCTGCCATCTAGTTTAGTTTTACTGTTTTTGTTCTTTTCATTGCATCTTTGCATAACATGTAGTTGATTTCTGCATTTTTGAGTAATATTTCAAAATTTTTGCTTTTTAGCCATGCATTGCATATCATGTAGTTTTTGCTAATTTCTGCATGTTTTAGCTAGGATTTACTTGCTTTTTACCTAAAGTTGAGATTGAATGTGATTTAGTGCAATGTGGCACCTTTTTGACCAATTTTGCCCAGATTTGATGTTTCTTGTCCAAAAAGTGTGTTTTGACTCAATCTTTACCATATTGAATGAAATTGCTTATCTTTGACAAATACAAGATGATATGTTGTGATGAAGTGCTATGTGGTATCAACGAGTGACTTCTTACATGCTCATCACCTCCCTTGGGAATGTGTTGGTTTGATTGAATTATGATCCGAGCAAGCATAGAACGTTTAATGTTTGTGGAGTTACTGGTTTGATATATAGATTTCATTTGATTCATTCATGTGATGTGATATCTATGGTGAAGTGTTGGACTAGTTTTCATGCAGGAGACCTTATGTGGAAGAGTATGCCAAGTGACCCCTCTTTGACCCGACCACTCTTTCATCATCTTCATACCTCTCCGCCTCATAAAAAGATGCCAAAGCGCACATATTAGCCGTGGCCACCTCCAAAAGTTTAGGGTGGCCACATCTTTACCTCTCCGCTTCAATCTATCCACCATATGCCCTATCTACACTAGGGGCAAGAAAAAAAGAAAAGAAAAGAAAAAGAAAAACAAAACAAAATAAAAGGATGCTCCTGTTTAAGAGCATTCAAATAAAGAAAAGATGAGTGTGTTAAAACACTCCAAAAATCTTACCGCATCCCTTTCTTCCACTTTTATACCCTTTGAGCTAGGAAACTTCAAACCTAGCTCACTTTATCCCTTTTCCGTAGCCATGTGGGTCATTTGGCATAGCTTGAAGCATAAGGTTGAACGCATGAAAGTGAAAACAACACTCCTAGTCATCGGTGATTAACATCATCATGAAATGGTCTACCCGGAACCTTATGAATGGGATATTGATGACTTGTGCAATCCATGCATTATATGTGAAGTTCATGTGCTCTACGCTCTCTTCATGGTTGGTTTGTGAAAGCAGAAGAGGAGGGAGGTGATTTGCATGTACCTAGTCACCTTTGATCCCATTTAGCATTTGTCGCCCATCATATTGTATTTGTCATATCTTTTGATTGTGGAAAATGGAAAAGAGATTGAGTTGGAGCATACTTGAGGACAAGTATGTTTCAAGTTTGGGGTGATGATCCAACCCTATTCTAGGGCTGTATCTTGTGTCATTTTGTACTTTTATCACATTCAAATGCATTAGAATTACATGTTATTCTCCCCAATATGATTATCATTGCAAATACGCTTATGGATGTTCTTTGCACTATTTTTCAGGTACTTGGACCATGCTTAGATGGATGAGGGAGAGAGAGGGACCCAAAGAAGCCCCCAAAGTCTCCCTCAACCTACCTCAAGTGGCCAAGACTCATCCCCGAGCAAAGACATCCGAAATTGACAAAATAAGAAGAGAAATCAAGAAGTCAAGCCCCACCACGGCAGTGGCCCCAATGCCACAGTCGTGGCTTTTTTGCCAAAATCCAACAGGTTGCAACAGGGAAATCCACAGATCGCCCACGACCGTGGCCTCCCAGCCACAATCGTGGCCACTGAAGACAACACGGCCGTGGCACCCTGCCACGGTCGTGGGAATTAATTTGCAAAAAGTCAGGTTGCAACAGGGATTTGGCCTCACTGACCACGACCGTGGCCAAGTCGCCACGACCATGGCCGATGCTGATCAAGACGCCCGTGGCCCCTCCCCACGGTCAGCTCCAACTCCTCCAAAAAGGCCGTGTTACCCAACACGGCCGTGGTGCATGCTACCCACCATGACCGTGGCACTCCGCCACGGCCGTGGCCACCACCATCTCACCACTTCCTTCACCCCACGACCGTGTTCACCACCCCACGGTCGTCCCCCACTACCATCACCACGACCGTGGTACACCCACCATGACCGTGGTGCTCACCTACCCTATACAACTTTCCACTATTTTTCCTATTTTGCCCCCACTTAGCCCTAGCTCCTATATAAGCACTAGTTGCTTCTAGGGCTCAAGAGAGAGCACTCCCTAGCCGTCACCCAGCTGCTCTCTTGCATCCATTGCTCCCATCCACCCATTTCCTTGCATTCAACCCCATTTCCATCTATTTTCAACTCATTTCCACCATAGAAACCTAGTTTCTCCAGGTTTCTATCCATCCATTCCACCATTTTCATGCACCCCTGCACCATTGGAGGAGGGAGGACGTCTGCAGCTGCTTGGAGGTGAAGAAGAAGGCCACTTCATCAAGCTTCATGGAGTTTCTTCCTCTTCTACCCCTTTCTTTTCCAATTTTCATGATCATGTATAGCTAAGCCCCCTTGTGGTGGGTTGTTTGGGATTAAAATGTTACTTTGATACCATGTTGGGGGATAAATTCTTGTAATGAACTCAATTCATATTTATGATGATTACTTCTTACTTCCATATCTTTTCCTATCTTATTGCATGTGGTTTGTGCTTCTTGTATGAATTGCTTGTTTTGAGGTTTTTGATGACACTTCATTTCTAGAAGGAATTGGGGTGTATGTAGCAATCTTAGGAATGGCTCCTAGGTCTAATTAGTGGATCCCTAGCTAGCCCCCTTTGTTCCTACATACACACCCCTCCTCTTACAAATGAGTGTGAGATTTAAGTGGCTAGTGTAAGTGAGAGTGATGAAATTGCCTAGGGCCTTCTAAAGGCTAGAGTGGCTAGTGGCATGAGGTTAAACCCCTTCATCTCCACTCCCATCTCTACCTTCAACCCTCAATTGTCCACTATCACTTACCCTAGAAACCTAGATTTGGCCAATCTCACTAGAACTACACCTAACCTAGTCTTCTACTAGTAGTATAGGGTATGTTCTAATGACATTGCCCTTGTTGTTTGGTTTGGTAATCTAGATATGAATCGAGCACCATGCATGTTTAATGAACTCCCCCAACTAAAATCAAAGTGACATTCCCCAAACGGCCCACCCACCTTAATCACCTTGCTTAAAAACCCTAATCACTTAGTCCGCTTGTTAATGCTAGCTTAGTTCAATTGCTTTAGTCTAACTTAGTCAATTGCTTAGTTTTACTCTTTAGTGTTAACTTAGGCTCTTACTCGTGCTAGAGTAGTGTAGCCCTTCTTGTTCTTGCTTAGTTAGTTTGATAACTTAGTTTATTAATTTGCTTGCACTTCGATAATTTAGTTTCCTTTTCACATCTCTAACTTGCTCATTAGTATAATCAACCATTCAACCTTAAAACCCTAAAAACCCTACTCTCTGCACTAGGAACGTAGCTCATGCCGTCTAACTCTAGCGCCCCCTTTATCCTCGCGGATCGACCCCGTACTTGCCGCCTCACCTATACTATGACACGACCCCGTGCGCTTGCGGGTGTAGTGTCTTAGTAGACGTAGGTAGTTAGTGTGGGACCATACAAATATCGAAAGTAAAGATCCCATCTCATCCCGTGCCTCCCGACCTCGTGGATTGCACTTGTTGCAAGCCTCTAGCGGGAGCGCACCAGCTAGCACGAGTCATCGACGTGGTCGCAGTCATGGCTGCGGCTCAGGCTGTGGTTGTGCAGCGGAGGAGACGGACGGCCGTGCGGCTGAAACTGACGACCGCGCGGCTGAGGCGGAAGGTCTCGCGGATGAGACAAAGTGTCGGGAGGCAGACGGCGGTGGCTGCGACGAAGATGGTGCCCCCCGCTGTGGTTGTATGGTGGCTTCTTCAGTGATAGGATCCACTATGGCATCCAATTCCGCCTCCGTCAACTTGGGGTGGCTGTTCCTTGGCTTCCTTTGGTAGGGGATGACACCCCTAGTCTTCTCTACTGCCTTCCTTGCAAACTTATTCATTCTTGCTTGAAAAATGAAGTGGAATTAGAAATTTTCGGATTTCTCCAAAGAACGGGGTTGTTGGGGCGGAATGGAGAGAGAGAGTGGTGCGTTTGTGGTTGGAAATGGGTGGGATCTGGAGATTAAGGTAGTGGAAATGGTAGGGGAGTGATTGGGAATGGTTTGTGGGTGATTTGGTGGGGATTCGAGGGTTAGAATGGGCGGGCAGAGCGTTGCACGGTCACTAGGGTGCGGGGCACGACCGTTCTGTTCTTCGGAGAAATGAGCAAGTGAAAAAAAAAAGTTTTGCAAATTCTGACTTAAATCTGCTGGAATCGGGCTGTTGCATGGCCATGCTGCACGACATGGCCGTGGTGGCTTCGTGTACCACGGCCGTGCTGACCTGGTTCGAAACTTAGCTGATTTTCACAATTTTCTGATCATTTCTTTGTTGAATGTGAGTGCACCACCACGACCGTGTTGATGTACCACAGCCGTGTTGATGTACCACGGCCGTGTTGGGCACTGTAACAGCAGTAGGAGACTCGAATCTTGTTCAAACATCAAAAATAGATCTCAAGTTGATATTCTATTGATGCGTTGTCAAACTTTCATCTATTCTTCTTCGTTTCACTCTGTTCTCACCTACACATATCAAAACTATACAAAAACTATCAAATACGAGTGTGTGTGTGTGCTTTCTTGGAAAAATGTAAAAACAAAGAAAAAGTATCAAAAATGTTGTTTGGGTCAAAAATTCCCAAACCTAGGTGGGTTGCCTTCCACAAGCACTGAGTTTCTTGCCCTCAGCTAGGCTTCTTGGTGATTCTTCAAAATTCATCAGTTTGGCATCCTCATGTGTCCATTCTTGCAAAACATGCATCCTTCCTTAGCACTCAATCTGTTTTCCTCATCCCTTTGATCACAATAATCTTCATTAACTTCTTCACCTTGATGTCCTTCTCTTAAATGCCCATTAGGACTTGTGAAGTGACCATGTACAATATCCCTTTCTCGGACTCGCCGAGTTGGGGTCTTGTACATGTTAATGTTGATCTTCATGTCCATGAATGAGACTGTCATGGTGCCAGTGCGTACATGAATGTCGGCATCAGCTGTAGATAAGAATGGCCTCCCCAAGATGATGGGAATCTTCCTATCCTCTGGCTCCATATCAAGTACAATGAAATCCGCTGGGAACACCACGCCTTTTTCCTTGTCTATCATCACCAAGACATCATCCACTCTACCCCTAGGCACTTTTATGGATCTATCTGCCAACTGGAGAGTGCAATGTGCCGGCTTCAACTTGCCTAAGCCCAGCTCAACATAGACATGATATGGCATCAAATTCACACTAGATCCCAAATCAAGCAAGGACCTGTCTATGCGATGTCCCCCTATGTAACTAGGTATGAGTGGGGCTCCTGGGTCCTTTCTTTTCACGGGAAGTGAGTGTTGTATGATGGAGCTCACTTGTTCATTTGGTCTCACCTTCTTTGGAATCCTCCCCGTTGACCTTCTTTTCATAGTGCATAGGTTCTTGAGGAACTTGGCATATGATGGGATTTGCTTGATAGCATCCAACAGTGGAATGTTCACCTTTACTTGACGAAACACCTCAAGAATGTCAACATTGTGCTTTTGCCTCCTTTTCAATTCTGGTGGCTCATCTAGTGCTTCTACAAATGGAGGATCACTAGCTTTTGCTGCACTTACATGAACATGAGGCAGAACACTAGGGATGGTAGGACCTGCAAAAGGAATATGTGGTGGATCACATGGAATCCCAAACTCAACATGCAGTATCACACCATCATCTTCAGCAATATCAATCACAGTATCACCACTTGGCTGCCTTTGCTTTGCTTTATCAACCTTTCTTTGACTTGCGGGCTGCTCAAGAGTTTTTCCACTCCTTAGAACTGTCACGACACTACCTTGCTCATGGTGGAGAGGGGGAGCATGTTGTGGCTGTGGAGGAGGTGGAGATGATACTTGGGGTTGAAATTGAGGTGGAGAAGGGAATTGAGGGGGATGAGAGAATTAGGGTTGGAAGGTGAAGTTTTGGGAGAATTGAGGTGGTGAAGGTGGTGGAGGAGTGTAAGGCTGGGGGTAGCCTTGGAAGGAGTGAATGGGATGCACTTGCATGGGGGTGGACTGTAGAAAACTTGTGAAGATGGCATGGGTCCACTTGCTTCATGGTGGCTCACAATGGGTCTTGAAGACAATTTTTCCTCTTGGAGAATGATTATAGAAGATAGTTGCTCTATTCTCTCTTCTAACCTTGCAACATCCCTTTGAACATCATCAAACACTCTCAATCTGGAAAGAACCTCTTCCTCAAACCTTGAGATGTATGTGGGACTTTGTGGTTCCTGGTAGCTATAGGAGTGAGGTGTCTTCTTTTCTTCCCCATAGAACTCTACAGAATTGACCGGGTGGCAAGGAGCATTTGTCACCTGGTTCTTCATGAAGTTCACCATGTCACTAAGAATCTTCATCACTTGTGGGCTTGAGTCATCATGAGTAGGGGGTGTCACAGCAAAGGCATACCCTCTTTCATTCATCATGCTATAAGCTCGAATTCTTGATCCTTCAGCCAACTGCTCAAACAAAGGCCATATCTCCTCAGGTGGTCTAGCCATGAAAACTCCTCCACAAGAAGAGTCCACTGTGTCTTGGTCCTTTAGAGACAAACCAGAGTAGAATGATTGAACTAGCTACCACAAAGGGATCTCATGGTGAGGACACTCTCTCAACAACTTCTTGAATCTCTCCCGTGCATCATGAAACTGCTCACTGCCCATTTGGCTAAAACTTGTCACGGAACGCCGCATTTGTGTCAACCTTGCAATAGAGTAGAACTATATCAAGAAAGCATTCTTCATTGTTTCCCAACTCATAATGTCCCTTCTTGAGTCACACCAGTCTTTAGCTCTATCTTTGAGGGAGAAAGAGAACAAGTTCAACCGGATTGTATCATCACTAGCCGTCGACATCCTGAAGGTGGAGCATACTTCAAGAAAGGCATCCAAGTGCTTATAGGGGTTCTCACTATCTGAGCCGTAGAAGATGGGCAGGAGCCCAAGAAGACCTGGAGGAATAGATAATTGCTCCCCTGGCATTTGATCAACCCTGCTAGCAATTGGCGATTTGTAGTTGCTAGGCATGAAGTAGTCTTGAAGCGGCTTGTGAGGTGCATTTTGGTCTTCCATCTTGTTTCCTCCCGAATGGCTTGTCACATGCACAAAGCACAACCAAACAAAAGAAAGCAAGTTAGTAAACCAATATACACAAGAAATGCAAAGAAAAATGAATAAAGAATAGCAATGATGAGGGCAGTAGGAAAAGTCAAAGCAAAACTAACTAGCTAGGCCGAGCGCCTCTAGTCCCCGACAATGACGCCAGAAAGCTTGGTGTGATTCTGCTAGTGGCGCTAACACACTACTCGATTGAATAGATGTGCCCCACGAGGTCAGAATGCACGTGATGGATGGGGGTTTGCTTTCAATATTTATAAACCTAAACTAGCTACCTACGTCTACTAAAACACTACACCCGTAAGCGCATGGGGTCGTGTTGTAGTATAGGAAGGTGGCAAGTAAAGGGTCGATCCACAGGGAAAAGAGGGGGCACTAGAGCTAGGTTAGTTTGGCTAGGTTCCAACTGTGGAGACTAGGGTTAAGGGTTTAAAGGTTGATTTGATTGTTAACTAAGGATGAACAAGCAAGCAATTAAAGGCAGGAATGAAATCTACGTTAACCCTAGACTAGATTAAGGCTAAACAAGCAAGAAAGGATTAAGCTAGGTATGAAAAGACAAATTACGCTAAGGCAAGCAAGAGAAAAGAAATGCAATTAAAGAACTAAACTAACATGAGCAAGGCAAGAACAAGGCAAGAAGCTAACTAAGCAAGGAAAGAACTAATTAAGCTAATCAGACACAAAACTAGGGTTTTAAGCAATAAAGAGAGGTGTGGGCTGTTTAGGGGTATGAACTTATCACTTAAGTTGGGGGGTGACATATGAACATTATGATTCCATTTAGATTATCCAAACCAAACAACAAGTTAGAGTCTAATAAATTAACCTAAGCTACTAACTGGCCATGGATATGCTAGGTTGTGTATAGGGGAACTAGTCCCTAACACCCCCTACTACCCTTACGAGGCTCAATTGGGTTAGGGATTAGGTTCAATTCAATTAGAGTCTAATCAAGTATAGGTTTCTAGATTAGGCATTCCTAGGGCAATTAGGGGCCGAGGGTAGTAATGGGGAGGTGAGATTAGGGTTTTGGACCCCAATTCCCCCACATTCTAGCCTTGAGAAGGCACCATGCTAATTGCACTAGAATTATCTAATCTAGCTACTTAGATCTCTCACTTAGGTTTAGGGAGATTGATCAAGATGTAGGAAGATGGGAGGCAACCTAGGGATCCAAGAATTGGACCTAGGGGCAAATCCCAAAATTCACACATATAAGCAATTTGCCTAAATTCCTAAGTGATTTCACACACAAACCAACAAGCAATCCATGGAGAAAGAGATGCAAATAAAATATAATCATTAACAAATGAAATTACAAAGTTTACATGTCATTTTCCCCCAACATGGTATCAAAGTAACATATTTTCCCCCAAACAGCCCACCCAAGGGGCCTGGCTACTCATAACAAAGCAAAATACAAAAAGAGAGGAGAAAGAGGTAGAAGAAGCCATGGAGCTCAGTGTAGATAAAGAAGTCCTCCTCTCCAGCAACTGCAGGGACGTCCTCCTCCTTCTTCTTGGATGGAATGGTGTAAAATGGTGGTGGGAAGTGGATGGAAGGCTTAGATATGGGGGGTTATGTGGTGGAAATGGTGAAATGGAGTGGATTTGAGGTGGATATGGAGTGGGTGGCGATTCAGGGAGCTAGGAAGGGGTATAAGGTAGCCAACCTCGTGCCCCAGCCGCCACCTAGGTATATATAGGTGTGGGGGAAGCACTAGGTTAAGTTAGGGGCAAAATGGGGAAAGTAGTGAAAAAGTGGCTGGATTCTGTGAGTAGCACGACCGTGGTGGGTAGGATAGGCCATGGCCGTGGTGGATGGGTACGGTCGTGGGAATTAAAATAGCAAAGTTACAAGGTTTTTGTCAAAATGGCCATGGTCGTGGTGTGTCACCACGACCGTGGTGGAGGTGGTGTGCCACGGCCGTGGTGTATGGCACGGCCGTGGTGGGCTTGGTGGAGGTGGTCGTGGTGCTGCTGCACGGCCATTTTGCTCTACTGTGCCACGACCGTTTTGTGGAGCACGGCCGTGGTGTCTTCCAATTGCACGGCCGTGGTGCTTTGCATGGCCGTGGTGCTCTCTGCTTCACTTGGATGTTGAGCCTGTTAATTTCTAAGTCATCTAGCATGACCGTTCTGTGGTACCACGGTCGTGCTGGGTCCTGGATCAACACTTTAACTTGGATCTTTGGCTTTTCTTGGACTTCTTTGCTTCAATTGATCTTTGGCCACTAAGGGTAGGTCGAGGGAGCATCAGACTTCACTTTGGGCTTCTCCAAGTGCAGAGGAACCCTAGGATCGCCCCTTCTCTCACTCTTCCATCAAGCGTTGTCCAAAAGCCTGAAAAACATGCAAATAATGTCCATAAGTGCATTTTATACAAATAAGCATATTAGGGGGAATGACATGCAATCTAACAGGTATAGATGTGATTGAAGAGCAAAAAGACACAAGATTAAGCCCTAAAATAGGGCTGAATCAACGTGCACCTGGGAGCATCAAGCAGACCAAAGTTTCTAGAAAGTTGCATGGCATGCATTACTTCAGTGCACGCCGTGCGTAGTGCATTCTGGAGCAACTGTCGAAGGTTTTGCATGTCGTGCACTAGGAACGCACGCCGTGTCGCTGTCAATTTTAGAATTTTGAAAATTATGATCCTTTGTTTAAAATAAAGAGGGAACTTAATGGGAAGTTATCACTTGTCATAATTCGAAGGTCTTTCATCCTAGAGCAGGTCTAGAGCAAGGGAGGGTGATTTTGGGTGGAAGAAGGTTGTTTCTTACCAAAGAACCCCCATTCTTCTTCTCTTCTTCTCCATTTTCTTCTCCGGAGGTGCAACATAGATTCTTCACTTCCCAAAGCTTTTTGGGAGGGAAGTTTGTCTGGTTTGGAGCAGCTGTAGAAGTGGGATTTCATCCTCAAGTCGGAGTTCTACCTTTCTTGGGTTACACCTTGGGATTGCTTAGCTTTTCCTTCTCTAAATCATGTTGAATTCTAAAAATTATGCACATTTTCTGCTATACACTATCATGGATGAGTAGTTTCCTTTTCTTGGACATGGGAGAGTAGCTCCCATGTCATAGAATGTATGGAACATGAAAATTTCATACTAAATGCTATGTTGCTTGTTTTTCCACCTTGTGAGTACCGTTTTCTTCTTTTCTGCATGTATGGTTGGCCACCTTATGTGTATGTTTTATACTCTTTTGCTTGATCTGAGAAGATAGGTGGGAGAGTAAGGATGTACTCTCTTAGCAACTCCTTCTTTACCACGAGAGTGGAAATTATGGATTTGAGGAGTAGGTTTGTGATCCAAAACAAAATTCATACATGAGAATGTTGAATTGAGTTAGGATCGTTGTACTTGCACCGAGAGGTGAAGTGCAACATACAACTCTCTTTTAAAACAAGTGCTTAGTATGTTTAAATTTCATGCTCCTATTTTATGCTATGATATGTTGGTGAAATCCTAGGTCTAAGATCCTTCCATATCTGAATCTTAACCTTTCTTAAGTGATAATTTACTGTTTTCTTTTTAAATCTATAATTTAGTTGTTCTAATCCAATCATCTTGTGTACAACGATCTACATTATTGAAAACCATAACTCTTGCGCCTAGCTAACCAATGCTCCTTGTGTTCGACCTCTACTACAACTACTCTCGTATACTTGCCAAAAATAGATAGTTGAGTAAAAGATCATTCTTATGATTGAAACTCGTTAGTGTAATAAGCCAATAGCTAACATATTGGGCTAATGAAAAAAAGAAAAAGAAAAAAATATTATGAAAATTTTCTTCCAAAAGAGATGAATACAACTACATGACGTATTTTTTCACTCTCATCAATCGGATAGGATTTTAAGTGCATGCATCATTCCACCCAAACAATAGGCATTAGGATTCATGAATTTCTTACTTGCTTCATTTAAGACTGCAAAATCTTTCTAAAGTGAGAAAAGGAGGGAAGGCACACTACAACTCACGCTGAAGCGACGTTCCCTGAACAGGATCAAGGGCCACCCCACACCTCCTATCCCCAGCTTGCTTCTCACCTTATACACGGGGTTCAACTGGGGGTTAGGTTCATCATATTTTATTTTTGCATAAGTGATTTGGATGTTCTTGTGTTTCTTCATAAACTACCTATGTCATTCCACCCATTGCTCTTATTGGTAGGCCACACATATGATTGATCTTCTCATGCACTCTTATAAGGAGAACTACTTATAATTAGTTTGGTAGTTAGGAAAAGAGAAATGTAGATAGAGAATCACATGATGCACCAAAAAATTGCATTATTGACTATGATATTAACTGCTCTATCGATAATGTTTCACTGACTAGGGGTGGACATATTTAATGAACATTTTTGTCACTTGAGTGTAGTCATTTGTTCAGTGGTCAGTAAGGGTCATTTTGGGACCGCCAAGTGGGAATAGTTGAGAATGGAAGTTCATATTAATTGTCCTTTTGCTTACTTGTCTGTAATAGATCCAAGGGTAGTGTTGCTCGAGGGCGAGAAACATTTAAGCTTAGGTCGAGCAACATATGAGGAGAAAGCTACATTCCAGACAGTTCGAGCCCTTCCGGTGGATGGATTTGCAGTCGAAAAATAGCAAACTGTTGCGTTTGTTAAAGGGAGTCAACAAAATCATCTTCTCCAGGGTTTTCATTGATTCTTTGTTGATTTCCTCATCTTTCCCTTCTTCATCTATGTGCATGGAAACTGAAATTATGTGAGACAAACCTCCTAATTCCTTAGGATCCAGGAGTAGTCTGATTATGTGTTGTAATTAACATTATGAGTTAATATATATATGTTTTTCCTAATTTCTGGACATAATTCTTTGAATGCTGAATTATCTATGCTTAATCTCCATAATTGATTTCTTAGACCATTAATTACTTTAAGAGAGGGATTAAGGCTTGGATAGGCTGTATATTTATGTAGCCTAAACTGTGCCTTGAGAGAGAGCTTACGACTGTGGTGGGGTATAGCCTAGAGGATTCATTAAATCGTGTAACTAGTAATTAAACCACTACGAGAGTGGGGTTTGTATAAGATTAGTTAGTGAATTATGCTGCAGGAGTGAGTAATTCTTGCTACAGGTCCCTTGGTCTAGAGTTAGGGGAACTCAATATTGATAAATAATGTTAATTGCAGTATAAACTGTGGAAAAACTATATTCCTCGAGAATCCATTCCATTGTGATGACAACCTTAGTAACTCAGTTTAATTTGTGCAATTAGTCAATTAATCAATCCATCACCTTTTTCAATAGGTCTAGCAGATTAAGTCATAGTTAATAATAGTCTTTGGATTCACATTTCCCTGAGTTCAATATTTGGGCCTCTTTTGGTCTATATTACTTCAATACATGCACTTGCCTTTAATATGTGTAGTAAACACACATCATGCTATCTCTCCCTTTTATGAGTAACATGCCTCTAGCTCTCATATTACCACAATGTTGAGATTAGGAGACTTGTCCTGAGAGACTTGTTCACCCCCTTTATATAGGAGTGGATGGGTCAGGGTTTCCACAAACCTGGGGACACGAGGAGATGCATTTCATGAATGTTTGGCTGTTGCAAATTATGAGTCAATCGACTGAGCTCCTAGTCCATTGACTGGCACCCCAGTCGGTCAACTAGAACATCCAATAGGTCCATTGGAATGTTTTCCTATTCACAAATATATCAGCTTTGAAATTGATAAACAATGCACAACATGAACTCAACATCAATCCTTTATGTAGTCTTATTAATTGTCTAGTCGGTCGACTGGACACTCCAGTTGGTTGACTCACATTCCTAGTTGGTTGAATCACATTCCCAATTATCCAAATATCATCCACTATTGTTTAAGTTGATTACCTAAACAATAAAACTTTATCCATGAGAAAACTCCTATTCCAAGAAAATCTTATGTGTGTGACCCTATAGGTCCAAATTACATTGGAATTGAATGTCCATAATCAGATTATGACATCACAAACAACGAGCGGTACCTAGAAACACATCATTGCTAGTAATTGGAAAGTTGAAGAGCAACTTCAACCTACAGTACGTGATTAGTGCTACCATGATCATATAGTTCCTTTTTTATCTGACATCCAAATTGAACTTGAGGAATGGAATCATCATCTTGTTAATATTAAATCTACATTTCTTGAACTAGAGCAGACTGTCTGAGATGCATGTGAGCTCACATATCACATATTGATTCACATGAGTATGGCCATACATTTCTCAATCTCACTGGTCAAGTAGCAAGAATATCAACTCCATCAGGAGAGACATATCCCATCTACATCATTCACACTCAATCCCCATGTATATAGCCTTCCCCATCATGTGCATCGCCTTCACCTACTACTATGTATGTAAGGAGAGAAACACCAGGGCTCACATGAATGTTGAAAAGAACGAGCTCTCTTTAGTAGACACCATTGCTGGTAGCTTTCATTGGTTCATGAAAGCCGAGAAGGAGATTTTTGCAATCTTAATGTCAATACAAGAACCTACTGGGGTTTTATAGAGTAACCTAGTAGTGTTTTTTTTTACTTTTGGGTCTGGCTTCAGGCACCTACTTCTATACAATATCACCTAGTTTCTATACTAACCTTTTGGCAATACATATTTACCTATATCCAAAAAAAATCCCCATGTGTAACAACATACCTGAACATCACTTGCATGGTAACCCACATTCAAGGTCACGTTCGATGGTATCAAAGTACATCGAACAACATGTGATGAATGTAGTGACTTCAGGTGTAAGAACTACAATCACTACGAGAGTTGATTCTGACTACCGTTCAATGATTTTTATGTATCACTCTCAAGGTGGGTCTATTAGATACACTATTCTCTAACAAGTACCTATGTTTTTGGCTTGATATTAGATACCATGACAAATGAGATTCTATCATCAGTGAACACACATTATATTCTTATGTATTATTGTTGTCTATATTATTTTCACAATAATCCAACTAGGGACATAGTAAGAATGTATATACTCTTACCATACACATGATCTCATTATTTAGGTCCTCAACCTTAAGACATATATCATGATGTAATATCATTCTTTTATACATCTATCATGTTACACCATTATCTCATAATTGAACAAATATATAGATCAAAGATTGCCTTTATTGTTAATCAAATTTATTACATGATCTCTCATTACAATCATCATATGACTGGATCTCTAGGCATACATACCAACATTATGCTCACAAGAGGAATAGAAGATGGAATGACATCAGCAAAGTAATAATGTCATCGGCTCTAGAAGATGAACCAATCATTTGAAAAGTCTATGAAACCTACATAAAGAAACCATGAATCTTAAAGGTGATGTTGCAAGTAAATGCATCAACTTAGAGATGGAAATTAAATTAAAGAGAAAATGAGTAACATAATGAATGGATTGAACTTTAAGACTAAGTGAGACATTAACACTGCTACCTTGTTGAACTGTTTTAATGGACCCATCTGCTGGAGCGACATACGAGGGAATAATATGAGGGTCAATAGAGGAAAGAATGTGTCTCATATTGTGGCAACACATCTCATTATCACACAGATAACGAGGTGTTACATGAAAACGTGTGGAAGTCACCATAACCACAGATTATCGAAAACAAGAGTTAATTAAAACCGATTGCGAAAAACTGATAAACTATGAAACTATTACTTTCCAGTCCTCATCCTGCACAGAAACATGTCATATATACATACACGGGATCTGATACGTGTTCAAAGCTTACTGAAACAACTGTCCATCCATCACATGGGTTCATCACCTGTTCATGTACATCAAGGCCCGCATCCGGACAACTACAGGATATACAAACATCTTCGATCGTTCATCGTGAAACATCGTCAAGAAACTGCCAAGGACCTGAGAGTACAGGGATGACTCTAGACTCTACTACAAAACATCCAAAACAACAACATATCCATTGCTTGCCTTCTACTGCTCGTCAAGCTGCTCGGCCGCAACACCACGACCACGACCACGTCTACCTCGACCACCTGAAAACCAGCGGAGTGAGACAATTGAACAATTGTCCCAGTGGGAAACATAACTTCCCACCGCAACTACAGAACCTCAGAAGATAAACTATAACAGAAGATAACTATTAACAGGTATAACAAGAGCAGTCTATATAAAGCAAGGCTATTCTTATCGACCAACTTACCAGTTGTACAAAATCATATAACCAGATGTCTATCAATGGAACATGATTGACAAGATAAGATACATCACTATGTAACATGATTATCAGAACAAGATGTAAAGCTACATAACCTGATTATCAAGATAAGACAGATTGCCACATAACCTGCGCGGTACAACAGAGATATTTACACAAACAAGGACTCATCCAGTGTTTCGTGTTTGATATGATCAATGAATACTAAACAACTGTATTACGTGTTATTATGCCCCGAGGATTTGAATCGTACCATTCAAATCCAACCTCTGGCTGCGAAGCCTAAGAATGGTGCCATACGAGGTCAATGGAAGTGCCAGACTCCACGACCTCCCACCTCGTGGTCAGTACACGAGCACAACACAAGCATGACCGTAGTCATATGCTGTAGTGGTCTAAGCCACTGGGTCAGCTCCATAGGATACCCTCACTCTAGCCCACCTTAGTACAGGTTTCGGCGCTAGTACGATTGAGCCACGAGCCTGATCACCGTGCTCTGAACCATGAACGCATTCATGCTCTTCACATCACATATCCTGAGCCATGGGCCTGTTCACCATGCTCTATATACGTATCTGAGTCTGTAACCGAAGTTACACTCTTACCTTCTTACTTTAGGCTAGGAGTAACCTCGCATATTAAACAATATGCGCTCCGGGTTAACCCGTAGGGGAACCCATTTCACCATCACCAAGTCCTGACGATGATGGATCTATGGCCAGGGCAAACTACATGATATATTTCACTGTGATTAATTAGTATCTTTTAGATGGATTGCAGGATTCAACCATGTTATATAACATGCAAGATATAACAGAAAGTAAAGAACATTATATTATTATTGAAACCACATCGACTTGATCCATCACAAGGATCCAACATCACATGTTACCACTTGGCCTCTTGTCAACCATCCAGATCCATCTCAAGGATCATCACATACCATGGGATCTCAATCCCTCATCATGTACTGTCACTGCCTTTCCAAGGCTCACATCATCATCATGGGACAACACATCACATATATAATCTCATAGAACAATTATCAAGTAATGTTACTCGTCATATATGTCGCATAGCCCATTCATGGCTACACATTACCTGCATGGTTAGGATACATAATAACCATAGTTTCAACATAAGGAATATGCTCATTATCATGAACTATCATTCGAGATACTCTACTTATCATTATTACACTATTTGCTGTGCAAGTGTATTAAGTACATCATTATCATACCATATACATGCTTACCCTTATCTCAAGATTATACAAACAACCAAGGTATTCACTTTATATAGAGAGCATGTTAAGTATACCGAGCACCCACTATTGTTACCAATGCCATTACTGTTACCATCCACTTATCATCATTATCTTTATCATTAGGCAACCATTAATGTAACTCCAATTAACATTGCCATTAACAGATAAGCATAAGACTTACATCATACATGTCATTACTACTCTTGTTACCATCATTACCATTATTAGCATCACCATCTACTATTATCCTCATTGCTATGTCATTAAGAAGACTATTAATGTAACTGTCACTTAGCCACATTATTCCAACTTAATCATTATTATTACTTTCACTTACTAGCAAGGCATCACCATCATCTACACGATTAACGTATTTATTATTATCATCATGGATATCATTAGTACTACCATGTCATTGTTATCATTAATCAAGGCAACACTGTCGTTATTGTTACACTTAAAACTGTCACTAAAAGGACTACCTACCCTCTCCTAAGATCTCACAACCCTCAGTTAAAGCTAGTTAACTTGGCTAGGCATGGGGAGGCAGCAACGCTGCGTTGCACCCAACCTTCTGCCCGCAACGCCCCGTCACAAAAGAACCGGGCGACATGGGTGTCGCGCGTCACACCTATCGGGCAACGCCCTGCCGCGACGCCCGTCTCAGCTGACCCCTGACGCCCGACATCCTAGGCTAACAACCAGCCCCCTAACATCCAGGAAAGAGAAGGAGAGAAAGAAGGAAAGAAAGAGAAAGACTCCCCACATACCGTGCAACAACACAAGGCCTAACGACCAACACACTCGCCCCAACCCAAAGGCTTGACGCCCGTCACAGCCCCATGCTATCGCGCGTCACACCCCAGGCCTATCGGCCGACACACCAAGATGCAACGCCCGTCAGGGCTATCAGCCGTTACACTTCTGCCATAACGTGCAACTCCACCATCTACCAAAGAAAGCCCTGTCGTCCACCACAAGGACTAAAGCCTAACGTCCAAGAGAAGGACAAGAACATAGCTCATCTATCGTGCACCAAGGTATACAAACATATCGGCCAACCAAAGCTTAGCTCACTCTATCGCCCAACACATGGGAAGGGTATCGGCCAACCCTAAGAACACACCATGTCGTCCAACTCAAGGTACCCTATCGTCCAACATAGAGAGTACCCTATCGTCCAACTCCAAGGCAAAGGTTCCATTTCGTCCATCAAAGAGGATATCGTCCAACACACCCAACAAAAGGGGGGGGGTATTGCCCAACCATAGGTCACCATCAACCTCCAACTCAAGGAAACCCAAACCGTAGATCACTAGAAACCCTAAACCCTAAGGGTATATCGGCCATCAAAGGAAGCACAAGAAAGATACAAAACAAAGAACTAAGCTAACTATTAACATGTAACAAGGTTATTTCTAGAGGTAAAGGAGTTAGGGTTAGAAATTATGCAACCCGCCTTTAAGCTCCAAGCTCCAAGGTAGAAGAAACACTCCAAGGTCCAAAGCTATCGTCCACCAGGCTTCTCCAGGAAGGTGTATCGGCCACCAATTCAACTCCAAGGGAGTGTATCGGCCAACACAAGCAAGATGGAGAGGGATATCGTGCACTCAAGGTGGAGGAGAGACCAAAAGATCAAAGGAGACTAAGGCAAGGAGAAGAGCTACTTATATAGAAAGAAGGGGAGGAGAAACCAAGGTAGATCCATGCTAAGTGTCATCCACCCAAGGGACACTTGTCCTAGGGTTCAAGCCAACACACTAGCATGGCATGGGACACTTGTCCAAGATATGCACCAAGTGTCCACCAACCAAGGTCAACTAACATGGGCGACACAAGCATCAACTCCTGCTGGGCGACACAACCAAGCTACTGGGCGACACACCTCTATGTTGGGCGATACAAGACTTCCTTGGACGACACACACTCACCCTAGGTCGACACAAACTCACCTTGGATGACACAAGGCAAGATTTGGCCGACACAAGGCTCAACCCAGCCCAAAGAAAGCACCTCAAGGCCCAAACAAGCTCAATTCAGGCCCAAGAAACTCAAACAACAAGCCCAAGCCTTCCTTTCATCCCTAGAGGAAGCAAAGAGGAAAAACATCTCACAAGATGACCAACTTGCACAAAAAACCCTAAACTTGGGTTATTTGCAAATAGCCCCTCGAACTCTCAACAAAGCACAACAAAACCCTAATCACCACTTAAAGGTGATTAGCAAGCATCAAAGCACCAAGATTAAGAAAAACAAACAGGGTAAACCCTAAACGCAGGTCAGGGTCCTTACAAAGCTAACCCCCTTTAAGGGATTTCATCCCCAAAATCTGAAGAGAAAAGCGAGGGATACTTTCTCCTCATCTCTTCCTCAAGCTCCCACGTGGCTTCCTCAAAGCCACGTCGTTGCCAAAGAACCTTCACAAGAACCAGATCCTTCCTCTTAAACTTCTTGATCCTTCTATCAAGGATCGCCACTGGACCTTCCTCATAAGTCACATCTGCATCAAGCTCAACCTCAACTGACTGTATCACTGTACCTGAATCTGGATGACTTTTCTTCAACATACTGACATGAAACACTAGATGCAACCTGTGCAACTCTGGAGGTAACTCTAACTCGTAAGCTACCTTGCCAACACGTGCTCTAACTGAGTGAGGCCCCATATACCTGGGAGCTAACTTACCCTTCCGACCAAACCTTAGCACACCTTTCCACGGCGAGACTTTAAGATACACTTTGTCTCCCACCTGGAACTCTAAAGGTCGTCGACGATTGTCTGCATAAGACTTCTGCCTGTCCTGTGCCACTTTCAACTGTTGCTGTATCACTTTGATCTTATCTGTCATCTGCTGAACTAACTCAGGACCCAAAAGCTGATACTCACCAGACTCATACCAACATAAAGGAGATCTGCACTTCCTTCCATACAAAGCTTCTTAAGGATCCATGTCAATACTCCGCTGATAACTGTTGTTGTAGGCAAACTCTATCAAACTCAGATGTACATCCCAGTTGCCTAGAAACTGCAAAACACAAGCTCGAAGAAGATCTTCTAAAGTCTGAATAGTCCTTTCAGGCTGTCCATCTGTCTGTGGGTGAAAAGTTGTACTGAACCTTAACTGCGTTCCCAACGCCATGTGCAACTGTTCCCAAAAACGACTCGTAAACTGAGGACCTCTGTCAGAAACTATCATTGTTGGCACACCATGCAAACGTACTATCTCATCCACATATACTCGAGCTATTTTCTCTGCTGTAAAAGTCGTCTTCACTGGTAGGAAATGGGCAGACTTAGTCAATATGTCCACTATCACCCAAATGGAATCATGATTCCTAGTTGTCCGGGGTAGACCAACTACGAAATCCATGGTTATATGATCCCATTTCCACTGCGGTATCGGCAAAGGTTGCAACGTACCTGCCGGTTTCTGGTGCTCAGCCTTCACTTGCTGACAAACTGCACATCTAGCCACGAACTCAGCTACATCTCTCTTCAAACCGGACCACCAATACAAGTCCTTTAGACTATGATACATCTTGGTGACACCTGGATGCATAGCGTACATCAACGTATGTGCTTCCTCAAGCACCAACTTCCTCAGATCATCAGCATCTGGAACCACCATCCTGTCACGATAGCAAACTAGCCCATCCTCAGACTCAAGAAAACCATCACGCTTGTCGCTGCCGAACTCTGATCTAATCAACTGTACTGCATCATCTGTCTGCTGTGCATCCTTGATCTGCTGTCTCAACGTAGGCTTAACTTGCATCTGTGCAAAAAAAACCAGACAACAAAGAAATTTCCATCTGCACATTCATCTGTCGCAGAGAAACAAACATATCTCGCCTATGGCATACCAGAGAACTCAACTGTGCCTTCTTTGAAGAAAGAGAAGAAGAAGACTTTCTAATAAGCGCATCAGCTACCACATTCGCCTTACCAGGATGATACTCGATAGTGCAGTCGTAATCATTGATCAACTCCATCCATCGTCGTTGTCGCATGTTCAACTCTTGCTGCGTAAAGATGTACTTCAGATTCTTATGATCCGTAAAGATCTGACATACTTCCCCATATAGATAGTGTCTCCAAATCTTTAACGCATGAACCACTGCTGCCAATTCCAAGTCATGAGTCGGATAGTTCTCCTCATGTTTCTTGAGCTGTCGCGAGGCAAAAGAAACCACATGATCTTCCTGCATCAAAACGCAACCTAAACCTTTCTTGGAAGCATCACAGAAAACAACATAGCCTTTCTCAGGCTCTGGCAAGATCAACACTGGAGCATTGGTCAGTTTCTCCTTTAGACTCTGGAAAGCTTGCTGACATCGATCGTTCCAAACAAAAGGTACATCCTTCCTGGTCAACTTCGTCATTGGCAACGCGATCACACTGAAGTCCTGGATAAACCTTCGGTAGTATCCTGCCAAACCAAGGAAACTATGAACTTCTGTCGACATCTTCGGTTGTTCCCAATCCGCAACGGATTCCACCTTCTTCGGATCTACCTTGACGCCTTCAGCAAATATCACATGACCCAAGAAAGTCACTTCTTCCAACCAGAACTCACACTTACTGAACTTGGCATACAACTGATGTTGACGAAGAAGAGTCAACGCTCGACGAAGATGTTGCTCATGCTCTAGCCTGTCCCAACTATAGATCAAGATGTCATCTATAAAGACTACAACAAACTGATCTAAGAACGGACAGAACACTCTATTCATCAGATCCATAAAAGCTGTAGGTGCATTGGTTAACCCAAATGGCATAACCATGAACTCGAAGTGACCATACCTCGTCCTGAAAGCTGACTTTGGTATGTCATCCGCCTTTATCCTCAACTGATGATATCCAGACCATAGATCTATCTTCGAAAACACTGTAGCACCACGCAACTGATCGAACATGTCATCTATCCTCGGCAACGGGTGCTTATTCTTGATCGTGACCTTGTTCAACTGCCGGTAATCTATACACAACCACATCGAACCATCCTTCTTCTTAACGAACAACACGGGAGCACCCCACGGAGACGTACTCGGTCGGATAAAACCTTTTTCCAACAATTCTTGCAACTGCTTCTTCAGCTCTGCCATCTCTGCTGGAGCCATCCTATATGCTGACTGCGCAACTGGCTGTGTCCCTGGAACCAGATTGATCTCGAAATCAATCTCTCGGGGTGGAGGAACACCAAGAAACTCCTCAGGAAACACATCTGCAAACTCTCGAAATACTGACACCTCCTCAAGACTAGGACCTTTTGCCTTGGTAACCACAACGGTATCCACCACGTGATCTAGGAACGCCTCACATCCTTGTCGTAACAACTTATCTGCCACCATAGCTGATACCAAACACGTCGGAAGAATCTTCCTATCTCCCTGGAAGATCCACTTCTCTCCAGCAACATCAAACACTGCCTACTTGGAACCGCAGTCCAAGACAACCTTATACCTCTCTAAGGTATCCATCCCAAGGATAACATCGAAACCATGCATATCAAGTGGTATAAGATCCACTTGGATGCGGTGTCCTGAGAAAGACAAGACACAAGATGGACACTCTTCTTGAAGCAAAGAGGAACCATCAAGAGGGGTTTCTAACAACAAACTATCCTTCTTACAACTAACAGGTAAACGACAGTTTTCAAGCATACTATAGGCGATAAAAGAGTGTGTAGCACCCGGGTCAACCAGAATAGATATAAAGCAAGAAGAAGACATATCAGAATGAAATAATTCCATCTGACTTGTCACCACTCGCGGGTTGACTATCACCTCCGGCTGACTCATGGCATAGAATCGAGCCGTTGCTTGCTGTCCACGACCTCTACTCCCTTGAGAAGACGATCCAGCTTGAGACGCTTGACCGCGTTCTCGTCCTCTGCTACCACTGGGCTATGGTCTTTCTGACCTCTGAAAACTCTGCCTCGGTTGCTGCGTCACTTCAACATCTCTATTCGGGCATTGTAACTTGAGATGCCCGGTCTGCCCATAAAGATAGCATGACCTATCCTCAAACCGTGGCCTAGCTGGCCCTGTTACTGCCACAGAAGTTGAACTGTGCGCCTTAGATGGCGAAGAAACATAACCTTTCCCTTTACTCGGAGACCACTGAGATGGTACACCAGAACTTCTCATCACTAACGGTGCTGAAAACTTGGGCTTCTTAAAGACACCAAACCTTCGTCCTTGAAACTGAGCATGTCTTTTAAGAGACACGGACTCTCTTTTCTCCCTTACTGACCTCTCGATCCGTCGAACAGATTCCACGAACGTAGAAAACCGCTCTCAGTTTTCCAACGTAGACACCGAGGTTTTCAACTCAGCACTCAAACCCTTCTCGAAACGTCTGATCCGTTCCTCATCTGTTGCCGCCATGTGAGGACAAAACCTCAACAGATCCATAAACTTAGCTTCATACTCGGTGATGTTCATCATTCCTTGCCTCAGATTCTCAAACTGACTCACCTTCTCATCCAGATACGTCTTGGGAAAGTATCTGGTGACGAACTCACGTCGAAACACTTCCCAACAGATCACTTCACCAGGCCGCTTCTCTTCCTCGATGGTCCACCAATGACCAGCACTACCTTTCAAAAGGTAGACAACATGCTTTACCTTGTCTGCTTCGGGGATTTCAAGGATCCAGAAAGCCTTCTCGAGACTTGTCAGCCACAGATCTACATTTGCTGGATCAGCCATTCCAGCATACTCCGAAGCTCCAACTCGACGAAGCCGCTCGAAGGTCTTCCCAATACCCGATGCTTCTCCATGGGGAATCTGTGCCCGCGGAGGAGGCACTGGTAATCGCTCAACCATGAGATTCATCGTAGCCATTAACTGCCCCATAAGCTGTTGGTAAGCAGGATGTTCAAGTATGGCTGGGTTAAATTGGGGAACCTCAGGCACCCGATCTTCACGTGCCTGTCCATCTGCTCCATCACCGATGCATCATCACTGTACTCAGCAGAGTGTTCTTCATGGTTTTCAGACATCTTGACTTTTCTTCCGCTGAGGGCAGAAGATATTGTAAGAAAACCTGGACACTCATAAGAACAACTCAACCTAGTCCTAAATCCCTGTAGACTCAGCGAACCTAAAGCTCTGATACCAAAACTTGTGGCAACACATCTCATTATCACAGAGATAACGAGGTGTTACGCGAAAACGTGTGGAAGTCACCATAACCACAAATGATCGAAAACACGAGTTAATTAAAACCGATTGTGGAAAACTGATAAACTATGAAACTATTACTTTCCAGTCCTCATCCTGCACAGAAACATGTCATATATACATACACACGATCTGATACGTGTTCACAACTTACTGAAACAGCTGTCCATCCATCACATAGGTTCATCACCTGTTCATGTACATCGAGGCCCACATCCGGACAACTGCAGGATATACAAACATATTCGATTGTTCATCGTGAAACATCGTCAAGACACTGCCAAGGACCTGAGAGTATAGGGATGACTCTAGACTCTACTACAAAACATCCAAAACAACAACATATCCATTGCTTGCCTTCTACTGCTCCTCAAGCTGCTCGGCCGCAACACCACGACCACGACCACGACCACGTCTACCTCGACCACCTGAAAACCAGTGGAGTGAGACAATTGAACAATTGTCCCAGCGGGAAACATAACTTCCCACCGCAACTACAGAACCTCAGAAGATAAACTATAACAGCAGATAACTATTAACAGGTATAACAAGAGCAGTCTATATAAAGCAAGGCTATTCTTATCGACCAGCTTACCAGATGTACAAAAGCATATAACCAGATGTCTATCAATGGAACATGATTGACAAGATAAGATACATCACTATGTAACATGATTATCAGAACAAGATGTAAAGCTACATAACCTGATTATCAAGATAAGACAGATTTCCACATAACCTGCGTGGTACAACAGAGATATTTACACAAACAAGGCCTCATCCAGTGTTTCGTGTTTGATATGATCAATGAATACTAAACGGCTGTATTACGTGTTATTATGCCCCGAGGATTTGAATCGTACCATTCAAATCAAACCTCTGGCTGTGAAGCCTAAGAATGGTGCCATACGAGGTCAATGGAAGAGCCGGACTCCACGACCTCCCACCTCGTGGTCAGTACACGAGCACAACACAAGCATGACCGTAGTCATATGTTGTAGTGGTCTAAGCCACTGGGTCAGCTCCATAGGCTACCCTCACTCTAGCCCGCCTTAGTACAGGTTTCGGCGCTAGTACGATTGAGCCACGGGCCTGATCACTGTGCTCTGAGCCATGAACGCATTCATGCTCTTCACATCACATATCCTGAGCCACCATGCTCTATATACGTATCTGAGTCTGTAACCGAAGTTACACTCTTACCTCCTTACTTTAGGCTAGGAGTAACCTCACATATTCAACAATATGCGCTCCGGGTTAACCCATAGGGGAACCCGTTTCACCATCACCAAGTCCTGACGATGATGGATCTATGGCCAGGGCAAACTACATGATATATTTCACTGTGATTAATTAGTATCTTTTAGATGGATTGCAGGATTCAACCATGTTATATAACATGCAAGATATAATAGAAAGTAAAGAACATTATATTATTATTGAAACCACATCGACTTGATCCATCACAAGGATCCAACATCACATGTTACCACTTGGCCTCTTGTCAACCATCCAGATCCATCTCAAGGATCATCACATACCATGGGATCTAAATCCCTCATCATGTACTGTCACTGCCTTTCCAAGGCTCACATCATCATCATGGGACAACACATCACATATATAATCTCATAGAACAATTATCAAGTAATGTTACTCGTCATATATGTCGCATAGCCCATTCATGGCTACACATTACCTGCATGGTTAGGATACATAATAACCATAGTTTCAACATAAGGAATATGCTCATTATCATGAACTATCATTTGAGATACTCTACTTATCATTATTACACTATTTGCTGTGCAAGTGTATTAAGTACATCATTATCATACCATATACATGCTTACCCTTATCTCAAGATTATACAAACAACCAAGGTATTCACTTTATATAGAGAGCATGTTAAGTATACCGAGCACCCACTATTGTTACCAATGCCATTACTGTTACCATCCACTTATCATCATTATCTTTATCATTAGGCAACCATTAATGTAACTCCAATTAACATTGCCATTAACAGATAAGCATAAGACTTACATCATACATGTCATTACTACTTTTGTTACCATCATTACCATTATTAGCATCACCATCTACTATTATCCTCATTGCTATGTCATTAAGCAGACTATTAATGTAACTGTCACTTAGCCACATTATTCCAACTTAATCATTATTATTACTTTCACTTACTAGCAAGGCATCACCATCATGTACACGATTAACATCTTTGTTATTATCATCATGGCTATCATTAGTACTACCATGTCATTGTTATCATTAATCAAGGCAACACTGTCGTTATTGTTACACTTAAAACTGTCACTAAAAGGACTACCTACCCTCTCCTAAGATCTCACAACCCTCACTTAAAGCTAGTTAACTTGGCTAGGCATGGGGAGGCAGCAACGCTGTGTTGCACCCAACCTTCTGCTCGCAACACCCTGTCACAAAAGAACCGGGCGACATGGGTGTCGCGCGTCACACCTATCGGGCAACGCCCTGCCGCGACGCCCATCTCAGCTGACCCCTGACGCTTGACATCCTAGGCTAACAACCAGCCCCCTAACATCCAGGAAATAGAAGGAGAGAAAGAAGGAAAGAAAGAGAAAGACTCCCCACATACCATGCAACAACACAAGGCCTAACGACCAACACACTCGCCCCAACCCAAAGGCTTGACGCCCGTCACATCCCCATGCTATCGCGCGTCACACCCCAGGCCTATCGGCCGACACACCAAGATGCAACGCCTGTCAGGGCTATCGACTGTTACACTTCTGCCATAACGTGCAACTCCACCATCTACCAAAGAAAGCCCTGTCATCCATCAAAAGGACTAAATCCTAACGTCCAAGAGAAGGACAAGAACATAGCTCATCTATCGTGCACCAAGGTATACAAACATATCGGCCAACCAAAGCTTAGCTCACTCTATCGCCCAACACATGGGCAGGGTATCGGCCAACCCTAAGAACACACCATGTCGTCCAACTCAAGGTACCCTATCGTCCAACATAGAGAGCACCCTATCATCCAACTCCAAGAAAAAGGTGCCATGTCATCCATCAAAGAGGATATCATCCAACACACCCAACAAAAGGGGGGGGTATCGCCCAACCCTAGGTCACCATCAACCTCCAACTCAAGGGAACCCAAACCCTAGATCACTAGAAACCCTAAACCCTAAGGGTATATCGGCCATCAAAGGAAGCACAAGCAAGATACAAAACAAAGAACTAAGCTAACTATTAACATGTAACAAGGTTATTGCTAGAGGTAAAGGAGTTAGGGTTAGAAATTATGCAACCCGCCTTTAAGCTCCAAGCTCCAAGGTAGAAGAAACACTCCAAGGTCCAAAGCTATCGTCCACCAGGCTTCTCCAGGAAGGTGTATCGGCCACCACTTCAACTCCAAGGGAGTGTATCGGCCAACACAAGCAAGATGGAGAGGGATATTGTGCACTCAAGGTGGAGGAGAGACCAAAAGATCAAAGGAGACTAAGGCAAGGAGAAGAGCTACTTATATAGAAAGAAGGGGAGGAGAAACCAAGGTAGATCCATGCTAAGTGTCATCCACCCAAGGGACACTTGTCCTAGGGTTCAAGCCAACACACTAGCAAGGCATGGGACACTTGTCCAAGATATGCACCAAGTGTCCACCAAGCAAGGTCAACTAACATGGGCAACACAAGCATCAACTCCTGCTGGGCGACACAACCAAGCTACTGGGCGACACACCTCTGTGTTGGGTGACACAAGACTTCCTTGGACGACACACACTCACCCTAGGTCGACACAAACTCATCTTGGATGACACAAGGCAAGATTTGGCCGACACAAGGCTCAACCCAGCCCAAAGAAAGCACCTCAAGGCCCAAACAAGCTCAATTCAGGCCCAAGAAACTCAAACAACAAGCCCAAGCCTTCCTTTCATCCCTAGAGGAAGCAAAGAGGAAAAACATCTCACAAGATGACCAACTTGCACAAAAAACCCTAAACTTGGGTTATTTGCAAGTAGCCCCTCGAACTCTCAACAAAGCACAACAAAACCCTAATCACCACTTAAAGGTGATTAGCAAGCATCAAAGCACCAAGATTAAGTAAAACAAACAGGGTAAACCCTAAACGCAGGTCAGGGTCCTTACACATATAGTCATATGTTTGGTGTCCCTAGAGTAAACAATGTAAGGAGGACTGAATGCTAGCATAGAGGTCCCGACATTACCTTGATTGGAGACCAGATGCATCAAAGATGTCACAACATATTGCATGGTCACAAAATCCCCAGATCCTATAGATTGTGGAGGTTCCTCTTAAAAGGCCTACGGATGTTGCTCATATCCAACTGAAGAGATGATAACATACTAATTTTATGATCCATAGGCAACATTGGCAGTTCCACTGTTACGACTGCATGCGTAGGAATGACTATGCTTTTGATATTAATTTTCCTCCAGATAGCCTAACTTGTTGTAGAAAATGCATTGTAACCTAGGAGGACATCCCCCACATCCACATCCTCATGCACATGCAATGGCAGTGATCACAAGTTGCAAATATGGTGGACTAGAGGTCAAGTGGCAGACATCAGACTGCTGGTGATGAGAGAGTACATCTTCCTAAGTGGGAAAGGTGTCGCCAAATGATATAATGATATGGACTAGAGCACATCATGGATGAAGGCCATTGAAAAACTTGGTCACAACAAGATTGGAATTATCTTTGATTTCATCCTCAGAAGAGATAGACTCAAAATAGTAAAGTGGTTGAGACAAGTTGATGTTAGAATCAAAGTATTCATCCAGGGTCCGATCACCCTAATTTTCAACAAGTAATACATCCTAGATTCAATAAAGTATCAAAGAATTCTTTTCCTATGTGTAGTGATGATAGATATTGTCCCACATTTCCTTTGTAATTTTATAAAACATGTACTTAGAATAAATAGAGAGTTCCATTCTATTCCATTGCTAGGATTTGACTTGGTTATTTTCTTCTGTCCATTCATGGGTATCCTTAGTAGTTTTTCAATAAATTTCACCTTATCTCTAGACTCCATGATAGTTTGGATAGAATTCATCCAAAGTAGGTAATTTTCTCCATTTAACTTGATTATGGAGATAGGAACATTGTTATTATAAAATGACAAATTCATAGTGGTAGGACGTTGGTAGAGAAAGATATCAACATTGCACATTGGTAGAACAATGATGTAGAAGGATATCGTAGTAGCACACTAGTTATAACAACTATGGATATGAACAATCACTAATACGATGCATGGTGAGAGGAGAAAGCCATAAAGAAGCACGACTTGAAGAACTACTACATGAATGATGCACTCTGATAGGAAGAAGATAATAGATACCTAGAAATTATTGACACTCACCCATGTACATGGGGAATATACATGGGGAGAAAACTAACAAAAAAGGAAATATGTGGTTTTTAGAACTTTTTTTAGAAACAGTTCTCCACTATTCCAAGATCAACATGTCACCTGTCAGATATAGTGGGTGATAGAGAAGGTGAGGAGTACCAATCAGATTCTCATAGAGGGTTTTACACTAGAAATCACCCAATCAAAGGCCATGGGTGAAACTCCAAAAGGGACAACGATCTATGGCTCCCCTATCAAATATCAGACAAACCAATATAGGGACCCCCAAATGAGATGGTAGAATGGAGCTTGCCATCTTGAACAACCACCCCTCTAGAAGCGGTAATGCATCATCTAAAGCACAATGGTCGGCTGCAACTACTTGTTGCACATGCCCGTATGATTGGTTGTCGACACTTGGTAGTGGTGGGTGTGCATGTGTGAGATCAGGGGAAGAGAAGAAAAGGAGAGGAAGAAAGAAAAATAGTCTCCTTTTTGGAAACTAGTCTTGATATCATGTAAAGTGAAATTCTTATTATGAGAATCAGGATTACAAAGAGTCATATATATAGCCTTGTCTCAAGGTATGATGTACTACAGACACAACATAAGCTAGACTAATGCTAATGGGCCTAAGAGTAAGACCAATTAGCTAATAAAAGGAAAAATAATTAATAAAAAGTGCTTGACATTGTCATCCTTCTCAGTTTTTTGTTGGGAGGTATCAGATATGTTTAAATTCAATTTCATATTCATGAATGTGACAATCATAATACAAGTGCACATGTGAATTTCAGCATCAACTACAAACAAGAATGGTATTCCCAAAATAATGGGAAGTCTATTATACTCCAACCCTATGTAATGCAATAAAGTCTGGTGAGAGTATTGCTTTTGTTTCTTTATCAATTGAGACCAACTCATCTTCCACTTGACCCCTTGGCACCTTTATAGAATGATCGTCTACTTGAAAAGGACAATTAGCTGCTTCAATGTTCCTAGGTCTAACTCCAAGTAGATGATGTAAGGCATCAAGTTGATGCTAGATCCCAAGTCAAGTAAAAAATGCTGAATGGGGTGACCAACAATGTGGCATGGGATGGGTGGGGCTCCATGATCTTTCCTTTTAATGTGTGTAGACTATTTCAAGATGGATCTCACTTGCTTTTTCAATTTTACTTTCTTGGGAATTCTTCCCAATGTAATTTTTTTTAAAGTGCACATATCCACTAATTTTTTTGCACAGGATGCGATTTTCTTGATTGCATCAAGTAAAGTAATATTCACTTTCACTTAATTAATTATTTCAAGAATGTCATATCAATATTTATTTTTCTTATTGGATGATGTGGGATCATCCAAGGAAGATGGGAAATGTTGTCATTAACACTTGCTTTTCTTAGCATTAATTGATCACTTGAGGTATCATAAGAGGAGTATCCTTCCTCAAGGGTGGTGCATGAGGGATCATCATAGGAGAAGTGGGTGTCATAATAGGACTACTCGGTATCATGTATAATTAAATTTCACAATATCACTTTCTCTTGGTATCACACTATCAAATAAAATCTTTATGGCATCATCGTATCAATATAGCCTTCGTTCACAAATCATTATCCACTTGGTCCTTGGACTGCTCAATGGTCCTTCCACTTCTCAACACCGTCACAACATTAACTAGCTCAAGGGCATGGGAGAGGGATCTTGTTGTTGCTATGGAAATGGAACTTGTTGTTTTTGGTGTGAAGGACCTTGATTTAGGGGCCTTTGCCCGTGAGATGGATTTTGAAGGAGATGGGATTTCTTCCTTGCATATGTCCATGGTGAGGTAGATGTGCACCTTGTTAAGGTGGAGGTGTGAATTAGAAATTATAGGGTTGTTGTGATATTTGCTTTTGATGCATTTGTATATTCATTTCAGATTGATGAGGGTCATGAGCATATTGAAGGGACTACACTTGAATTTTTAGTTAAGAAAAGGGGTTTGGAGAACCCATTTTTCTACATGCATTGTTTGGATTCATCATATGTTTGGGAAGGAAGTCTCCCCTATTCATGATAGGAATGTGTCAAAGAAAATTAATGTAATTTTTGCTCCAACAATTGATGTTTTTCCCTTGGTTAAAAACTTTGTTCTACACTTCATATAGACTTCTCAGTCTTTATAGGACTTCATTTTTAATAGGTTGCATAGAATTACTAGAAGTAAGTCGCCAAAATCTTCATTAGTTGTAGGTTAGCATAACATTAAGGGAGAGGGATGCTTTAGAAGAAGATACACCAACATTTCTGTCATAGACACTAAAGGTACTAGAAGCATGGTGCCTTGGGTTTCTAGATAGATGATCAAACATGGACCATGAATCCTCAATAGATTTAGCCATGAACCATCCACCACAAGAAAAATCTACCACTATATGATTCAATTGAGACAATCCAACATAGAAGGATTGTACAAGTTGCCATAAGGTTATTTCATGATGAGGGAAGTTTGGCTTCTAAAATGTTTTCCAACTATCCTGAAATTGATCATGGCTCATTCAAATTAAATATGTGACAGTATGACACATATGAATGAGCATTGGAATAGGATAAAACTTTTTCATAAATTGATAATGAATTCTCTCCCAAGTCATAACCTTGGTTTTGGAAGAATACCTTCCGTTTGCTTTGTCTTTTACATAGAAAGGGTACATGATCAAGTGTATTACATTATCTACACCCTGATTGTGAAAACTGGAGTAATTCTACAAGGAATCCACATGCTGATATAGGTTTTCATTGTTAAGGCCATAGAAAGTCAAAAGTTGTTAAACTATAGTTGGCAGAATTGAGAAAGATTATCCTAGAAGCTTCCCAACTCAAGTTTCAATGGAGGAACTATATCTCCCTATAAGGAAATAGTCCTAAAATGGCCTTGATGGAGGTGGGGATCATGAAGACTTATGTGCTTTACTATGGAAATAATGGGGAGGTAGTTGGTTATCCATCCTTCTTATTCTCTTGATTATTCATGCCAATTTGTTCATCTTCATCTACCTATATCATGATCTCAAAAAAATACTCAATAGATAGAGAATGGTGACCAAGCATACCATTGTCACATACACATTGCACAATAAAAGAAGTCAAGTTAGCTATCACAAATATAATATCAACACGAAGAATATATAATAGTACCAGTTAGGGAAACTAGAAAAATTAAGAAAGAAACAACTAGTTAGGTCTAAAACATTATCGTCATAAACAATACCAGATAGCTTAACACATTGATGCTTCTAGCTAACAATATGTACCCAAATAGTGCACTCTAATACAACATATCTATAAGCACATAAGATCAAGTTGTAGTAGAGCACCTAAAAGTTAGAGGTCAAATACATAGGGATGGAGTGGTCAGTAGAACTAATGTGTTTCATGAGGGTCCTAGTGCACTGAATGTCTTCAAGTTGATTTGAGTGAATTAGACTACTGAATCAATCACTTAAAGAGGGCAAGATAGAAATCTATGTTGACCCTAAAAACTAGATCTATCTAAGTATCTATAAGAGAACTTGACACTAAAGAAAGAGAGGAACTACACTAGACAAAACAAGGAAGCCAAGGAAATTATCCAAAACAAGTACACTAAGATTAAGCTAAGCAATAGACTAAGCAAACAACTAGAGTACATATGATTAAAGATTAGGAAACCCTTAATTGTGTAATTATCTCAATGAGTAAGAGAGTAAGTTAATCTATCAAGCAACTAAGAAATCAAGGGTTTAAACAATCAACTTGGTGAGCGGGATGTTTGGTAGTATGAGTCAATAGACCATGCATAAGGTTCATTTATAACAACATATCGTATATAAACATTACCAAAACAAAAAATAAAGATAGTTAGATTAGGATCTTTATCCTACTAGTTTGTCATGGGTGGAATTAAGGATATTTAGGGGAACTCATCCCTAAACTACACTTTATACAACATTACCAGGCTCAATTGGCTAGAGGATAATGAAACTAGTCCTAGACCAGACTTAGTTTAGGATTCTAACCATGGTACCCTAGTGCACTTGATGGAAAGGGTTGGTGTAAGGTGAAGGAGAAGGGTGTTTCACGTGATATTACCTCCTATCCAACCTATAACATGCTCTTTACCAAGTATAAAAGGAGGGATAGACTTACCTACTTAGATCTCTCCCCTAGGGATAGTATAATAGGCAGAGAGAAGAGTATAGAGGAGAGATAAATTGTAACGACCGAAAATCAAATCATTACTAATTAAGCAGAATTAAACATAAACAGTGGATTAACAAAAATCACTAAAAATTAAAACCATTTTGCAAAGAGATCTATTTCTAGGAAAACTCTTTAAGGCAGAACCAAAACTTTATATACATCATTGTTCACATTGTACATACACTGTACCATCTTTTCTCGAGGATAACATATAACAGTTGCTTTGTCAAAACATATAATGAAGCAACATAAAACCTCGAGTCTTACAAGCCAAAACCTCAGATCGTTCATGAAACCATAACAAACCAAATCCAAGGACCTGAGAGTACAGAGACGATACATAGGACTTCTATCTACAAGACATGACAGACAGTACGCTCAACCTGAGCTGTCACAGCTGTCCCTGCTGCTGTTGTTCTTTTTCTACAGAAAGGTCTTCACCTCCTCGTGCACGTACACCTAAAAATTTGTATCCCACGGGGGTGAGACAATTGTAATTGTCCCAGCGAGAGATATAACTCTCCACCAACAATGTTATTATCATAGTTAAATAGTATTAAACTGAGCATAGGATAAGAAGTTTAGAACATTCTCATATTTTAAAGCATGACAGTTGTCTATGATAGAGAAGTAATTCATGTATTCAATTTATAAGGAATATGGAGAACACATATATCATTTACCCATCATACTATCTCAAGCTTATCCTGTGATGCTCATTGTCATGGTATGTCATCCATGAATCATTCTCATTTCTATATGTTGGCCTCAGCCGATCTGCTAATCAGATATTGACTTGTACCAGTCATGTGAGTATACATCATCATATCCTATCCAAGCATTGGACTATGCCAATCATACACAACCATTCCAGGCATTGGACTATGCCAATCATGTGACATTATTCCAGGCATTCGATTATTACCAATCCTGTGCAATTATTCTAGGTATTGAACTATGTCAATCATGTGCAAATATTCCAAGCATTGGGTTATTACCAATCCTGTGCAATTATTCCAGGTATTGAACTATGTCAATCCTGTGACATTATTCCAGGCATTGGGTTATTACCAATCCTGTGCAATTATTCTAGATATTGGGTTATGACCAATCCTGTGACATTATTCCAGGCATTGGATTATTACCAATCCTGTGTAATTATTCCAGGTATTGGGTTATGACCAATCCTGTGACATTATTCCAGGCATTGGGTTATTACCAATCCTGTGCAATTATTCCAGGTATTGAACTATGTCAATCCTGTGACATTATTCCAGGCATTGGGTTATTACCAATCCTGTGCAATTATTCCAGGTATTGGGTTATGACCAATCCTATGACATTATTCCAGGCATTGGGTTATGACCAATCATGTGCATTCTAGGTATTGATCTATGTCAATCCTGTGATATTATTCCAAGTATTGGGTTATTACCAATCCTGTGCATTCCAGGTATTGATCTATGTCAATCTTGTGATATTATTCCAGGTATTGGGTTATTATCAATCCTGTGCATTCTAGGTATTGATCTATGTCAATCCTGTGATATTATTCCAGGTATTGGGTTATTACCAATCCTGTGCATTCGAGGTATTGATCTATGTCAATCCTGTGATATTATTCCAGGTATTGGGTTATTACCAATCATGTGCATTCTAGGTATTGATCTATGTCAATCCTGTGATATTATTCCAGGTATTGGGTTATTACCAATCTTGTGCATTCCAAGTATTGATCTATGTCAATCCTGTGATATTATTCCAGGTATTGGGTTATTACCAATCCTGTGCATTTCCAGGTATTGATCTATGTCAATCCTGTGATATTATTCTGGGTATTGGGTTATTACCAATCATGTGCATTCCAGGTATTGATCTATGTCAATCCTGTGATATTATTCCAGGTATTGGGTTATTACCAATCTTGTGCATTCTAGGTATTGATCTATGTCAATCTTGTGATATTATTCTAGGTATTGGGTTATACCAATCCTGTGCATTCCAGGTATTGATCTATGCCAATTCTGGGATATTATTCTAGTTATTGGTTATTACCAATCCTGTGCATTCCAGGTATTGGGTTATTACCAATCTTGTGCATTCCAGGTATTGAACTATGCCAATCCTGTGATATTATTCCAGGTATTTGGTTATTACCAATCCTGTGCATTCCAGGTATTGAACTATCCCAATCCTGTGTTTACAAGCATTGAGCCTCTGCCAGGTATTGGACTTTAACCAAACCTGATTACACCACCAGGCATTGGTCCGTAACCAACCCTGATTATAGGCATTGAGCCTCTGCCAGGTATTGGAATTTAACCAAACCTGATTACACCGCCAGGCATTGGTCCGTAACCAATCCTGATTATATTATTATTATTGTATCCATTTATTATTATTATTATGTTACTGAGTTTCTATATCCCCGTTTACTTGAACATTGCTTTCATGAAACTTTTATAAACATCTTGTTACCACTCACTAGGCAAAAACCATCCACATGGCTCACAAGGCCCATTAAACATCTTGTCACCTCTCACTAGGCAACAACTATCCACATGGCTCACAAGGCCATTAAACATCTTGTCACCTCTCACTAGGCAAAAACTAACCACATGGCTCACAAGGCCATTACACATCTTATCACCTCTCACTACGCAACAACCATCCACATATCTAGGAGCATACATTAATATCATAAGTATTCAATCATACTTATTCATTCTCATCATTTATCATTAAATGAATCATCAACACAAGGTATGAGTTCCTCTCTCATCCTTACCAGGGTATGATTACATCAGACTTTATTAACTTGGATTAACCCTTTCTCAAAGTATGTTATCCCACACTTATCAAAGTGCATTAAACTTATTACATCTCAATATAACAATTGACATAACACACTTCATGTGTTACTCATCCAAGTATATTGGACTTGGGGTATATCAAGGTGCATCAACCTTGAGGTGCTGGATGTAGTATTTATCATGCCTTGATGTATTACTTCCCTAATTACTTTCAACTTACTTAACTTCATCAACTTATCTTGTATTAGGGTATATCCCATCCTAATACTTTATGCACAAGATCACCACATTTATCATGTAGTGTATTGGTCATAAGTCACACATTTGAATTTTCCAACCATCATCAATTGATATGGACTCATCTCTGGTTGAGGCATTGTTGATATAAGGTTGTCCATTATCAACCACTCTAGGTGTTTCACCTATCAAAGTATTAGCCACACCATTACTTGGTGTTACACTCATCACTCCTAAGAGTGTCTTGCCCTCACCTTTACAAGGTATCTCGAGTTAGAAATGTGCATATGTTAACCATATAGGGTTGTAAGTATATGAGCACTCACCATATCGGGCTAGAAGTATATACACACCATTCATATCGGGCTAGAGGTGTTATATGTGTTACCCATGTCATGCATGAGGTATTAATCCATCACCATGTCGGGCTAGGCATCAACTAGGGTCGTGTATCGGGCTACTATATTGTGCAATAGCATTTTCTATTCTTTACTCATATCGAGTTTCCCAATTTAGGGTTTCATGTCCACTTATAAATATTCATTTAACCTTTTATCGTGCATGGAGTCTATACTTAAACTCCCTATCGTGCTAGAGGTGTATACTACACCCCCATATCGTGCAACAATGTATTCATTCATATCCATATCGTTCAAGTGAAGTAGGTGCATCATCATATTGGGTTAAAGGTACTTTCTTGTGTGCTTGCACCCGATATCACTTTTATAAAGTGATACTACCATCTTCAAGCTCTAGAACTTAGTTATAACCATTATAGTTCATGTCAACAAGTCTAAGAAACTAATAGAACTCATAATCGCATCAACTATTTCAGGAAATTTCAGAATTAAAAGTATTTCACTAATTATAGCAATTTAGGTGAAGAATAATAACATGGTTGAGTTCAAGTTATATAACCCGCCTTAAGAACGACTTCAAAGCTCCAAGCTCCAAATCTCCACGTTCCAAAGGTTTAAGATGAACTTCAAAACTCCTCTATATACAAATAATCACCATGGATAAGCAATTGGTGAAGAAGAAAAGAAAGGAAGATCAAAACCCTAAATTCATGCTTCAATCCAAGGTTGAAGATGATCTTATCCTCACCTTAGGGTTAAGTATGATCTCCTTCTTGCTCCTTAACACCTTTTCACGATACACTAGTGTCCTTTCATGATATGCCACACCTATTTCACGATATGGCACTCACTTGCACGATATGACACTCACTTGGAGTTAAAACTTCACTCTATGGCTGATATCACCCTATATGGCCAATATCACCTACTTGGGTGATATGCTCTTGCTATGGGCGATATCCCAAGGCCCATGCATGATACCACAGAATCCCTTCACGATATGGGAGCTCTATGCATGATAACGTATGGTAGGAGGGTGGTATGGGTCGTAAAATTGCACCAAGGGGTGAAACTAGGGGTATATATAGTTGTTGTTCATGAAGGAAGGCAAAAATGAGGTGTCAACATTTTGAGCTAGTAGGTGCCACGTGTCATGCATGGGTGACATGTGTACATGCATGCATAAAAATTTATCTTGTCTTGAAAAATGGTTGAGGATCATCTTGAGATGCAAATTCGTCCATTACTTATCCATTTGGATAAGTCATCTAGGTTTAATCACTATTTTAAATCAAGCCGATTCACTTTTTCTAAGGAAACTTGTTGGCCGTCACACCTCACCTCCTTGAGGTGCTTTGCATGATATATAATTTTCCAAGAGTTCACAAAATTATATGGGACACCTCCTTAGGCTCCTTGGCCGATAGGCACTCATATATAAGCTTTTCTTCTTGATACAACTCAAGTTAAGCTTTCATATTCAATCCCTTTTCTTGGTCATTTCATCACCAAGATTACCATCACTCATAACTGAGTCAAACATGGTGTATCATTAATTCTTTCTCCTCTGAATGATACTATGAAGGAGTAGGAACAATATAGAGGTGGTATTTGCATATTAACCCCACATTTTGGGTAAATTACAACTTTTACCAAAATTGGTGCACAATGCACCAGCATTGTTTAAACAAGTTCAAACTTGGAATTTAGGCTTTCCTCAAGCCACCAAATTGCATAATTCTCTCTCTTATGATGCTAAAACATATAAGGCACGTTCAACATGTGACATATTGCAATATAACCCCTCAACTTGGGTAAATTGCACTTTGGTCCAAAACAAAGGAAAATTGCTCAACAACATTCAATCGGGACCAAACTTGAAACATGAGTGTGTCACATGATAACAAATCACCTTAGAGGATTATATTAAAGTTATAATCAACTTTATTAGCCAAAACAAATAGGGTTACCTCCTAACCCAGGTCAGGGTCGTTACAAGTTATAAACCCCTAACAAGGATTTTGTCCCCGAAATCTCCGATAAAAGGAGACAAATATTATTCATTTGTTATATCATCAAGTCTCCACATAACATCTAATTGTTATGGAGACACCATAGAACTTTGATCAACACAAAAATCCCATGGAATTACACACATAGGATACATGCTTCATTGTCTTTTCATTATCGACTGTGTAGTTAATTTTGGGTCAGGTAACACTTTTCTCACTTAGATAGATGTTGTTTGTTAATCTCATTTGACAAAATTTTATTGTAATATTTTTACAATTATTCCTCCAAGTAAATCATTCTCATCAATGTTATGTTTATGCAGAGCATAAACCCCTAACATATGATGTCCATACTATTTTATGTAACTAGACTGATTTCACAATTGGCCATCCCAAGCAACCAACATAAATCATTTGATTAGGAGTTTATGTTTTCACTTTCTCATACCACATGACACTTCTTAGATACCAGGATTCCTTACTTTGATATCTATTACATGTGTCAAAACTCATCACATCCTCATCTTTCTTTTATCTTGGGACATTACTTGTTAAACATATCTTTATCTTGGGACCAAAGTTCAAGACAAACTGATACTTTTCTAAGTATCCATCAATTGAACATTTTTAACTTATGCACATAAAGCGTCATAAGACCCACTTGATTTCCATGTCCCTAAAAAGAAAGAACACTAAGGAATATATTCCTTTTATCACCCCATCATCATCTAGGGTTGTTTATCAAAGAGAAGAGGTTAGCATCTCTTTTGATTATTGCATGAACTTTCAACTATTCATGAGTCATTTACTCGTGTTTCATCCTAGGTTCCTTGCCATCATCATAGGAATTATAAGGATGATTGCATGTCAGTATTCCTTTCTTTGTTATTGTCTAACATGTTCATGAGCATTTTGTGATTTTGTCACATTTCACATTTCCACATCATGGGAAAAGATCTTTACTATTCACATATGCTTTATCAGACAGGGATCATCTCCCTTGTCCTCATTGTCTTTATCATGAGGAATATACTTTTTACTTCCTTAGATACACATATTGATCTGAGATCATCTCAGATTCAATTTACTGCACTTAGGATGTGATATAAATGTCCATACCATATTTCCAGTTTCATTATACTCACTAGATTGTCTCAAAATGACTACTTGATCAGAGTAATCAGAAAGATAACAATCTAAGAGTTCCATACTCACCTTATCTCCAATAATTATATACCTGGCCAGGGTATACAAGTACTGGTATTAGGTAGTATGCACTTTATGTACTTTCATATTCCTTACTTTTCGTATCATCACAAGCATAGGATTTAGCATCCCTGGATTTTCTCCAGGAATTACCTGTATACCTCATCCTCTTTCACACAGATAAGAACAATTATAAAGCATTTAAAAGAATACTGAACAGAATATAAATTCTAGTTCTCATATTTCTTCCCTATGTCCCCATAGGACAATCAATAGGGAAATCCGTAACAGCAATCCTTTTTATGATTATCATATAATCATCAAGATAAGGCATATCAAAATGAAAATCTCTATATAACTATTATCCCTCGCGGTCATCTACCGCTTTAGGTTGACTCAACACATAGAGTCTAGCTATTTCATGTTGTTGCTTTTTCCTTTTTACATCATTGGGATGTAATTTTCAAAAGCCTTGTGGAGTCTACCTCGGTTGTTGAGTCATTTCCTCCCTTCTTTTTAAAGAAAAGAGTTTAGTATGCTCAACATGTCCATAACTATAGCATGTCTTATCCTCGTACCATGGTTTATCGGTCTTATTACCGATGTAGAGACTAAGACATGGGTTCTTACATGTGGAAAGTTAGGACCCTTGCCTTTAATTAGTAGCTACTACCCTGGTACACTAGGCATTTATTGCACTGGTGGCACCAAAAACTTTGTCTTTTTTAGAACAACTAGGCACATGTCTCTAGAATTGTAGAGACCTTTCCTTATTTCTCAACTTATTGCCCCATCTTGGGCATTACCATCACAAATACACTATCTGTCTATACTTATGGTAGAGTCTATTTTCTTGCCATATGCTAATCCTCACATTTTCCACTGTTCCAATATGACTATGTCATTCAGGAACCCTTTCAGAACCCAAAGTTTCTACATTTAGGACTGGTAACCTAGGTTGTAATGCTAGTATCCAGTCTACTATATGCATCACTGTTGTCCTAACCTGTCCAACAAGAGCATAAACATAAGATTCTCTATCCTGATCTGGTCATGATGGGAATTCTCAGGCACTCGTTCTTCTCTTTCCTGATCCCTTACACCCTCTCTTGGTGAAACAACATAGCTCTCAGCAACATGTTCCTCATGTTCTCCAGTCATTTTTAAACTTCACCCTTTCTTCTGCATAAGAAGAAGTCACTATAGGGCATACTGGAAGACACTAACATAGACTCAACACCTTAGTCCTATGTCTCTGTAGACTCAGCGAACCTTAAGCTCTGATACCAAAACTGTAACGACCGACAATTAAATCATTACTAATTAAGCAGAATTAAACATAAATAGCGAATTAACAAAAATCACTAAAAATTAAAACCATTTTGCAAAGAGATCTATTTCTAGGAAAACTCTTTAAGGCAGAACCAAAACTTTATATACATCATTGTTCACATTGTACATACACTGTATCATCTTTTCTCGAGGATAACATATAACAGTTGCTTTGTCAAAACATATAATGAAGCAACAAAAAACCTCGAGGCTTACAAGACAAAACCTCAAATGGTTCATAAAACCATAACGAACCAACTCCAAGGACCTGAGAGTACAGAGACGACACATAGGACTTCTATCTACAAGACATGACAGATAGTACACTCAACTTGAGCTGTCACTGCTGTCCCTGCTGCTGTTGTTCTTTTTCTGTAGAAAGGTCTTCACCTCCTCGTGCACGTCCACCTAAAAATTTGGATCCCACGGGGGTGAGACAATTGTAATTGTCCCAGCGAGAGATATAACTCTCCGCCAACAATGTTATTATCATAGTTAAATAGTATTAAACTGAGTAGAGGAAAAGCAGTTTAGAACATTCTCATATTTTAAAGCATGGCAGTTGTCTATGATAGAGTAGTAATTCATCTATTCACTTTATAAGGAATATGGAGAACAAGTATATCATTTACCCATCATACTATCTCAAGCTTATCCTGTGATGCTCATTGTCATGGTATGTCATCCATGAATCATTCTCAGTTCTATCTGTTGTCCTCAGCCAATCTGCTAATGAAATATTGAATTGTACCAGTCATGTGTGTATACATCATCATATCCTATCCAAGCATTGGACTATGCCAATCATACACAACCATTCCAGGCATTGGACTATGCCAATCATGTGACATTATTCCAGGCATTGGATTATTACCAATCCTGTGCAATTATTCTAGCTATTGAACTATGTCAATCATGTGCAATTATTCCAGGCATTGGGTTATTACCAATCCCGTGCAATTATTCTAGGTATTGAACTATGTCAATCCTGTGACATTATTCCAGGCATTGGGTTATTACCAATCCTGTGCAATTATTCCAGGTATTGGGTTATGACCAATCCTGTGACATTATTCCAGGCATTGGATTATTACCAATCCTGTGCAATTATTCCAGGTATTGGGTTATGACCAATCCTGTGACATTATTCCATGCATTGAACTATGTCAATCATGTGCAATTATTCCAGGCATTGGGTTATTACCAATCTTGTGCAATTATTCTAGGTATTGAACTATGTCAATCCTGTGACATTATTCCAGGCATTGGGTTATTACCAATCATGTGCAATTATTCTAGGTATTGGGTTATGACCAATCCTGTGACATTATTCTAGGCATTGGGTTATGACCAATCATGTGCATTCCAGGTATTGATCTATGTCAATCTTGTGATATTATTCCAGGTATTGGGTTATTACCAATCCTGTGCATTCCAGATATTGATCTATGTCAATCCTGTGATATTATTCCAGGTATTGGGTTATTACCAATCCTGTGCATTCCAGGTATTGATCTATGTTAATCCTGTGATATTATTCCAAGTATTGGGTTATTACCAATCATGTGCATTCCAGGTATTGAACTATGCCAATCCTGTAATATTATTCCAGGTATTGGGTTATTACCAATCATGCACATTCCAGGTATTGAACTATGCCAATCCTGTGTTTACATGCATTGAGCCTCTGCCAGGTATTGGACTTTAACCAAACCTGATTACACCGCCAGACATTGGTCCGTAACCAACCCTGATTACAGGCATTGAGCCTCTGCCACATATTGGACTTTAACCAAACCTGATTACACCGCCAGACATTGGTCCGTAAAAAATCCTGATTACATTATTATTGTTGTATCCATTTATTATTATTATTATTATTATTATTATGTTACTGAGTTTCCATATCCCCGTTAACTTGAACATTGCTTTCATGAAACTTTTATAAACATCTTGTTACCTCTCACTAGGCAAAAACCATCCACATGGCTCACAAGGCCCATTAAACATCTTATCACCTCTCACTTGGCAACAACTATCCACATGGCTCACAAGGCCATTAAACATCTTGTCACCTCTCACTAGGCAACAACTAACCACATGGCTCACAAGGCCATTAAACATCTTATCACCTCTCACTAGGCAACAACCATCCACATATCTAGGAGCATACATTAATATCATAAGTATTCAATCATACTTATTCATTCTCATCATTTATCATTAAATGAATCATCAACACAAGGTATGAGTTCCTCTCTCATCCTTACCAGGGTATGATTACATCAGACTTTATTAACTTGGATTAAACCTTTCTCAAAGTATGTTAGCCCACACTTATCAAAGTGCATTAAACTTATTACATCTCAATGTAACAATTGACATAACACACTTCATGTGTTACTCATCCAAGTATATTGGACTTAGGGTATATCAAGGTGCATCACCTTTGAGTTGCTGGATGTAGTATTTATCATGCCTTGATGTATTACTTCCCTAATTACTTTCAACTTACTTAACTTCATCAACTTATCTTGTATTAGGGTATATCCCATTCTAATACTTTATGCACTAGATCATCACATTTATCATGTAGTGTATTGGTCATAAGTCACACATTTGAATTGTCCAACCATCATCAATTGATATGGACTCATCTCTGGTTGATGCATTGTTGATATAAGGTTGTCCATTATCAACCACTCTAGGTGTTTCACCTATCAAAGTATTAGCCACACCATTACTTGGTGTTACACTCATCACTCCTAAGAGTGTCTTGCCCTCACCTTTACAAGGTATCTCGAGTTAGAAATGTGCATATGTTAACCATATAGGGTTGTAAGTATATGAGCACTCACCATATCGGGCTAGAAGTATATACACACCATTCATATCGGGCTAGAGGTGTTATATGTGTTACCCATGCCATGCATGAGGTATTAAGACATCACCATGTCGGGCTAGGCATCAACTAAGGTTGTGTATCAGGCTACTATATCGTGCAATAGCATTTGCTATTCTTTACTCATATCGTGTTACCCAATTTAGGGTTTCATGTCCACTTATAAGTATTCATTTAACCTTTTATCGTGCATGGAGTCTATACTTAACTCCCTATCGTGATAGAGGTGTATACTACACCCCCATATCGTGCAACAATGTATTCATTCATATCCATATCGTTCAAGTGAAGTAGGTGCATCGTCATATCGGGTTAAAGGTACTTTCTTGTGTGCTTACACCCGATATCACTTTTATAAAGTGATACCACCATATTCAAGATCTAGACCTTAGTTATAACTGTTATAGTTCATGTCAACAGGTATAAGAAACTACTAGAACTCATAATCTCATCAACTATTTCAGGAAATTTCGGAATTAAAAGTATTTCACTAATTATAGCAATTTAGGTGAAGAATAATAACATGGTTAAGTTCAAGTTATATAACCCACCTTAAGAACAACTTCAAAGCTCCAAGCTCCAAATCTCCACGTTCCTAAGTTTGAAGATGAACTTCAAAACTCCTCTATATTCAAAGAATCACCATGGATAAGAAATTGGTGAAGAGGAAAAGAAAGGAAGATCAAAACCCTAAATTCATGCTTCAATCCAAGGTTGAAGATGATCTTATCCTCACCTTAGGGTTAAGTATGAGCTCCTTCTTGATCCTTAACACCTTTTCAAGATACACTAGTGTCCTTGCACGATATGCCACCCCTCTTGCACGATATGGCACTCACTTGCACGATATGACACTCACTTGGTGTCAAAACTTCACTCTATGGCCGATATCACCCTATATGGCCAATATCACCTACTTGGGCGATATTCTCTTGCCATGGGCGATATCCCAAGGGCCATGCAATATACCACAACATCCCTTCACGATATGGGAGCTATATGCACGATATCTTAGGGTAGGAGGGTGGTAAGGGTTGCAAAATTTCACCAAGGGGTGAAACTAGGGGTATATATACTTGTTGTTCATGAAGGAAGGCAAAAATGAGGTGTCAACATTTTGAGCTAGTAGGTGCCACGTGTCATGCATGGGTGACACGTGTACATGCATGCATCAACATTTATCTTGTCTTGAAAAATGGTTGAGTATCATATTGAGATGCAAATTCATCCATTATTTATCCATTTGGATAAGTCATCTAGGTTTAATCACTATTTTAAATCAAGCCGATACACTTTTTCTAAGGAAACTTGTTGGCCGTCACACCTCACCTCCTTGAGGTGCTTTGCACGATATGGACTTTTCCAAGAGTTAAAAAAACGATATGGGACACCTCCTTGGGCTCCTTGGCCGATAGGCACTCATATATAAGCTTTTCTTCTTGATACAACTCAAGTTAAGCTTTCATATTCAGTCCCTTTTCTTGGTCATTTCATCACCAAGATTACCATCACTCATAAATGATTCAAACATGGTGTCTCATTCATTCTCTCTCCTCTGAATGATACTATGAGGGAGTAGGAACACTCTAGAGGTGGTAATTTTCATATTAACCCCACATTTTGGGTAAATTACAACTTGTACCAAAATTGGTGCACAATGCACCAATATTGTTTAAACAAGTTCAAACTTGGAATTTAGGCTTTGCTCAAGCCACCACCTTGCATCATTCTCTCTATTATTATACTAAAACATATAAGTCACGTTAAACATGTGACATATTGCAATATAACCCCTCAACTTGGGTAAATTGCACTTTGGTCCAAAACAAAGGAAAATTGCTCAACAACATTCAATCGTGACCAAACTTGGAACATGAGTGTGTCACATGATAACAAAGCACCTTAGAGGATTATATGAAAGTTATAAGCAACTTTATTAGCCAAAAAAAATAGAGCTACCTCATAACCCATGTCAGGGGCGTTACATAACTAAGGTCCACGAGTATCCTAGGAGTTTCTTCCTCCTAATCCTCCTCTTTCCTCCTTACCCTATACCGTAGGTGGTTCCCTAGATGAAACACCAAATAAAGAGAGACATGGAGAGAGAAAAAGCATGAACATTGCATTAAAGACAAAATATAATGTTTTCAATTAATATTTCCCACCATATGCTATCAAAGTCACATTTGCATCCCCCCAAATAATCGAAAAAGGGTCTTAGTTACCCACCGTATAAGAAAAATACAAAAAAAGGGAAAGAAGAAAAAATAGCCATGTAGATATGAAGTCAACTACTAATTCTTCACCTCCAAATGTAGGAGGTGAGCTCCTCTCTACTCCAAAGGTGAAGTGGCATGGAAGGTAGGGTGGCAGGTAGTCAAAACCCTAGGAATTATCATATTTTGGGGGTAGAAATGGAGTAAATGTGGCAGGGGTGGGTAGGAGGTGAAGTTAATGAAGTGAAAAAAACTAGCCTCTACCTCTAGCCGCCACTTAGGCTTATATAGGGGTTTAGGGTAGCTAGGGTAAGTGTGGGGGCATTATAGTAAAGGTAATGTATGGAAGCACAACAATATGGGGTCTGAATGGTCGTTATGCACATACCATAGACATTGTGGGAGAAGTGGCATGGTGGAAATTTTAGTATGGATAGGGAAAGGTGAGTGTGTCTTGGAGTAGGATAAATAACCGTTCTATGAATGGAATGATTGTTGTGTTGAGTGGATGAAACAATAGTGGTGGAAATGGATGACATGTTATTTTTGGTGGACTTATGATATTTTTTGTATTTATTCTACGAGTAGAATGACCATTGTGTTGGCTAAGTGCAACGACCATTTTGGTTGGGAAGTGGAATGTTAGGCTCATAGTGAATTTTTAAAGTGGAGAAGCTCTGCTAGAATGACCATTTTGCATGAACCACGATAGTTGTTGGAGGGATTCCTGTAGAACTTTGATTTTTAATCCTTCAACTTTGGATCTCTTTGTTCTAAGTGAATATTGAACACTTGATATAGGTCATAGTATCTCTTGGAGGCTCCTTGGTAACCTCCAATCATGATGAAGTCCTTGGGCTCATATACTTCTCCTCCTTCCATCAAGTAGCATCCTAGTACCTATTAGACATGAAAAAAGAGTCATAAGTGCATTTATCATTATTATAGTATATACTTCATGGATTCACCCATATGGGTGTCCACCTAGTATAGTTATAACTATTAACTTCTACTTCCACCATTTGATATTCTAAACATACAGGTTGAATATTGAATCATATTCCCATGAGAAATATTTATGTTGGTGTTTTCCACTGGGATTATTCCTTTTATAATATTAACTAAGAAATGGATCTAGTCTGGGAGCTCACTCCTTACATACATATGTGTTTTTATTTTATGTTATCTTTACTCATTGAAACCCCTTTCTCATGGTTTCCTTTTTTTCTTTTCTTTTGTAACTCTGACCTAAAAGAGGCATTCATATGTCATAGTAAATGATCTTATTGAAGAGTTTGAGAAAAAAACTTGAGAATATCTTCCTCCAAAATATGTAATTAAAGACTCCCTTTACTCAGAAACAACATTGTTTTCTTTAATTCTTGATATAAGAGAGGACCAAACAAAACAAAACAAAACAAAATAGAAGGATACAATTTTTCATTATATGATACCATAACTAAAGAAATTAGTTGATTCCTTAAAGGCAATCTGGGCCAGTATAGTTTAGTGTGTATGTTGGTAATAGCACAACATGAATGTAATACCCCTCCATGTCATGTACATAAGAGTAAGAATTCTTATGTTCACCCATAACTTGTTTCCCGTATTGAGGTAATGTCACATGTAATGCATATCTTAGCAATATAGTAAATGAAAATACTTGGAGTCGATTGGTTTAGAGTTATACAACTTGTTCTTTTACTTCTATGTGATTTACTCATTGAGACCCCATTTCTCAATGTTTTCTTTTGTCTTTCTTTAACCCAAATCCAAAAGAGGTATTCTAATGACTTAATATTAGATTAAAATCAAAGTTCGGTCTAGAAATTGAGGATATGATAATCTAAAATACACAAATTAAGATGTACCAAATCCAAGTTTGGTTTTGCTATCTTTTCTTCTCAATATGATAGAGAATCACATAAAGCAAAACAAAATAAATTATTATATATCATAACTAAAGCAAACAATTGATTCCTTAAAGACAATATTGATCATTAATGTCTACTGTTTATATCGATAATACCATAACACCAAAGTAGAATTCCTCCAAGTTTGACACACTAGGGAAGACATATCTCATGCTGATCCATAACATGGGTCTCATCTTGGAGTAATGTCACATGTAATGCTTATCATAATAAACAATTCTTAGAAGTAAATGAAAACACTTGTATAGTGGAATGAGTATGCACCCCATTCTCAAAAAATAAAAAATCTAACACTTGAAACATCTGGTACACAAATTTATTTCTAATAGATGGTTACTTAAGAGAATATATAATCTCATAAAAAATCCTAATCTCTGAGTGTAAATGCAAACCCATTATGTTATTTTGGTGTCCTTACTATTCTTGAAGTCTTCAATTCAACTCCTTAGCTTTGTTGGTGTAAGGATATCACATCACACAACCATACGTTCACAAACATAGACATCAGTAACCAACATTGATCACTTTTAGAAATATAATATATATCAAATGGAAGAGAAAAATCATCCAGACTTGTCACTTTCTTGACCAAGTTAATATGGATTTCATAATTGAATTGAAATGTTGTAATATGACATGTCCTTTATAATTTCCCACTTACAATACAAGATTCTAGGAAATCACTTGGTTACTTGGAAAGCCCCTAATTTATAGGTGATCAGGAAGGATATATCAAGCATTTCAATCCTTTTTATGACTTAGCTCTTGAACATGATGGAACACATCCCTATAAAAATGATGGGATTCTCATACTTGAACACAAATTTTTATGTTAATATAACATATTCCACTATAGTTAAACCTTAAAATAAACCATTACATGAACAATAGGTTACATTACATGTTCATAAATCATAAATATACTTTAAAGATATGAAATGATAAGATTTTGAACATAGTATGTAAGAAAACATCAAGTAGTTCCTATAAGAAAATTTTTGTTGTCAAAAATACCACTTAAACGAACCTGCATGAGATCAAACTAACATGGCAATTTCAATATACACGCATATATATACAATCAGTCAATTAATACAAATGTGCATTCCATGGTAATCTTACGACAAATATGAATTCCATAATTTTCTAGGCCTCTTTTTATGATAATCCAAAACCACTCGAATTAAAATCACAAACAATAGCTTGCACCTTAACCATTACTTTAAATACTCATCCTAGGTTTCTCAAAAATCAAGGTCTAGTATGGATGAAAATAGGGTTTGACACATTTTCACTTTACATTCCCTTTTATGTTACCTTTCTGAAAAATAGTTTGCATGTTTTACAATAACCAATGTAATTAATGTGAAATTCAAAAGTTTTGGACAATCAAAAAATTGATAAGATAGTATAATATATATGCATAACCATAGATCTATCTAGGAGAATGATGAAGTGACCTACTAGAATGTGGCACACGGCTGGGGTTCACACCCACAATGACACAATTTTCCAACTAGAATACTTATAAAAAGATTTCAAATTCGATGAAGTGTGACCTAGATCAAAATTATATGGGTTTAAAATAATAAAATTACTCGCAAAAATATTATTAATTAGATATGTAAATAGAAGTATGATAAAAATTTATGATTAGAGATTGCATTCAGCCATAAAACAATACTAGGAACAAATGATCAAAATCCACAATTAGGTATTATATTCAGCCATAAAACATGTCTAGGGAACCTCATCAAGTATTCCCTTGCACTCCTTGATCACAAGGAGCCTATGGAGGTATTCTATTGTAGCTAGAAGTGGGTAAGGATGATTCTACCATGGTCATAACATAGAGAGGTTGGAAGACATAAGAGATGGTGTGAAAGAAGGAACACAAGTGGCATGTAAGATCACAATCAATGAATGTGGGAAAATAGCAATATGACAATGAGAGTAGAGGTCAAAAAGGGTCAACATAATAGTAAATAATTTATAAGAAAGGGGAGAATAGGAATTACTCGTCATTTGGTCAAAACAAAAGTGTGAAAACTTCATGAGGAATGTCTTCTGATGTCAAGGCAGTTTTGATGGTTGAGCTTGGTAGAGGCATCAACAAAGACCTTCAGTTGCATGTTGATGGTAGTGGAGCTTATAGGGATACACATGTGGTAAAGGAAATGTTTTCTCAATTAGAAATCAGTCTTAGGGGTGTTGCAATGGTGGGGAAAGGGCTTTATGTAAAAGTGGTGCTCTAAGTTATAATGTATTGAAAATGGAGATGGGGTTTGAAATGAAACAATTGTTAAGGTTGGTCCAATATCTATGATGAACTAAAATATAACACATATGCATATGTTCTGTTTAGGATAGGTAGGTATAGCTAGAGGAGAGGGAATATCAGGCATGGACACATCTAGAGTGGTGTATTTTGATTATAAAAGGACGGGTTTGCATGCAATGGGGGGTGAAATATATGACTTTCACCTTCATAATTGACTCCAAAATGAGAATGCTGAACGAAAATGGTCTGTACGACTTACTAAGAAAGTGAAACTAGGATTTTGGAGGTATATTTAGGATAATCTAGGATTTATTAATTTATTTCTATTTTTATGTGGGGGGTGTAAACATAATCCAAAAGTTATGAAAAAATGTATGTAGATAATTTGATGGAGTAAATACCAAATATCTGACTGGATCTTTTAGGTTCATGTTTATTTGAAATAGGCTTTTAAGTAATCTCTTTATCTAGTTATCTATATTTATCTAGAAAAGTCTATAATACCTAACTTTAAGGGAAAATAAACCATATCATCTATTATCTATTTTTAAAGTACTCATGTATATTTTGCTTGCTAAGAGAGTTATTTATATTGTTAACCTTTACTTATCACATATTTACCATTAAGGAACATGGGAAATAATTAAAATATCATTACCCTAACATATCTATTGAAGTATTATCTAAACTAGGATGAAAGAAAACCAAAATGTGTCACTGATTTCTCATCTTTAAAAATATAAGCCATTTCACGGCTAATTCAAGGTAATAATGTATTACAAATGGAAAAATAGGGTTTCACACACACACACACACACACACACACATATATATATATATATATATATATATATATATATATATATATAATATAGACACACACAAGTGGGATTGTAGTTTGGGGTTTTGAACTTGTATCATGTATTTAAGATCATATAAGTTCAAAAACCTAAGGGTTTTTGCAACTAAAGTAATGATCTAATGCAAAATTACAAGGGAAAATACACTTGTAACACAAAATCTAAAATGTGTAAGGAATGAATTTTGATATGAAACAAGTAATTCAATGCTTGTCATGTATTCATCTTATATTTATATGATATTGATCAAACTTTCTAGTGAAACATGGTGATAAAACTCACCTGCTTAATTCCACAATCAAATTATAGATAAGTTAGACAAGGCAAAGAAAATATAGTCACACTCAATAGACCATCAACACCACATTCACATGTACAAGTGCACTTATGTACATAACAAGTTGCTAAATAATATACACTCTAGTATACAAACTAAAGTATTTCCAATACAAATAGATTGTTATAGACATATGTTCATGGTTCCAACCTATTGTTTTGGAAATAGTAGAGATACATCTAAGTAGTGTCTACAAAAAATCATTAGAAAACCCACTGAAAAACAAGTATCAAGTGAAAATTTAGGTAAAATGCTTAATTATAGTGTCGTTTTCCACTAAAATGGTGTATGTGCATGAAATTAATAAATTTAAATATTACATGTCAAATACTATTTTATAGAAATTTCATGATATATAGGTTCATGGCATTGATATTCACAAAGCTGATAATTTAGCATAAACGTCCATGCCAAGCCAAATATAACTTCATACTATGGTAAGCTTCATTTAATGATAGAAATGAGTCCTAAACTCAGTGAGAACATTAGAATGCAAACACATTGCAAAATTTCAACCCATTGGCATCCAAGAAAATAAAGAAATTGCCTCTTATATTTATAGTTTGTAATAAATTGTTAGTGGACAAACAATGACCAAAATAGGGGGAACACAAATGAAAGACAAAAATTAAGGATATAACCTTAGATAAAAGGTATGACTGTAGTAACTAAAAATTAATTATGGTGTATAGCATTAATTTGGTTCATAAAACAAGTGTATAAGATCCATAAAAAGATAGGGACCATAAAATCCATCGATACTGAGAGAGGGACGTGAACTTATTTATGACCCATACAAACAGATAAAAGTGTAGGTGCTATATTAGACTTTGTATCATCTAGCCTCATAGGGGATGATGATGGAATGGATGAACTTCCTCCTTACAATTTCTTCTGTATATAAAGTACTTATCATCAATAAAATGTATATACTACTTCACACATCAATTAAACAATTTATTATACATATAAATTATAGATATATTTTTATTGAAAGAATAAATATTCCAATCATATTATTATTTTTCATTCACTTGGTGTAATGGAACATCTTATCAGAATCATGAATGGAAATATTAGGTAATAAATTATTTCTTACCTTGATATAAGGTTTTAATATTTGATATTGTTTCATTTGGTACAAATTAAAACAAATGCTTAGGTAATTGTTGTGAATTTAACTAAAATGTACAAAAGAAATAGAGCATTTCCTGAACAACTCCATATATACTCATGCAATTTCAAGTATTCCATTACTCAAATTCAAGTAAGTGCGCTAAAGAAAATGTATAAAATTATTTATAAATACGCACTAGCATGAAAATACTTGAGTAGTGGCTTTCCTTTGATTCATTACTAAGGTCTACCAGTGGTAGATTTCCCCAAACTATGCATTCAGACTCTTTATTAGTGTAACGATCATATAATAGATTGTCACAATTGTACAAAAGTATATTTATGTTTCTTTTTTTGTGATGACAAGGATTGATTCAAGTAGTCAAACATGACATCCCCTAATAAAGAGACCCGGGTTTGAATCCCAATTGTCCTCTTAGTTTATCATCCTCCCAGACGTTCAGCTTCTGCCAAGACGTCAGAGAAGAATAGAGAATGCCTCTCTTTATCCCATGTTTCCTTCTCCATACACCCATATTAAATGAATATAAAATCTTGCTAAGCGATAGTAGTACGAAAACAACACAAACATGTAATAAGTAAACAAGAACAAATTTCTTTTCTTCTTGTCCACTGGATCCCGCTGCGACATCAAACATCAAGTGGTTGAGGTAACTACTTACACGTTATTATATGATACACCACCATACAACTTTAGAAATCACAATGATTAGAAACCTTTACATTGCAAGAAAATCCCTCCCAGATATCAAAATGATTGATTTTTTCTAATGAAGTAAAATACAACCTTATGAGAAACAACCATTAGAATATTAATATATATCTAGATGGAATCTCACTTTTTTTGTAATGCATGTGATAAACATCGATCGGAAAAGTTTCTTAATGAACTTACAATATTAAGCATATTGGTAAGCATAAAGCATGCAAATAGCAATATATTGAAAAAAATTTAAAAATATATTGATGGTAAATAATTCTTTTACTATGATATTACTTATTGGAAAAATGATCTCTATATATAAAAAATCTTCATTATTACATTTGAGAAAATATATATAGGGGAAAATAAATTGACACATGAATAATTTCTTTTTGTTGTTATTAATTTGACCATTCATCTACATAGATATTCCACTTCAAGGCACTTGATTTCTCATTGAGGTGGTTAGATTCTTCACCATGGTAAATAAATGAGATTTAGCTGGGAAGTTATGTCTTCCATTGGACTATTAAAGGAAATCTATCGATAAAAAGATTGCTAATAATATGTCTTGATCGTAAATGTGTCACTGAGAATCTACACAAAGTCATAATGGTAAAACGAATGACATATTCATTTTCTATGGACAATTGGTTTAGAAAGGGAATACCATCTTTTGTATGCAATTGTATCATTATATAACACCCAAACTATGTAAATTTTAAGTAAGGAACCAAACATTTTTGAGAATTCTTATGAGGATCGAGACGAAATTTGAATTTTAACATCATATTCCAACATGTTTTACACTCCCTTTAGTGGCAGGCAGGGCGGAGCCACATAGTGCTAAAGGGGGGCTAGTTCCCTACCTCAATTTCCAAAATTTGTTTTATTATACACTAAATTCAGTAAGAAATACACACTAAAATCCCTTTGTGCCCCCCTATTATGATGCATATCATCACATATTACATGTATTTTTAGGTGGTGCCCCCCAAGCCGATAATCATGGCTTTGCCACTGGTGGCACGTCCAACATGAGACAAGGTGAGGCCATGTCCTATACTATATTGTCTATTTATATACACCAACCATCTATACTCAATACTCTATACTATTATATCTTTTTAGGTTTGTCTACCACCCAAAGTCATAATATACTAACATCAAAATGTGGCATACTTTCTCTACTTTAAAAAGGATTTATAGTTTTTTTTCATATTTGCAAACCTAAGGAGTTCACCTACTAAATATGGCCACATGTGCCTCGTCATATATACCTAAATTAGGTATGAAACTAAAAGTAAAGTGAGTTTGGGTAAATTTTTTGATACTACCTAAAACAAAAACCTTTACCCCAAAGAACCACACTTTAGTTTGGACTAGGTTGAGGTTCAATGTTTTGAACACTAAATACTCAATGAACCCATACAATAATTGGAGACAAGAGAAGGCATATAGGAGGCATGGATGATAGGATATACACACATAATCAACATTGATTAATAAAAGTAAAAACATTACATAGAACGAAAATTATAATCTGTATATTCACACCTTGTCATCCTATCTTTATACAACAGTATAGTCACTACTTGCCAAGCCTTCTCTTATCATCTTCCCATGTTCATTAAGCCTAATAAGCTGACACACCTACACTACATGATCCACACTTTAACACAATGATCAAATAAGATGGTTCCTATTATTATTACAATGATTTCTATTATTTGTCATTGTTTGAGATCTTAATGACATGATCAAAGGATCATGCTGCCATGGAAGCACTCGTCGTTCGTTTGAGATGGTTGTGATATATTTATTTATCCCTCACTTAGGCAAGAAAAACTACATTGTAGATATTGATTTTTGTGATGTTAATTTGTTTAATTATTTGAACACTAACTAAACATGAATTAAGTCTATTAGGACTTTTGGTTTTTACATTTGTAACTCAAACCCAAACATATGATAGGATCTATATCCTTTATGAGTTGACAATTAGAATTTATGAGTTAACCATTACTAAACTTGAGTTTTTGATTGATGATATGATTGATATTTTGTAAATGTGAGGGAATATGAGGTTTCTATACGATATTATTTAAAATATTAAGTTTGAGATGTTCGAAGGGGTTGATTTATTGGTTGAGGTTGTTTTCATCATGACATCCTCCCAAGAAGTCAAACCCATAAAGTTATAGATCATGGAATTTTAATAGATTGAAATTAACCCATATACTATCAATTCTAAAGTGCCATTGAACTTTTTCACTAGCGAACAGATTCTAGAGTGACCATGACCTAGCATCAGCCACATGTGGTTGATGTACTCTATTATATTTTGAATTCTATGGGTAAATGGTCGAAACATCAGTTGTATACCAGTGGTAGGTATAATTAATTTTTACCCCTAGAACCCCATTATGTTGCCACCACCAAAAAAAATCATAACCTACTGTTTATATCCTACTAAATTAAACTTGAAAAATTCATGTGTAATCTTACATGGTTTGACATATAAATATTACCTTGTTTTTCTTCCAAACATTCATGTGACCATTAATAAATTTCCCTCAACATCACACCCATTTGATGAGACCCAAACTCTTTAAATTTTAAAGATGTAGGAAAATTTATCATACTTTAGAAATCATAATAATCACAACATGAATCATTCTCTCCACTCCAAGACTAATACTTTTAAAAGTTTCTCCTTCATAACAAATATCATAAATTTTCTCCACTCCCTCACTAATAATTTTATAAGTCTATCCTTTAAAGTCCTTCGTACATGAGATCAAGTTCCTTAAACAATATACCAAATACTATGAGACATGATATCCTTCTCAAACATAAAGAATTAGATTTATAAAGGATATACAAAAACAATGTGTATTTACATGGCTAAAATAAGACAAAACACAAGATTCTTACACTAAATATACTCTATGGACCCCTAGAAAAGTCTCATCACCTCTCTAATGATTAACAACAATCCACCTAGAGAGTATTCAATTAATACAACTTATCTTACCTCTTCAGATTAAGCGTCTGTCACTTATACTATCCTATTTAACAATATAGCACACTATTTACAATAGTTACTAATCCTCTTTTGCAACATCAACATAAATGGATAAATAATAAGTTCTATCTCTACACTAATACTTCATAGTGGTTTATCATGCTTTTACAACACATTATTGACTGTGATGATATTGACTTTTCTATCTATGAACCCCATTTTCACATAACTAGAAACTTAACACATATTCATGATGATCAAGCATACATTAGACATTACAACTATAAAGTTATCAAAATCCATAGAAAAAGATCAATTATATCAAATCAAACATGAACATGCATACAATAGACATTAAGATACTCTCTAGTTCTAAAGAATCTGAGGAAGGGAGGAATAATAGAAAGGCATGAAAAACTCCATTAACACAGTGTAAGGAAAAATGTCATAGCCTGATGGTGTTGTGGCCTCCTAACTACTCCTCGAGATGGGCCTTTTTCCATTTCTCTTTGTCTCCTTCTCCTTGGTCGATGGCATGACCTCCAAATGAGATATCCTACTGATATGAGATCTGAACCCAATTAGGTGTCTATGGTGGCTTCCCCTTTCAGGTTTATATTGGAAGGATTAGTACACCACTAGTACAAGAATAGTCATATATGCCTTATTTTAATCTTAGCAATCAGACAAATATCAGTGCCATCAACTACTTTAATTTATTGCGGTCTAGGGCTTCTAATCTTGGTGCAACTGACATGGGTTAGTGGTAGTGAGAATCTTTTAGGCAATTCACCTTTGCCTCTTATCGATTTTCTTTTCCTATTGTCGGTTCCCTTCGTCATGTCGGTGCCACTGACACAAGTTGGTGGTACCGACTTCAGTCTCTTTGTGCTCTGTCAAATCTATAACAAAGCAACATTGTATTATAAAATAATAAAATAATGCAATTTCATGCTAAATACATAAAAAATACATATTGAATTGATGCACAAGAGCTATTATTGGTAATCTATACACATAATGCATATAAAACACATGAATATGAGAAAAATCTTCATGAAAATGTGTCTAAATTAGCCTCGATTTTGGTAGAGAAATTATTTGCATTATGCCCCTTGAAACTGGACTAGATTTGGATTAATATCCAATAGGTCCCAAAAATGTTGGGTCAAGAAAAACAAGGAAAAAGGGGAGAAAAAAGGAATGGGAATGGATTTATAGGGTTCAACTTGCAAAAATCATAACATTCAAATCATATGTCTGATTGATATGAATTTTTTATCATTGGTTCAAAAAAAATTGTCTTCTTATAGGAAAAGATTGGGATAAACCTAATTATGTCGAATTGGGGTAAATAATCTAAAAGATATAAAAGAGAATTTAATGCATTCAAAATAGTCAAATGGTTGTAAAAGATAGATTATCAAATATAAAACTTTATGAATTCATTTGAATTTTAGTTTTCCCCACACACATTCTACCAATGATGGAGAGATCATATGAGTAATGGTCATTAGAGTGAGATCACATGAGGAGACTATGTAATAATTGTCTAATGGATCTCTTGAGTCAATCCTTAAATAAGAAATGAGATGTTAGAATAGTCTCTAGTTTTTAAGGGGGAACTTCGACTAGTCTTGGATTTGCCTCGTCTATGTATGTATGTAAAGGAACCTCACGCACCACATCTTCGAGGGGATTTCTTGCCAAATCCTCAGTGTCTAGTGCCAATCACAGACACCCTCAATTTTACCATTATGGATTTAGATTTTCCCTAGGTTCGATATTGTGTCTTAAAAATACATAGAGGTTGTGTGTTTGGATTTAATCCCAAATGTCATGGAACCATTTATTATTTAAACTCCAACTCCTCTAAACATAATGTCAGTGGTGAAAAGACCCAAACATCCATCCTTTGAATGGATCAAACCACACAACACATATATGAATAGAACAAAAAATATCATTTTTATATCATGTACCATAAAGTTTATACAACACCCAATAGGCAACCAAAAAGGGAGGTAGATATTCAAAAGGAAACTAGATAATACACAAAGTTACAAGATGAAATCTATAACCTTTAAATTATACATAAGCCCCTTGGACTTACATTTGTGTTAGTTTTTCAGATTTCTCTTGAGTTATCCTAATATAGTGGAAGAATGATCTTGCTGGGAAGTTATTATATACTTGTCATACGTAAAATCATTAAATCGAACACAATCAATGGAAACACATTGGTACATTGTATAAAGATACAAAAACTTGTAGGTTTATAGAAACATATTTCCTTGACTAAAACTTATAAAGGCAAGAAAGATAACAACAAATTCAAAGACTTTCTTTTTTAACACTAAAGCATTTTTATTAGTGAATTTCTATTATACCATTCATCACATGTTCTTTGACCAGATTCCTATAGGAAGGATCCATGAGGGACCAAAAGGTTAAATTCATAGGGTTAACCACGTTTCAAGCTTGTGAGGGACCTCAAAGGACATATACCAAGAGCTAACCCTATTTTAAAGCCTATTTCCTTTCTTGATCAATACAAGTAGGCGCACTGAGCCTTGAGCCCTTACCTTGAGAATATAGAATGATACAACTAGGGTTGTAAAAATGACATACACAATTATATTTGTAAATTTTTTGACATAAACTAAGCCAGACAAAACATAGTAGACACAAGGAACATGTCTCTAGTGATAAATACGACCAATATATATATATATATATATAATACAAGCATAAATATAACAATTAAGGTCCATAAGAGGAAAAGCATTCCTTCAAACAAGAGAACTAGATTAAAGGCATGGTCATATATTTGAAAAGAGACCGTCAAAGAGATCCTGATAATTACGCATGTATGCCTTAATTGAAATAAGTTAAATTCTTGTCATGTGATAATTTACATGAAGGATTGTATGTTTCCCTTAGTGTAAGTATCAACTTATTGAACATTGTTCAACATCTTAGAAGAGTGCAAGTTTTTACATAATGGTTTATACTTGAACTAGGGAGAAACATCCTAGACATATTAGATATTTTGAGATTAGGATTTTGATATTTCAATAGGGAAATTAGAAGATTATATAAGATTAAAGAGATAATAATAAGAAGTCCATATTATGTTACATTTTACAATACATGGTCATCATTAGCATCTAAGAAAGACATGGTTAGATATGAGTTCACCCAGGATACCAGAAGTAATTGACTGATAGACAAATAGATTTTGAGTCCTCATTAGGTCAAGATTGGGCATACTAATACATTCATCATCTTCACAAAGATTACATGTATACATTTTCAATGTATTAGTGAAATTACAAATAGATTTAGTTCTTGAACCATTCTGAATAGATTCCTTACATCACTAATCAAATAGTGTACTTAAATGCTATTTTGTAAAAAATATACATCTATGATTTAAACAAGCTCTAGGAATTTTTATAAATATTTAGAAGAGAGGAAGAGAAAATTACCAAAATGAGAGAAAGAGAGATCATGGATAATGGGAATACGGTGGGTCATATTGGATCTAGGGCTCTAGAGGGGGGGGTGAATAGAGCTTCAAAAATTCTCACAAGATGAATTAGACCTTAAAATTATTTCAATCAAAACCAATCGCTTAAGTCTAATTTGAAATCCTAACTAACAAGCATAACAAGGATGAGAGAAAATGAAACAAGCACTTGATAAGGTCATTTAGAGTGATTCCACTCTCCAAACTAGGAGAGAGTCAATGTAATACCTAGGGAGGTCAACCTCTAGGACTTTGCAAGTGCTTTCCTCTATATATTCACCAATAAGGGTTACAACACAAGACCACCAAATGACTTACCTATCCAAATACAAAGAGTCTTCAACCTAACCAAGGACATACCAACATTGCAAGAGTATTCTTCCTTATTCCAAGGACTTATCTACTCTTACACAAGTCTTCAGCCTTCAAGGGATTACCCACTCTTCTTAGATCTTTAGCCTTTGCCTTCTCCTTCACCTAGAGAAGATCTTCACCTCTTCTTCAACCTTGAAGAAGAACAACAACATTTCCATCTTCACTCAGAGTAGCTTTCTTCACCTTTGTTTTATTGAGGAAAGGGGTAGGGAAGATGGAATGGAATGAGAGCTTTACAAGAACAAGGAAGTAGCTCTTTTAAAAATGGCCTAACTCACTCATAATAAAAAAATATTGTGTAAACTAGAGAGAGAAAGGGGATCAAGGAGTTGCAAAACACTCAACTATATCAAGGACTTAGAATAGCATGAATGAGCAAACTTGGAATGAACTCCATGGGGTCCTATATATAGCTGGGGATGTTCCCTTGAGTGTGGGATCACTTAAGGGAGAAATATAGCCATTTTCCAAGTTGCAACAGATCTATTCTCACTCAAAACAACTCACCAACAGTTATAATCACTTTTTCTACATTTTTTGTATAGTACATTCGGTCGAGTTTTTATAAAGATAACTCAACCGATCCATTAAATGACAAAGCCAATTTTCAAACTATTGGTTGAGTTTTTCTGGGAAACTTGACCGATGAGCTAAAATTAGTTTTGCTCAGTGATTCAGTCGGTCAAGTTATGTGAGTGTACAACTCGACCGATTGGTCTCTCTAGAAAATCCATCACTGGATCGGTTGAGTTTCCAACTCTACCAATAAACAGCCTGTGATGATTTTTCTAAATTGACATTTGAGTGATTAAACTTGGAATTAAGTGTCCCTGATTTTTTTTCTCATCTTAGTTACAAGTCATATCATCAATACAAGTGATTGCAAAAATCATCTAAGGTTATTTAGAGTAATTTCCCAAAATGCACACTTGCATTGCTTTCGACTTGAACTTGAACAAGCTAGGGCTTGTGTAATTTGATCCTTTCATGTACCTAAAGCCTGAAATCAATCTTGAAGTCACATATTAGACACATAGGAATGGAATGGTTAAGTCATTATCAAAATATGGAATGTATAACGCAGATTTGGGCACAGGGGTTTGTCCTTGTTGTCGTGAGCAAGCGTGAGATCCGAAGTGTGTGGTCGGAGGAAGAGAACCTCGTGTCCCAGAACCTGCCCATGTTCCAGCATTTTGAACTACATCTCACGTCGTACGGCTCCATGACCACAACGCACAAATTGTTGCAGCCGGTGGTCGGCCACGCTCAACAGTGGAGATGTCTGAGTTGCCACATGACAACACCTCTAGACAACATTGGTACCATCCACGTCTGCACATGCGAATGAAAAGTTTAGGGAGGAGGATGACGTTGTTTCCTTTGACATCCTCCCACTACAGCTCCTTCCAGAGTAGTGCAAGTGACCCGAAAGATGAGAGTGATATTTTACCGCAGATCAACACCAGGTGTCATCCCCAATCAGGATCGCAGCAAGCAGTTGAGCACAAACAGAGGGTCAAGCACAAACGTGATTGACCCATACTAGTTTGGCATTGGGGTGGTGGATGGAGACTGTGGTGCTGTGAATTGGGTAGTGACAGAGGTGGCGGCCTCGACAAGGAGACTTTGGGAGTAGGAAAGTTGGGTTGAGATGAGACTGGAGAAGGAGTAACGACCGAAGGAGGATGGAAGAGGAAATGATCGGGGTAGGAGATGAGAGCGATCTAGAAAAAAGGGATGTCGGGGAGTCGAGGCGGAACTTGGGATTATAAATCACGCCAATTTTGGCATCTTTTGTCAGGGCCATCGAATAAACATGACCAGAATACTATAGCTAGAGTACGACAATGATAAAAACACCGATTAGTATCCAAACATGACTATTACAATTATGGTAGTTAGAATACGGAAATGGAATACAATACCAACTCCAATTACCTCACCCAAACATCCCCTAAGTGTACAAAGGATTAAGATTACAACTCAAAAAACATGTTCTCAGAGAACAACTATAAGAAAAAATGATGAAAGATAGATGATAAAAATAGTACAGCTCAGAACATGTGCCTAGATGTTTATTATACAAAATATCCTAGAAAGATGTACATGATCAACATCTAGACTAAAAACTAGGACCACTAAACATCTAAGCTATCTAGGTCCACAAAATCATCATCATTAGCATCAGAAGCAACTGGCTCATAGTCATCATATCCGTCTAAAGGTGCAGTAGAGAGAACAACATAGCCTTCATCACAAGAGGCACCAACAAAGCCATTAGTGCCATCATCAGAAGCATCACCATCATATCATCAACTCCTCATTAGCAACATCCTTCTCATCAGCCTGGTTTGGCATCTCCTCATCAACAAGAGAACCAAAATCTTGACTAGTCCAACAAGAATTATGCTCATCCCAAGACATACCAAGAGAATGAAGCTCATTGGCCTGTAGGAAGGAAGGAGTAGAGCTACCAAGACTAGCAAGCAGAGTGGCCAAGGGGCCAGCTGTCAGAGGCAACACCCCATGGGTAGAACCACCAACAGAAGAGGGTGTAGCAGTAGAAGATGCAGGTGGAGGGGCAGGGTAAAAGTGATCATATGTAAAGGATGCATAGTCACCTCTTGAGTAGGACTGGTAGGAAGGGTAGGGGTGTGCACAGGACATGTTCATGTTGGACATGATGAAACAAAGGTCTTGATGTAGGTGCTCTTGAACCTAAAGGTTGTATGCCTATTGATGCATCATGTAGCCCATAAGGGTTTCATTGGATACATGGAACGAGGCACCGATAGGTTGGGTAGGATGAGGTGGTGGAGGTACTAGGGTAGAGGCAGAGATAAAAGCACTAGGTGTGGTAGAGGATAGGCTAGGCACTGACTTCTAAAGAGTGGTCTCACTGATGCAAACTCCTTTCTTGGTAGGTTTGTAGTGAAGGTCATGGAAAAGAGATTTGACAGTGACAAGCTAGAATAGACCAAAAATTAGGGATGGGTAGGGAGGGTGGGTGCCATGGGTGTTCTTTCCTGAGTCAAAGCAGGTGATATGATGGACAACATATCTCACCCACTTGACCCCTATGTTCTTCAAGAGACAGTACATAATGACCTTAATGTTTTCTATCATTTTAGTTTGATTTTTGTTGGATGAATATTGTAGTTAACAACTACGACAAGTATGCGTCTCTTGAGGTCCAAGGTAGAGGAGAGAAGGGTACACTTCTTCCTATATGGGAATTGGGGCTTATTCAAGAACTTATGAATATTACAGAGAGTAAGAGCATATTGCTTGTAGAAGGCCTCAACCTCAACTGGTCAAAGTACTCTGGATAGTCCTTATGCCAGGTGTCATTCACTTCAGTACCCAAAAAGAAGATGTTTAGGGTATCCTCAGAGTCTTAGAATTTCTTCCTGTATATCATAGATGTGAGGACTACTTGAGTATTAGGAGGAGGTACGAGGGTGTCGTAATTCCAATGCAAATTTTTTTGTAGAATTTGTGAATGACTTTGGTGCTTGTGATGGAATTGTTGTAGCACACATGTTCAACACCCCAGGCAAATAGATGGTGTTCGTATAAAAACTACGCTACTTTATCTATGACCTCTTGTCTTCATGGTCTTGGCTCAAATAGGGAATGAAAAGGAAAAGGGTTCCAAGGAAGGATCTCCTTGTACCTATTTAGAGCTTCATTTGAGAAAAAGAAAGTATCATTAAAGGGAATCAAGCGTGAGTTGGACAAAGAAGAAGGTGCATTAGCTGGGGCGGCCCTCTTCCTCCTATTAGATGCCATGGAGACGAAAAGGAGAGGAGGGAGAGAGCAAAATCTAAAGAACCACCACCAAAACTCATCCACAAACCTAGGTTAGAAAAGGGGAAGGTCAAGGCAGGTCAATCTAGGTCAAACTAGGGCTAGGGAAAGGGAGGTCGGGGCTAGGGTTGAGATCTTGAGAGAGCTATAGGTTGGATCAGCCGACTTTTATCTAGTTGAGAGGGAGAATAGTCGGCCACACTTATCTTAAATTTGCTCCATACCGACCATCGATTGAGTTCTGTGAGTCAGAAACTCGACCGATAGGCTCTTTAAAAAAGCTCTCGGCCTCTGATCGGTCGAGTTGGCAACTTGACCGATGGTCAACCTGACCTAAAATTAGAAATCCTAATTTATAACTATTTGAGTGCTAATAAAATTTATTTTTCAAGTCTATTATGTATTTTAAACATACTTAGGAACATATCACTCATCATTGGATACTATTTTGTGATAAAACAAGTGTTTGCAAAAAAATACCCAAAAAAAGAGAAAAACAAGGCAAAATGAACATGAACAACTGAGTTTAGCATATTAGCAAGCAATAGTGATCAAAACATAGGCAAAACATATAGGGTAGATGACAACTAGCTAGAAGGCATATCATATTCATTCAAAGAAGTTATGAGCAGTTTAGATCTAATAAAGTTAAATTGCTCTCTAACTAGAGGTTTAGTGAAAATGTCTGCCAACTGATTTTTCGTGTCCACATGTGTGATATAGATATCCCTTTTGGCAATGTGATCACAAATAAAATGATGGCAAACCTCTACATGTTTATCTCTACTATGCAACATAGGATCATATGACAAGTTGATTGCATTTGTATTATCACAATAGATAGGAGAAACATCAAAATGAATGTTAAAGTCTATGAGCATTTGCTTCATCCATAGGAGTTGGGCACAACAACTCCTGACTGCAATGTACTCATCCTCAATGGTTGATAATGCCACTGTTCTCTATTTCTTGGAGAACCAAGACACCAAGCATGGTCCTAGGAGAAAGAAAGTACCACTTGTGCTACAATGACTGATATAGCACTTAAAGTACAATGTTCCCTGATGGATATTTTTGTTGATATTACATGATGGACATTGGGCACTATTAGGAGCGGAAACCATCAACAAAACATCCATCTTCTATAATATCTCTGATGCTATGCTCAGTTCAAAGTGCACAAAATATCACAAAACACCAATAACGTCATTAAAGAAAGAGTCGCCCTGGTCGCCAACAAGATTACAGAATTGATCAAAATCTTTGGCTATGGCGTTCCAGTTGATCTCAAGTTTGAGAAAATACACTTCTATCATAGGTGTCCACAACAAGAGCCTCTTTTAAATGACTGTGGAATCTACATACTTTGTTGGATACAAATGTTGGATTTAGACCAAAAGGTTGAACAATGTTAAGAATGTTAGATCTAGGGCTCTAGAGGGGGGTGAATAGAGATTTAAAAATTCTCACAAGATAGATTAGACCTTCAAATTACATCAATCAAAACCAATAACTTAAGTGCAATTTGAAGTCCTAACTAACAAGCATAGCAAGGATGAGAGGATTTGATAACAAGCACTTGATAAGGTCGTTTAGAGTGGTTCCACTCTCCAAACTAGGAGAGAGTCAGTCCACTACCTAGAGAGGTCAACCTCTAGGACTTTGCAAGTTCTTTATCTACATATTCACCAATAAGAGATACAACACAAGACCACCAAAGGACTTACCCATCCAAGCACAAAGAGTCTTCCACCTTACCAAGGATTTACCCACTTTGCTAAGAGTCTTCAACCTTCTTCCAAGGTCTTACCTACTCTTGCACACGTCTTCCGCCTTCAAGGGTTTACCCACTCTTCTTGGATCTTCAGCCTTTGCCTTCACCTTCACCTTCAATTGGAGAAGATCTTCACTTCTTCTTCAACTTTGAAGAAGAACAATAGTAGCTCCACCTTCACTCAGAGTAGCTTGCTTCACCTTTACTTCATGGAGGAAAGGGGTAGGGAAGATGGAATGGAATGAGAGCTTTACAAGCACAAAGAAGTAGCTCTCTTACAACTTTCCTATCTCACTCATAATCACAAAATTAAGTGTAAACTAGAGAGAGAAAGGGGCTCAAGGAGTTGCAATACACTCAACTATATCAAGGACTTAGAATAGCATGAATGACCAAAATTGGAATGAACTCCAAGGGGTCCTATTTATAGCTGGGAGTGTTCCCTTGAGTGTGGGATCACTTAGGGTCAAAATATAGCCATTTTCCAAGATGCAACAGATCTATTTTTGCCTAAAACAACTCACCAACGGTTATAATCACTTTTTCTGCATTTTTCGTACAATACATTCGGTCAAGTTTCAATAAAGGTAACTCGACCAATTCACTAAATGACAAAGCCAATTTTCAAACTATCGGTCAAGTTTGTTCTGGGAAACTCGACTGATGAGCTAATTTTTTTTCTCAGTGAGTCGATCAGTCGAGTTCTGTGAGTGTGCAACTCGAATGATGGGTCATCTTCAGAAAATCCATCATAGGGTCGGTCGAGTTTCCAACTCGACTGATAAACAACCTTTGATAGATTTTCTAAATTGACATTTGAGTGATTAAACCTTGGAATTAAGTGTCCCTATTTTTTCCCCATCTTAGTTACAAGTCATATCATCAATACAAGTGGTTACAAAAATCATCTAAGGTCATTTGGAGTGATTCCCCAAATTGCACACTTGCATTGCATTTGACTTGAACTTAAACAAGCTAGGGCTTGTGTAATTCGATCCTTTTCATGTACCTAAAGCGTGAAAACAATCTTAAACAAACATATTAGATACATAGGAATGGAATGGTTAAGCCATTATCAAAGTATGGGAAATGCATTACTCTCAAGTCAACATTCTCCCCCTTTTTGATAATGACAAACCATTCCTCAATCATATTGAAAAGGATATCAAAGTTATATCATTTCCTTGTAAATTTTAAGGGGATTCAAGATTTGAACAATGTGAGTTGCTCCCCTTCAGTCTATGCTTACTCTAACCTATAGAGTTAGTCTATCTACACAAAGCAACATGACATATGTATACTCTATGGTCCTTTAGCAAGTCACATGATAAAGTATATAATGAACAAGAAAAGGATCACATAGGCAATAAAAGCAATATGGTTGAGCTTCTAAACATTGAACTTCTCTCCCCCTTTTGACATTATCAAAAAGGAAAGGGGGGTAGAAGAGCATAGAAATAGGTCTGCTCCAAGCACAGCCAAGCATATAAGCACAACATGCAATCTCAAAGCATACACCAAATAGAGACGAGAGAAACAAACAATCTAAGTCATAATCAAAATATGATAGAACATGACACCAACTCATGAGATATAGTACAAGCCAAAATGATGAAATCCAGATGATAAAATAGTATAGCTCAGAACATGTGCCCAGATGTTTGTAATACAAAAAAGCCTAGAAAGATAAATATGATCAACAACTAGACAAAAAACTAGAACAACTTAACATCTAGGTCATCGATGTCTACATCATCAACAACATCATCATCAGGCTCATAGTCATCATCTCCTCTGAAGGTGCAACAAAGATAGCAACGTCCTCATCACCAGTGTCACCAACAGAGCCACCATCGGAAGCATCACCATCATCCTCATCAAACTCCTTGTCAGCAGAACCTTCCTCATCAGCCTGGTCTGGCATCTCCTCATAAACAAGAGAACCAAAACCATGACAGGGCCAACAACCATTCTGCTCATCCCAAGACATGCCAAGATCATGGAGCTCATTGAACTATGGAAAGGAAGGGGAAGAACTACCAAGACTAGCAAGCAGAGTGGCCAAAGGGCAGCAGTTAGAGGCAGCACACCAGGAGCAGATCCACCAACAATAGAGGGTGTAATAGCGGAAGGTGCAGGTGGAGGGGCAGGGTAAAAGTGATCATACACATAGGATGCATAGTCAACTCCTGGGTAAGGATGATAGGTAGGGTAGGGGTGTGCATAGTATATGTTCATGTTAGACATGATGGAACATAGGTCCTGATGCAGATGCTCCTGAACCTGAAGGTTGTATGCATGTTGATGCATCATGTAGCCCATAAGGGTTTCATTTGACACATGGAACGGGGCATGAGAAGGTCGGGTAGGCTGAGGTGGTGGAGGTGATTAGGTAGAGGCAGAGGTAGATGCACCAGGTGTGGTAGAGGATAGGATAGGTACAAACTTTTAAAGAATGGTCTCACTGATGCAAACTCCTTTCTAGGTAGGTTTGTAGTGAAGGTCATGAAAAAGAGATTTACCAATGGCAAGCTAAAATAAACCACAAATCAGGGCTGGGTAGGCTGGGTGGGTTCCAAGTGTGTTCATTCCTGAGTCAAAATAGGTCATATGATGGAGAACATATCCTGACCACTTGACTCTGATGTTATTCAAGAGACAATATATGATTACCATAGTATTTTCTGCAATCTCATTCTGATTCTTCTTTAGGTGAATACTGCAGATAACGACTAGGGTAAGGATGCATCTCTTGAGGTCTAAGGTAGAATAGGGAAGGGTGCACTTCTTCCTATATGGAAATTTAGGCTTCTTTAAGAACTTATGAATATTAGGGTGAGTCAGATCAGATTTTTTGTAGAAGGCCTTAGGCTTAACTAAGTCAAAATACTCTGGGTAGTCCTTATGCCAGGTGTCAGTCACTTCCGTATAAAAAAAAGGATGTTTAGGGTAACCTCAAAGACTTGAAATTTCTTCCCAGCTATCATAGATGTGAGGACTACTTGAGTATTAGGTGGGCTTACGAGGGTGTCATAATTCCAACGCAAATTAGCGTAGAATTTGTGAACTTATTTGGTGCTTGTGATGGAATTGTTATACTTGATCTATGACCTCTTGTCTTCGTGATCTAGGCTCCAATAGGGCACGAAAAGGAAAAGGGTTCCTAAGAAGGAGATCCTTATACCTATTTAGAGCCTTATTTGAGACAAAGAAGGTATCATCAATGGAATCAAGCGGGATTTAGATGAAGATGACATTAGATGGGGTGGCCCTCTTCCTCCTATTGGATGCCATGCAGAAAAAAAGGAGAGGAGGGAGAGAGAAAAATCTAAATAACCACCACCAACACTCATCCAAAGACCTAGGTCAAATAGGGGGAAGGTTAAGGCAGGTCGATCTAGGTCAAACTAGGGCTAGGGAAAGGAAGGTCGGGGCTAGGGTTGAGAGCTTGAGGGAGCTAGAGGTTGGATCGGTTGACTTTTATCTAGTTGAGAGGGAGAATAGTCGGCCACACTTATTTTATGTTTGCTCCAGCCCAACCATTGGTCATGTTCTGTGAGTTGGAAACTCGACCGACATGCTCTTTAAAAAATCTCTCATCCTCTGATCGGTCGAGTTGGCAACTCGACTGATGGTCAACCTGACCTAAAATTAGAAATCCTAATTTCTAGCTATTTGAATGCTAATTAAATTTATTTTTCAAGTCTATTATGTATTTTAAACATACTTAGGCACATATCACTCATCATTGGATACTATTTTGCGATAAAACAAGTGTTTGCAAAAAATACCCAAAAAAAGAGAAAAACAAGGCAAAAGGAACATGAACAACTGAATTTTAGCATATTAGCAAGCAATAGTGATCAAAACATAGGCATAACATATAAGGTAGATGACAACTAGATGGAAGGCATATCAGATTCATTCAAAGTAGTTATGAGTATTTTAGATCTAATAAAGTAAAATTTCTCTCTAGCTAGAGGTTTAGTGAAAATGTCCGCCTACTAATTTTCCGTAGCCACATGCATGAAATAGATATCCTTTTTGGCAATGCGATCATGAAGAAAATGATGGAATAGCTCTATATGTTTATCTCTACTATGAAAGATAGGATTATATGACAAGTTGGTTGCATTAGTATTATCACAATAGATAAGAGAAGCATCAAAATGAATGTTAAAGTCCTGTAGAATTTGCTTCATCCATAGGACTAGGGTACAACAACTCCCGGTTGCAATGTACTCAACCTCGATGGTTGATAATGCCACTGTGCTCTATTTCTTGGAGAACCAAGACAGCAAGCATGGTTCTAGGAGAAAGCAAGTGCCACTTGTGCACTTTCTGTCAATCAAGCACCCTGCATAATCTGCATCACTATAAGCAGTAAGAGTAAAGTCCCTTGACTTGGGATACCATCGTACAAAATTTTGGGTTTTGGCTAAGTACCTTAAAATCCTCTTAACAACTATAAGATATGATTTCATAGGATTTGATTGAAAGTGAGCACACAAGCCAACACTAAACATTATATCAGGTGTAGAGGTAGTTATGTAAAGTAAACTTCTGATCATACCTCTATAAAGCTTCACATCTACCTTTTCACCTTCTTCATCTTTATCAAGTTTGGCGGCATTTGACATGGGTGTTTCCATTGGCTTGGTGTTCACCATCCCAAAGCATTGAAGTAGCTCATTTGTGTACTTTCCTTGGTTTATGAAGTTCCCATTTTTTGTTTGCTTGATTTGAAAGTTGAGGAAGAACGTGATATCACCCATCATACTCATCTCGAATTCACTCTGCATAAGATCACTAAATTCTTTGCGAAGATCAAGGTTAGTTCTGCCAAAATTGATATCATCAACATATATTAGAATGATAAAAAAATTGTTAGAAGTATGCTTTAGAAATAAGGTAGAATCCACTTTGCCCATGATATATCCATGGTCTAACAAAAAGTTCTTTAATTTCTCATACCAAGCTCTAGGTGCTTGTTTGAGTCAATAGAGAGCTGTTTGCAATAAACAAACATGGTTGGGTAAATTATCATGTTCAAAGCCTGGGGGTTGTGCAACATACACTTCCTCCTCAATTGTACCATTAAAAAATGTGTTTTTAACATCATTTCATACAGATAAAGTTTTTATAACTAGCAAAGGCAAGTAACATACGAATGAACTCAAGTCTAGCTACATGTGCATATGTTTCATCAAAATCTATACCGTCCTGTTGATTGTAGCCTAGATCTACTAACTTTGCTTTGTTCCTTACCACTTTGCCACTTTCATCAAGCTTGTTGTGGAGACACTCTTGGTGCAAATGATCTTTCTATCACTTGGTATTGGCACTAGGGTCCATACTTTGTTCTTTTGAAATTGCTCCAACTCTTCTTGCATAGATAGGATCCACTCATCATCCCCAAGAGCTTCCTTGACGTTCTTTGGCTCGAGTTGTGAGATGAAGGTGATGTTGACTTGTTCTTTGTTGAATGCAACCCACATCTTCACTCTTTTAAATGGATCACCTAAAATCAGATCTTTTGGATGATTCTTTGCAAACTAAGGAGTTTGATCCTTCTTCTCTTCATATTTCTCTTCTTCTTAAGTGACCACCTCTTTTCCCTTTTGGGTGATGTTGAGCTCTTTTAGAATTGGAATTACTTCACCTGCAACATTTCATTTGGAAAAATATTTTTGGGAATATAGGGGTTAGTATCAATAAACTTAACATTTATAGATTCTTCTACTTTAGCAAGATCAACATTAAACACTCTATAAGCCTTGCTAGTAGTGCTATAGCCAATAAAGAAAGCCTTGTAAGATTTTAGATCAAACTTGTTGAGAGAATATTTCATATTAAAAACTAAACAAGGACATCTGAAGACATGAAAATACTCGATAGAAGGCTTCCTACCACGCCATAGCTCATAGGGGGTTTTCTTTAAAGAAGGATGTCTAAAAATCTAGTTTTGCACAAAACATGAGGTACTAATGACTTCGGCCCAAAACTTCTTTGGAGTGACATACTCTAAAAGCCTGGTCCTAGCCATCTCCTATAGCGACCTATTCTTCCTCTTTACAACCCCAATTTGTTGAGGTGTTCGAGGTGAAGAGAAGTGATGTGCATAATTAGATTCTTGATAAAATCGTTCAAAAAGATCATTTTCAAATTCTTCCCCATGATCACTACAGATGGAAACGATGCGGAAAGAGGCTTCATTCTCAACTCATTTACAAAAGCTCTTTGAAAACAAGGCAATACTTAGAACTACAAATCATCAAGTTTATCACTCTTTGAAACGAGAAAGAAGGTCCAAGTATATCAAGAGAAATCATTGACAATAACAAGACAATACTTGGAACTACAAAGAAATTGAGTTCTCATTGGTCCAAATAGATTAATGTGAAGAAGTTCAAGAGCTCTCTTGATACTAAGGACTCCTTTGGATTTGAAAGAGGACTTGATTTGCTTTCCTTGGGTACAAGGTTAGCATTCCTCATCCTTTTCAAACTCCAATTTGGGAAGTCCTTTGACCAAGTCCCTTTTTCTCAACTTCTTCAACTGATGCATATTTACATGACCAAGACGATGATGCCAAAGAGAAATATCATTCAAATTGATGACTAGGCATCTACTAACAATATGCTTAATAGAGTCAAGATCAGTAATATAAAGATTACCACTTCTAGTTCCCTTATATATAACTTGATAGGTGAGAGAATATAGAATTAGGCATTTAAAGGAAGTAAACAACACAAGGTAACCATTGTCACATAATTGACTAACACTAATTAAATTGTGATGTAGGCCATACACAAAAAGAACATTCTTGATACACAAGGATTCACCCACATAACCCTCACCTTTGAATTTACCTTTCTTGTTGTCCCAAAAGGTAACCGAACCTCCTTTCTTTTTGGTGAAGTTGCTGAAATTGCTTATATCCCCTGTTATATGCTTGGTGCAGCCACTATCAACAATCCATCTTCCTTTTTCCTACAAGAAGGGAGAGTGTCAGTTCCCAACTCAAGCTTTGGGATCTGGAGTTAGCTTGGGGACCCATTTCATCTTTGGGTTGGTCCCCTTAGTCTTGTAAGGACAATAAGTAGAGTAATGATCATCACACTTGCAATAAGAACAAACCATAGGATTCTTAGTTTCAGAAGACTCTCCAACAAAGAAGGAGGTCTCCTTGCTCTTTTTCTTACCTTTGGCTTTGCTCTTCTATTTTGGTTCTCCCCCTATAAATCCCAAACCACTAGTACCACTTTGTTTGGTAGAATGGTCAAGGATTTCATTTAGGGAGTTTTTCCCTTTGAAGAATTTATGTAGAGAGGCCCTTAGTCTATGATTATCATCATTAAGAGATATGATAGTAGAAAACAAACTAGCAATATCATCTCTAGCACGAACAAGGTCAGCCTCTAGACAGAGGACTTTAGTCAAATAAGATCTTTCTCAAGAGAAATAGAAGCAATATCATTACTAGGCAAGATAGGTCTAGAAGATAAATCATGAACTTGACTAATCAACCTAGCATTTTTAGATTTAATCACTTGAATTTCATTAAGATAAACATCCCTCTCATCCCTACGAGCATCAACAAGAAGCTTAAATTCAACATTTTTAGTTTTAAGAGTTTCAAGCTCCTTTAGGCACTTTTGGTTATCTTCCTTAAGAGTTTCAATGTTCTTAAGATAGACACCATTCTCTACCTCAACTACATTATATTGGAGCTCAAGATTAAGATATTGGTCTTGCAAGTTATCAATGATGTCAAGATTAGTTTTCTCATTAAGCTCAAGAATTTCAAGTTTATCATACAAATCATCAATATTTTTTCCTAACCTTTTTTTAGATTTACACTTAGCAAAAGAAGAATGGGTAGAAACAAGCATATCAATGATAGATTCTTTATATAACTCATGTAAGTTTACCTCATTACCTCACCAATTTCTTCACTAGTAGAGGCCATGAGTGCAAGGTGGCACTCTCCATCTGCTTTGGAGCTTGAGCTACTTGAGTATGAAGCTTCCCAAGCTGCATGAACTTCATTCTTATGTCTTTTTCCTTCTTGTCCTTCCTCTTGTAATTTCTCTCCTTCTTGTACTCTTCCTCCATATTTGATCTGCCCTTGTGGTGTGACTTTCTTGAGTTAGGACATTCTCTCTTGTAGTGTCTCTTTTGTCCACACTAGTAGCATGTATGAGTAGAGGAGGATGCTTGCTTTCCCTTGACTTACTTTCCCTTGATGTAGTTGGCTTCATGCTCACTTGGGCCATCACATTCACTAGAGGAGGAAGGAGAAGTTTGGAAAGTAAGTTGTTGTTGAAGGATGACCGTCTCTACTTGTGCTTTGAAAGCACTATCTTTGATATTCTTTGCTTCCTTCTCTTCTTGCTTGGCTTCTTCTTCTTGTTTGTCAAGCCTTGGCTCACGAGCTTGGAGGTTTCCAATGAGCTCTTTGGTTGGGATGTCACTAAGGCTCCTCACTTCTTCAATGGAGGTCATCTTTGACTCCCATGTCTTTGGTAGAGTTCTCAAGATCTTAGAGTTGATTACACCTCTATCCAAAGTGTTTCCCAAAGCAACCAGTCCATTGATGATGACATTGAGTCTTGAGTACATCTCCGTAATCCCTTCTTTCTTTCCCATCTTGAAGTTATCTAGAAGGTTGTTCAACATGTAGATCTTAGCCTCCTTGACTTGTTATGTGCCCTCATAAATGATGCAAAATTTTTCCCAAATCTCATAGGTGGTGTCCCAAGATGAGATCTAGTTGAACTTCGTTGGGGTAAAGGCTGCATAGAGGATGCTTATGGCTTTAGCATTGAGTTGTGCTTCTTTAAGTGCAGCTTCACTCCATGTTACAACAACTCTGATTGGCTCCTTGTATGATGTGACCATCACCTCCCACACATCAAAGTTCATGCCTTAAATGTAGAATTGCATGTGCCTCTTCCAATAGAGGAAGTTTGTGCCCTCAAAGACTAGAGGACACATGGAGAAGCCTCCCTCTTGGTTGAGAGAACCAAGTAGGTTGTCACCCATCTTCTCGTCTCGTGGGAGATTGTTGGAGATGATCCTTATATATGATACCACTTGTTGGATCTAGGGATCTAGAGGGGGGTGAATAGAGATTTAAAAATTCTCACAAGATGGATTAGACCTTCAAATTATATCAAACAAAACCAATATCTTAAGTGCAATTTGAAGTCCTAACTAACAAGCATAGCAAGGTTGAGAGAAAATGAAACAAGCACTTGACAAGGTCATTTAGAGTGGTTCCACTCTCCAAATTAGGAGAGAGTTAGTCCACTACCTAGAGAGGTCAACCTCTAGGACTTTGCAAGTGCTTTCCTCTATATATTCACCAATAAGAGTTACAACACAAGACCACTAAAGGACTTACCTATCCAAATATAAAGAATCTTCAACCTTACCAAGGACTTACCCACTTTGCAAGAGTCTTCCGCCTTCTTCTAAGGACCTACCTACTTTTGCACAAGTCTTCAGCCTTCAAGAGATTACCCACTCTTCTTGGATCTTCATCCTTTACCGTCTCCTTCACCTCTTCTTCAACCTTGAAGAAGAAAAGAAACAACTCCACCTTCACTTGGAGTAGCTTGCTTCACCTCTGCTTCATTGAGGAAAGGGGTAGAGAAGATGGAATGGAATGAGAGATTTACAAGCACAAGGAAGTAGCTCTCTTACAAATGGCCTAACTCACACATAATCACAAAATGCTATGTAAACTAGAGAGAGAAAGGGACTCAAGGAGTGGCAATACAATCAACTATAGCAAGGACTTAGAATAGCATGAATGAGAAGACTTGGAATGAACTCCAAGGGGTCCTATTTATAGATGGGGGTGTTCTCTTGAGTGTGGGATCACTTAAGGGAGAAATATAGCCATTTTCCAAGTTGTAACATATCTATTCTCACTCAAAACAACTCACCAATGGTTATAATCACTTGTTCTATGTTTTCCATACAGTACATTCGGTCGAGTTTCAATAAAGAAAACTCAATCAATCTGTTGACTCATGGTCTAAATTGATTAAACCCTTGTTTTGATGATGACTAAACCATTCTAATTAATTGTATCTAATGTCTCTACTTGAGTGATTTCAGACTAGGTATAGACACACTCCAAATGCCCTAACTTGCGCATCTCAACTTGGAGAAAAGACAAGTCAAAGTCAGTACAAGTGCACATTTTTGTAATATGATGTAAATCCATTAGAATCATGTTGTAAATTACTTGTAATGATTGTATGACTTGTAATTAAGCTTAGAAAAAATTAGGAGCAATTAGATCAAATATTTAAGCACTCAAAATCCATTTTCCAAAATTCACATCAGGTTGTTCATTGGTCGAGTTGCAAACTCGATTGATCCTGATTGGATCTTGAAAATGACTTTTGATCGGTCAAGTTTTACACTTCACAGAATTTGACCGATCCCTCTACTGACCAAAACTGATTTAAGTGAATCGGTCGAGTTACCCCATGACAAACTCGACTGATGGCCTAAATTGGTATTGTCTCTTAGTGGGATCAATCGAGTTACCTTTATAGAAACTCGACCGATTGCACTGTATAGAAAAGTGCTTCTAGCCATTGTGGAGTTGCAACAAGTGAAAATATATCTGTTGCAAGCCACAAAATGGCTAGTTTTTGTTCTCAAGTGTTCCCAATGGCTAAGAGGCATCCCCAGCTATAAATAGGACCCCTTGGGATTCATTCCAAGGTTGAGCATTCAATGCAAAACTCTCTGTGAGGTTCCTATTCTATAGTTGAGTGCTTCCTACAACCTCCTCTCTCTCTAAGCTTAATTACTTGCTACATTTATTAGAGTGAATAGGAAATCTATAAGAGAGCTAGTCCTACATGTATATCTTGTGAGGCTCTCACTTCCACCACCTCCCTATCTCTCATTTCAACCATGAAGATGAAGGTTCTCTCTCTTGGCTAAGAGAGGTGAAGAAAAACAAAGGAAGGCGTCCCTTGGTGAAGATCAAGGCTAAAGACTTGGAATAAGAGTGGGTAAGCCCTTGGTGAAGGCAGAAGACTCCTTGCTCAAGTGGGTAAGTCCTTAGTGGAAGCTTCTCTGAGTGAAGGTGAAGTCAAAGGCTGAAGATCCAAGAAGATTGGGTAATCCCTGCAAGGATGAAAACTTGTGCAAGAGTAGGTAAGTCCTTAGAAGAAGGTGGAAGACTCCTTGCAAAGTGGGTAAGTCCTTGGTAAGGTTGAAGACTCTTTGTATTGTATAGGTAAGTCCTTTGGTTGTTCATGTATTGTATCTCTTATAATGAATATAATGAAGGTGCAAGGTTAATAAATCCTAGAGGTTGACCTCTCTAGGTAAGTGGACTGACTCACTTTTAGTTCGAAGTGTGGAACCACTCTAAATAGTTTGTCTACTTGTGTTTGCTCAATCCCTCTCATCCTTGCTATGCATGTTTAGTTGCACTCAAATTACCTATTTAGCAACCTTATCTTGTCATATATCTTGAAGGTTTAATGAATTTTGTTTAAGTGCTTTTTAGCTCTATTCCCCCCCTCTAGAGCATCCAATCACCCATCTTGGATCCAACAATTGGTATCAGAGCGAGTCTTCTCCAGGCATACTTCTACAAGTAGGATAAGATGGGTGACTACCAAGGAGGGAGATACTTGATCAGCCTTCCAATCTTTGATGGGATCAATTTCCTCTATTAGAGAAGAAGACTTCAATTCTACATCCAAGGATCAAGTCTTGAGATGTGGCAAATGGTGAACAACCCATATAAGCTACCAAAGACAAAGATTGAAGAATGGGATGAGGCTACCTTGAAGAACCAACCTTGAATGCTAGAACCATGCACATCCTCTATGCCTCCATGACCCTCACCGAGTTCAACCGGATTTCTTCATGTGAAACAACCTATGAGGTATGGAGAAAGCTATGCATCACCTATGAGGGGACAACTCAAGTGAAGGAAAGCAAAGTCTACATGCTCAAAGGGCTGCTTGAGAACTTCAAGATGGGAAATGAGGAGAAGATATCCAACATGTACTCAAGGCTCAACACCATTGTGAATGGTATTGCTATTCTAGGACATCCTATGAGTAGAGGAGAGATCAACTCAAATATACATAGAACTCTCCCCAAGAGGTGGGAACCCAAGGTGACTTCCATTGAAGAAACAAGGTCTCTTAGGGATATTCCTATTGAAGAGTTCATTGGAAATCTATAAGCCCATGAAGTCACACCTGACAAGAGGGAAGAAGTTGAAAGACAAGAGAGAAAGAGCTAAAGAAAATGAAGAAGGCTGAAATGAAGGCTCAAATCGAAGCTATTATGGGACAAGCATCTCCATCCTCTCATGTTGAATAAGATGCCATGCACTCCAAGGGTAGATTCTACAAAGGCAAGAATTCCTCCTCCATCCGGTACCTCAAGTGTGAAAAGAAGGATCACTTCAAGATAGATTGCCCACAAGTCATAAAGACCCATCATCACAGGAAAAGAGAAGATAAGTGGCACTCAAGCTCCAGTGACTCCTCCAACTCAAGCTTAAGTGAAGAATCAAGTGAAGAGTCAAGTGGAAGATCAAGCTCTAGTGAATAAGGAGAATGTCATTTTTCTCTCATGACATCAACAAGTAAATACTCAAGTGAGGTAAATATAAACTCTTTAGATAAATAATCTTTGATTGCTATTATTCATGATACTCGTGCCTCTCTTAAGTCTTCTAAAAAGAAAAGAAAAAAGCTTGCTAGAATTGTTGATAATATGCATGTAGCACTAGATGATCTTGAACATGCTAATTCTTACTTGCTTGATGATAAAAATGATTGTCTTAGTCAAGTGGATTATCTTAAACTTGAAAATGCTAGTTTTTTGGATAAGATTAGATTTCTAGAAGCTCAACCTCTTATGCCTAGTTCTAATGAAGAGCATACCTTAATTGTTGATTCTCTCATACATGATATTGATGTTCTTAAATCTGAAAAAAAGGAAAAATATTTTGCTTTGCAAGGATTAGAATCTGAAAATGGTGTTTATCTTTCCAAGATTTCTTTGCTTGAAAAAGAAAATGCCTCCTTGCTTTCTAAAATCAATGTGCTTGAATCATGTTCTAGTTCTACTAGTAGAGAGAATAATGTAGCTGCTCTTCATATTGATAGAGATTCTTATTTAACTAAAGATCTTTGCTTAGAAAATGATCTTTTGCATGCTAGAGATAATATCAATCATTTTTCTTCTACCATTCCTTCTCTTATGCATGATAATGACAGTTTGAGATCTTCTTTGCAAAGATTCTTAGTTGGTAAAAAGAAACTTAATGACACCCTATGCCATACTACTAAACAAATTGGTAGACATGGTTTAAGATATGATAGTAGTCAAAGGAACAACAAAGGTAAAGGAACTCAAATCTTCCATGGAGAATCCTCTAGTTCCAAGACTATGGGCACATGCAACTATTGCAATGATATTGGCCATTATTCTACTTGTTGTCCTTTTAGGAAAGCACCCAAGAGCAATAGGACTTGGGTTGCTAAGCTAACCCCTCCAGACCCAAAAACATGATTGGGCACCATTTCATCTTTCTTCTTGTAGGTACTTGCAAATGGGTTGACTTGAGCTATTGAATTACAAATTGACTTGTCAATCCACATGAAAGAAGAAAGGTGAGATGTGTAGAGGGTGACAACAAATGGAAAAAGGAATGGTAAGAACAAATGTAGATGTTTTCTTGCTTATAACCAATCCTAACGTGTTTTTGTCAAGATAGTTTGCACTATACATATGGTTTTTGAGTCAAAAGTGGTATTTTGTGTTTCTCTTCACACTCTTGTTCAAAAACTATTTCCAATGTTTTTATAGTGCATTACTAACTTGCTGACACATGTTTGAATATGGTTTGTATTTTTAGCATGCCTTTAAATATGTTTTTATGAAATATATGTGCTTTTTGACAATAGCTCTGTCAGTCGAGTTTGTCCTGATAGAAACTCGACCGATAGGCACCAATGGGTGTTACCAACAACTGTCATCAGTCGAGTTGTCAATACACAGAACTCAACCGACAACACTGTGTGCATAATATACATTTGGCTTATTGAATGAGAATTTTCCTCTCAACTAGATTTTCTCAAACAATAGCCTTATTCTTTGGCACTCCCTTGGCATCTTTATATATGCATATTTCCATGATCTAAATTACCTATCTTGCTGACAACTCTATCTTGTTAATTGCTCTAAATTGGTATATCTATATATTGCAATTACTTACTTTGAGTTGTTTTGCAGGTTTTGATGGTGATCTATTTGGATCTCTTGGTTGTGTCTTAAATTGCTTCCGTTGTACTCTAACTTGCTACATCTATCTAGGTGTATATCTTGTTTTGATACAACCTTGAGGTGCTTAGTGGTAATCATCTTTTGGTAAGGGTGCATACTTGTTAGTGATTTATAACCTTTCATGCTTCTAAAATTTCTTATCTCTTTGTTTGGATATACCTCTTCATCTACTCATAGCTTGCTTTATATTGTGTATCTTTTGGTATCTCTTACTATGATCTAGATCCTACTAGTAGTCCTAATTTGTGATATCATCTACTAGTAGTTCACATGCTTGTAGTTCTAACCTTGTTTATAATTGGTATCTTTGCTCATCTAGTGGTATTTCACTATATGCTATGCTGGTATCTTATCTCATACATGCTCAAGCTTGTTCCTTAAATTGCATATCTACTATCTTGAGTTTCTTGCATAACTCTATGATGCAGGGTACATAGAGCTACATTATATGTAGAAATTGGAGCATTTTTGGATTTCATGCAACTTTTGCTCCAGTTTCAGTTTTTGGTGCAAGACTAGTGTTTTTCATGCAGAAATAGCCTTCTGAGCAAGGCCATCGCTTTTCCATGAGCCCTGTCACTTTTTGGGCAAATTCTGTCATCTTGAGGGTCAAAATTGCTATTTATGATTTTTCTGCAGCTCTTTATCTTGCTTTTTGGGTTGTCCAAGTGCATACTTTAACTTGCTTTTCTTTCTATGCTTGGACAAGCCCCTAGCTGTGCTCTTCTACTCTCATTATATAACCTTTTGTTATCTCCTTTCTCTTAATAAGTGGTGTTTCTTATTTCTTCATAACACCACTTTTTGAAATGACAAAGGGGGAGAAAGGTATGTCTTCTTTTGACAAAATAGGGAGAAGACATGTCTTACATGAAGAAGAGAAGTATGTCCATGTAAAGGGGAGAAGGTAAATGGGAGAAGACATATATGTGTAGAACATATATGAGTAGAAGACATAGTATTCTATAAATGCTATGAAAGCTAACCATGCAGGAGAAATAACATCAATTGAGGGGGAGTATGACAACTCCACTACCATCAATTGAGGGGGAGCATTTGAACTAAATTCTATTGAAACCCCTAGGTTTCTCCAAAGGTATGACTTTACTTAAATGCTTTCAATACATTTATGGAATGGTTTGTCGTCTTCAAAAAGAGGGAGAATGTTGACTCAAGGTCTAAATTGATTAAACCCTTGTTTTGACGATGACTAAACCATTCCAATTAATTGCGTCTAATGTCTCTACTTGTGTGATTTCAGATTAGGTATAGACACACTCCAAATGCCCTAACTTGCACATATCAACTTAGAGAAAAGACAAGTCAAAGTCAATCCAAGTGCACATTTTTGTAATATGATGTAAATCCATTAGAATCATGTTGTAAATCACTTGTAATGGTTGTATGACTTGTAATTAAGTTTAGAAAAAATCAGGAGCACTTAGATCGAATATTTAAGTACTCAAAAGCCATTTTCTAAAATTCACATCAGGTTGTTCATCGGTCGAGTTGCAAACTCGACCGATCCTGATTGGATCTTGAAACTGACTTTTAATCGATCGAGTTTACACTTCACAGAACTCAACCAATCCCTCTACTAACCAAAACTGATTTAAGTGAATCGGTCGAGTTACCCCAGGACAAACTCGACCGATGGCCTAAATTGGTCTTGTCTCTTAGTGGGGTCGGTCGAGTTACCTTTATAGAAACTTGACCGATTGCACTGTACGGAAAAGTGCAGAAAAGTGCTTCTATCCATTTTGGAGTTGCAACAAGTGAAAATATATTCATTGCAAGCCACAAAACGGCTAATTTTAATTCTCAAGTGTTCCTAAAGTCTAAGAGGCATCCCCCACTATAAATAGGACCCCTTGGGCTTCATTCCAAGGTTGAGCATTCAATGCAAAACTCTATGTGAGGTTCCTATTCTATAGTTAAGTGCTTCCTACAACCTCCTCTCTCTCTAAGCTTAATCACTTGCTACATTCGTTAGAGTGAATCAGAAATTTGTAAGAGAGCTAGTCCTACATGTATATTTTGTGAGGCTATCACTTCCACCACCTCCCAATCTCTCATTTCAACCATGAAGAAGAAGGTTCTCTCTCTTGGCTAAGAGAGGTGAAGAAGAACAAGGGAAGGCATCCCTTGGTGAAGATCAAGGCTGAAGACTTAGAGTGGGAGTGGGTAAGCCCTTGGTGAAGGTAGAAAACTCCTTGCTCAAGTGGGTAAGTCCTTGGTGGAAGATTATCCAAGTGAAGGTGAAGTCAAAGGCTTAAGATCCAAGAAGAGTGGGTAATAATCCCTGCAAGGCTGAAGACTAGTGCAAGAGTAGGTAAGTCCTTGGAAGAAGGCAGAAGACTCCTTGCAAAGTGGGTAAGTCCTTGGTAAGGTTGAAGACTCTTTGTATTGGATAGTTAAGTCCTTTAGTTGGTCATGTATTGTATCTCTTATAATGAATATAATGAAGGTGCAAGGTTAAGAAATCTTAAAGGTTGACCTCTCTAGGTAAGTGGACTGACTCACTTCTAGTTTGAAGTGTGGAACCACTCTAAATAGCTTGTCTACTTATGTTTGCTCAATCTCTCTCATCCTTGCTATGCATGATTAGTTGCACTCAAATTACCTATTTAGCAACCTTATCTTGTCATATATCTTGAAGGTATAATGAATTTTGTTTAAGTGCTTTTTATCGCTATTCACCCCCCTCTAGAGCATCCAATCACCAATCTTGGATCCAACACAATCCACTAAATGACAAAGCCAATTTTCAAACTACCGGTCGAGTTTATTTTGGGAAACAAACCGATGATATAAAATAAATTTTGCTAAGTGAGTTAGTTGGTCAAGTTTTGTGAGTGTACAACTCGACTGATTGGTCTCTCTAGAAAATCCATCACTGGATTGGTCTAGTTTCCAACTCGACCGATAAACAACCTATTTCAAATTTTCTAAATTGACATTTGAGTAATTAAACCTTGGAATTAAGTGCCCTGATTTTTTCTCATATTAGTTACAAGTCATATCATCAATACAAGTAATTAAAAAAATCATCTAAGGTCATTTAAAGTGATTTCCCAAAATGCACACTTGCATTGCTTTTGACTTGAACTTGAACAAGCTAGGGCTTGTGTAATTTGATCCTTTTCATGTACCTAAAACCTGAAATCAATCTTGAACAAACATATTAGATACATAGGAATGGAATGGTTAAGTCATTTTCAAAATATGGGAAATGTATAACTCTCAAGTCAATAGGTTAGACACAAAATAATGCTAGTCAACTCCACCAATAAGACACACTAAGTACAAACCATCGATTGTAGGTTCATGATAAGACACCAGGTGTTTGTTCAGCTCACAGTTGATTCACTCCACTTGTAAGAATGAGCAAGAGAAGGAGAGGGATAGAGGTGTGGGGGATACATGATGCTCTCTTAGCCACAATTCTTGGGTCATTGGTTGAGTATGGACCTTGATTGTGTGTCAGACTACCACTTTCTCCATTGAGGGAGAGGGAGAGAGAGGGTGATAGTGTCTATAGCATGTGGTTGATCTTTGGATGCTGATATGGGTCATAGGCTTAACCTAAGGTGGGATTAGGTGTTGCGGAGGAGATTTCTCCATTGAGTAGTAATGACTTTGAGAGAGAGAGAGAGAGGAGACATGGAGGGTTGTGGATCATGGAATGATAGATGGATGGCCCCTGAGTTTCAACTTCCTCAGATTGTGCTAAAGAAAAACTATTTCTCGACTCTGATGAGCCCATTCAGGTTGATTTGAGGGAAGTAGTGAAAGACTCCCAACCCATCTTAACCCTATTAATCACGTTTTGTTGGTTAGATTGGACTCAAACACCATATTCTCTGATAGAGCCAGGGGTAGAGTTAATTTCCCTAGATATGTCACTAGAGTGACGAATCCACTCAATTCCTCATGTAGTATAATCTTAAATAAGAAAAAAGATAATGATACACATCGATCATTAATTGAATTGATTCATGCCATTTTCTTCTTCTTTTTAAATTCACTTTTACACTAGATATATGTGGATGCATGCAAGAAAATGTAAACTGAATTAAAAGAAAACATGAACTAGATAAGATGCAAAGAGAAAATTAAGAAAAAAAAAAGGTAAAATTTAAATAGAAAAATAAGATAGACAAATGCAAGATAGGAAATATACAAGATAAATCCAGATCCATACCTCCTAAGTTTGAATTTGACAATGTCCTCAATATCAAAAATAAACTCAGACATGGAATAGGTGTACCAGATGATAAGACTCTAGGGGGATATAATGTTCCCAATGGTATGTTGGGGTCAGAAAATTGTGGAACTTCTTTGTTTCCCTTCATTTTTTTGTCCCACCGACATAGATGTTAGTACTCAATGAGTCAACCCATGTGGAACAACTAATGCAGGAAATATAATCCACATGAGTTGAATCTCGACTCGTGTACCTAGATCTTAAGGAGGAGTCTAATATTTCTACACAACTAATATAGCCACCAAGGACAAGCTATATTATATTTCAGGGATCTAGTTTAGCAAAATTAGAGTCACATGCCTATTCTAAGTCTTATATGATGAGATTGTAACATCCTTATATACTTTCACATATTGTGGTAAACTTCACGTGGCTCAATAACATAATAAATATATTAAGAGATAATAAGAGATTTAATTACTCAGATTCAATTGTTATATTTTTAAAGTTATATTTGTTGAGCTTACATGTTTTATAAATTACATATTCAATCTTACATGTTTTATAAATTACATAATCAATATCCATGCTTGCATTGAGTTATAATGTTGAACTCCCACATTAAATACTCAAATACCTTTGTGCCCTCATATATAATGTTGCTTGATTTGTTCCCACTTCATCATTTTAATAATCAACAATAATATGCAAGACTCTGGTTAGAAAAATTATTCGTAAGGTTGTTATTTTTAGAATCTTGGAAGTTGGGGTCCTAGTCAATTACGGAAAGCATAATTAGTGTCCTACTTCTTTTCATTACATTTAATACAAATAAATTGAAAGATATGCCAAATATTGAATCCTCCTCCCCTCATGTATGCTATATATTCCCTCTACAAATTGTTGCACTTGACACCATAAAGATGGATGAGCACCCATCCCTCTACCTCCTCTTATTTTCCATCACCTACTACAACAATAACTTATAGTCTAGCAGGGGCCGTCACTGGACAAAGTGCCATATGTTAAACTCCTAAAGGGTCTACAAAAATCTCAAAATTTGCAATCATACTATATATCTACTTATGAATCAAAATGTATGCTTGTATCCTCATAGTGACCTAGTTATGGTGTTTTTTGGTTATATCATATGAATAAGTTTTCCATATTGACATATATAGTATATTGTTTAAATTAAGTGACTTTTTATGATATTATGTTTTGTCCATCAATATGTAATTATATTTTGAAAACCATGAAGATAAATGAATGAAATTCATTATACCTCGATATTTAAATTGCAATTAGCATACAGTTCCTTGTTGTTGGATGTAGACATAATTTAATCTATGGGTAGAAATAAGCCCTCACCTAGGGGTAATGAAAGGACCTAATGTACATTTACCACAAAAATACCCACACCTACGAGTACAATAAATGCATCCAATATGAAGGTAAAAAGACCCTCACCTATCAATATAGTAGGGTTTAATACCTTGAATGTCCTTGAACTTAGGTGGCAAAAGAAACTAATGAACTGTATAGTGGGTTTTTTTTGTTTTTGTAAAATACACTGTGTTTTCCTGAAAGATTTGAAGTTGTTTAAAGTTTTGTTCTCTTTTTTATTATATAAATTTTGAGAGTTGATATTATTATTCAGTCTCACATAGTGTCTTTGGACTCATAGTGTCTTGGTTTTCCCCTATTTGGCAAAAATGATAACACTTAAAGGTTTGAATAGATCTACTTCCACACTCAATTATTTTGATGATGAAGAAATAAACAAGTTCTATGAAACCAAGAGGGAATAATCTTTATCATAATGGGCCTTGCACAGTTTTGTAACAATAGTTTCTTCTTCACCTTTTTCTAGGTTTTCCTTCAAATTATGTTTAAATCCTAAAAAATTCATTAATTAAATAAAGAGAATCTCTAGCATGATGTGTGTGTGATTTTTGATCTGCTTGGAGACGGGTGCTTCAAACCCCTTAAGACTACTGATCTGGGCACTATGATTGATATTGGGGGTAATAATGGACCCAAGACACACGGTTTTTGTGTATAATTCAACTAAACAAATTATGTTTATCTTATCATGTTATTTGTTTGATTTCCCTTCACTCATATAGTATCTCATACTCCATCATAACATTTTCTTAGCTACATGTACTCAATCAACACGAAGATACAAAAATATGATATTTGTAAGAGTGAATCTACAAAGGTGTATTGAGAGAAGTAGAATGCACTTTTCTCTTATTCTTCCTCTAGTCTTAAGATGTGAGAGTGAAGAAGATAATTTTTGTCTAAATCTATACATGATGTATATAAACATGAAACTAGTTTACTCCAGTTAAGAGTATGTTCTAATAATCAGAAATAATGTTGACACTTATAATTTGTTTTAGAGAGGTATAGAGGTTTCTAATCGCCTCATTCTCCTCTTACACTCAAATCATCAAATCTATTACAGCCTTTCCTACTAGAATTGAATTAAATATTTTATTACTATTACCATACTAGACTCACTAACAATGAGGTCTTGAATATTTGTTGGTGGACTTACATACTCATAGCTCCTAATAGTGTTTTTGGGTGAAATTTCCTCACAGGATTGCAACCCTATTCTTCTCATGACAAGCATGCCTAATCTCTCATTGCCCTCCATATATTTCTTGATCTTGATGATCCAATGAGTATGTTTAGGGTTCAATCTACGTTCTTTATGGATAATATTGCAAGACATGAGTCAATCAATCTCTACAATTGCCCTTCTCAATCCTCTCTTTCAAGCTAGATGTAGCGTCATGTTAATACTAGATATCTTGGCTGCAATTACATCCTTGATTTTTGTCTTAATGCCTTAAACTGTGATCCATCTACCATTTTCACCCCTAGAAACTATGAAAATCAATGCTCTATGTTTACTCAGTTCTTCATCAATGTTAAGTTTTACCTCACCATTCTTTGGTTTCTCCCATGCTATAGATCTTTTGAGGTTGCTAACATTGCTTTGACTGGGACAGTGCCATGCTTTCATATTCATCTTGACTTCCTTTTTGTATATTTCACATAATGTTCCTTAGTGTTAGCTACTCGTTGAAACACCTACCAATTTCTAATTTTCCAAATGTATCGACAGTTGACCATGAATAAGGTGATATCATAATTTTCACCTTACAAGTGTTTTCTAAACTAATGAATTTTGTTATCGATGTTGAAGAACTCCTTAACTTTGTTGGCATGGTATCCGTTCTTCCCATACTCTTCATACTCATAGAAATATCTAAGTGCATGCAAGGTGGTCTCCTCCTGGCATATACAACTTTCACAAATCAGATCATTAGAAATATGCCTGGAAACCCCATGACTATTTGTGAGAATTTCTCTATGACTTCCCAACCAAATAAATATCTTTAATTTTGGGGCAAACATTACCAGCCATCTATTCTCCCAATCTCCTTCAACAACATTATCCCTAACATTCCTTATTACTTTGTGTGTTAATTTCATGGTAAAATCTTTTCTTGGCAGTGTGGCTCCACACTCTGATGTCCACCTGGTTCGTGACTAATGGAGTGTTAATCTTTAGAATCTCTGCAACTACCTCATGTGGGATCCATTCATTAAGGAACCCAATATGCAAATTAATGTTGAAGTCGACAATGCTACCAATCTGCAAACTTTCCACCTTCAATCAGTATTGGTTTCAATAAGGTGTCCCTAAGAACCAGACCGTTCTACCACCAAACATCATTCCATATGCTGGTTCTTTAGGCATTCATAGGGAACATGTATGAGTGTTGTTGGATGAATTCCTTTCCTTCAAATACCACTCTATCCATGCATGTGACATTAGTAGTTCTAGTATATATCTAATTCATAATAAAATATTTTTTAAGGATGATTTCCAATAAGTGATTACAAGAATAGTTAGTCTAATATCAACCCTAACATGTCAGTAACCCCTACAAACCTCTCTCCATTGATTTTGAGTGTCATCACTAACAATATGTGATCTCTCCTTATGGGACAAAGAGACACCCTCTCATCCTTATGAGAAGACTTATCCTTCTCAACCCCTCCATGTTCTCCCTTCCCCCTTACTTTCTCAACATTATATACCCCTATCAGTCAAAATTTTGAACGTAACAAATCAAATCCATAGAGACTTATTGTAGGACTCCTACAACAATCAAAGAAAAATTCATCTGTTCTCTTGGGATAAAGTCACCATATACACAACTCCCTATGAATGGGGCATCATAAATCTAAGAGCCCATGTGACTTATTTCACACTTAAAATCCTAGCTTTCCTCTAGTTAGGAGCACAATCTACATTGACAAATATGTTCAATGATAAGAGCTATAACAAAGATTTTCATTTACAAAACATCAATCCACACACATGATCACTCATTTAGAGACACAATTATAGGATCATTCTCATTGCTAAAAGATCACATACCTCACTCCAAATTTCCACCGCTCACCAAGTTTCTAGATTGGTACTTTGTTGTTATTAGATTCTCTCAAAATTATCTTCTAAATGTTCAACATACCTCCCTCTAACAAAACACCAACATCAATACAACCACTAAACTCTTTGTATCTAAGAGAGAAATTTCCATCAAGAGAATACTACATAGGTTCTACAACAACTTGATTTCATTAATCACAGTTATTACAACCTCTCATGCCTAGAACAAATAGCAATATTCATTATATTTGGGGTCAGTATATTACCATTAGATGTTTTTATTCATTTCTCTCTTTGTTGCCATTAATTCATGTGACAAGGATTCTTTATGAAAATTTAATGCCTCACTTAGAGTTAAGATATTGTTTGTCTTCTTGGCCACATAAAAATCCTGATGAGAGAATAAGTAAACAAAAGAACTTTCTATGAACCATTCATTTTCCCATTCCATTCACAAGAAAATGATAAAGCACATTTTCGTTCAATGTCATTTCAAAATTAGCTTATGGATTATTCTAGCTGGCTCACCACCAACTTCAACACCAATTTACAAAATTTCACAATCGAACCTAAGTCACTCATTCATAGTCAAGTTTTCTCATTCTCTACATACTCACTTGGGTTATGTTGCATATGACACATACAGAATGAAAAAAACCTTTATCGTGTCAAAGAATACCTTGAATATACATCACCTTTTCCCTGAATCATAATGTATTTCATTTAAAAACTTTACATAATTTAGTTATAGATTAATATTTAATTAGAGTAAGTGCATTTTATAGGTTTGGCAGAATATGATGTACTAAAAGACCTCTCCTTTAGCCAAAGATGTCAACTGATCCTACTGCAACAAACTGATCACTCAAGGTTTGCTGCTTATAAACATGGATGCTCTTATAAATGTTCTTTTTAGATTTTTTTTTTGTTTTAGTTTCTATTTCATAAAATTTAGTTCTATGAATTTGTTTTGGACCCTTTATAATAGTTACAAAGATTTCCTCCACAATGTTCATTTCCTCCAATAAGGATGCTCTTTCTTGGATATTTTTACATTTTCATTTCTTATTATCATCACTTTTTACTGGCTGATTATCTTCTTGGATGGAGTTTTACTAACCCTCTTTCCAGGTTGTTCTAGCTTCTTTTTTTTTCTTCATGTGTCTTTACTGGTTCGATTGGTTTGACCCCTCACCTTCATGATCACGCATGCATCACTTGGCTTCCTGAGGAGAAGCTCATACGAATTATAACAAAAGATGGTTTTTCTTTTACCTTTATGTATAATTCTTTCATGTCATTTTATTTGCACATTTAAGATGACACAACACTATATGCTTGATGCATCAACATTAATAAATAAAGAGACAGATTCTTTGAGAACTTTATAAAACAAGGTCCAAGCTTCATATATGAGTTTGAAACATTTTTTTGACTACTAGGAGGGGGAGTCTGGCTATCGCCATCATGAAGTACTAAGCAATCCCTCCTAATTAATACTCCAACTAGGTACGAACCCGTAACCTGCAGTTAATAAACTTATTAGGCATACTAGTTCAGGCAACAGATCTTTTTTACCATGAGTTTCAAACACGTGATGAATCGAGACAGTGTCATTGGCATTTTGTCACAGAATTTGTCATTTTCTTATGAACTCTTTACTTTATCTTTAGCTTGTATAATTAAACTCTAATAATAGATGGAGCAACTATAGATTGCACTCGTGTGGCTGGTTTTGGCATAGTTGGAGATTGGATAATTTTACGAATGAATTTGCCATAAAACTTAGCTTATATTAAAAGTGTGTGGTCTTCATTACAAAGGTTGTGAGTATGCAATATGGACATGTCATTAGCTCCTGTAAACTGTGGTGTATTGTGTCTCACACGATTGCATGCTGTCCTGCTACGTGAAATCCTGTATGTGCCAATCTGAAAAATGTTCAATGGTGGGAACTGGGAAGTCATATGACGAACTGCATGATGTTTTATGGATGTGTTGTGTACGAGAAAATTTTATATGACGTTGATGTGTGTATTTTGATAATCACACGTCAGAAGAAGCGGGCAACAAACCAAGGAGATGCTTTATGAGTGTATACTCTCTTATCACTTAATGGATGCAGGCATCTTGCACAGTGTCAATCAAATGATATTGTATTATTTACATCTCGTGTGTGATCTATTTGGTTGACAATTTGATCAACTCACCTTAATAAGATCACATACCTCACTCCAGTGTTGAGGTTTCCACTCAAAGTTACATATATGAAAATGCTATGAATGGTGACGATAGAGACACATCTATCTAAATTCCTTTTTTTATGTTACAATTGTATTGTCCCGATTCCAATATGATCCAATCATACCATTGGACACATGAACTCAACACCGATAGTAGGGTATAGCGCTCCCTTCGTGTTTCTCTATAGATGGTGTATATATTTTAGATGACTTCAATCCACCATATGATTTATTTTAGATAACTAAACTAGTCAATTTGATCAGCAGCAATGAGATGATCTGTAGACGAAGATTAAAACCACATGCTTTTGTATATTATTAAGGGCATTTTGGGTTTGACATTACGCACAGAATCACGTTATAATATGTGCTTGACTATCGACTTGTTCATGAGCTTATGTCTATTATATGGCATCAACAACATTGAATTCCTAGATCCGCCATTGATGCCTACAGAAAAAAATCATGAAGGAGCTGAAGAGATGTATACATTGAATTCTCTTCAACCTTAGGGAGGGGGTGGGGGGGGGGGGGACGATGGTACTGTAACCATTTTTTTCCCATGTTTTTGAAGAGAATGGGCCAAGAGAGAAAACTGCTATCCATGGAATTTCTAGGAAGCTTTCGTGGTCCTTTTTTATGCATTCTACCACTGCGACCACGTCTACAGTGTGCTAAAGAATTGAATGTGGGGGATGGTATTAGTTTGCCTGACTGTGATGGTGTATTAATGTATACATAATTTATTCGTGCTATGTATAAAGAAACATTGCAAATAAAATGGGGATTTTACTGGCGAGAGAAAGACGTAGGAGACAATATCACAGTTGTAGGTCCGAGCGTGAGCGTGACGGTAAACATGGAGCCAGTGACTCGGTGGTGTGGACGCCCGCGGATTGTAATTAATAAGTAGGTATAAACTCATGTATTACGGGGTGCTACCGTAACAAACTTTTCTTGTTGTTGTTTTCCAAGGTGGTTAGTTTCCTACTTTTGTTAGGAGGTCCTTGCTCCTTGATGCTAAATGTGTCCCATACATACATTAGGCCCTGCTTGATGTGGTAGAAAATAATCTCGTTGCATTCAAATTCTGTGAATTCAAGCAGCGTTTTTATTTGGTTAAGTGTACTGACACGGAAACCAACGATTTTGTACCCATTGGGAGCTCTCCCATTTTGACAAGAATTCAGGTCATTTATAACACACCAAAAACTGTGTACATTGCCGGGGGGAGTGGTTCAGGTGGTTCGGGCACGGGCCCCCTCATGAAGGGACCCGGGTTCGATACCCAGCGGCTGCCTCTGAAGTGTTTACCCGTCGCGCAGGCCGGCCAACTGTGCGCTTTAAATGGTTCCTGGGTTTGCGGGACGCCTAGGGACCCGAGAGTTTACGCCGCCTGGGGGGGGTCACGAATGTGGCGCTTCTGCAGGGGTGGTTCTCTCGTACTCTAAAAAAAAACTGTGTACATTTGCTCTACAATTGCAGCTATTGTAAATAAATTTAAAATAAAAACTAGCAACCTACTCTCTCACAAGACTTTGCTTCGACTTTCAAGCCCAAGCTACGACATTTATCTTTTAATGGTGGGGTTTTTAGCCTCTTTTCATATTAAACTTGGAGAGTCCAATCACAACCGCAAAGAGTCTTTATTTTCTTCATATAGTGTCTTAGTATGATTCGATCCCGCAACCTATGCTAAGTAACAAGTTTAATCGACTGAGCTAAGGCCTAGTTTGGTTGCAGGCAGTTGCAGCACACAACATGAGTTCGAATTCAGAAAATCCAACCCAGTGAGTTGAAACAACGACGTCTGCATTTGGTTCTGGAGAAATTTAACTTGTTGACTTGATATGTTTCTGTTTGGTTTGACGTGGTTTGCATAAAAATAGAAATTTACATGCGGCTAGCCGCCTGCACACACACTCTTCTTCGAGGCAGGCTCTATGCAACTGAAGCCGTAGAAAGGAGGACGGACAATAGACCGTGGTAGCCACGGAGGCAGAGGAAAATGAACCGCGCCTCTTTTGGGTGCAGTATATTTTCACAGGTTTTGTACACCCCAAGAACCAGCTTGTAGTTCGAGTTCCGGTCGTGGGTTGAAATTCTATGAAACCAAACATGTTGCGTTGAAAACCTCATTGAAATCGAACTGCTCACGTTGAATTTCGTTGCAATCAAACGAGCCCTAACCGACAAGTACCAAGTTATGACATTACACGTACGACCCAAAATTGACAGCCCTAATCGAACTGCTCACATACATTTAAGTCAACTGCAGTTTGTAACTTTTTGTCACAGTAACTCCAAAATAGGCAACGCTTGATGTTTATTTTTAATTTTCTAACAATGCTGTCGTGATGCCTGAACAGGAGAACCCTAACGCATTGCCATACTTCATGCTGCACCATACCAAATGAAATAAATCGAGTGAAAAGTATGTGATTATAGTTGATTCGATTTCCAAAACTATCAGAAAACATCCGCCTAAGCGGTACCAAACATGGCCTTACTAGCTAGAGTCATTTTGTATAGACACCACGTCTGTTTGCCTTTTGATGTTGTGCTGTCCGTCAAGGCGGGATGAATACATCCCTAAGTTTCACAGAAAAAATGAAAAACCATACAACGGTTCAGAACATAAGATTATTTCAAAAACCTAAAATACAATGCTGTCTCTTTTCAATTATATAAAGATTTGACAAGGAGACAAAACTGGATTTAATATGTTACGGCGTTGTGAATACGAAAATAGAATATATGTGTATGTTGAATGTTTTTCGACTAAGTCGAACTTTATATACTAGTATCAAGAAACACAACACACCCAAATGAACGATTAACTCCTTAACAATGATTATCGTACGATCCCTTTCCAGTACCGTCCGGACACATTGCATAAGCTACATCTTTTTTGATAACGGCATCAGCTACATCTTGCACCTCTCACTACCTTAGTTTCCGGCGCATCCTAACAATTGTAAGAAACTGTAAACAGAGAGGAGCTACAAATCAACTCTCAGTTGTGACGGTACATACGCCTATATTCATTGAAGGCAACAAAGTTAAAAGTTACAACCAACATGTTTGTATAATAAGACAAGGCCAATTTGTAATTGAAAAAATAAAATAAAATTGCATCTAATACCTTCCATGACCTTTTGTATGGCTTATTATTAGAAAAAATGACGTCCAGTTCATCCCACGCTTTTTCCTATTTGTATAGATGACCACAATAAGTCAAATGCCCGAACGAGTATATGGAACAATCACTCATGACCCCAGAGTAATGTTGGCGTGAACATAATGTACAATATTCTGAGTCGAGATCAACGACTAACGTGGATCGCACCTGCATTCCTTGATCCCCGAGCGCGGCCGGAAAGAGCCAGCATCACAGCACCGCTATATTCGTCCGGCATAGACGTTGAATAAACAATGACTCAAGCAAGTCTAAGAGCCGAGCTAGATCGATCTGTCGATTGAATCATGTGCGACACACAACCAGGCAGAAAAAATGAGTAGCGAGGGAGGGGCAGGAACGGCGCTGGTTAATGGAAATGTTTACAGCATATTTTGTATATGTTAATATTTACACGTAGATCAATGGGTGTGCCATGTGTCATCCCAAGTCAATACATGGCTCTGCCACATCACACTACAAACATTGCGTTTGACTGACCGGTACGCCAAAACATGAGTAATTGGCGTCTAGTGCAAAACGGAGCCTTTTATATGTTTCTAATTAAATGGTGTAATAATAATTAATTACAAAAAATTTCTTAGCTTTATTATCAATTACGTCAAGAACGTTTTTAGGAAACTACTCAACAATAAAGAAAAGACTATGATTACTACGAGCAATGCAAGGCTGCGCCTTGTGCCTAAGGGTGTCAATGGGGATGGTATGGAGAGGGTAATGTCTTACTCTTATCCTTACCCACTAAGAGTGGCGGGTGAGGGTATGGGTAATTCTCCACTCCACCAATATCTTTATCCTCTCCTTACCCTTACCCTCTTACTCATATGGTAAAAGGAGAGGGCAAAGGTGAGGCGGAGAATTTATATGTCTTCTCAAACTATATTCTAATATTAACAAAAATATGCTTCAATATATATATATATATATATATATATATATATATATATATATATATATATATATATATATATATATATATATATATATATATATATATATTCATTCATTGCCCACGCGGGTAGCCTGGATTTTCGCTACCCGACAGCCAAAAAAATAACGCTCCTGGCTAAGAAAGTAACTATGCTGTAAAAAAAGTAACTATAGTGTCAAAAAAGTAACTCTACTGGAAAAAAAGTAACTCTGTACAAAATATACAACAAATATATATAAGGACGAGTTTTTTTATTTTGGGGGAGAAAATGATATTATTTTTGGATGAAATTTTTTGGGGAGCTAGACAAAATGGTCCTCTGCAATTGCAATTTTTTTTTTGAAAAAATATGGTTGGAAGGGTGGGCGGGTAGCTACCCGCACAGGCAATAAAGATGGGCCCTATATATATATATATATATATATATATGTGAGATATCAAGATGCTCAAGAATGAATATAAATATTCATAATGATATTAAGTAATCATCTACAACATTATGTCAAATGGTATATAAACTAGAAAATATTTCATACACGGGGTTTTACACCTTCAAAATAATGTATACATGACCACATTAGCTACATAAAAAGTAAATAAGAAAACTATGTATTATATTAAATGATGACCACATAATATTAAATATTTAATCGACTTAAACAACAAATGACAATATATTTAATATATTATATATAAATATCGGCGTGTAGCGGGTTTGAGGGTATGGGTAATGCCTTAGCCTTACCCTTACCCACTAAGGTAGAGGGTTAGAGGGTAGCGGGTAGGCATGTAAAGGGTAAGAAAATCCTTTACCCTTATCCTTCCCCTATAGGGTATGGGGAAAGGGTAAAGGGTTAACCCTTACCCATTGACAGCCCTACTTGAGCCGCTTTAATTGCTATTTTACGAACAAAATTAATAAAAAATGCTAAAATACTGTCCAAATCTATGAATAAGAAGGTGGAGGGAAATGAGACAGAGAGGAAGAAGGTGGTAGAGGACGTTAAGAGGAAGAAGAAGGAGACAAAGGTTAAGAAGGAGACAAACATTAAATAGGTTGAGAGGAAGAAGAAGGTAAGCTAGAGATAAAGAGAAGAACTAGAAAGATGGAGGTGGAGGAGGTAGAGAGGAAGAAGAAGGCACCAATGGATGTAAAAAAGGCTAAAAGAAAGAAAAAGAAAGTAGATGGAAAGAAGGAGGTAGAGATGAAGAAGAAATAGGCAATGGAGGCGGAGGAGTAGAAGAATAAATTGGATCTAGAGGAAGTAGAGGAAGAAGTTGTTGGATAAGAAAGAGAAGGAAAAGTGAAGAAGAAGGAGGTAGATTTAAAGAAGGAAGAACAAGGAAGGAGGAGGAAAATGATAGCAAAAAGTGGGAAGAGGATAAGGATAAATATGATGAGGCACAAACATTCTTCCAAAATATGAGCATTAGGGAGAGAACCAAAAAGACTAAAGCTCTAGTGAAGAGGTGCGCAAATGATATTTCTACTACGATAGAATTAATAGAGAAGAATAATATGATTTAAATACTAACAATCAAAGAGGCAACCCCTCCCATGTAAAAGGTTATGAATTTTTCTTGCAATCTTGCATTGAACAAGAATATATAATTGAAAGTATGTATGGGTAAATCTATGATTTTCATATTATATTTAGTACATCTTCTTTGATGTATAGGAAACAAGTCTTTTTTGATAAAGGAATGATCTAATTTCATAGAAATGATCTATTGACTCTCAAACCACAAAAATGGTTAGTACTATGCCAACCTAGCAATATCCACACAATATTACTTAAAACAAAATATTAATCAACACAAGCCATCATCTTTTACCACAAAGATCAAAAAATCAAAATATAAAATTTCAACCACATCTCAACAAAGTGCACATCAAAGGGCCATTACTTTCATTCATCAACAAGTAATTATACATGATATCTTTGGTGACCACTGTCATGACATATGTATACAAAGTATATCTTTTGAAGTTAAATAGGACAACATAGACATGGCATGCAACACATGAATTGAGTGATTGATACACTGTCACATCCTAATTTTTGAAATAGTAGGTACATAATTAAGTTACTAATGAAACCAATATAGGATTAATCTTTGGTTACAATAAGGTTTCAAAATTTTTTCATGATATTTGGATTTTAGGGAAAAAGAATGTAGATAGGGTCTTTTGTACACTTTGGATTGTTTTGTGTTATCCTCGAAGTCTAGGAATCTGATATCTAATTTGATGATATGAGGGGATGAGTAAAGTAGAATAAGGAAATATGATGACTCTGATTAATGTATTTCAACCCTAGACCAGCTTAGGTCTCCATATTAAGAAAATAAAGTAATGTTGACTAAATGGCATCATAAGAAAGCTTTAGTTGATAAATTATATTGGCTCAAGCTCTAGTCTCATAATTAAGAATATGATTAAACTATTAGACTATTTTGAAGGGAATGAATGATGGGCCCTAGAACCCTATTCAAGCCTAATTGGACCAATTAGGATTAACATATGGGTCCTTTGAGTATAAATTTGGGAATTGAGTGTTTAAGGTTCATAATAGATACTCAAAATATTTTTAGTAGAATTATAACTTGAATGTAAGATTAGGGGAGAAGTTTTAGATAGTTTTGAATTATCTAGTGGTCTAGGTAATTAAATTAGTAATTATCTAGTTGTTACTTAAAAGGTAGGTTTAGAGTGTTTATCCCATTAATTTTGACCTGATTCTATGAATAAGGAAATAGGATGAAATGTAATGTTAATTACAAAATTTGAGATTCATCAGGGTCATAATGTGGCTTACAACATTAATTGTAAAATCTAGACTTCTACTGAAAAAAGAAAATAAAATAAAAAAGAACAGGGAGAGTATGACCTAGTTCATTGAGGATTGGGGAGAACCTATGGGTTGCATGAAGAGATAATATCATGATTACTAAGGGATTTGAGGCAATTAAACGTATCGATATAGGAGAGTTAGGGTTGGATTCACAATTTGGTGCAAACGAGAGAGGAGGAAGGGAAAAAATAGAGAAGAAGTGAGACGCCACTTTTGGGTATCTCGACCTTGACAACCAAAAGTACAATGAGGGTGCAAACTACATTAGGGAGGATGGGCCACACAAGGAGAGGATCTCTACTCATGGTCTCTGTGACTAGCTAAGTGAACCTTTCTCGCCAGAGTTGGTCTCGTGTCGGTCAGAAGCACAACCGTACAAACAAAGAAGGGACCGACCTCTTAGGGATATCGAGCAAAGGAGGAGGATCCAAGGGTGGATCTATGACCAAGAGAGGATTAGGAGAGGAGATGCATCATTGAGTAGGCCCCTTATATCTCAAACTCAATGGATGTGATTCCAAATTAAGGTAGTTTCAATAATTCATCTAAGATCAAAAACTCCATTTTTAGCAAATAAGGTGTCTATAACGACCTCACTTTTCAGCGTCCCCCAATCAAGAAAGGACCTTAAAGTTGAGAGCCATAACCTAAAATCTCCCAGATCAAGATTTTAACAAATAACAACTAACAACAAATAATTTCCATTATTTCAAAAATATTTTTTGCAAGATATACAATGATGCTCCTTTAAGGAGTTACATGAATTTCTAACTTAAAACTAATACATATGATAAGAAGTATCTAACTAATCCTCATTTACTTAACTTGAATGTATTTGTTCGATTTCATCTTATTCATCATGTCTTGATATCTTCATATATTGCATTTACCTATAATGGCATGAAACAAAACACTGATCAACATATTGCTATATTGTGTACATGGGGTACATGCAAAAGTGTGGAAGTATTATAACAACATATAATCAATCAATTAGTTGCAAATAAGAACTGGCATTTTCATTGCATATTCTAACCCCTACTTGACATGCTATTTGTTGGTATGTATGCCTAGAAAGCCAATCATATGATGGTTGTAATGGCATATCTTATAAATGTTTTGATTAATAGTAAAGAAAATCTTCTGTTTATTATGTATTATTGAGTTTTGAGATAATGATGTTACATAATAAAAGTCTAAAGATTGATGCTACTCAATGAAATGTGTCTTCTAGTTGAGGACAAGCATAATGAGATCATACAAATGTTAAGAGTACATGCATTCTTGTTATGTCCCTAATCGGTTGTTATTGTGGAAATTGATAGACAACAATAACACATAAGACCAGAGTGTGTGCTGGTTGATGATAAAATATCATTAGTCATGATATGTGATATCAAATCAGACACATAAGTACTTGTTAGATAATAATATATAAGACAAACCCACCTTGACAGTGATACATGGAAACCAAAAATGGTAGTCACAATCATCTCTCATACTAATGGTGGTGATTGTGGTTCTTAGACCTGAAATCACTACACACATCACATGATGTTAGATGTACTTTGACATCATCCAACGTGACCTTGAATAAGGGTTACAATTAAGGTGATTCTTGGATACCTTGTGACACATGGGGGTGACTGTGAGTGATATAGATGGGATTTGTCCCTTCTACATGAGTTTGATATCCTAGCCACTTGAGAAATGCATGGACATGCATGTGTGACTCAATATATGATATTGAGCTCATATATATATATCAGATAGTATGTTGTAATTCAAGTAACATGGATTGAACATTGAAGAGGATGATGATTTCATGCCTCGAGTTCAATCTGAATATTAGAGATAAAGAAATTATACGATCACTGTAACACTAATCACAAATTGTAGGTTGAAGTTATTTTCCAAATTTCCAATTACTTGGATAGAAATGATGTCTTGCTAGAAACCACCCATTGCTTGTGATGTCATAAATCATTTATGGACATTCACTACCAATGTAACTTGGGACCTATAGGGTCACACACATAGGATGCAACTAAAATAGGAGTTTACTCATGAACGAGGTTTAAACTTGATTACTAAAGTATTAAACATTCAATTTAAACAAGATTGGTAATCAACACTCTGGAACGATTGGTCCAACAAGTGAACCGATTGGCTCATATGTATGAACCGACTGGTTTAGGTTGTGAAATGACCATTTGGTTGATCAATACGATTGGGTCAAGGATTAATGTTGACTTCATATTGTGTATTGATCAAATATTAAATTCCAATACAATCACAAATAGGAAACATAGTGAACCAACCAGTTTAAGTGTTGAACCGATCATCTCACATGTGAACTGACTGGTTCATCATTCCTAGGTTTCGAAAAGTTCATGAAATTCTTTCTCTTTGACTCCTAATTGATTTGGAAATCTTGACCCCAACCCTCATATAAATAGAGGGGTAGTCGAGGCTTTCTGAAGATAAAACAATAAGCTTGAAAGTTATTGTATTCTCAAAGTTGTGGTAATTTGAGAATCCAAGCAAGTCTTACCCGTCAAAGGGAGGGATCATAAGGGAGAGACAACAAGGGAGAGCAAGTCGACGCTAGCACATTGACTAGAAGAGATAATTCCTTGTTGTTTGTTCTAAGAGGAATGACAGGAGTTCCCGGTGGTCCGTTTGGACTACTACAGAAGCGAAGAGGCCTTTGCCACCCGCTAAGAGGATGCAGTCAATTATTGTCCATGGTGATCAACTAGGAGGTTTTTACCGACAGCTGTCCAGGTGCAACTTGAGAAAGAAGCATGCTACAACAAGGCATAGTCGTTGGACTTGCTCCAGGGTCAAGTATATACCTTGGAACCTTTCCTTTTCAATTCATAGTTGTTTATGTAATCAACTATTTAAGGGGAATATGCTAGTATAATTTTTGTTTCTGCTACTATACCTGATGTCATATTTCCCAACAGTGGTATTAGAGCCTTGACAATTTATTATATTTAGGGATTTAATTGATATGATCAGATTTTTAGTTTTATCATCTATTTATTACATGTGATTCAAGTATTTAAATGTTTACTATGTATTTTTTATTAAATACCACATACAATCCCTATATATATGCAATTGATATGCATCATTCTAAAAGTTTCTTTTGATGGTGGATGTAAGCATGGTTATGGCCAATAACCCCGTAGATCTTTGTGCTAGGTTGGATGGTGGTTATTCCTATTTTTTTATCTTAGTTTACATACAAAGCCTCATTCTCATGTCCGTATGTAAAAGTATTAATTCTTTCCTTCCTATGCTCCCATTGAATGTAACTTAAAGTTTCATTATTATAGTGTAATATGCTAAATAAGAATAGTATAGTTTTCTTTTCTGATATGGCAAAGAAAACATTCTTTTCCAGAGAAACCGATCATTTTACAAGATGAACCAATCAACTGGAAAATCGATGAGGCTATACGACAAGAGGAGCCAGTTAATTGGCTGGTGGCCCAACCGATTGACTGGAGGAGTCCTGACATTACTTGAAATGTAGATCGGTTAATCAATTTGAGAGACCAAGCGACCAACCAGGAGGCCACAAGATCTGTTCAAGAGTTGAAATGATCGACCCGGTCTGGTTATAGCACAGATGTTCATCATGAATAGGTTGCTACATAAGATGTGGACCTTAGCTGGTAGTAATTCCTTATGACTCTAAGGAATTACAATAGTATGGATATAACCATCACTTTTATTTTATAATTGCATGTTTTGTTTGTAGGTATAGTATGTATATGATACATATATGTGGTGATTGAATATGTATATGTACTTATATAAATATAAAATCCCTCAATCAAATATTAAGTCTTAGATGATTTTCATAGGCAACACACATGAAAAGCTTGATCGACTAAGTGTGGGAACACCAAATGTGGTTCATTCATAGAAGTGTGATGGTAATTATGTGGGCCTGTCAAGTAGGGTGAATTACTATCGTGTTGACTTTTGGGTTAGACTTAACTAGGTGACCTTAATGAGATTAAGTGCCTAGAAGCATGTGGATGACTATGGAGTTGTGCATACCATCTATCTACGTATTACATGAGATGTAATTGCCAAAAGTTTTCTACCTTAATAATTGGTTATGGACATTGGTCGGGTAATAATTCAATTGTTTTGAGTCTTGGATCACTAGAAGGTTGTACGCTGTAATCTTCCAAATCGATATGTGAGGGCTATCAATTTCAACAAAATAGTTGGAGTGATAATTATTTAAATGCCTAATTATACATCATCAAAATTTATTTTAATCAAATCAAATCAAAAAGTGTATTGACAAATTGTAATTTTTTCTTGTAGAATCAAATGGAAACCAATAACATGCTTTCCTTGCAATCAGTCCTTGGAAGGACAAGTTGAATGGGAATAATTTCCATGACTGGTTCAGGACGTTGAGAATCGTTCTCAAATAAGAGTGCAAGCTCTATGTCCTAAAGACACCAGAGCCAGATGAACCTGCTCCCATGTGCCTAAGGGTGACAGGGATGCTTACAAAAAGAACTATGGATATGTCATAGATGTCAAGTGCCTAGTGCTATGCTCAATGAACTATTAGTTATAAAGACAACATGAGAACATGGATATTATTGATATGTAACATATCTTAAGAACATGTATCAAGATCAGTAAAGATAAGAGAGATATGATGTCTTCAAGGCATTATTTAAGTACAATATGGCAGAAGGAGACCCAGTAGGTCCCCATGTGCTCAAGATTATTGGATATGTAGAGAACCTTGATAGAATGTGATTTCCCTTGAGTTAAGAGTTTGCCATAGATGTGATTCTACAACACTAGCAAATTCATACAACCAGTTTGTCATGAACTACAACATGAATGATTCTGACAAGTTGTTATTAGAATTACTTGGCATGTTGAGAACAACTGAAGCACATATGAAGAAAGATAAGCCCAATTATGTGATGACGATCAATAGAGGAAAATTAAAGTCAAAGGGAAAAGGAAAAGCTAAGAAGAGTTATAAAGCTAGCCAAAGCCCAAGTATTAAGCATTCAAAGCAAAGGGAGGGGTGACTAAGGGAGGCAATTGTCACCACTGTCACTAGCTTAGACACTAGAAAAGGAATTTACTCTCTACCTAGAGGAACTAAAGAAGAAGAAGGAGGAGATATAGATCTTCACTTTAGGCAAATACGTTATTGCGATAAAATTTTCAAATTCTTCATCTTGGGTAACAGATACCAGATGTGGATCTCGCATATGTTTGAATATGCAAGATTTTAAAAGAAGTAAGCCTTTAAGAAAGGGTGGGATCAAACCGTGCATTGTGAATGGAGTAAGAGTTGTTGTTGTTGCAGTTCAAACCTTTTATTGATATCTTCCCATGAGGCATGTAATAGAGTTAAATAACTGCTATTTTGGACCTTCCATAGATAGAAACATTATTTCTATATCTTGTATGGACAAGGATGGATATGAATTTGATATAAACAATGGTCAATGTTATATTTCAAAAGATGAGGTCTTTAATGGCAGTGCCCTAATGTCCTGTGGTCTTAATTTTCTAGATCAAAAGATAAATGTTTTATATCGTAAATATCAAAAGATTAAAAATTTATAACTCAAACAAAACATACCTTTGACATTGTCGTCTAGGGCACATCAATGAAAAATGCATTTCGAAACTATATAAAGATGGATATCTAGACTCTTTTGATTTTGAATCAATAGAGACATGTGAGTATTGTTCATTGGTCAAGATGACAAACACTCCATTCATTGGTAATAGTGGGAGGGCTAGCGATCTATTAGGACTCATACATATTGATGTATGTGGCCCTTTTAGAACAAACTCTAGAGGTGGTTATCAATACTTCATTATCTTTACTGATGATATTAGTAGGTATGGTTATGTTTACTTGATGAAACATACATCAAAAACTCTTGAAAAGTTCAAGGATTTCATGAAAGAATTATAAAACCAACTTGCTAAAAGTAATAAAGAACTTCATTTTGATTGAGGTGGAGAATACTTAAGCTAAGAGTTTGTGGACTGTTCACAAAACTGTGGTATCGTATCACAACAGACTCCACCTAGAACACCACAACATAATGGTGTTCCAGGAAGAAGGGATCACACATTACTAGATATGGTGCAATCAATGATGAGTTTTGTTGATCTTCCAACTTCCTTCTGGGGTTAGTCTCTAGAAACTGCAATGTTTACACTAAATCGTGTACCATATAAATCATTTCAAAAGACACCAATGAGATATGGTATGGGAGGTATCCCACTGTGTTTTTTTATGAAGATTTGGGGATGTGAAGCTTATGTGAGAAAGCAATTTCTCAAAAATCTTGGACCCAAACCAGATAACTGTTATTTTGTTGGATATCCTAGGGAAACCAAAGGATACTACTTTTATACTCCATATAACAACAAATACTTATTTCTAGGGATGATGTATTCCTAGAAAGGGGATTCATTTCTAAAGGAATCAATGGGAGGAAAGTAGAACTCAAACAAGTTTGAGAGCAACAAGAAAAAATTGAACCTCTAAAGGTGCATGAGGAACATAGAGAGTCACAACTTGTTGTAAATCTCAAATTCCTCCTATAACACAAGAACATCACAGATCTACTAGGATATGCCTTGAGACAAATAAATTTCATTATCTTGTGACTTAAGAAGGAAATGACTTGGTCATTGATGATGAGCCCACAACCTACTTAGAAGTTGTTAAGGGACCCACTTTTATTGATAAGCAAGATGCTCACACTATTACTGAGTTTGGTACTCGACTTCAATTCAAAGTATATCCACATCCTCAATAATTAAATGATACCATCACTCAGTTATTGCATTTTCACTTGTTATTTAAATTTTTTCTTGGTGATTACCATTTCACCTAAGTTTTCTAAGTTACTATTCATTTCTTTTCATATAAGGGTGATGAAACTCCTCAGAACCCTAGATTATGTCATTAAATTCAACTTAGGGTATACATTCTCATATGTCAAAATTTTAAGCATAACATGTGTCTACCCAATCTTTCTCACTCATAATAAGATGAAATAAGCATTTAACTACATCCCAAATACAAAGTTATTCCATTCCAAGGGAAATGATTGTGTATCCACACATTATCGTAAAATTTTACATTTTGGTTGAATTGCTCTCAACAATGTTTCCAAATCATCAATTACCTTTAATCCCACAATATTCTTATATTTCATGAGGTCAAGTGCCTTTCTCACTCTTCAGTTTGTGCACAAATCCTAATATTTCATTATTACATGAATTCTTGTATCTTTTATATTTACACCTCATGTCTCATTAGTCTTAGTCATTTCCTTAAGGTCTCTAGGGGTACATGTACCTTTTAAGGGATCTCCTCCTGGCCTTGTGGGCCTAATGCATTTAGGGACCGCCTCTCACATTTACCCCTTGGGCCTCATGAACTCATGAAGTTGGGTAATCTCTGACCCATGGACTCGGGAAAACATGGATGGCTATGTCATGACCCCATGGTATTATTCACTTAAGGCATGATCTCCTCCTAATCTCATAGGTCTTATGTACCTATAATCAGCCCTACTTGATCTTAGGATTGACTTAGGGCCCTTCCCTACCTAGGATTTATCGATATATCATAACTTCAACAATGTTCGAGCACATTATTTATTTATGTAATTCTTTAGCCTGAATTTCCTCTATCTCTTAGGGTACAAATTATTTGCCTTATGTCCCTGCATTGGGTTCATGGCAACCTTCCCATCCATGCTTGGTCTTCATGGAGGCCTTCCCTTTCGGGTTTGGCTTCTCAGTGACCTTTCCTTCTGAGCTTGGTCTTCATGATGGTCTTCCCTTTTGGGCTTGACCTATTAGTGACCTTCATTTTCAGGCTTGGTACTCATACAGTCATCCACTACCTCAGTGAATTTTCCTTGTGTCCCTCATATATTGCACACTTAGGTTCAAAGAATTCTTAATATATGTGGCTTCATGTTTTGAATACTTAATTGTTCACGCTTTAGGTGACATTCCAGGTTACCTCAAATTTAAACTGAATTGTGAACTCACCATTTTACTGAACATCCTAACCATGGGTCCTTGACTCACATGAGGAGGTTAGGGTCCCTATCCACAACTTGACCATACATGTTTAAGGTTTTGCCTCCCCCATAGGTCATTTTCCCATTCTTGGGTTGACCCACCCCAGCTCGGGACACCAACCCTAAAAGTTGAAATGTGGGTTTTATTTTTTTTTATGTAACCAAAATATGTGGTGCAAGCAAAATATATGCATGTAGGTGTAAAAATGTAAACAACCAGAGCAAGAAATTCTTGTCAAATATCAAACATGCATGTTTTGCTATAACTTCCCAACCCTTATTGGTCACTACCCACTCTCTGGGGGTAATCATCATGGCATACCCATTTGCTAGGGGTGCATTCAATAACATACCCACTCGATGGGGGTAATATCAATAGCATACACACTTGCTAGGGGTAATAACAATAGCATACCCACTTCCTGGGGGTAATTTCAATAGCATACCCACCTTTACAGGTATATTCAATAGCATGCCCATTCATTGGGGTTATATTCCATAGAATACCCACTTTTTGGGGGTAATTTCAATAGCATACCCACTCTTTGGGGGTAATTTCAATGGAATACCCACTCACTGGGGGTATTCCTTATTCATTCATTCCTCTAGAGATAGCATTAGGGTGATGAGAAAGTTATATATATACTACCAGTAACTCATAGGTTGCTTATGTTTCTTACAAACCCTTCACACTAATCATGAATACATTGCTCCATGTATATGCATGCATGGGAGACTAAGTCACCTAAGCTCAATTGGATTTTCCTCTTTACCCTAATTAGGGTTCATATTGGTAGGGTTATTATATCACCAAACTACTCCATTTCGCAGGATAAGGGATTTGGGTTAGGGTTCAAGACCTTGCATCTTAGAGTTTCTATATCCCTTGACCCACTAGAGTTTTCTTAAACCAACCCTAGTCCCATTTAGTGTTTACCCTTGCAAGGAAAAACCCAAAACTATTTTTCTTTACTTTATCATTATTTCCACATTACATGTACAATAATTGGTAGAGGATGCCTCAATCCCACTTCTTCCCAAAAACTCTAACTTGAAATGAGGAGGGAAGTATCTTTTAGAATTTGTTAAGCAAGTGGATGAGAAACAGATGAAATTAGAGATGAGAAGACTTATAGGAACATTACTTCAAGTAAACCCTAGGTTCTGGCCATGCAGGTATCACTTTGGATATGGGAGTCCTCCTATACCAACTTAATGGTGCGGAGGAAAATATTGCTAGCCCCCAAAACCATGATCATTTCTAGACACCATTACCAGCATGTCATGCATTAATAATTCTCCTTATATTTCTATTGATTACTTGAAATTGTAAACTATTAAATATTATTTGAAAAATATATGGCCCTGTTACCAAATATAATGACCCCACTTTTCAATGTCACCAATTAAGAAATGATCTTAAAATTGAGAGTCATTACCAAAAATTCCCAAGATCCATATTTTAACAAATAACAAATAATAGCAAATAATTTTCATTATTTAACAAATATTGTTTACAAAATGTAAAATGATGCTCCTCTAAGGAGTTACATGAATTTCCAACATAGAGCTAATACATATGAGAAGAAGTATCTAACTAATCCTCGTTTACTTAGCTTCAATGTCTATTGTCCATTTCCTCTGATTCATCATGTGTTGATATATTCATATATTGCATTTACCTAAAATGGCATGAACCAAAATGCAGATCAATATATTGCTATACTGTATGCGTGGATGCATACACAAATGGGAAAGTATTATAACAATATATAATCAATCAATTACTTGCAAATAAGAACTGGAAATTTTATTATGCATTCTAATCCATACTTGACATGCTGTCTTAGGCATAATCATTGTCCCGCACAGGCTCATGTGCATCACCCCTTGATACATGTCATCCCATGGTTTAGAATATGACATTTTACTTTATGTGATACTTATTGTGGCATTATAATTAAATATAATGTAAATCAGCATCCAATAGTTTATTTCAATAATCCTCAAGAAATCCTTGGCAAAAACTAACAATCTATAATTGTAATTATTCAGAATCATAACCATCTACCTCATTTTCATGCAGAAACCATGCAAAATGTACTTCAAGAATATATCCAGACATCCAAGCATTCAACATTATCAACTGACATTATCATCAGACCAATGCTTGACCTCCATGTAAGCAACTAGCTGTATTATCCACATCATCTACTTGGCAGGGTCAGTCAATGGGCTCATGCCCAATTGGCTTCACGCGCCCGTGGGATAAGGCAGGGGTCGAAAAGATGAAGTAAACCTTACTTGGCATTTTGACCTTAGGAGAAAGCATGTAACTTTATTCATCCTCATCTTCCACCTCAACTCGTCATCTTTGTGTATTGATACACCATTGATAGGTCAACATGACCATTGGATTCTTCGTGGCTGCTTCAACAGACTGGGGTCTGATGCATGGTTTTTTAGTCATTCTCTTAGGCATATTTTCCTTGGTTTTATGTATTGATTTGTCATTTATTTGAATAATTATTAATGAAATGCTATCAATAGCTTGATCTATCTAAATGCATCAAAGTATATGATTTTTACTATTTGAAATTATTAAAGTTCATCCCAAGTGCTTATGTACATTCTTGTGCAATTTAGGTACAATAGAGTTTTAAAGACTCGATACTACCAACATCCAAAGTCAGTGGTATCGACTTCACGTCTGTAACAGATCACAAACTCACCCAGACTTGATACTACCGACACCTAAAGTTGGTAGTACCAATATCACACTAGAGAGGCACAAGAAATAATTCATAGAAACTTGATACTACCAAGTACACAGACTCGATACTATCGAGATGGCATCAGGGAGATAGAGTGAGATCGGCCCAAAGACTCAATACTATCGAGATAGTTCGGTAGTACTGACATTGCAGGAGCATGTGTTCAACCTAAAAACTCAGTACTATCGACTTCTTAGTTGATACTACCAAGTCTGCCTGATCAAGAAATCCAAAGGTAGAGATTTAATCCAATGGTTAGCATTATTTCGCACCTAAAAAGTGGCTCTTATGACTTGAGGGGAGTACAACCAGACTGAAGAACTCAGATGTTTTCCATTGCATGACATAGGAGAGAGAGGAGAGGAGAGAACATGACTAAAGGGTCCACCCAGGACGATCTGAGCACCTCTGGTGGGTGATTCTACAGTCAGAAGATAGAAGATTACACGAACGTTGAAGGGGACCTTCTAGATCGGCTATTCTCTAAGGGTTACTTTAGTTTTTCTAATGTTTCCCATGTTTTTATCTTTCTCTACCATGTATTCATCAATAGAAACCATGTGGGGATAATCCCCGTGATTTCTTAGGATCTGGGACTATCCGAGATATGCATTATACTTGAATTTTATGCATTAATATCACTTTTATCCCTATTTTCTAGATATAAATCTATGAGATTGTCTTGTTGTATTTATGCTTGATAACCATAGGTAGATTTTTAGATCGTTAATCATTTCAGAAGAGAGGTTAAGGGTTAGAAAAGCATAGATTTACTCGTTTACACTGCCCTTTGGGAAAGGTGGAGTGTAAACGGAAGGAGAAACCCAAAGATTAATCTTAAAGCACCTAACTAATCTACCAATTACTATGGAAATATTATTGGCATTAGAATAGGTAGTGAACTGCATTACAGAAGTGGATATTTCTTGTTACAGGCTCTTTATCCAGGGATAGGGGTGATAAATGTTAGTGTGTAGAGTTAATTACTGTTATCCATGGTGAAAGAACTGTCCTAAGGAATTCATTTCAATTTTAGTTACTTATTCTTTAATCTTGTTTCATTTCAGCATTCACTTTTAATCAATCAAACAAATTCAACTATTTTTACCAGCTTAGCTGATCAGTTCATAGTCAATAGTAGTATTCTAGAATCCATTTCCCTATGTTTGACTTGATCCTCACAACGCCTGTATTACTCGATACTTTCGCTTGTGTATAATGCATGATAAAATGTTTCATGTTTTTTGCACCGTTGTCATAGGAATGGCAACATCCAACATGCCATCCAACACTATGAGTTTCGTGGTCAGCAACTCTAGGCCAACCCTTTTCAATTTTTCATTTTATTTCACTCAAAGCTGAATTATAATATCATTATTGTTTCAATCACCAATATTGTGTTCTGATAATTATTTTGTTGCTTTAAGGTACTAGTGCATGGTGAATACCCGAGCCCACGAGTATGGAGAGACATCTTCATCGAGTTTTAGTCAGCAGAACTCCTTCATAGAGAATGGGAATTCAGAAGATCTATAGATAGATTCAACCGAACCCCACCACCAAGACCTCTGCCTGAAGGACCTAATCCTCTTGAGGAACCTGAATCAGCAAAAATGGGTGATGGAGCAGATGATCTGGAAGAAGATCAAGACCTCTTCATCTACGGATCAAAAAGACTAATTAAAAGACAAGCCATCAATGTGGGTAGCTACAAGATCGATCTAGGATTGATCTCATTATTCAAGTCTCAAGCTTTTCATGGCCAAAATTATGAAAACCCTCTGACACACATCATCAACTTTGTTGAAAACTATGATATGGTCAAGATAGAGAGATTACCTACAACTTTCATATACCTGAAACTATTCCCATCATCTCTGGAAGATAGCCTATATAATCTTAATAGAGTTTGACAAAGGTGCAAGGACAATCACTTAGTATTTAACTGGGAGATGTGTCATATGATGGTAATTGAGAGCATAGTGCTTGAATGCAAGGTTTCCAATAAGGGTATGGAAGTAGACCTAGTTAAGATAGAGTTCATCTCCAGGCTACTTCCGCCGACGTCAGTCAAGGGAGTAAGGAGATTTTTGGGACATGTTGTGTTCTATTGTTGTTTTATAAAAGACTTTTCAAAAATTGCTAGACCTTTATCAAAATTGTTACAAAAGGACACTTAATTTTCTTTTGATGATCGATGCTTGACTACTTTTGATGTGATAAAGGAGAAGCTGATCTTCGTGCCCTACCTTTTTATCTGATGTGCGACGCAAGGACACTCACTTAGTATTGAACTGTGAGAAGTGTCATATGATGGTAAGTGAGGGCATAGTGCTTGGACGCAAGGTTTCCAATAAGGGTATGGAAGTAGACCCAGTTAAGATAGAGGTCATCTCCAAGATACCTCCACCGACATCAGTGAAGGGAGTAAGGAGATTTTTGGGACATGTTGGGTTCTATTGTCATTTTATAAAAGACTTTTCAAAAATTGCTAGACCTTTATTGAAATTGTTACAAAAGGGCACTGAATTTTCTTTTGATGGTCGATGCTTGACTACTTTTGAAATGCTAAAGGAGAAGTTGATCTTTGCACCCGTTGTGCAGGCTCAAGATTGGAGCCTACCTTTTGAACTGATGTGCGACTCATCGTACTATGCAGTGGGAGCTGTGTTGGACCAACACCGTGATAAGGTTCCTATAGTCATATATTATGCATCTAAAACCATGAATGATGTGCAACTCAACTATACAACCATATAAAATGAACTTTTGGAGGTTGTTTTTACGTTTGAAATTTTTTTCCAATACCTAGTTGGGACCAAGGTGATTGTGTGGACTGATCACGTTGCCATCAAATACTTATTACAAAAGAAAGATGCTAAACCTAGATTGATTAGGTGGATTTTACTGTTATATGAATTTGACATAGAAATTAAGGATAAGGCAGGGGCGGATAATGTTGTAGTAGATCACCTATATAGGTTGGAAAGGGTGAATGAAAAAGATTTAGATATCCCTATTGTTGAGGAATTCCCTGATGAAAAACTTTTTTCTCTTAAGACCAAGGATCCCTGGTTTGCATACATTGTCAACTATATAGCATGAAAGGAGATGCCTGATTGAGGATACTAAGAGAAGAGGAGATTTTTCCATTCATTAAGGTTTTACATCTAGGATGTTCCCATTTTGCTTAAATAGTGTAGGGATGGAATTCTGAGGAAGTGTGTACCCAAATGTGAGGTTGGGAGCATTTTATCACACTTTCATTCTCTACCTATAGGGGGCATCACGCTAGCTTTAGGAAGAAGACAAAAGTCTTAGAAAGTGGGTTCTATTGTCCAACTCTGTTTAAGGATGCTCACAATTTTGTTCGTCATTGTGATGCATGTCAACGTGCAGGGAATATATCTAAATGACATGAAATGTCACTGAATGCATTTCAAGAAGTTGAAGTGTTTCATCTGTGGGTCATTGATTTCATGGGCCATTTTGTATCATCTAATTCTAATATCTATATATTACTTGTTGTTGAATATCTATCTAAGTGGGTGGAAGCAATTTCAACTGCACCAATGATGCACAAGTTGTGTGTCAGTTTGTTAAAGATAATATTTTATGTAGATTTAGTGTCCCTTGATTTATTATTAGTGATGGTGGATCATATTTCACCAACAAGAAATTTGGATCCTTGTTGAGCTAATATGTGGTGAAACACCAAGTGGGTACTCCCTATCACCCATAGACGCAAGGACAACTTGAGGTGTCCAACAGAGAGGTGAAGAAGATCTTGGAAAGGATAGTCTCAACTAATAAGTCAAACTAGAGTTTTATGCTGAATGATGCTCTTTGGGAATATAGGACAACCTATAAGTCACCTATAGGAACTATGTCATTTAGGTTGGTTTATGGGTGTGCTTGGCATCTACCAGTGGAGCTTGAGCATAAGGCGAAATGGGCAATGAAAAAGCTGAATTTTGCACTGGATGAAGCAGGTAGGAAGAGACTATTGGAGTTGAATGAGCTAGATGAATTGAGGATAGATGCTTATGAGAGTTCTATAATTTATAAGGAGAGATCTAATAAGATTCATGATAGGCACATCTTGAATAGGGTGTTTTCCCGGGACAAAAGTTTCTTCTATTTAATTCTAGACTTCAATTACATCTGGGAAATCTAAGGTCCAAATGGAGTGGACCATTTGAGATTGTGCAAGTTTTTTTCCATAGTGTTGTGAAGTTAATAGATGGGACTAGGCATTCCTTGTTAATGGCCAAAGATTGAAACATTGTTTTTGTGGGGAGGTAGATAAAAGAATAGAAGAAGTGCAACTCATTGCACTCCAATAGATTCTTGCTCTTAGCCTTGTCTAGTCTAGGACATTAAATAATGATTCTTATTGGGAGGAAACCCAAACGTGATTTCTCTTTTTTGTTCATTTTATCTTTCTAGTTGTTATTTCATGAAAAAAGGTACCTTGACTCATTTGTTGGAGTGTATAGATCCTACAATGTCAGTACTACTGACTCCATCAGTCGGTAGTATCGAATTTACATCAGTGAGATATCTATAAAAGAAAGGAAAACTCGGTACACCAAATAGATTAGTCGGTACTACTGAGTCTCTGAAGATTTCTTGTGCCTAACTGATAAGCACTCAGTAGTATTGACATCCATGTCGGTATTATTGACTTTTTAGCGCCCCCAGTTTCAAGAAGCTAAGAAAGAATCTCAAAAATACTAAGAAAAATAGACAACTTGGTGCTACTGACTGAAAAGTCAGTAGTACCGACACATGACGTCAACAATCTGTGGGCACTCGATTGAATGACAGATGTGATCATCATTGAGCAGTCGGTAGTATCGATCTGTGACACCTGTCGATACTACCGACTATGAGCGATTCGTGGTCATGTAATAAAAAAAGGTCATCCTTCGATACATCCGAGCCATAGATTCATGCTTACAACTCGGTACTATCGGCTTTTCTTGAGCTCAACTATATAAGGAGGGGTGGTGAATCCATTTTTCATACCTTCCTCCTCCACTCCTCATGCAACTCAGAGCAAAGCTGCATTGGGCCCCACCACTCTTTTGCGGTCCACTTTTTCTCCATCTTCCTTCTAGCATCATGGCCATGGCACCAAGGAGGGATGTATCCTCATTGACGGAGCAAGGAGAGTTGGTCCCTCAACCAACCCACATTCAACATCCAAAACTAGAGATCAAGAAGGTTTATAGGGAGCTTTTGACAAGGAAGATGCTGCCAACATGATATGGAGATCACACCCTAATGAGCTAGTAGGATTCACTGAAAACCTGCGTTGGGTATGTCAACATCAATTAATGGAGGTGGATGATCCATTCTTCAGTGACTAGCTGACCTACTCAGAACTCATTTGTGAGTTCTTGGCTTCGTTGGAGGTCCTTGTCGCCCCCGCACAACAAATAGGAGGTGAATGAAGGGAAGGAAAAGTCAGTTTTTGCCTCTTCAACACCAACTACTCCATCACCTTGTGGGCATTCAACCACATCTTCAAATGGCCTCATGTCCTAGAATGCTCCGCTCCCTCTAACTTCAACTATTACCTTGCATGGGAGAGGTTGACTGAGGTGTGAGAAGGCTTCTGCATTAGTTGGCACGTCAACTCTGTCCCTGACATCAAGCATCCTTTTACACAGATTCTACGTCACCTCTGCACCAACACCATCTTCTCCCGCTCTGCCCAAGCCCAAGGGAAGGTCCAAAAGATGGACCTCTTATTCCTTTACAAACTATTGGAGGGAGAACTCATTAACTTTGGGTCCTTCCTTGTCCTCTACATGGTCATGGTCACACACATGGTGCAGAAGAAAGTGCAAATTGTTTTTGGGGGACTGATTACCCCTATCGCGTTGCACCTCCATCTTGACCTGTCTACTTTTACACATTTGGTATCTTTGAAGAGGTTGGATCTCTAGCACTTTCAGAAGGTGGTTATCCTTATCATCCATTATGACACAATGTATGTGTGCTACATGGTGGGAGGAAGGTATCATGAGTGTAGCCTTCTCGACTCTATTTTTAATCTATGGTGGAAGGAAGGTACCGAGAGCGTAGCCTTCCCGACAATGATGAGGACAACAATGAATCCAAGGAAGAAGCGCATGACGACCCTGAGCAGCCACATGATGATGACGATGAGGTTGTGGAGGTGGAACCCACCACCCCCATAACCCGAAGAGCGGTCCCGCACAAATGGGCTCACACTTACAGTGCCTTGAGCTCATCTGCCCCACCCCCTTCTCAGGAGGAGCACAACCTGTATGACATGGCGGGTATGTATGGGATGCTATAGGAGATTAAGATAGGACATCAGGTGATGATGGCTGGTGTATAGGAGATACAAGGATGGCTATACCAGAATCAGTAGGTAATATATGAAAATGAATGTCTTCTCTTGGCCAACCAAGAGAATGTCCATATGCACCTGTAATAGATGGAGCAAAATCAACAATCATTCTTCGACCATTATTGGAATCAAGGGTACTTTGGAGGGTACCCACAACCACCGCCAATGCCTCCGCCAGATCTGTCTTTTCAGGGGATGTTTCCTCTCAATGACCCCAACATGCCACATCCACCACCTCCTCCATTCCAAGCATGGACCATCGTTCCACCTCTTAAGTGAGAATGTTGACAATGTGGGCATAATCCTATTCAAGCTTAGGGGGTGCTGGAACAACCATTTATCTTAGCTTTTTATTCCATCTTATTTTAGTTGCTTTATTTTATTTTAGGTTTATGCAATTATAGGATCCACATCTATCTAGTGTAAATGTGGAGCAGTAAATACATGATTTTTTAAATTGAATAGATTGTACTCATAGGTGTCTTTGTAAGAAAATGGCCACATCTTTATAGCTTATTGCAAAAATCCTTCTGCAACACCACTTGAGGAAGTGTTTGGATTAGTCAGCTTTAGGACGTAGTATATGAATGAACATCTAAATCAACCTTGGAATGTGAATGAAGATGTTGTTGAGCCTAAGCTGATCAAACCTTTAATGAAATCTTAAATGGAAATCTTCAAAAGAAACCTTAAGCTTACCCTGTACAGAGGTCATTAGAGAGGGACATATCATAATCTTATGAAAGGCATTGTCTCTTAGTTTTGTGATTCCATCTATTTTCCATCCATTTTTGACTCACCACCTCAAGATGAATGAGTACTCTAATTTATTTCCTTTTGATTGCATGGCATAACATAATAGGTGACATGATAAATTAGCTTGTTATTTGTTGCATTTGAAAAAATAAAAGTTGCATTTGTATGCATGAACAATTTCAATGCATACTATCTTAGTTGCATAACAATTTCAGGTAGATTACATAGATTCCATAGCATTCAATTATTTTTGTCATGTGGATTTTTGTCTCAATTTATGAAGATTTAAGTGTAGGGACAGACCTCCACATCTAAAAAAAAAGAAAAAAAAGAATAGTATGAAATGAAAGCCCGATCATAAACTCAATCATGCTGAAAGAAAAAAAAGAAAAAAAACATGGGCTAGAAAAATAATATGAAGTTTGTCAATGTTAAAAGTTTCTAAGGGAGAAGTATGCCATAACCTTTCTTAAAGAGATGAACTAATCCACATGGTGCATTCTTTTGTTTTCATCTGTTAGTCTCATTTATTAATGAGATTGCTTGACACATGCATCATTTGGTAGAAAAAGAAAAAAATGACATTAGGCATTAAGATTCATGCATGACATTATTTTCACTCATGTAAATCATAATACCTTTGCATAAATAAGTTGGATGTACTTGTGATTCTTCAATTTCCACCCAATTCATACCATTATTTGCTCTTATTTGTAGGCCACTCGAATGATTTGTCTCCTCATCCATTTTTATATGTTGATCTGCTTCCAATTAGTTGGTAGTTTAGGAAAGAGTAATTTAGAATTGGGAATCACATATTGCACACAGTGAATTACTTAATAATTATGATATTAAATGTTTTCTTGACAGTGTTCATTGATTAAAAGGTGGACAACTTTTTCTAAATTCTTGGTCTCTTTATAGTTGTTATTGGTTCAATGGTCATTGAAGGCCGATTTAAGGATTGTTTGGTGGACATGATTTAGAAAATAGTTCATGTGTTATGTCCTTTTGCTGACTTATATCACACAGATCCAAGAGAGTGTTGCTCAAGGATGAGCAACATTGAAGCTTAGGGTAGTTTGATGCATGATTTTTCAATTATTCTGACAGACATATTTTCCTTATTTTTATGTATTAATTTGTTATTTATTTGGTTGATTGAGCATGAAATGCTATCAATAGACTTTTTTTATCTAAATGCATCAAATTATGTGATTTTTATTGTTTGAAATAGTTTAAAGTTCATCCCAAGTGCTTATGTACATTCTTGTGCAATTTTAGGTACAATAGAGTTTCATAGATGTGATACAACTGACATCCAAAGTCAGTGGTATCAACTTCACATCAGTAGCAGATCAGAAACTTGCCCAAACTCGATATTACCGACTTCCAAAGTCAGTAGTACCGATATCACATCTGAGAGGCACAAGAAATGATTCAAAAAAACATAGTACTACCGAGTACACAGACTCGACACTATCGCGATGGCATCAGGGAGACAGTGAGATCGACCCAAAGGCTCAATACTATCGAGACAGTTTGGTAGTACTGACATTGTTGGAGCACGCGTTCAATTGAAAAAAAGTATACTATCGACTTCTCAGTCGATACTACCGAGTCTTCCCGATTAGGCAATCAAAAGGTAGAGCTTTAATCCAATGGCTGACATTATTTGGCACCCAAAAAGTGGCTCTTATGACTTGAGGGGAGTATAACCAGAATGAAGAACTCAACCATTTTCCATTGCATGACACCAGAGAGAGAGAGAGGAGAGGAGAGGAGAGAACAAGATTGAAGGCTTCATTCGGGACAATCCGAGCACCTTCAGTGGGTGATTCTACAGTCGAATGATAGTAGATTGAATGAACGTCTAAGGGGACTTTCTAGATCAACTATTCTCCATGGGTTACTTTAGTTTTTCTAATATGTCCCACATTTTTCTCTTTCTCTACCATGTATTCATCCATGGAAACCATGTGGGGCTAATCCCCATGATTCCTTAGGATCTCAGAGTAGCCCAAATATGTATTGTACTTGACTTTTATGCATTAATATCACTTTTATCCCTATTTTATGGATATAAATCTATGAGATTGTCTTGTTCTATTTATGCTTGATCACCATAGGGATATTTTTAGATCCTTAATCATTTTAAAGGATAGGTTAAGGGTTAGAAAAGCATATATTTACCTATTTACTGTGCCCTTTGGGAAAGGTGGAGCGTAAATGGGAGGAGAAACCCATATATTATTCGTAAAACACCTAACTAATCAACCAATTACTATGGAAATGGGATTGGTATTAGAATAGGTAGTGAACTACACTATGGAAGTGGGTAGTTCTTGCTATAGGCTCTTTATCCAAGGATAGGAGTAATAGATGTTAGTGTGTAGAGTTAATTGCAGTGTTATCCGTGGTGAACCCACTGTCCTGAAGAATTCATTTAAATCTGAGTGACTTATTCTTTAATCTTGTTTCATTTCTGCATTCACTTTTACTCAATCAAACCAATTCAACTATTTTTACCGGCTCAGCTGATCAGATCATAGTTAGTAGTAGATTATGGAATCTGTTTCCCTCTATTTGACTAGGGCCTCCTAAGGCTTGTATTACTCGATACATTCACTTGTGTGTAATGCACGATAAACGCATGCCAAGGTCTCATCAGCCTCACATCCTCCTACCCTCACCAGACTCAGAGATGGTCTGAGCATGGCTCGCAGTGTAATGCTCATGTTTGAGGATCTGGGAGCTACTTCTTCTCTTCTTAGCCTCTATACCTCCTCATGGACCCACTCGAAGTCTTCTGAACAGAGCAATTGAATTGTATTTTCTTGCTCTGTGGAGAGAGGATCAAGGTTGTTAGAAAAGGAAGTGACGAGGTGAGGGGTTCCAAAGAGGTTCTCACAAAATTAGGGTCTAAAATCTCTTCTGTGCAACACATAAGCCTTAAGGAACCCATTTATAAGCCCGGGGTTGTAGGGATTCTCACCCTCTATGAGGCCCCGACTTCCTTAATGAACCAAGATTTAGGAAAATCCCAATCCTTATTGGAAAGGGTGAAAGTCTAGGTTAGGTTAGGTAGTTTTGTATGGATCTCCCGAAGACATTAGGATATGTTTTAGGAATAGTTATGGTATGTGGAGAGAGAGAGATCGGAAGGGCCATGCATAGTTGTAGATGATTTGTCCTATTTTGTCCTAGAGGTAGATGACAATGGCTCATCCAAGGATCTTTGATTCAACAGTCTAGAGGAGTGTGATGCATCACAGGGATGTTGGTGACATTCAGCTAAAGTTGGATTCTATTAAATCGATTCCAAATATAACAACATATTTAATTATTACAAAAAAGTCCCTCTCCCTTTTTTATTTTCCCTAGGAATATCTTTTTACTATGAAACTTAGATTGAAATTCACTAACTTTTCTCCAACTTATGTCTAATTTTTGGGATTTTTTGTGATAAATTTCATAGATGAAAATTTCTCATTTAGTATATCCTTAAATTAATTACACAATCCACATGGGAAGTCCTTTTTTTTCTCAAATTCTGGAATTCTCTTAGTTTTGTTATTATCCTCAAGTGTACCAAAAGTTAGACCGAGATATTCTTTTTTGATGCAAAAAACCTATGTTTCCAATCTGGGTTAGATAATTTCTCCCATAATTATCTGAATTACAAACTGTCTTAGAATCTTTTGGTAACTTGCTCTTTATCTCATATTTCAATTATATAAAAAAACATTAAGCTATTATCATTCCTTTATGCATGAATTCCTTTTATTTCTTACCCTTGTGCCACAAGGACCTATTTGCAAAGCAAATAGCCTCATGGCTCTCACTTGGACCATGGATTGCACCCATGTTGTAAGGATAACATTATTATTAGATCAATAATATAATTAGGGAATTTACTTATCAACTCAAGTTTTATATTTCAAAATCACTAAATTTGAGGATATTACATTGTCGATGAAAAGGTTATGATATATACTACTTTTTAAAAATTGGTTAGAAGGGTGCATTTGATGTCTGATATTTTTTACAATTTGGATTATAAAAGATATGAGGTTTCAATGTTTAGTGAAGTAAAATTACCATAAACTGAATGTTGATGCTGCAATTAATATAGTCAGAGCGGCAGTAGCGGTAGTTGCATGGAATGATAAAGGCGGCTAGATTAGAGGTTGGGGGAAGCAAGTCAATACCACGTCTGTCATTGAGGCCGAGCTAGAAGGTATCCTTTTAGCTATAGAGCAAGCAGAAGAGTTGGGTTGAGATAAAGCTGTGATCAAATCTGATTGTCAAAAAGACATTCTGATGCATAAAGATGATGTTGGTAATTACCCAAAGATCGCATACTGGATATTGAAGATACAGAAGATGGTGAAGGAGCATATTCATTTCAGTATCAATGCAGGGAAACCAATAAGGCAACAAATAGTCTAGAAAAGTTCCACTTAAAAAGTAAAATTAGTTACCACGACTACGTGGCCCGTCCTACTAAAGTTATGTATGTACTCATAGAGGACCAAGAAAGTCTTTCATGGGCTCTTGCCTTCAGTTTGGTTAATTTTGTAAATTTGATTAGTTTCGAATAAAGGAGATTACTCAGTTTCCAAAAAAAATTACCATAAGACTTTAGAAATCCATGAATAACTTACAGTATGCATATTTTGATATTTCTAATATGATTGCAGAGTCTTATAATTCTAATTTGAAGTTTTACTAAGGATCTTGATGTGAACCTTAATAGGGGTATTATGGGTATTTTTTCCAATGATTAACAATGAAATGATGTGAGATTTTTACTTAAAACTTATTGTACAATGTTCTTACTATTTCTAATGTCTAGAGAGTGTTTCATATATTATTATATTAGTATTATTTTTTGGTCCAAAGTGACCATTAGGCAACATAATCTATGATTATTGTGAGACAATATGGGATATGTATGTATTTTTTTAGAATATGATTTGTAATTGTATTTTCTTGATGTCGTAATTGAGTTAGTAATATTATTATATGTGATTATGTTTGAGATTTATTCTCATTATATGATGTATATTCTCATATTAGTGCATAAGACGAGTTTTGGCTTATTTATTATAAATATTATAGTAGTTATATAATGTAAGTTTTGATATACGTTAAATAATAATATTTTGTCATGATTTTATGTCAAATTTATGTGAAGCGTAAATGAGAATCCTATTTTAGGTTACAAGGTTAGGGTGATGGGTGTTTGAGATTAGAAAATGAATAAGGAAAATATACATGGACTTATATAAATGGGTTGATGTTTGGGTGATTATGTAATGGAAAAAGGAATCAAGAACACATTAATGATCACATTCACAAGAAAGGTAAGTGGGTCATGTCCTTTGAGTTTCAATATTTATATTATCCAGATCTTGCAAAAATTCTTATAAAGTAACTTATAGATTAAGTTACTTTTAGATATTCAATATTTTATATTTATTTCATATCTAATGATGTTGGAGTAGTGAGACTTTACATATATTGAGTTATCTTGTCAGAACATCATATTTAGATGTTTGATGCTTAAGCTACTTTCAGATATTCAATAACTCTATGCTCAGATCAATTTATTTTCCAAAGTCCTTAGACTCAAATATAAGATTTTGCATGATAGCTAAATTAAAGGGATTCAGTTTAAGATTTATTTAGATAAGAAGAATATTAGATTCTATATTTAGGTTTATATAATGTTCAAAATTAAAGAGCAGAGATATAGATCTAGAGATAATAGATTAAAATTTAAGGATAAGAACTTAAGAATGTAGATAGAAAGATGCATTAGAACATTAACTATATACATTATAGGATAAGTCCTCACTAGATAGTCCCAGGAAGATTTCAAAGGGAACACTGTACCAGACACTATGGTGTCAATAGAGAGAACTATGTGCTAGCATAGGTTGTCTTGCACCATAGACGACATTTCCTATGTCAACAAGCATTGCACCATAGAGGACACTTCAGTGTCAGCGGAGGGCATGTTGTGCTAATAGAGGCTGTGTTTCTTCATAGAGAACACTTTGGTTTCATAGAGGATGACTTATCATATAATGGTTGCCACAAACAAATAAAAAACACATCGATTTAATATATGTTTATAGTTTTTAGATCTTAGTTCAGCTTTCAGTTATAGTGTATTATGTTTATTGTATTAGACATTCAGTGTCACTTACTCTAACGTGTTACTCTACTTGTACATGGCTAGGCATGAAATGTCTGTATCTACTAATATTTATGAAGAATGGTCAAGATAGAGGATTCATCTACAATGTTAAAAGTTTTTTTTTGGGCGTCATCTACACAATCCAAGATATTAATACAAACTGCATGTTTTTGCATCATTTTTTAGTCTTCTAGTAAAGTTTGATGTAATCAAGTTTCTTTTATACATATTTATGATAATATATTTTATACACTAGTCTATATGATTTCTTTCTACTGTTGTTGTGATAAGTATCATGTTTGTAACAATCCCAATTTGAGAATATTGTTTAGCTTCGCTCTAGTGATATGAAATTTTGGGTGTTACATACACATTGATATAAAGCAACACTACTAGGACCCCCATGTATATGGACGACTCTAGAAATCTCCAAAAGATTGAACACCAACCTCCAACTACTATTGAATGTCCGAATGAGGTTTCTCACCAATAAAACTAGGCATGTGGATAAACACCTAAAGATGTGGTTAACCATATGAATGAGACCTATGTTCCAGGGATATAGTATAAAAATTTTAAATCATTTTGTGCATACAACACTAGTATAATTCGTATAAATAAGATCTATTAGTAATGAGTCTTTGTGTACCTTCTCATTTAAATGGGTGATTTCAAAGTGTGAATAGGATACAAGACATACAACCTCAACTTACTCATAAATGGGTGATTTCAAGTGATAATGGGATCATACCCCCATACATATTTTTAGTAACCCAAAAATATCCATAATATATGATTTTTATACCTTACCACAAACCTGAGGTTGCTATACGGACACCCATTTCACTACCACGACTCCTAAACACTAGGGTGTTATGCAGTCTCATGGAACTATGTGAATTAGGGTTAGGATAATTTCTTCTCTGAGAAATATAAAGAGAATATGAATAATGTTTTATTTAGAACATTGTACCTATGTACACACAAGTGAATCATTATAAATAATACAACTCAAACTCAAACTCTTCCTACACCTATATAGTTGTAATTTATCCACTTCAACCCATAAATGCCATATTTGAAAGGTGTCTCAAAGACATCTTTAGTCTCTGAATTCTTTTCATATAATAGTAAGGAATCATTATACAAATCTTTATCCAAAAATCCACTATGGGTTTAGGACAACAAAATTAGTAAAAATGCCCACATAGGAAATTTGAAGGAAAGATATATTATAAAATTTGATATTTTTGGCAACATGGAAGTAATGAGGTACACCATTCTAATTTCAAACACATCTAAAAACAACGAAGAGCATGATGTTCCCAACATTCTCAAATTTCATAAAATGTCTTATTTAGGTCTTATAAGATGTAATTAGTGAGTTTTAATGATTGTATGTAAGGATTGCATCTTGAGGAGTATAAATCAAAGTCTAAATCCATCACCTTAGATAAATTTCTTGATATCCAACAAAGTCATGAATGAACCCAAGTTCCCAGTCTTCTCGGTACATCCAAAAATGTACTCTTTTGTTAAGTCTAGCTCCAACTAGGTAAAATATAGGAAAATGAGACATTTTTAGGTACAGAGTAAGATTTCCAACATAAATAGAGTTGAACCTCCTATAAGAAGGTATAATGAAAAGGAAATAAAGAAGATATGAGAAAAAGAGGAAGAAGTTACATGGATTCATGCTTGAAAATGTTAGGAATAAGATATATTCTCTAGTTTTTAAGAATCTAGTCAACACACCAAAATGCATGCACTTCTTTCCAAGAGTCACCATCCTTCAGCTCCAGAAATGACTCCTAGATCTAAAACACATTACCAACACCATTGAAGTGAGTGTCACTTTCATAGTCTTTGAGAGAAAATTGTATTTTCAACCCAAAAAATAGTCACTTCGGGTCCTTTGCTCGACCAAAGCGGCACAAAAAATGGGTGGGAGTGCTCACATTGGTCTTTGGAAATGTACATTGAATGTCCAAGACACACATTGAACTCCTAAAAACATAAAGAAATCGTGTCGCCCTGAATCCAACACTGAAGCAGCCACAACAATCTATCACATGCATGTATCAACCTACCTTATGGAAGGAAGTAGGAAAAATTTATCGTATCATATACATGAGGAGGATGAAGTGACCCAACCAAGGCTCTCTTTGGGCCTTAAAACCAATCCCTTATGCCAATAAATCCTATCATTTTATCTAAACACAACATATACTTTTCTTCAAGTTTGTACAAAACACTATAGTTTCAATGGCCCAAAACATTTATAGCATGTGTCCATTATTATACAACATGATTTCCACTATTTACATATTCAAAAATAGATCCATAATAAATCTATTAAATTTTAAGATTAATGAATAGAAGAGATAGTTATGACAAGGCAAGGTTTGGGGTCTCATAAAACCTATAAATCATTACCAGAGAATTCATTTCGTCATTAAGAATACACCTTTACAATAAAGGTTCAGATTTAAGATGTATGTTTACTTAGTTCTTTTGAAGATAACGGTAGTTAACTTAGGTACTCATTGAAATTGAAAGGTATCACTTCTGAATAAAATAATAGGATATCATATTTTGGAGAGCATTCTACTATCAGACTTTGTGGGTGAATGTTATATCTAACCATAAATAAGTCCAATTGTACCAACCACATCACAATGTGAGTGGTGTGTAGTGGTAAGGAGACTTTTTAGTCCTGCATGCCTACCTTTGAGTTAGGACCAACCTTATATATAAGAAGGTTTTCCTGAACTTGCTAATAAGCACTACATGAGGGCATAGTAGTCCACACACACGTGCAGACATGCACACTCCATGCCATGTCGGTCCCAGTTGGGTTTGAGCCTCGTGACTTGTGAGTCTGGGAATTTTTTCATTCGTTGATATAATTATATAGTTCAAAATTTTCAAATAAAAATTTACGCTAAAAATGTGTTTCGGGCATTACTCAACCTGGTTAAACTCTGACTCTTGTATTTGAGTGGATGAATGCCCAACTATTCCAATTGAGTACATGAAGTTATATGGTCCAATTTTTCTTGAACCTGATTAGATATATGGTCAAGTAAGAGATTTATCTGGTCTCATGTGAACTCAATATACGATATAATACATCACTTTTGTTTCTTATTCTTCAACTTTCTACACATTTCATCTTGGATCTTGCATTGACTATCCCTGTTAATGCCTATCACAACAATTTTTGTGATTTGACATGTTAAATGGTTTAAATTTCCTGAAATACATTGAAATCTCATACCTTACAAAGAAAAGATTATTCTCTTCACTAGTGGAGAGGGGGCATGATACTCGTGTTGGTTTGTATGCCCAGAGAGCCAACCATACGATGATTGCAATGGGGCATTAGATGCCTGATTTGATAGTGATAAAGGTAATTTTTTCTATTATGCCTATCTCAATCATGAGATGAAGAAAAATAGACAATAGTAATACATGAGACAAGAGTGTGTGTTGACTGATGATAGTGTCGCATTAGTCATGATGTGTGATATCGAGTCAAGCACATAGTACATGTTAGAGAACAACATATCAAACAAACTCACCATGAGGTTGATGCATGAAGACATGGGATGGTAGTCAAAATCAGTTTTGATAGTGATAGTGGTGATTGTGGTTCTTAGACCTGAAGTCACTACACTCATCACATGTCATTCGTTGTAATTTGACGTCATCCAATGTGATCTTGAATAATAGTTTCTATAAAGGTGATGCTTAGGTACTCTGTCACACATGGGGATTGAGTGTGAGTGATGTAGATGGGATTTGTCCCTCCTATAGGAGACTGATATCTAGTCTACTTGATAAGTGAGACTGAGAAATGTGTGGCTAAACTCATGTGACTCAATATGTGATATGTGAGCTCACATGCATCTTAGATAATCTGCTCTAGATCAAGGAACATGGATTGAACATTGAATAAGATAACAATTCCTTGCCTCGATTTCAATCTAGATATCAAAGACAAAAGAACTATACGATCATAGTTACAATAATGATGGATTGTAGGTTGAAGTTGTTCTCAAACTTATGAAGTACTTGGGTAGAAATGATGTGTTGCGAGATAGTGCTCATTGCTTGTGATGTCATAAGTTAGTTATGGACATTCACAATTAACATAAGTTGGGACCTATGTGATGCACTTGGAATAGGAGTATGTTCATGAATGATGCTTAACTTTATTACTGAAAGTGTTTAGGTATTCAATTTGAACAATAATGGTTGAAATTTGACTGATTGGACTCTGAACTGACTGGTTCAAGTGTTGAACTGATCAGTTTTAGCGTCAATTTAATTAGAAAAAACATTAGTTGAACAATTCCCAAACCAAGGCATGAACCGACTAGTTCATGTGATGAACCACTTGATTAAATGATCAATTTGATTTGATCAAGGATTGATGTTGATGCCATGTTTTGCATTAACCATGCATTGAATACCAATCTGATTTGAAATACAAAAACTATTGAACCAATTAGTTTAATGGATGAGCTGACCGGTTCACCCTGTCAATCAACTGGTTGGGTAGTGAACCGATCAGTTCACCATTTGTAGTTTCCAAAAAATTCATAAATTCTGTCTCTTTGACTCTCAGACCGACTGGAAACCCTGACCTTAGCCTCTCTTATAAATAGAGGGCTACTGGGAACTTCCCAGACATAACAATTAGCTTTGAAAATTGTTGTCCTCTTTGATTTTGGTAACCAAAAGAACCTGGGCAAGTCTCATCTATCAAAGGGAGGGATATCAAGGTAGAAACAATTGGGAGAGTGAATCAATCCTAGCAGATTGACGTTCAAAGGGACAATTTCTTCGTATCAATTTTGGTAGTGCAATATTGTGTTCTCGATGGTCCACATGGACTACTCTATAGGAGAGGAGGATGTTCCTGCAGTGAGGAGGCATCTGTCAACTGCCATATGTTTATTATACCAGAAGGCCGTTGTTGATGACTACTAGAGTGCTCCTTGGAGAAGAAGCACGCTGCAATAAGAGTTGTTGCTGGACTAGCTCCAGGACTAGGTATAACTCTTATTACCTTCTTTCCTAGATACATTGTTGTTGACACAATCTACTAGTTAGAGAATAAGCCATTCAAATTTTTTGTTTCTGCTACCTTATCTGTCTCCCCAGTTTTCCAATAATGGTATCAAAGCCACGTCAATTTATAGTGTATCTAGATTTAAATCAATGAGATCAAGTTTATTTTGTTACATGTGATGCAAATACTAAAAATTATTAATGTGCATATAAAATTAAATACCACATGTGATCCCACAAATAACTAAATAAATAAATAAATATATATATATATATATATATATTATATGCTATCAATACAAGTTGCACTAAAAGTGTTTTGTTGGTGGATGTAAGAATGGTTATCTCCCAAAATCCATGTGGATTGTGTGCTTGGTTATTGGTTTATTCCCTATTTCTACTCAGTTTGCATATTGAGCCCTTCCCTTCCTATCCAAATTTAAATTAATGCTCTTCTTCCTATTTCTCCTCAAATGTAAATTGAGTTTTTTCCTCTTTATAATGTATTATGAAATAGGATAGTTTTAATTTATGTTTTGTTGTGAGAAGACGTTTTGTACCAGACAAACCAATCGGCTCATGAGACAAACCAATTGACTGGGGGACCAAGCAAGTCAGACAAGAGGAGAAGATGAATCGATCGGGTGGTGGTCCAATCAATCAGTTGGATGACTCTAGATGTTGATTAAACCAGAGAACCATACGACCATTTCAAGATACTAATAGATCGACCAGGAGGTGAGCCGATTGGCTCAAGTGTTGAACCGATCAACTCAGATTGGTTCGAGCACAAATCTTCATCTACAACAAGTTGCTACATGTGATGAGACCTTAGGTGGTAGTGATTCCTTATGGCACCAAGGAATTACAATTGTATGTCCATAGCCATCATTTGTGTTTATAGTTGCATGTTTTTTTGTGGTTATACCATGTATATGATACATACTAAAAGTATGCGGTGATCGAATATGTATATGTACTTATATAAAAAATCCCTCAATAAATGTTAAGTCTAAGATGCTTTCCATAAGAGACACACATGAAAAACTTGATCAACCAAGTGTAGGTTATGCCAGAGCTAGTGTGTCATCTATCTCATGGAAGTGTGATGGTAGATATGTAGGTTTTGTAAAAGCAAGGTTAAATTCTATCATGTGGGCTTTTAGATCAGGCTTGACTACGCGGCCTTAATGGGATTAAGTGCCTAGAAGCATACAAATGGACTATGAGAAAGAGTTGTGCATACCATCAATCCAAAAGTTGCATAAGATGCAATCTACAAATGTTGTGTACCTAATCAAGTTGTGGGTAGTCAGTGAAAGCTGACTCATGATTTGATGAAATGTGGATCTTCACTCACTAGAAGGTTGTACGCTGCAATCTTATGAATTAGTAGTGAGTGCTATCAATTTGAACAATATAGTGGGATGTATAATTAATTAAAAGCCCAATGAATATCATCAAACTTATCAAATCAAATTAATCAAAAGGCGCTTTGGCTAAAGTTGTTAACTTTCTTTTATAGAATCTAATAACAAACACAAACATGTTTAACCTTGTGATTAGTCCTTGATAAGTACAAGCTAAATGAGACAAACTTCCATGATTGGTTCTGGACTTTGAGTAGAGTTCTCAATGATGAGCATAAGCTCTATGTCCTAGATACACCCATGCCAGAGAAACCTACTCCTGATGCACCTAGGGTTCAAATGGATTCTTACTTGAAGCATGTCAATAATTTTGCGGTCATCAAAAACCTTATGCTGAGCTTTATGAACTATGAGTTGCATAAACATCATGAAAACATGGACATTCTCAAGATGGTAACATGTCTTAAGAATCATGTATAGCAAGAAAGGTACAATATCTCTAAAGTGTTGTTCCAGTGCAAACTGATAGAGGGAGAGATCCAGTAGAGTCCCATGTGCTCAGTATGATTGGGCATGTGGAACATCTAGACAGACTAGGATTTCCTTTAGGTTAAGAGTTGGCCATGTCAATGATTCTACAATCATTTCTTGAATCATATAGCCAGTAACTTGGCTAAAATACTGTCTAAATTGCTTGATATGTTGAAGAATGTTGAATCACAAATGAAGAAGGACAAACCCATGATGATGATCAGTGGAACAGAGTCCAAAGGAAAAGGGAAGGCCAAGAAGTGTTCTGAGGATAAGATGAAGTCCATGTCTTCTGCAATCTTGATGAGGAGAAAGGTAAGTGCAAAAGAAATATGTCCTTTTCACTTAAAGAAACTCAGGAAGAAGAAAGATATAGAGATCTCCACTTTAGGTCTTGAGAAGAAGTAAGATATAATTGAGTGGAGCAAGAGTTGTTCCATGATAGTTGGAATCTATCATTCATGTAATGGGAATGTAATAGAATTAGTGAATTGGTATTATGTACCTGCCATTAATGAAAAACTTCATGTATCTTGTATGGACATGAATATTATGAATATATTTGATATTTTCTTTCAAAGATAAGATATTTCATGGAACTATCCCTAATATCTCATACTTTATATTTGATATTACTAGAGACAGTTATATATATTAAATGAATCAATAACTCAAACAATGAATACCTATGACATTTTCATCTAAAGAGGATAAAGGATAAATGCATTTTTAAAATCCATATGATGGTTATCTAGACTCTTCTAGTTATTGAACCAATAGATACATGCAAGTCTTATTTATTGAGAAATATGAGAAAATCACTTTTCACTAGATGTAGTGGGAGAGTGAGTATTCTATAGAGCTAGTACATATAGATGTATATAGTCCTTTTAGAATAAATGCTAAAGGTAGTTACCAATACCTCATTATATTTACTAATGTTATCAGTATATGTGAAAGTTTTTATTTAATGATATACAAGTATAAATATCTTGAAATGTTCAAGGAGATCAATGGGAGAAGTATGTAACTGACTTAGTAAAAGAATTAAGAGATGTCGATGTGATCAATGTTGAAATATTTTAAACCAAGAGATTGAGAACCTTCTGGAGACCATGATAGTGTATCATAATGAACTTCACCTGAAAACATAGTGAGATTGCATCAGAAAGAAGGAATCACACCCTATTAGTCATGGTGTGATTGTCAATAAATCTAGTTGATCTTCCAATTTCCTTTTTGGTACATGCTTTACACTGAAATAATGTACTGATGGTTCAAATGATACCATATGAGATATGGCATGGGAGGTGTCTTATATGTCTTTTATAAGGATTATGATTGAAATATTGTATTAGAAAATAATGTCTTGAAAATCCTTGTCCACAAATCACATAAATGCTATTTTGTTGAATACTACTTTTTTTTTATCTGAAAACAAAATATTTGTTGCCAGTATGGCTGTATTTCTAAAGGGAATTCAATTATAAAGGAATCTGTAGGAGAAATGTATAACTTGAAATGTTCAAGACCAACAAGAAAACATTGAACCTAAGATAGTTACAATTAGAAAAAACAAGAATCACACGATGTTGTGGTATCTCAAGTTCTTAGGGTAACATACAAAACTCATTGTTCTAGTAGAGCACGCCCCTAGGTTGAAAGATTATGATATCTTATTACTCAATAAGGTGTTAAGTTGGTCATATATGATGAATCAAAAAACCTATCTAGATGTTATGAGGGACCAAAATATGAGTAAAGGACTTGAGGCCATAAAATCCAACATGGATTCCATGTACACCAACAAGGTATGACTTTGGTGGGTCCACCTAAAGGGTTGAAACCCATAGGGTGAAATTGGGTCTTCAGGAAGAACAATGATGTGGATAGTAGTGTATAAACCTATAGATTGTATTGGTTGAAAAGGGTTTCAAAAAAGTCCAAGATCTTGAACTGGACCAAATCTTTTCACTAGTTGCCATGGTTAAGTCCATCAGGATCATGCTTGCTGTTGCAGCTTAATGTGACTATGAGATTTGGCAAGATGGATGTTAAAACCACATTCCTTAATAGGAATATTGTATAGGATGTGTACATGACACAACCAAGAAGGTTTTATAAATCCAATTATTACAAATAAAGTATATAATCCAAAAAGGTCAATCTATGGATTGAAGCAAGCTTCTCAGGGCTGGAATCTTCTATTTTGACAAGATAGTCAAAGATGAATTTAGTCAGAAGGAAGATAAAAATTGTGGTTACAAGAATTTAGTGGGAGCATATTTATGTTCCACATAATGATGGGGAATAGCATCCTTATCTTAAAAATATTAAAACCTAGCAAGAAAGATATGGAAAAGCTGATTGACATAAGGAAGTGCACATACATTGACAAGATGCTACAGGAGTTCAACATGCAAAATTCAATGAGAGAAAACTTGTCCCAGTTCCATGGAGTTAGTTTCTTAGGACGGTGTCCCAATTCTTGTGAAGAATGCAAAAAACATGAGTGAGATGTCATATACATTTGCAATTGGATCTATCATGTATGCAATGCTATGTATTCTTCTCATGATCTCGTATGTATTGGAGATGACGAGAGGATATGTAGTCATCCAGTTGTCTCGTATGTATTGGACATGAGGAATGAATATCTATTAGATCCCAATGAGAGTCACTAGATAGCCATAAAAGAACATCCTTAAGTACTTGATAAGAACTAAAATGATTGATTCCATGGTTATAGTAATAAGGAAGAGTTGGGTGTGAAGGGTTACACCAATGCAAGCTTCCAAAATGACAAATAAAATTAATGATTGCAATCTAAATTTATATTTGACTGTAAAATAGAACTATAAGTCAGAAAAGTTCTGAGTAAGAGACAACTCCTAATTCTATTATAGAGTTGAGTATGATGGTGTTATGTGAATAACATAAAATATTGTATGGATCAAGAAGTTCATATAGATGAACTTTTGGGAGATTCCAACCGTTGATGACACAATGGAGATACTGTGACAATAGTGGAGATGTTGGATAGGGTGGGAATATCAGATAGCATATTATAACAATTCTATCTCATATGAGTAGTCGTATAATGAGGAGATGTGAAACTTGCAAAATACAAACTACAAACAAATGTTGCTAACCCACTATAAAAGTGCTTGCACAGTAGAAACATGTTGGACATGTTAAAGATCATTTAGAATAAGATTCATAGGTGATTGGTTCTAAGTGCAAGTGGGGATATGTTGGTATGTATACCCAGAGAGCCAGTAATATGATGATTATAATGGGGCAAGATACCTGATTTGATAATGATAAAGGTAATTCTACTTATTATGTCTGTCTCAATCATGAGATGATGACACAGACATAGTATATGTCTAGAGAATGATGTTACTCAATTACATATGTCTTCTAGTTGAGGACTGGACCAATGAGATCATATGTATGATAAGAGTGCATACATTCTTGTTATGCCCCTAGTTGGATATTATTGTGGAAGAAAAATAGACAACAGTAATACATGATACTAGAGTGTGTATTGACTAATGACAAACTCTCATTAGTCATGATATGTGATATCAAGTCAAACACATAGGTACATGTAAGAGAACAATGTACCAGACAAACCCACCTTGAGAGTGATACACGGAGACCATCAGATGGTAATCAGAATCAACTCTAATAGTTATACTGGTGATTTTGGTTCTTAGTCCTGAAGTCACTCATCACATGTCATTCTTCTTACTTCGATATCATCCAACATGACCTTGAATAAGGGTTTCTACAAAGGTGATGCTCAGGTACTCTGCGACACATAGGGATAGAGTGTGACTGACATAGATGTGATTTGTCCCTTCAATATAAGAATGATATCCAGGCCATTACATGACTAAACTGTATGTGTAAAATGCAAGCATACACATCAAAGTAATACATGCCAAAGATGCCCAGATATCGAACACAGGGAAACATAATTTAAGAAACTACTACTAACTACTTTTTGATCAACTAAGCCAAAGAAAACTTTGATTTAAGAGTTATTAAACTAACTACAAGAAATAAAACTAATTTAATGGGTTGTGATCACAATGAGAAGAAATTCTCTAGGACTATGGTTTCACTAAAATTGACACTACAATTTTAATCTAAGATTAATATATTTTCCTCCCACTCCTAGACAAAGAGACTGTAGCAAGAACTACCCACACCTATAGTGTATTTCACTACCTATTCTAATGTCAATCCGATTTCTATAACAATTGGTTAATTAGTTAGGTACTTTAACAAATTCTTTGTGTAATCTCTTTGCATTTATAAGACACTTTTCCCAAAGGGTGATATAAAATGTGTGTTACTATTCCAATCCTTAATCCTCCTCTTGAAGTTATCAAGGATCTAATTAATCACCTATGGTGTGCAACATAGACAATTTAATACGATTTCATAGAAACATGCCCAAGAATAAGGAAAAAACAATATACTAATGCAAAAGATCCATATATAATGTACAATTGGGCTAGTCTCGAGTCCTAAAGAACATGGGGATTATCCCCTCATGGTTTCCATGGACAAAAACATGCTAGGAAGAAGGAAAAATGTGGAGAATATAGAAAACTGATGAACCTCCTGTAGAAACATGATTAGGATGCTCTACACCGATGAACGGATCCACAATCCGCAAATACTGCCCACCAAATGTGCCCAGAACCTCCTGAATATGTGATTCTCCTCCTCATTCTCCTCTCCCGTGCTATTGTCATCTTGCAATGGAATATAACATCCTCCTTTAGCTCTGGCCGAACTCCCCTTAAGTCATAGAAGTGACTTCAGGCAAAATTAATCCTCAACCGTTAGATTAAACTTGATTTTTCAGACTGCCTGATCGGATAAACTCGGTAGTACTGACTTTTGAACTCGGTAGTACCGAGTCTAGAAGTCAAATCTGCTCTGATTTTGGTGCAAAGTCGGTATTACTAAATTTTGAAGTCGGTAGTACTGATTCTTTGAGACTCTTGTGGTACCTGAAATCACACAAAAATGTACATAAGTACGTAAAATGTAATAAATCATTCAAAAAATTAAAATTATACTTATTTTATGCAATTGAGTAACACATGCTAATATTAATAAATCATGCACAAATTATTATGAAAATAAATAGTAAATGCACAAAAAGCAACATAAAATAGCCTGTGAAAACGACAAATATACAATGCATCAAACTCCCATAATATTAAATGTTGCTCGTCCTCGAGCAACACACTATTGGATCTGTTTGAGACTAGTCAGCAAAAGGACAAGGAACATGAACTTCATTTCTCAACTATCCCCACTTGGTGGTTCCAAACTAGCCTTCACTGATCATTGAACAATCAATTGCTCCATAGCGACAAAAAATTTCCATAAAAGTTGTCCACTCTTAGATCAATGAACACTATCAAGAGAGAAGTTAACATCATAATCAATCATGTATTTTCTTGGTGCATTATGTGATTCCCTATTCTACATTTCTCTTTTCCTAACTATCAATCTACTTGGAAGCAGTTTTCCATATAAAAATGAATAAGGAGAATAAATCATTTGAGTGTCCTACCATTAAGAGAAATGAAAGGTATTAAATGGGTGGCAATTGAAGACTCACAAGTACATCTAAATCATTTATGCAAAATAAAGCATGACGAACCTATATGGTGAAAAAGAATGAGAAATGCATGAGTCCTAATGCCTACTTTCTTGATTGAATGATGCATGAGTCAAAAGATGTTGTCAATTTGACGAACAAAAAATTGAAGAAAAGAATGCATCATGTGTATTTTTCCCTCATTTTTGTGAAGAGTTGAGGGCATCCTTTCTCCCTCTTAACCTTAAAACATAAACAACTCTTTTTTTTCCTTTTTTTTCATTTTTTTATTGCCTCATTATTTTAGCATGATGGAACGTTACGCTTGGGCTTTATTACATATCATTTTTTTTTCTTTTTCTGAGGGTATGGATGTGTTTCCATGCACTCAAATTTCAAAGGAAAATGATACCCACATTATATAGAAATGAATGATAAACAATGCATGCAATCTACATGTAATTGTTTATGCAACTAGAATGATGTGTACATAAATTGTTGAAGTACACAACTTGGTCTATTTTTTCATTTTTGTAATGAGTGCAATAAAAGCAAACTAACTTATAATGCCACCTATTATGCCAGGGAATGCAACAAGAATAAATAATTTGGAGTACTTGTTCATCAAGGTGGTGAGTCAATAATTAGTTGAGGATGGGTGGAATCACATAACTAAGAGACAAAGCCTTTCATGAATTTATGATATGTCCCACTCTAATGACCTGTGTGCAGGGTAACCTTAGGGTTTCTTTCTTAAACTTCAATTTAAGGTCCCGTTAACTATTTGATCAATTCAAGCTCAAACCCCATCTTCATCTACATTTCATGAATAATTAAGATGTCAATTCATATCAAATGTCCTTGAGCTGACTAACCCATACACATCCTCTAAGTGAGATTACTCAAGTACTCACAACTAGGCCCACAAAAAGATTTTCAATTTCCATTACAAACGTGAAACCACACATGATAATTGTGAGGAACACATAAAATTTAAGCTCCACTTTACCCTAGATAGATTGTGGATCCTACAAATTTCAAAAATAAAAACTAAAATAAAGTAAAAAGGGAAGAAAAAGCCATTCCAACACCCACCTCCCCTAAGCTTGAATTTGACCATGTCCTCATAGTAAAAAAATCCAAATCTAGAGGTGGAACGGGTATACCGGATGCTCTGAAGGGTGGTGGAGGTGGATGATTGGTGGCTCTTTGGATCAAGTTGTACAAGCATATATCCCTCTTGTTGGTGCCACTAATTTGTGCCTTTGTGGCACCAAGATATGGTATTCTCTCTCCTACTTTGAGCTTTGAAAATCAGTGCCCACCGGCATGTGTATAGGTGGTGCTGACAACTTCTAGAGTGGTCGATTACATCACTCATAGTACTTGAATATACCGTTGTCCCGGCAATGACGCCAAAAACTTGATAGGACTAAACTGTACGTGTAAAACACAAGCGTACGTGTAGAAGTAATACATGCCAAAGAGGCCCAAATATCAAACACATGGAAATATAATTCAAGAAATTAGTACTAACTACTTTTCAATCAGCTAATCTGAAGAAAACTTTGATTTAAGAGTCATTAAACTAATTATAAGAAAGAAAATTAATTTAATGGGTTGTGATCACAATGAGAAGAAGTTATCTAGGACTATGGTTTCACCATGATTGAACTGATGCTTTTGTAAATAGGTTGGCTTGTCATTGTAAAGCGAACCCGAGTTTCCTATTGAAGGTTAATCCTAAGGTCATTTTGAGGTGGGGTCTTGAGTGACCGTGTATAGTATACGGGGTGGTTTACCCCTATATGCTTTTTTTGATGATCTAGTAATATTTTACCTTATCCAAAAAAAGAACCTATAATTTAAATCTAAGATTAATATATTTTCCTCCCACTCCTGGACAAAGAGTATGTTGCAAGAACTACCCACTCCCATAGTGTAGTTTACTACCTATTCTAATGTCAATCCTATTTCCATGGTAATTGGTCAATTAGTTAGGTACTTTAACGAATTCTCTATATAATCTCTTCACGTTCGTAAGCCACTTTTCCCAAACGGTGATATAAAATGTGTGTTACTATGGATTACCAATCCTTAATCCTCATCTTGAAGTTATCAAGGATCTAATTAATCACTTATGGTGTGCAACATACACAATTCAATATGATTTCATAGTAACATGCCAAAGAATAAGGAGAAAACAATATACTAATGCAAAAGATCCATATATAGTATACAACCAGGCTACTCCCGGGTCCTAAAGAACATGGGAATAAGCCCCTCATGGTTTCTATAGATAAAAATATACTAGAAAGAAGGAAAAATGTGGAGAACATAAAAAACTGATGAACCTCCTGGAGAAATGTGATTAAGACGCTCCACGTCGATGAACGGATCCGTAATCCACAAATTCTTCCCACCGAACGTGCCCGGAACCTCCTAAATGTGTGGTTCTCCTCCTTGTTGTCCTCTACTGTGCCATCGTCATCTTAAAATGGAATATAATGTCCTCCTTTAGGTCTAGCCAAACTCCCCTTAAGTCATACAAGTGACTTAGAGTGAAATTAATCCTCAACCATTGGATTAAACTTAATTTTCCAGACTGCCTGATCGGGCAAACTCAGTAGTACTGACTTTTGAACTTGGTAGTACTAACTTTTGAACTCGATAGTACCGAGTCTAGAAGTCAAATCTGCTCTGTCTCTAATGTAAAATTGGTAGTACTGACTTTTAAAGTTGGTAGTACCGAGTCTGTGAGACTCTTGTGGTACCAGAATCACACAAAATATACATAAGTACTTAAAATGTAATAAATCATTTAAGAATATTAAAATTATGCTTATTTGATGCAATTGAGTAACACATGCTAATATTAATCAATTATGCACAAATTTATATGAAAATGAATAACAAGTGCACAAAAATCAACATAAAATAGCCAGTAAAAATAAAAAATATACAGTGCATCATGCCACTTAATAAGCGAGATTGAGAAATGTATGGCCATACTCATATGACTCAACATATGATACGTGAGCTCACATGCATCTGAAACAATCTACTCTAGTTCAAGGAACATGGCTTGAATGTTGAAGAGGATGACAATTCCATACCTCAAGTTCAATCTGGATATCAGAGACAAAGGAACTATACGATCATTGCAACGATGATCATGGATTGTAGGTTGTATTTGTTCTCAAACTTTCCAAACTACTTGGGTAGCAATGATGTGTTTCAAGATATCGCTCAATACTTATGATAACATAAGTTAGTTATGGACATTCACTGGAAATGAAAATTGAGACTTATCGGGTCACACAAATAGGATGGACTTTGAATAGGAGTATATTAATGAATGATGTTTAACTTGATTACTTAGTTTTAGGTATTGAATTTAAACAACACTGGTTGAAAATTAACTAACTGGACTCTAAACCGACCGGTTCAAGTGTTGAACCAATTAGTTGGAGTGTCAGGTCAATTGACAGTAACATTGGTTGAATGTTTCCTGAACTAGGTTATAAACCGACCCGTTCACTAAGTGAACCAACCGGTTCATGGTCCCAAATGAACATTTCATGTGATGAACTGCCTGGTTCAATTATCAATTTGATTGGATCAAAGATTGATGATGTTTCATGTTTTGCATCAATTGTGTATTGAATACCAACGAGATTCGTAATAGGAAAATTATTGAATGGACCGGCTCACTATATGAGTGGACCTATTCACCCTGTCAACCAAACAGTTGGACAATGAACCGACCGGTCTACCATTTGTAGTTTCCAAAAAAATTGTGAATTTTGTCTCTCGACTCGCAGATTGACTGGAAACCTTGACCCTGCCCTTTCCTACAAATAGAGGGGTATTGAAGGCTTCCCAGACACAACAATATGACCTGATAATTATTGTCCTCTCTAGTTGTGGTAACCCAGAGAGCCCAAGTAAGTCCACCCATCAAAGGGAGGGATAGTAAGGGAGAGACAATTGGGAGAGTGAATTAGTTCTAGAAGATTGACATTCGAAGGACAAATCCTTCCCGTTTACTCTGGTAGCGCAACATGGAGTTCCCAGTGGTCACATGGACTGATCTAGAGGTGAGGAGGTTTTTTCTTCTGCTAGGAGGATGCTGTCAACCACCGCTCGTGATGTTGCACTAGGAGGTCGTTGTTGGTGACTGCTCGAGCGTTGTTTGGAGAAGAAGCATGTTGCAACAAGAGTTGTCACTGCACTTGCTGTAGGATCAGGTATAACTCTTGTTACCTTCCTTCCTATATACATTATTGTTAACGTGATCTATAAGTTAGGGATTGGAGCATGAAAATGTTTTGTTTCCATTGCCTTATCTATCACCCCTATTTCCCAACAACTCAAAACACATTTGAAAGATAGTGTGACTTTTAAAGATTGATGTTAGCATATTTTCAGGAAGACTTAGCAATCTTTTAGTGCATCTCATCACTACGGACACTTTTCATTGAAGACATTGGATGTGGGTCGACATGATAATAATACACCTGATTATATCACAATTGTGGATCCTTGGGTGAACATGCCAATGAAGATGGATGATCATAGATTAAAAGAGGCGGTGATATGGACGCTTGTTGATTATCATAAAAATATTTTCAAAAACACTCAAGAGCTCTGAGATATTTTCAATTAATCATTAATACAAGAAATTGAAAAGACTGTAGTATGTTTATACTTTTCTTATAAGGGGAGTATTGTCGATTTTTTATCGAAACCTACCTCGTAAAAAGATATTTCATAGTTATTATGCACTAAAAAATCATAATTTATTTATACTAAATAATTGTAGGAGACTAGAGATATACAACAACACTCTTACATTTGTATATGTGTTCCAAGTACACTTCCTCCACAAATGGAAAATAGAGACAAATAGAAAGAGGTTAAGAAAATGAAGGAAGGTGGTAGAAAACAAGAACATGTGATAGTAAAGTAGGAGCAAAGTAGAGATAGAGAGAATGGAAGTTGAAAATCCATACAAAAGAAGTAGAAAAGTATAGATGGAAGGTTATTTTGTATAATTGCGGTATACTTAACAATGCTTTGAATATTTTTCTATGTTGTTTGTGTATATTTTAGAATCAATTCTTATTTTTATTTTTTATTTGTTTTACTTCTTTCCCATCTTTTTCATACATTGTAATTTGGTAAAATAGAGGAGAGAAGTATGTTTTACATTTTTACTATTATAGTACCCAAAAAAACATTACTAACACTACTAAATTAAATGCACACAGTCTCAAAATTTACTAAGTTTTCTCTCTTTTATACTTCCCTCCTATCTTTTTTTGGTACAATATAATTTTTTCCCAAAAGATTAACTCTGCACTACTTCTTTTATTTCACAAAAATGCCTTCATATCAAAATATAAGGGGAATTATTCTTTGTAGTATTATTACAAATAGGATCCAAAAAAATTACTTCCAATACCATAATAGATGCAAATAATACCAAAAGTACTTTCGTCCTCTCTATTCTACTCCCATCCTATGTTTTTTTATGATATAATTTAATTAAATTGATGAAAGAAGTATTTTTAGGTATTATAACAAAAATAATATTAATAATATTACTAACAGTACAAAAGTAAATGTAAATATTAGTATAAAATACCGTCACTCTTTTTCTACCTCCATCTTCTCTTTTCTTGTTACGATAAAATTTGATAAAATGAAAGAGAGTATTCTTTGAATTGTTACACAAATAATATAAAAAATATTACTAACAAATTCAAAATAAATGCAAAAATAGCTAAAAGTACTTTTCTTTCTTTGGCCTACTTCTCTTGTAGATTTTTGCATACAATATAATTTATGTAACACACACAAAATTATAGCAATAAAATCAAATATTTTTTGACAAGATACTTTAACAAAAGCAAGAACAACAAATTGGACTGTCACTTCTATCTGAATGGCTAAGTTTACATACCTAAAATAAATGAAGAATTTTTGGTATTTATACAAAAATTAGATATGGTATAATTTGATAACACTGAGGAGAGAAGTATTTTTATATATTGTAATGCAAATAATATCAACAAATTCTACTAATAGTACAAATATATGTAGATAATTTGAAAAAATCTTCACCTACATTTTCTTTTCTACTTCTATTATATTCTTTTGTACTAATCTAATTTACAAAAGTGTTGGCAACCAATTGGGCTACCAGTCCTTTCGGGAATATAAACCCTATAGAAGTGTGGGCAATAAATTGAGCCTCTAGACCTTTCAGTATTTGATACAAGGAAGAATTACTTTTTGATATTGTTATGCATATACTATATATATATATATATATATATATATATATATATATATATATTAGAAGGAAGAGATACATTCATTAAAAGAAAGCCATACGACATCTACAAGATAATAACCTCACAACATGGTACCAACTAAGACTCCTTTGCTTGACAAACATAACACACAGGCTCAGATTGGGATGTGATTGATAAATTACATGTGCGAACCCTCTTCGTTCTGGCTGTCCAAAGCAGCTATCATCAAGGGAAACCATCAATCTGTGCGAACCCATGAGGATATTAGTGTAGGAGTAAGAACCATCCAAGGAGATCACCATCTATAACATGCCCAAGACCATCAGCAGAGCAGATAGCTCAACCGAACACAGCAGCAAAAGCTAGCAACAAACACCCACCAACACAACAACTAAAAACAACATAGACACGAAGGTAAATCCAGACGAGAGGCCACCCAACCCAAAGAGGAAAGGAAAACTCACACAGAAACACGCTCAAACAGGTAAGGAGCACCCCCTAGAAGCAGTCGAGAAGGGCCAAAACCACCCAACGGAAACTACACAGGGGAAAAGACGGCCCAGGCGAGTGGAGGGTGGAGGGTAGAGGGCACAGGGAACCCCACCACCTCTCCCGACTACCGCTGCTCAATCCCACGACGCTCGAGCCACAGCCTGAGGTCGAGGGCCAGCAAACAGAGGGGAAGCACACACCCGAAAGCCCTGGCTCCTGCTTGATCTTTCCTCTGTCACCGTTAAGGGGCACCCTCATCGTCGACCGATCAAGGGCCACCGCCCACCGAGACCTGCAAATGGAAAGGGAAAGTGAAACAAAAACCTCGACCGCCTGGATGCTACTGCACCGGGATCAGATTCCACCCTTCATCGCACACCTGGATCGAGATCGCAGGCAGGAGACAAGGCACCAGCAAAGCCGGCCCACCAACAGGTATATATATATATTGAAAACAATACCAAAATAATTGAAATCATATCAAAATTACTCCTCTCTCTTTCTACTTCCATTAAATTTATATGATATTCTACAGATTATTATATCAATCTAATATACCAACTTATGAGATAATGGACTGAAAATGAAAAATATAAATCAACATATGGGAAAAACTATTTTATATGTGGTATTCATGGTCTAAATTTGTGTTGTAAATGAATATGATTATTTTCGCATACCCTCAAAGCCATACCCTCTAAACTCACCACGGGTATACATTTCTATGACCATGTAACCTTTTACCCTTACACCCACATATTCAACTTTCACTGAGTAAGATTATAGTTATGTACCCACACCCTATATACTCATATACTCATTAAATTATATTTTATATAAATAATTTATAATAGAATGTAATGATGCATTTTGTAGTAGTAACATCTAGAAATAGTTGAAATTAACACTAGAATGTAATGGTCCATATTGTAGCACTTACATCTAAAAATATAAGTACTTTGCAATAATAAAATAAATAAATTCATTGAACTCACACATCCTCATAGCTGATGCATGTGTTTTTAGTCGTTATTTCAGACACATTTTTTCCTTGATTTCGTGTGTAGATTAGTCACTTATTTGATTTATTATGCATGAAATTACTTAGACGACATGTTTCTATTAATTGCATCAAATTATATGATTTTTACTATTTTATATAATGTTTTATGCATCCCCATTGCTTATGACGATTTTGTGTGTTTCTAGGTACAAGTAAGAGCCACAGAATCAGTGCTACCGACCTGGAAATAGTTGGTGGTACCGACTTTACATCAGAGACTTGTCGGAAACTCACCCAAAGTCGGTGCTACTGACAACTGAAGTCGGTGCTACCGATTTAACATCGGCAAGCCCCGACATGAATAGAGAAAACTCACTACTACCGAGTTTCCAACTCGGTGCTACCGAGTTGACGTCAGAGAGGCAACTTGAAAACCACATAACTCGGTGCTATCAAGTCTAGTCAATAGTACCGATGGGATTGAGATCACACGACTAAACCTAAGTAACTCGATACTACCGACTCACCTAGTCGGTACTACCGAGTCTGTGCCTGATCAGGCCAACTATAAATTTATCTCTAGTCTAACAGTAGACGTTAAGTCATACTCTAAGTGCCTCCTATGACTTAGGGGGATGATGGCCAAGTAGAGAGTAGCCATTTTCATTACACGACGACTGAGAAGAGAGAAAAGAAGAACCAAGGACCGAAGTCTTCGACCAAGGAGATCCGAGTACCTCTGGAGGACAATTCTGCAGTCGGAAGATAGCAGAATGCTCGTACAACAGAGGGGATCTTCTAGACGGGCAGAGATTCATGGGTTACTTTTGTTTCTTCATGTTTCCCACATTTTTCTTCTTTCCTCCCATGTATTTGTCAATGAAAACCATGCAAGGCCAAAAAATTTTATTCCTTAGGATCCGAGAGTAGCCCAGATATACATTGTGATTGATTTGTATGCATTAATATCATTTTTATCTCTTTTACTGGATATACACCTATGAAAGCTTCATGTTCTACTTGTCCTTGATCACCATGAGCAGATTGATAGATGCTTAGTCATCTCAGGAGAGAGTTTAAGGGTCAGAGAGTGTAGATTTACCCACGCTAATATAGCCCTTCTAGTAGCTCCCATGCCATTACTCACGTGAACTCAAAATTTATATTGAATGATAGTTACTTTGCTTTTCCATGAGTTCCTATGGTGTTTTATAGCTTGTATGCTTGGCTGGCCACCTTTTATACATGTCACATGCTTCCTTGTGCTATTAGGGGGGATGTATGAGGGAGTAGGGAGTAGGATTCATGGCAATGTGATCTTGACTATAGGAGTGTCTAGGGAATGTTGAGGGGTTCAAGTTTGTGATCAAATCTAAGCATAGATACAGAAGTGTTATTCAAAGATGAGAACCATCTCATGTTGCCGAGAGGTGCATGATGATGACAACCTCCTTACATGTTAATGTCAAGCTTTAGTCTCATAGTTAGTCTACTATGCCATTTGGGAAAAGTGAAGTGTAAATTGGAGGAGAAACCCAAAGAATGACCAAAACGTATCTAACTAATCAACCAATAATTGTAGAAGTTGGATTGGTATTATATTAGGTAGTGAATTACACAGTGAGAGTAGGTAATTTTGGCTACAGAATCCTTAACTAGGGATTAAGATAATAGGTGTTAGTGTGTGTGAGATCGATTATTAGTTTTGTCTGTGGTGAAACCACTATCCGAAGGAATTCACACCATCTCTGATTACCACCTTTAATTTATTTTATTTCTGCTTTTGTTCTTTCGTTTAACTCAATTCAACCAATTACAACTGGCTTAGCTGATTTGATCATAGTTAGTAGTATTCTACATGAGAAATGCTTCCCCGTTTTCGACTTGGGCCTGACAATGCCTTATTACTTCGACATGTTCGCTTGCATATTACACACGGTAAACTCATGTCATGTTTTTGGCGCGTTTCCGGGTAAGCGACAACATCCAAAACTATGAGTTCTATGGTCAAACACTATAGGCCAATTTTTGTTTTCATTTTTAATTTTCTTTACTCAAAATTCTTTAAATGGAATCATAATATTTTTCTTGATACATTATATATTTCTTGTGCTTATACCTACTTTCTACTGTTTTGGGGAAACTAGTGCATGGTGCGTACCAGACCCACAGAATACTGAGAACCGTCCTAACTAGGATTTGGACTAGTAGAGCTCTTACAAGGAGAAAGGAAGCCTGACAGATCTGTGGACAGGTTTAACCGAACCCCTCCACCGACACCTCCACTTGAGAGAACTACTACGCCAGAAGAACCAGAGATAGTAGAAATGGAGGGAGAGGAAGAAAATGATAGTATGGGAAAGGATAAAGGCTTCACTAGCTATAGCCCAGAAAGGGCCCATTAAAAGGCAAGACATTAATGTGGGCATCTATAAAATATATCCTGGACTCATGGCCTTAGTAAAATCTCAAGCATTGCATGGCCATCCCTCTGAAGATCCAATGACACATATCAACAATTTCATGGAGAATTATGACATGGTCAAGATAGATAGGGTCCCAACGACTACAATATACCTTAAGTTGTTCTCATCATCACTGGTGGATAGTGCAAAATAATTGTTCAAAAATATGGATGATGAAATCATTAAGACATGGGACTAAATGATAGATGTTTTCTTGGAATGTTATTTCCCTCCACAAAAGACAAATGATCTAGTAAAGAAGATTCACAACTTTAGACAGCAAGAAGATGAGTCATACTCAGAGGCATGGGAAAGGTTCCAGAATATTCTGAAAAAAGTGCCTCATCATGGCATTGATTTATTGGGGCAAGCCAAGATTTTCTATTCTGGCCTACACAAAGGGGAGAGAACAAATCTTGACAGTGTAAGAGGAGGCTTCTTACTCCTCAACAAGCCCACTCACTGCCATGAAATCCTCAAGAACATGTTTGAAAACCAATCAGGGAGAGAAGAAAGAGAGCCACCGACAACCATCAAGAGTATCAAGGAATCCAAGGTGATATCTGTGTTGAACGAGAAGTTAGATCTCATTGCTAAGATGCTATGTGCTATAGATAGAGTTCCTGCTGAGGAAGAAGAAGAAGAGTGCAAGTATGTGCGTCAGTGGTAATATAGGGACAATGATTATTCTTGTAGGAAAGACCCCAAATTTTCTTGGAAGGACCCTAGAAACTTCCAATAGGATCCATCCCAGGTGCAACAGCAGTATCCTAAGCAACAACAGTATGGCCAAGCGCATTATCAACTAGAGTAGCAGAAAATTGACAAGATTGAAGAAATGTTGGGTAAGCTATTGAGTCAAAATAAGCTGCAGATTGCACAAACTCAAAGGGATCTTCAAAATCAAGGAACACATATTCGCAACATAGAGACACAAATCTCTCAGATAGCAGCAAATGTTAGTACATTAATGTAACCAACCTAACAAGGATTTTCGACGAACACCAATGTACCGTCTGGGAACCAACATGTGAAGGTTTTGCTGCTACGCAGTGGTAAGAAACTACTGAATGACACATCACATGAGGCCGTTACTAAAGAAGCTACAAATCAAACTATACCAATGGATGTAGAAGAACCAGAGATGGCAGCAGATGAGAAGACGACATAGGAGCAAGTTGATGAGGTTAAGGGTAATAAAAATTAGGCTTATATTCCACCTCACAAGTGGGAACCCTTAGTTCCGGTGCCCTTTCCAAATAGTTTGAAAGAAACCAAGATGGACTGGTAGTTCAAGAAATTTCTAGACAATTTTTGAAAGTTATCTGTGAACATTCCCTTAATAGACGCCATTGAGCAGATACCATCTTATGAGAAGTTTTTAAAGGATATAATTACAAAGAAGAGAAAGATACCATAATCTTATATTGTGGTTTTGAAAGAGCAGGTTAGTGCCTTCATCTTGTGGACACTACTTCCTAAAAGATAGGATCCAAGATGCTTTAATATCACATTCTTCATAGGCGAGACAAAATTTGGAGAGGCTCTCTGTGATTCAGGGAAAACTATAAATTTGATTCCCCTATCTATCTTTAAGAAGCTCAGACTCAAAGAATCCAGGAAGAGCATCATGACAATCCAGTTCGCAGACAATTCCGTAGTTAAGCCATATGGTATATGTGAGAATGTTATGGTGAAAGTGGATAGGTTCGTCTTTCCTGTAGATTTTGTTATGATGGAAATGCAGGACAACCATGGCAATGAGCTTCTACTTGGAAGACCGTTTCAATCTAAAATAGATATGTGACTTGAAATGGGAAGAGGATGTTTGACTATGGAAACCCAAGATGATAGGTTTGAGATCAAGATGTTGTAGCACTCTAAAACCATGGGAGATAAGGAGCAATGCAACATGCTTCAATACGTGGATGGCAAGTTTTCTCTGTTTTAGGGAAGTCGTTCTTGGATATGGCCCATGTTATGACTAAAGTAGAAAGAGGTACTCTAGCAGTGGAAATACTAGAAAATACAAAGGTGATCTTGCCGACTCAAGCAATGTGCTATTCGGACGATGAGGGAGATGACTACAACCCTGCTACTGAAGAAGAAGCCATAGCTGATTTTGTGATATAGTCATCACCAAGATACCCTTAGAAGCATGCTTGAAAAATAGAGTGGAGGACAACATATTCAACCACTACCTCGAGGAGAGCATTTTGATGCTAAAGGCAGTACCTTGCTACTATGTAAGGCACTTTGAGGACCTTGGACCACCGCCACCACCATTGGTCCCATCTCTATTGAGCCCCCCAGACTTAGAGTTGAAGCCATTACCATCACACCTGAAGTATGCCTTCTTAGCTATAGATGAAAAGTTCCCAGTGATCATATCATCTTCTTTGAGTGTAAGGAGGAAGAAAAGTTACTCACTGTGCTAAAAAACCATCGAGCTGCATTTGGGTAGTCCATAGCTGACATTAAAGGGATCTCTTCAACTTTGTGTCAACACAAGATCTGACTCGAAGAAGGAGACAAGGCAATCATCCAATCTCATAGGCGTCTCAATCTGATCATTACTGATGTGGTAAAGAAGGAACTTGTCAAGCTACTTTCAACATATATAATCTATGCAATCTCTGACTCAATGTAGGTTAGTCCTACTCTGGTAGTTCCTAAGAAAGGGGGGATCACGGTCACTACTAATGCGTCTAATGAATTGATTTCCACTAGGCTTGTGATGGGATGGAGAGTGTGCATAGATTATAGCTAATTGAATGCAGCCACTTTTAAAGATCATTTCCCTATACCCATTATTGATCATCTCTTGGAATGATTAGCTGGTTGTTCACATTTTTTTCTTTCTTGATGGGTATTCCGAGTACAATCAAATTTCCATTGATCCTAAGGATCAGGAGAAATCCACTTTCACCTACCCTTATGGAACGTTCGCATGATGACAGATGCCTTTTGGTCTTTGTAACACCCATGCTATGTTTCAACATTGTATGCTCGCCATTTTTTCTGACATGGTAGAGCGGTACTTAGAGGTTTTTATGGATGATTTTTTTGTGCATGGGAATCTTTCAATGATTGTCTATATAACCTTGACAGGGTGCTACAGAGATGTGAGGACACTCACCTAGTTCTAAACTAGGAGAAGTGTCACATGATGATAAGTGAAGGGATTGTCCTTAGATACAAGGTGTCCAATAAGGGCATCGAAGTGGATCTAGTAAAGATTGAAGTCATCTCCACACTACCTCCATCAACATCGGTGAAAGGAGTGAGGAGGTTTTTAGGACACACTGGATTCTACCGCCGATTTATTAAGGATTTCTTAAAAATTGCCAAATGTTTGTCTAATCTTTTAGGAAAAGACGTCGAGTTTTTCTTGGATGAGCGATGTGTAAAAGTGTTTGAAATTCTTAAAGGAAAACTGATATCCACACCTATTGTGCATGCCCCTAACTAGAGCCTTTCCTTTGAGCTGATGTGTATTGCGTTAGATTATGTAGTAGGAGCTGTGCTGGGTCAACGCAGGGACAAAACTCCAACTGTCATATATTATGCGTCAAAGACCTTGAATGATGCGTAGTTGAATTAAACCACTATTGACTTAGTGTTTTCTTTTGAAACATTCTGTCAATATCTAGTTGGGGTAAAGTAATAGTTTAGACCGACCATTCTATGATTAAATACTTGTTACAAAAGAAAGACGCCAAACCTAGATTGATTAGGTGGATTCTTTTGCTTTAGGAGTTTGATATTGAAATTAGAGACAATGTAGGGGTCGAGAATGTAGTAGCCAATCATTTATCTAGGTTGGTACGAGTGGATGAAAAAGATATAGCTATCCCCATTATTGAGGAATTCTCAGATGAGAAATTGTTTGCAATGAAAACTGGAGATCATTGGTTCGCATATATTGTTAATTACCTAGCTTGTAAGGAATTGCCTGCAGATTTGGGGTATCAAGAGAAAAAATGATTTTTCCACTCATTGAAGTTTTACATTTGGGATGACCCAATTCTTCTTAAACAATGCAGGGATGGGCTATTAAGAAGATGTGTACCCGAATGTGAGGTAGAGAGCATCTTGTCACATTGTCATTCTATGACTGTTGCTAAAGTCTTAGAGGGTTGTGACGTCATTGTTGTGACGCATGTCAACGTGTAGGTAATATCTCTAAGCAACATAAGATGCCCATGAATGTGTTTCAGGAAGTTGAAGTTTTTGATCTTTGGGGTATAGATTTCATGGCCCCATTTGTGTCTTCTCATTCCAATATTTATATATCACTTGCAGTTGATTATGTGTCTAAGTGGGTGGAAGCAATTCTGACCCGCACCAATGATGCGCATGTAGTGTGCAGGTTTGTGAAGGAATACATTTTCTATAGGTTTGGTGTCTCCCAACTAATTATTAGTGATGGAGGTTTCCATTTAAATAATAGGTAGTTTGGAGCTCTTTTGAGCAAATATGGGGTGAAGCACTGAGTGGGCACTCCTTATCACCCACAGACTCAAGAACAGGTTGAGGTGTCCAATAGAGAGGTGAAGAAAATCTCAGAAAGAATGGTCTCAACCAATAGAACAAACTGGAGCCAGGTGTTAGGTGATGCTCTTTGGGCTTATGAAATAGCCTACGAAACTCTAATAGGAATAACACCTTTTAGGATAGTCTATGGCCGTGCTTTCCATCTACCCATAGAGCTTGAGCACAAGGCTAAATGGGTTATGAAGAAGCTGAAATTCAACATAGATGAAGCTGGTAGAAAGAAGCTTTTGGAGCTGACTGAATTAGATGAGCTTAGGATGGATGCTTATGAAAGCTCTAGGATATATAAGGAAAGGACTAAGAAAATTCATGATTGAAACATTATAAATAGGGTGTTTCTTCTAGGACAGAAAGTCCTCCTTTTCAATTCTAGGCTTAGGCTACATCCGGGTAAGCTAAGGTCTAATTGGAGTGGAGCATTTGTGATTGAAAAAGTATTTCCCCATGGTGTTGTGAACATTGTAGACAGGAACATGTCATTCCATGTAAATATCCAAAGGTTAAAGCACTATTTTGGAGGTGAGGTAGAGCCCCAGATAGAGGAGGTGCAACTTTACACCATTTCATAGATTCTTGCTCTATAGACCGTCTAGTCTAGGATGTTGAACAATGACGCTTGTTGGGAGGCAAACCAATCTTTATTTTCTTTATTTTTATACTATATTTTCATTTTTAGTTGTCACTTTAATTTTATTTCTGTAAAAATGGTACCTTGACTAGTTTTGGAGTGTGTAGGGTTTTAAAGTCGATGCCACCAAGTTTTTTAGTCGGTGGCACCGAAATGAGGTCAGTATTCTATCCGCAACAACAACACAGACTCAGTACCACCGAGTCTCTGAAGATCTTTTGTTGGTTCACTAGTAAGGACTCGGTACCACCGACTATTCCAGTCGGTGCTACCGACTTTTGGGTGTGCCCAGGTTCGGTATACTGAGTCTACACATTTGAAAGCACTAACAAATCCTAGAATTCAGTACTATCGACTCTCCTAGTCGGTACTACCGAATCGCCACGTCAGCAATCTGGGCGATCACAATCCAATAGTTATGACACATTTCATCGAGCGGTCGGTGGCACCAATCTGTGGTACAAGTTGATGCCACCGATGTGTCATCGATACCACCAACTTAGGATGATTTGAGCCATCTACGTCAGCCAATCATAAGTCATCAATGCAACTGACCACAGATTGTGCTAGCGAACTTGGTACCACCAACTCTGAAAGTTGGTAGTACCGATTCTATCACAATCAACTACAAAAGGAGGGGTGGTGGACCCATTTTCTTCACACCCTTAACATCCACTCCTCCTAAATTCCAGAGCAAGGCTACACCTGGTGCCGACAGTCTTCCCCGAGCTTCCATTCTCTTAATCTCCTTCTTGCATCAATGATATGGCTCCTAGGATAGGAGTTGTTCCCCCGTAAGGTGAGTTGGTCCCCCAACCAACCCGCATTCAACACCCATCCTCGGAGATAAGGAAGCTCTATGAGGAGTTGTAGACAAGGAAAGTCATCCTAATGAGATATGGTGATCACATGTTGATCGAGATGGCAGACTTTACAGACAACATATGATGGGTATGTTAGAAGCAAGCGATGAAGGGAGATAATCCCTTCTTCAGTGACTGGCAAACCTACTCAGATCTTGTCTTGGAGTTCTTGGTGTCGCTTGACAATCTTGTCGCCCTGAGCAAAAGATAGGAGGCGAATGGTGGGAAGGCAATGTCAACTTCCACCTCTTCAACAACTACTCCCTCATGCTGAGAGCCTTCAATCATATCTTCAACTGGGCTCATGTCCTAGAACGCTTAGCACCATCAGATTTCGACTACGACTTGGCATGGGAGCAACTGACTGAGGTGCTGGTGGGATTCCGTATCAACTGCCACATCAGTTCTGTGACTGATATTGAGCATCCTTTTGCTTGTATGCTTCACCACCTCTATTTCAACACTATCTTCACTTGGTCCAAGTAAGCTCAAGGGACGGTCTAGAAGTAGGACCTCTACTTTCTCTACCGACTACTGGAGGCGGAGACAATTAATTTTTGAGCTTTTCTGTTGCTCCATATGATTTTTGTGAGGTGCAATGTGACAAGGAAGGCATTGATCTTATTTGGGGGTCTCATAACCCCTATTTCTCTCCACATGTGCCTTGATCTATCCACCCTCGAGCTATTGGAGGATGCAACAAAGTTGAATCTCCACTTATGCAAAGTGCATCTTCTCCAATACCACCATAATATACTCTATGCACATTGCAACCACCAAGGCATATTTTGAGAGCGGAGGCTACCCAACCCTGTTTTCAACTTGCATGGGGTCAAACATCTCAAGTGGCCACTGAACGAGGGGGAAGCTGAAAATCTGCCCAGGCGAACAGCTTAGGGCGATGATAAGGAACATAGTGGCGACAACGACGACGAAGTTGATGAGGTGGAGCCCACCATCCCCATGACCCAGAGAGCGGTCCCACAAAAAAGGGCCCGAACATATGTTGCCTCATCTTCCTAGGCCCCAACACCTTCCAATGAGGAGCAAGACCCATACAACATGGTGGGTATGTATAAATTGTTGCAGGAGATTCAGACAGGACAGCAGCAGCAATAGGCGACGCTGGTAGGCATGCAGGATATTCAAGGAAAGCTATACCTGAACCAGAAGGCGATCTACGAGAATGAATGACATCTCTTGGCCAACCAAGAGAATTTTCACATGCATTTGTAGCAGATGGAGCAGTACCAGTAGCCTTTCTTCGAAAACTACTAGAACCAAGTATACTTCAGGGAATTCCCACAGTCGCCACCTATGCTGCCTACAGACCTCTCATTTTAGGGGATGTTCCCTCCACATGACCCCAACATGCCACCTCCACCATTCTGAGCCCTGGTACCACTGTTCCACCTCTTGGGTGCGAGTATTGACTATGCAGACATAGTCATATTCAAGCTTGGGGGGTACTGGAATAATATTCTATCTTTTTTTAATCTTTCGTTGTTTGTTTTATTTTTTGTTGTGCAAGTATAGGATCCACGTCTATCTAGTGTAATTGTGGAGTACTAAATGCATGGTTTTATTTTTTAATAGAGTGTGCTCTCTAGGTTGTTGCATGAAAATGGTCATATCCTTAAAAGCTTGAATTGCAAAAATCTTTCTGTAACACCACTTGAGGAAGTGTTTGGATTAGTCAGCATCAGGACTTAGGATATACATGAAAGTTTGAATCAACTTGAGAATGTGAATGATGAATATGTTGAGCCTAAACTGACCAAACCATAACCATATCTTAAATGAAAATATAAGAAATAAACCTTTAGATCACCCTGAACACATGTCAATTAAGAGGGACACATCATAATATAACGAAAGACCTTGTCACTTAGTTGTATTATTCCATTTCTTTTCCATTCATTTTTGACTCACCACCTCAAAAATTCATGAGTACTCCAAGTTATTTCTCGTTATTGCATTGCATTGCACGATAGGAACATATTAGTTAGTTTTCTTGCATTTGAAAAAATAAGAAAAACATTACATTTGTATGCATCAACTTTAGGGCATACCATCTTAGCTTGCATAACACAGTTCATATAGTTGCATACATTTCAACATTGCATGCATATTTTCCTAAACATGTGGATTTTAATATCGAGTTATAAAGCTAAAAGTGTAGGGATACACCTCCAAGAAAATAAGAAAAGAAAAAAAAGGAGAAGAATTATAAAGGCAAGAAGCATGAAACTTAGCCTTTAGAAAAAATAATTTTTTGTTTAAAAAGAAACAAGGAGAAGAGTGTATCCTACATTTTCATTGTAGTGATTATTTAATCCACATGTGCATTCTTTTGAGATGTCAAACAGAATCAACTTTTTCATGCATGCATCATCTCATAAAAGAAAGAAAAGACATAAATAAGTTTTTTTAGGATTCATTCATGGCATTCTTTTCATCCATTTAGGTTCGTTTTTCTCTATGCATAAATAGGTTGGATGTACTTATGAATTTTCATTTACCACCCATCTTGAACCATTAATTTCTCTTATTGGTAGGCCACTGTAATGATTTATCTCCTCCCTATACGAAGATCTGCTTCCAAATAGTTGGTAGTTAGGAAAGAATAATTTAGTAGGGAATCACACAATGCACCAAGCAAATGTTTGAGTGATTATGATGTTAACTGCTTTCTTGATAGTGTCATTGAATGAAGGTGGACATCTTTTATGGAAGTTTTTGGTCACTTTAGAGAAGTTATCAGTTCAGTGGTCAGTGAAGGCCGGTTTAGGGCTGGATAGGTGGATTTGATTAAGAAAGGAATGTATTTGTTATGTCCTTCTGCTAAATCTTGTCAAACAGATCCGAGAGAGTGTTGCTCGAGGACGAGCAACATGTAAACTTAGGGGAGTTTGATGCATGTGTTTTTATTCATTATTTCAGGCACATTTTTTCCTTGATTTCATGTGTAGATTAGTCATTTATTTGATTTATTATGCATAAAATGACTTGGATGGTCTGTTTCTATTAAATGCATCAAATTATATGATTTTTACTATTTTATATAATATTTTATGCATCCCCATTGCTTATGATGATTTTGTGTGTTTTTAGGTACAAGTAAGAACCACAGAATCGGTGCTAATGACCTGGCAACAGTCGGTGGTATTGACTTTATATTAGAGACTTATCGAAAACTCACCCAGAATCGGTGCTACCGACAACTGAAGCCAGTGCTACTGATTTAGCATCAACAAGCTGTGGCATGAATCGAGAAAACTCAGTGTTACCGAGTTGATGCTAGTGAGGCAGCTCAAAATCCAAAAAACTCGATGCTATCGAGTCTAGTCGATAGTACCGACGAGATTAGGATCGCGCGACTAAACCAAAGTGACTCGGTACTACCGACTCACCTAGTCAGTACTATTGAGGCTACCCGATCAGGCCAGCCACAGATTTATTTCTAATCCAACATGGACGTTAAGTCGTACCCTAAGTGCCTCCTATGACTTAGGGGGATGATGACCAAAGTAGAGAGCATATGTTTTCATTGCACGATGATCGGGAAGAGGGAAAAGAAGAACCGAGGACCAAAGGCTTCTACTGAGGAGATCCAAGCACCTCTGGAGGATGATTTTGTAGTTGGAAGACAGCAGAACGCTCGTACGACAGAGGGGATTTCCTAGACGGGCGGATATTCAGGGGTTAGTTTAGTTTCTTCATGTTTCCCACATTTTTCTTCTTTCCTCCCATGTATTCGTCAATGAAAACCATGCAAGGTTAAAAGCTTTTATTGCTTAAGATCCGGGAGTAGCCTGGATATACAATGTGATTGATTCCTATACATTAATATCATTTTTATCTCTTTTACTGGATATAAATCTATGAAAGTTTCATGTTCTTCTTATGCTTGATCACCATGAGAAGATTGATAGATGCTTGGTCATCTCGGGAGAGAGGTTAAGGGTCGGAGAACGTAGATTTACCTATCTATTGTGCCCTTTAGGAAAAGTTGAGTGTAAACGGGAGGAGAAACCCCGAGAATGACCGTAAAGCATCTAACTAATCAACTAATAACTGCTGAAGTTGGATTGACATTAGATTACGTAGTGAATTACATTGTGGGAGTAGGTAATTCTGGGTACAGGCTCATTATCCAGGGATTGAGATAATAGGTGTTAGTGTGTGTTAGATCGATTATTAGTATTGTCTGTGGTGAAACCGCTATCCTAAAGAATTGACCCCATCTCTGATTAATTCCACCTTTAATTCATTTTATTTCTACTTTTGTTCAACCCAATTCAACCATTTACAACTGGCCTAGTTGATTTGATCACAGTTAGTAGTAGTCTACTGGAGAAACGATTCCCCATGTTCGACTCGGGTCTCACAAAGTCTTATTACTTTGATACGTTCACTTGCGTACTACGCATGGTAAACTCATGTCAATAGCCACACATGGACATTCCATCAAATTGAAAAGACCATAAATATTCTCACATTCCACTTATCTTTCCTCACTATCACAAATGTTATTTTTTCATATCAGTGTTAGAGCATGTTACATATTTTTTCCTGTACATTTTTTATCTCAATGTGAAGACATGCCAATAGATTTTCTAAGGTCACTGTTCAGTGACTTATTCTATTATAGTATAGTCAAATCATGTTATATTTAACAACAAAATTAATAACTATCATTCCTTCTATTATTTTTATCTAGTTGTATTAGTATGTGATTCTTAGTTGTCCATTTTAAGGTGACATGTGATTTATTTATGAACTACTATATTCTTACAAAATAATTGTATTTGATGCCATATAGTACCAATATCATCCAATTAGTGTGATAATTTGTTGTATGCACAATTTAGTGGTGTGTTATTGTAATAAACAAATTCACAACCATATACCCATTTACTCATCCATATACTCGGTGGTTATGTGAATATGGATGTGTTGTGGATATAACATTTGTAAAAGTAGATATACACCCATACCTACTTAAATAAGAGTAGTGATACACATAACCTCTCATGCACCTGTGGATAGATCCATTTCTTGAGAACGGGATGGCAGGCCATGTGGCAGGAACCAGAAACAAAGATGAAAAGATTTAGAAAAGAGAAAAAGGAGGAGAGAGAAATTTATTGTTGCAACAATTTTCAAAACATAAAGATTTTTTGGATAAAATAAAAACAGTTAGAATCTTATGAAAAATACAATTCAACAAACTAATATTTTTTTAAAACAAAACATAACCAATATTGACATGCTTTGAGAAAAATAATGAAAAATATAAAATGAGTATTGTATATTGAGGAAGTATTCATTTTCTGAATAGCACACTAACTTAAAAATGTGTATTGTATTTCATTCTTTTAAGATAACACTCATTTGTATGTCATTATATTTTAAAATAAGTATTAAAATGGATATTTATTACTTGTTTGGGATAATACTCATTTTTTTAGTAACACATTAACTCAAAAAAAAGTTTTGCATGTCGCACTTTTGCGGAAAATACTTTTTTTATGAATAAATAAGAAAAATATGTACTATACTAAATAAAACAAACATGCAATACTCGTTTTTCAATTAATGTGTTACTGAAAAAATGAGTACTATCTTCAAAAACATAATAAATACTCATTTTAATTCTTATATTAAAATATAATCGCACTATCTTAAAATGACATGTGCAATACTTATTTTAGTTTATTATATTACACAAAAAATGAGTATTATTTGTAATATATAATACTCATTTTTATATTTGATATTTTTTTAAATATATCGACATTAGTCTTATTAGAATATATTTTTTTAAGAAATATAATAGTTTTTATTTCATCAAAAAAATCACTACAGATTGAAAATTATAAACAACATAAACCAATCTGCTTACTTTTTTCTCTTTCCTGTATTTTTCTTTCCACTTTAATCTCTTTCAGAATGGAGACATCCTATTGACTCCAAATTTGTAGGAGTGTGATGTTGGAAAACGAATTTAAAAGCAAATACACATGAGGTGTTGTGTATCATTTTTCTAAAGCAAACGGTTACTGATACGTATGACCATAATTACACCATACCCTTCACATTTACAACCTACTCTACCGTACTGTTTTTTCGTATGGTCTCATATGCTCTTTTGCGTAGCTTGACACTGAGCGTAGTCATTGCCCACTCCCAATGCCGCATTTTGGCAAACGGGTGCCGGGCGCACCGTCTAGAATTTTCTTTTATAAAGATGTCCACAGACACTAGCGCGAATGGCGTAAAAACAGCAAACATAACGGAAATTAACAATGATCCGCCCCCGCGCGGATCGCTGATCGGTTCGGTGTCAAACGTGAAATTAACGATGATCGAAACAAGTCAAACGCCCGACAGCTAAATCAGAAATTAAAAATGACTGAAACAAGTCAAAGTTCCGACTCCGAGAGTTAAATCCATTGATCCACTGAATCATCCACGACGGATTAATCAAATCAATGATCGATCTACCCATCCACGAAACACGACGTTCGACTCGGTGTTTGAGTGAACTAGTACGCCAAAGCACTCAGATTCGACCTCATCGTCTTGTGCGGGTCCAATGGTAACCCTCGTCATTCTTTAAGGCCTAATTTGGCCGGCAACTTCACAAATTCCGGTAGTCCGTAGTGTCTTCTTGCGTGTCAGGGGGAGCTAGCCGCGGACAGCTAGCTGTTCACTGCTTCCGACAATGCTGGGCGCGGGCAGAAGCAAGATGAAATCAGTGATGATACGGTAGTCATAACTACTTAAGATTCTGGCGTGATTGATAAATCGCACGGTTTATGTTTAGCTATCCATGGAACTGTAGTTAACACTTCCGCATAGTACCGGACAGGTTGTTAAGATACACGTTGATTACCGGGATTCAGGAAGTGCCCATCCAAACTATACCAATGTTTCACATGATAACACGTTGTCCCTCTTGCAGCCGGTCAACTGTCAAGCTGGACGGTTCCTCCTCTTGTTGATTTGTACTATTGCCCCCATCGGCCTGCGGATGTGGAACGACGCAAATCGGCCAACATCACGAGGCGCAAGGGATATGTGGTTTCTGGGATTGTGAATAGCACACATGGAACACACAAAACAGCACTAATAGGTCAGAAGTACTTTGTCGTCTATCGTGGATCGTATGACGAGTCACTACCATTTGGCACGTTTAACTAATCTCTGTATGTACATCAATGTGGAAACTTCTGGAGGATCACGACCGGCGGCGGAGGCAGAACTTAATTAAAGGATGAGCACCTTATTGTTGCATGCGAATGGATAGGGCGCAAAACTAAATTCTCTAAAATCTGTAACAAATGTGCTTTGATCAGATGTACATTTTGACAAATACATGTGGGGCCGTGCCCATCTGTGCCTCTATGTGGCTATGCCACCGATCACAACCATACAATCAGCCATTTCGGGGACTTCAACTCAACTCTACTATATTCTGTAATAAGCGTGGGAGTGATGTGCCTATATCCCAGAGTACTTGGACTTGATTATGATCTCGACAACAACTAAATTGGAGCTTGCTACTATTTGGGTTATGTTTATGTGTTTTGTTCAGTATTAATCTCTATAAGAAAAATAATACTATATAATAATTGATGCGCACATTTTATATGGTGTTCAAATGTTATGGTTAAAAATTGGTCCCATGAAATTTGGAACTTATGGACTCTAAGAAAGAGTAGTTTGTGGTTTCATCGAACCATGCGATTGGTCGATGCAGTGGGATCCAACGAAGGACGCAAACACTTTCAGGGACAGTGGATAGATGATCTAGGTTTGGGCAAATCAACCGCATAGGGCAGTTGAAGCGGAGCTGTAACATATTGATGTGGCCCAGGCCAGGTCTAGGCAACCCACTTTGTTTAGGTCAAAGAGAAGCCTGTTTAGGTCGATGTGTGCCGGTAAGAGATCAAAACAGTATGTTTTGAGGTGTAGTCAGACTGTTTTGAGCTTAAGCGGGCATCTTCTTAGTTGAAGTGACCATCATAGTTTTTAGGCTTTAATGTAATTTTTTCAAGAATCTAATTATATGTAGGTCATGTTCGGGCCTAGAGTCCCGTTTAACCATTCTATAGATGGAGAAAACATGATGGAGATGGAGGAGATGATTTTGATGGAGAATCATTTACACGTTTGTGACATAGCAAGCTTTTGAAGATCATAGTTTAGAATCACATTTATAACCAAGTAGAACTCAGACTGGTATAAGTTTCTTCCCCTTTTCTCATATCTTCTACCATTTTCTCTTGCCTGCCTTCTTGGACGAAGTTCCCCATGACACATGGAAGAAATCTCTCTTCTCTACCTAGCTAGGGTCTCTCCTTTTATCCTTCTTTGGCCTATATGGAGCTAGAATTTGTAAAGTTACACATTTGAAAGTTGAATGGTGAAGCTTTTGGGTATGGACTTATCCTCCTATCAATTGGAGACATTTTCTATTCTAGAGTGAGAGGTTAAGCCTATGTTATGTTGTTATGTAATTCCTACTCATAGTCACTAAATCTTACGAATTTCATGTTAGATGACCTTGAATTGTGATCCCAAAGTTGTTTTGGGTTGGAGAGGGGGGCAAATTCATGAGTTTTGAAGAAAAAAATCATGTTATTGCAACATGTTGTTCTCATATAGAGAAGTTTTTTATGTCCTAAAGTGGAAAAATGTGATCTCGACATGCATGTTGTTCTATATTGATAAGTTTGATGCTTTGTATAGTTGTTTCCATGTCAATCTCATACTATGGAATCCTTGAATAAAACTCTTGGAATTGTTTACTAATGATATATGTGATAATTGAGTAGTTAGAAGTAGCTTTTGAGATCTAATAGTGAGATGACCTATGCATGGACACAATTGTAGAAGTTTGGTTATGTATGTGCATTCCAGATGTATATTAGGATTTTGTTGTATCTAATGCTTTTAATTGCATAATTCACAACTATGTGGTAATACATACTTACCTTCAATATAAACAAATGAGTAATTGGACTAATTATCTAGAAAAAACATAATCAGGTAGTAGCGGTGTAACCATATAACTTCCGCAATGTTTGGAAGTCAGGAATGAAATGTGTATCCTTGCAGAAGTATATGGATTGTGAGAAGGTTGCATTTAGAGTCTTATGTTACTAACTTTATATAGGTTATTAAGAACGCGTAGGAGGTATTGTCCCCTCGTCTCCCTAAGTTTACCGACTATGTTTGGTTTAGTTGAGGTTGTAGCTCATGTTATTTATATGACATTCCTACCAATTTGAGTCAATACATGTGATATATTGTTATGTGGCAGTCTTGTCAAAGTGATAGGATAGATGTTTTCACCTTGGTCATCTATCTTGAGGTGTAGTCAGACTGTTTTGAGCTTAAGCGGGCATCTTCTTAGTTGAAGTGACCATCATAGTTTTTAGGCTTTAATGTAATTTTCTCAAGAATCTAATTATATGTAGGTCATGTTCGGGCCTAGAGTCCCGTTAAACCATTCTATAGATGGAGACAACATGATGGAGATGGAGGAGATGATTTTGATGGAGAATCATTTACACATTTGTGACATAGCAAGCTTTTGAAGATCATAGTTTAGAATCACATTTATAACCAAGTAGAACTCAGAATGGTATAAGTTTCTTCCCCTTTTCTCATATCTTCTACCATTTTCTCTTGCCTACCTTCTTGGACGAAGTTCCCCATGACACATGGAAGAAATCTCTCTTCTCTACCTAGCTAGGGTCTCTCCTTTTATCCTTCTTTGGCCTATATGGAGCTAGAATTTGTAAAGTTACACATTTGAAAGTTGAATGGTGAAGCTTTTGGGTATGGACTTATCCTCCTATCAATTGGAGACATTTTCTACTCTAGAGTGAGAGATTAAGCCTATGTTATGTTGTTATGTAATTCCTACTCATAGTCACTAAATCGGATGAATTTCATGTTATATGACCTTGAATCTTGATACCAAAGTTGTTTTGGGTTGGAGAGGGGGGCAAACTCATGAGTTTTGAAGAAAAAAATCATGTTATTGCAACATGTTGTTCTCATATAGATATATTTTTTATGTCCTAAAGTGGAAAAATGTGATCTCGACATGCATGTTGTTCTATATTGATAAGTTTGATGCTTTGTATAGTTGTTGCCATGTCAATCTCATACTATGGAATCCTTGAATAAAACTCTTGGAATTGTTTACTAATGATATATGTGATAATTGAGAAGTTAGAAGTAGCTTTTGAGATCTCATAGTGAGATGACCTATGCATGGACACAGTTGTAGAAGTTTGGTTATGTATGTGCATTCCAGATGTATATTAGGATTTTGTTGTATCTAATGCTTTTAATTGCATAATTCACAACTATGTGCTAATACATACTTACCTTAAATATAAACAAATGAGTAATTGGACTAATTAGCTAAAAAAAACATAATCATGTAGTAGCGGTGTAACCATATAACTTTCGCAGTGTTTGGAAGTCAGGAATGAAATGTGTATCCTTGTAGAAGTATATGGATTGCAAGAAGGTTGCATTTAGAGTCTTATGTTACTAACTTTATATAGGTTATTAAGAACACGTAGGAGGTATTGTCCCCTCATCTCCCTAAGTTTACCGACTATGTTTGATTTAGTTGAGGTTGTAGCTCATGTTATTTATATGACATTCCTACCAATTTGAGTCAATACATGTGATATATTGTTATGTGGCAGTCTTGTCAAAGTGATAGGATATATGTTTTCACCTTGGTTGTCTCCCTGTTTGGTTCGGGGCTGGCTTTATGCAAGCCTGTCTGTCTTGGATGAGTTTAGGCATGTTGGAGTCTGTTTCTGTTTGGAAAACCAGTCTGATTCTGTTTGGCAAACCAGTCTCGTTCTGGGGGGATGGACTCATTTCAGACTCGTTTCAAGCTGATTATGTTTGGATGTGCAGGCTGGATTTAGTCTGATTCTGTTTGGGAACTGTAGGCAGGATTAGCTGAATCTGTCCTATTCTCGCATAACTGTTGTTAAAAATGTGGCCTTGTGACGCCGTTTAAACAGAAGTTTAAAAAAAAGTAACTAAAAAATAACTTAATTGTTATCTATATCACTTCAGTTTAAGAACTCCCATTTTGTTGTTGAGATGTGAGTCAAGCGTGTTACCCTTTTGTGGGGTGTTTATGTGGGTGTTTTGGTTGTTTTCTTGAGGTTGAATATGCCTAACATGATATGTTTAATACCCCAAGATATGAGGTAACCTGATAACCCCGTCAAACCAAAACAACAAGATTTTAGCTGATATATATTTTAAATATGAGTGGCTAGTCAATTATCATGATACATGTTCAACTTTATGTGTTCCTTGTAGAAGTACATGTATACTTCTATGCTTATGCTAACTATATGATGAAGCAAATCAAGCCTGCGTTTGGCACAGGACTGGGATTCTGGAATCTGGACTGGGTTCGTCAGGGTTAGTTTGGATTCCGGTGCTGGGACAGTCAGGATGCTGTCTGATTTTGTTTGGCAACGTAGTCTGATTCTGGTCAGCTGGTCTGATTTCAGTCTGACTGCAGGCTGAATCTGTTTGGCTGGAAGTCTGATTTTGTTTGACAGCGTAGTCAGTATCTGCTTATTCTGCCACGTTCTTGCATCACTATTTGAACAAGTACGCAGAATGTGTATTTGTGATGTCAGTTCAACCTAAGTTTAGAATATATTAAAAATATATTTTATTTGTGTTGTTTGGGTGTTATTTTGTATATTTATAATAGTGCAAATAAGATATGAAAATTCTAATTTTTACGTAGTGATTAAAAATTAACTGTCATGTTCTTGCATCACTATTTGAACAAGTACGCTGATTGTGTATTTGTGATGTCACTTCAACCTAAGTTTAGAATATATTACAAATATATTTTATTTGTGTTTTGTGGGTGTTATTTTGTATATTTATAATAGTGCAAATAAGATATGATAATTCTAATTTTTACGTAGTGATTAACAATTAACTGTCATGTTCTTGCATCACTGTTTGAACAAGTATGCAAAATGTGTATTTGTAATGTCACTTCAACCTAAGTTTAGAATATATTAAAAATATATTTTATTTGTGTTGTGTGGGTGTTCTTTTGTATATTTATAATCGTGCAAATAAGATATGATAATTCTAATTTTAACGTAGTGATTAAAAAGTAATGAAACGTTACTGTCATCTGGAATGACTTTTGCATGTGGTATATATGTAATGTTAAACATAGTTAATTGTCATCATGAGTGTGACAAATTACATTATCTTCAGTAACAGTCAAGCTACATGAAATATGAAATTGGCAGTCAAGCTACATGAAATATGAAATTGCCCTAATATATTTTGTTCATAACATAAACAAATTACATTATCGTCAGTAAAAGCAACTGATAATAATCATATTTTCATCATTAGTGAAACATAAACGATCACTGATAATAACATAATTGTTTACGGGTGATCTTTTCCAGGGGAGAATGAAACTGGGCATGGTTCCTGCACCGACTGCTTGTTTTGTTATTTGATGTCATCTTTTGGCCAATCAAACAACAATGGCAAATGAGGAACATGCTGACTGACTTTGCCCTTGAGGACTTTGCCCTTGACTTGATCATCGGTCCCGATTTTGCCCTCCTCGTTTGTGTGATTGCAACATGGTTTTGTGCATAAAAGGTTATCTTCAACATATTTATGATTTTTTTCCGATGACATCAAAAGTTTTTCAAATTTTGCCCTTGCCCTTGCCTTTGCACGCGATGTCGACATCTAAAATTAATAAAAACAAAGGTATGAACAAATAACATAATTCGTAAAGTAACTATGGCAATAAGATAATAATGAAGTAGGAAATTTAATCGCATTATGGTAGCAACATATAATAATGTAACACATAAGTAGAGAATGTATATTGTTGCGACGCAAAAACACAACTACATTTAGCACAAATGTTACAAGTTCATTTGTTTATTTCAATCGTCAGTGCTAAAAAAAATTCCCTGGTGGGTAAGTGTGACACGTCGTCAAGAAGTTGCGTTCAATGCTTTGTTGCGCGGCCAATGTGGGGGGAGGCAATAAATCTGCCAATATGAACATGTTGTCTCTTACAAACTGTCTTCTGATGTATTGCCATCACATTTGCAACTCAGGCAATGAAATGTAAGGGCCTCCTGTTATGTATAAGAACTGGTGCCATGCCTCCATCCAAGCCTATGTAGAGTATACTCCATTTACACATCTACCCATGTGATATTGGGTTCTCATCAAACCCCTGAGAACCATATCAAGCTTGTGTGACCAGATAAAAGACGGTGTCGGCGGTTGGCCAGCCATATAACAGATTCTGTAAGTAATATATTTTTCAAAAGTAAGGGTGTATATCACAATTAATTGTATTATTTGGTTGGAGCTAACGTTAAGAAAAAATTCGAATAATAACATACATCATTAATAAAACACTCATCAACATGAAGAAAATTTTCATACCACTTAAAATGTAATATGACGTTTATAAACGTGCCTAAATTAAACAAGTGTATGATGTTCATAACATCCATTGATAGTCATTCTAAATAGAGAAGATAATGTAAATGCATTTGCCATTCAACATTATGGAGTCATTTGAGGTGAAGGGATGTCCAGAAGCAGACGACAATCTTCCTCCAGACTGGCAACGTTGCGTTCTAAAACCTCATGCTCATACTTTTTGTTAGAGTATAATTCATCGTAGTTGTAATGCATTTCAACGAAGTCCTTCATGTTCATCGCCTGACCCCACACTGACTTGTACTCAACAGTTAGTAACACAATCTCCGCTTTCAATGAATCAATTGTTGGTGGGAGATCGACCGCCCAATGGAAGTATCTGCATCGGTCTTTTCCCTAAAATGTAGTACGAGGTACAAGTTAATGGCAAAGAATGCGGAACCTCGAGAAGGACAGTCTATTATTTATTGATGTACTATCACACCTCACGAGTAGGGCATATGTAATACATTTCGCCCGACCTTTGACTCAGAATGGCAAAGTCATTTAACCCTGCATCCTCTGTGTTAAACCGTAAGGCTGCATTTAGCCTACAGTCACACCTCGGAACCTCAGATGGAATCATCGACATCTAATAAAACAAAATTGACGATTAATAGAAAAATATCGGGTTCATGACATAGTTTTCGAAGATAATATGAAGACCATTTGTTCAGGAGTAGCTAATTGTTACAACAGACAAGTGGAGTTCATTTGGACATATCATAAATATAGTTCTTTGTTGAAGCAACAAATTTTAATGGAATTTGTAAACAAGGACATATTTGATTTTAATGCAACATAAAAACCATGGCATATTCGTTTTCAAGCAACATTCGACAACACTTATCACGAGAACTTCTAAATAAAAACAATAAAATGTATAACCGATGATGCAAATGAAAAGTATGGCCGCCATTCAACGTTACAGCGTCATCGGGGGTGAAGGAGTGTCCAACAGAAGCCTACATTGTTCCTCCAGTTCTTCTACGTAGCGTTCTAGATAATCATGCTCATACTTTTTGTTGGTGTAAACATCATGGTGGTTGTGATGAATTTCAACAAAATCTTTCAAGTTCATAGCCTGACCCCACACTGACTTGCACTCGAGCGTGAGTAACGCAATCTCATCTTTCAATGAATCAATTGTAGGCCTGAGATCAATTGCCCAACGAAAGTATCTACAACGATCTTTCCCCTAAAATGTATTATGAAGTTTACGTAAATGAAAACGAATGTGTAACGTACAGAGTGGCTACCTAATATGTGTGTTTGTACAAGCGCACCTCGCGAGAAGGACAGATGTAATACATTTTGCCAGGTCTTTCACTGAGAATTCCAAAGTCATACAACCCTGCATCATCAATGTTAAGTCACAAGCCTGCGTCTAACCCACAGTCACACCACACAACTTCACTTGGATTAATAGACATCTACACCATGCATTTGAATCAGTCAAAGGATTTATGGTAATGAAGATTGATTGAAAATTGAAACAATAACATACAAGATAGGCCCAATGGTTTGTTCAATCATAAAATCAAGGTTATATTATGAATGTTCGACATACATCAAAGATGTTATACATCTATGATGTATTGTAACCGTCCTCATTTGAAGTGTTGTCGTCGCTAGTTATGTGAAGACGTTGGCGAAGATATTGGGATCTCGATCGTAGATCTGTAATTTCTAATTGTAGCCTATCAGTGTCTGCTCTGGTGGAACAGACAAAGTCACACTGGGAAGACCATAGTTGACGTTCACTGCGTGCATATGCAAGTTGTGAAAGCATTGCAGCCCTAACAACGGTTAGTGTGGCAATTGTGGGTACAACCCGTTGCGCGGGCAACCTCATATGACATCTATTTTGATTCACAACCCTACCACACATAAAATATGGCATGTGTGGGTTGTTGTCTTCAAAACATCCGTTTTGTGCATCCTCAGAATCCATATATACGCGTACAGTGGATTGAAGGCCACATTGACAGCGAGACATTCCGTTCTCCATTTGAAGACAACCTATGTTGACACAATGTGACGATTCAGATTAGGATCCAAAAAACCAATTCGGGAATAAATCTATTACATATATTGTACTATCACGACCCCCAAATGTGATTAGCAATGGATCCACGTAAAACTTCGCCCTCCCTTGAATCGGCCTGAGTTGAACCTTGCCCTGAAATCGGGGGAACGCCAGGTGGGGGAATAGAAGACGATGAATTCTCATCAAGTGGGTCATCCATTATGGTGTCGCCGTCATTTTGTCGTCGGATGAAATTGTGTAGGATACAACAAGCAAGTATGATGCGACACTGCAAATGAATTGGATATGTCGGCCCCCTCTTAAGGTACGCAAACCGTCTCTTCAGCACCCCAAATGCTCTTTCTACAATATTACGTAGTTGAGCGTGTCTGTGGTTAAACATCACTTTCTTACTGGTGTAGGAATGTCTGTTTCCTCGGTACTCAGCAATATGGTATGCTGTGTTGCGATAGGGTGCAACAAATTGACAAGTGTTGGCATACCCTGCATCTACGAGGTAAAACTTCCCCGGCGGAACTGTAAACCCGCTATGGGTCCTTGCCGATTGCAGGACCCTTTGGTCGGCAGCTGACCCCTCCCACCCAGTGAGGACATATGTAAACTCCATGGAGAAGTCTACTACAGCCATGACATTGAGAGAGACATTCCCTTTTCTGTCATGGTATCGATTTTGTTTGTCTCTGCTGACCAAGACAGGGATGTGTGTTCCGTCAATAGCCCCTATGGAATTCTATAAACCAAAATAATGTTGTAAACATACATAATGTTTGAAAATTAATTAAATTTATTAGGGGGGTAACTATTACCTTGAAGTACGGGTAGAACCTTGCATTATGTAAAATGCGAGTATGTGTTGTCGTGCATGTAGTTGCGGTTTGCATGACAATGTAGTCATGGGCAACACACAAACATTGTCCAAGACTTCGTTGAACTTTCTGCTAATGGTCTCACCGGAGTAAATATAGTCCTCTGCCAAAGTACGATTTGTGTGTCCATGGCCAACCATCTGCAGGAAATAGCAGACTGCCTCAACTGAGGTGATGCCTCTAGTACCTCGCAAGAAGCCACGACTCTCAAGCTTGTCGACAAGGGCCATTATAGTTTGTGGATGCATCCGATATAGGTCATAAGCCCTTTGTTCGTGACCGGTCAATATTTCGAAGACCTTTATGTGGCCACTCCTGATGCTAACAGACCTAGGGATATGAGGTGGTGTGGAGGCATCAACGTCTATTGCATCCATGATTGAGTATGCAATAGAGTCAGCAATTAAATCACCAACGTGAATCACTGGCCACAACAAGGTATCTAATAAAAGGTTGTTGAGCATGTCATGTGTTTGCGGTTGGTCATTGGCAGACATGATGCCTACATGTACAATGAAAACAACAACATAATAACTGCTACAACATAAGACAATCCAATTCACGTGCGAAAAATAAATTATTACAACACTCAATCAAATGAAATTGTACGGATATGTAATGTGTGTGCGGAAAATAAATTATTACAACAATCAATCAAATGTAAATATTTGGACGGAAAATGATTAACATCAAATGCATACAAAATAAACTGTGCAATTATGTTCCCGATGGGCCAGCATCACTGGATGTAGGAGACCACATCGGTGGCATGCCTGGGAAGTTGGGTGGCGGGATAAATGGTGGTTGAGACGATGTGCCTGGGAAGTTGGGTGCAGAGGAAGACGACATAAATGGTGGGTGAGACGATGTGGTATTGAAATTGGGTGAAGGGAATGGTGACACAAATGATTGTTGAGATGACTTGCTGTTGAAGTTGGGTGAAGGGAATGGTTGCGGAGACGGGAAATAAAATGAAGGCATTGGAGGTACAGATGTGCCAAAACCGAATTGTGACCTTTGACAAAGGTCGTTTAACCACAAGGTTATCTTTGCAGGGGTGTTTTTGAGGCTAAGGTAGATGTTGCGGTTTGTAGAGTCCTTGATGGCATTCACAAGTGTAGTAAAAACAGCGGTGGGGGCATCGGGGAAATTGTCATTAAAATGTTGTAAAATGTTTGCCAACTCTTCTTTTTCATAGGCTTTGGTCAACATGGATGTGCCTAACTCGTGAACCTTTGTGTAAACCTGTGTGAACTCAGCCAGAACTTCATTGGAAAGACTACATCGCTCTTGCGGCATTGATTGCCATTTCCTACGCGTATGGGTAGAAGGACTCCTGCCCCCAACTGACGGGTTATCTGTTCCCCCAGGCCGCGCGCTTTCACCCTCACTTTGCCCGGTAGCTGCGGGTACGCTACGCTCGTCTGTTGCTGATTCTGTGTACATGGGTGTATCAGCCGCGCCTAAGTCGACACTTACATCATCCTCAGACACAACATCTGCAGGAATCTGACTGTCCGCTGAAGACATTGCATGGTGTCCTCTAGCAATGTTCCTCCCCACCATTAGATCTATGTCATAGTAGTGGGGAAACGGGCGCCTAAGCAACCTAGTCAGGTCCCTGTCTGCCTACGCTTTCAAAAATATGTGTATTAGGATAATCATGTTTACATGTACAGTCATAATTTGTTAGGATAAAAGTTTTGTATAGTGTGTGTACCGCAATGGCCTCTTTCGACTCAGGGGTGTCCGGTACAATGGGCTTGTGCCTTTCTTCATCCCATCCAACGCCACTCTTGTTGGTCAAACCCTTCAAATGGACGTAGTCCTTTTTAAGGTTCTTCCAGCGACATCTTATCTGGTCTAACTTATACACGTCGCCAACCCTATTATTGCCATCAGAAGTTACTTCCCTCCAAGAGTCCCTAGTAAAATTACCATCAATACACCTGCCTAGGTCATATTGTTTGTGCAATGCTATCACCACAGCGGCATCAGACTCTCTTGTCCATACAATACGGTGGTTAGGGTCGACGGGAGGCATACTTGTGTAGTTGCTGCAATATTTGATGACATTGACCGGTAACTAAGATGTACATAAATATATAACAACAACCATGATATCTCGACCGCACAGTATAGTGTAAATTACATATCTGCTGGTTCAGATTACATGTCACCCACATTTAGGAAAAATTCTTTGAAAGATATTTAAACAAAAGTTGAAAATAAAAATATGGAAAGAAAAGTAGGCAAACACACCTGACTCAGATCAATTACATGGCACACGCATTTTGTAAATATCAGATCTTGCATGTGTAAAATGATTTAAAAAATAGAAACAATGATAAATAAAATCAATAACAAGTGTGGTCTGTGGTAGAGTAAACAAGGCGAATAGCACACCACATTGTGCTTGATTTATAGGGTTATACAAATTACATATTTTATCAAATGACTCCATCTAATTCATAACATGAGATCACTAAAATTAAAGCACATTCATGAAGTTGTAACCAATGTGTTCAAACGCATGTTACTGAAGCACATATACATAAAAGAACAAAAACCTAACATGTCTATAGGGTTATAGTTTTTAATATGAGTCAAATTCTTTATCTGAGATCATCACTCAAATTTTTTGTGCTAAAATACATTTCTAATTTTTAGTACCTTTACATAATCAGTGTAAATGTTTAATACAATTCAGTCACAACAGAAACCATTTATGTGTGTTCCTTCAATACTGATTCAATCAGCATATACACAAGCTTCATTGATTAACATCGAAAAACAAATAATGAAACACCAACGAGCATATAGGAAAGTTACAAATATACATAAATGAGACAAGCTTGATTGATTAACACCCAAACACAAATAATGAAACACCAATGAGCATGTAGGCAGGTTAATGATCAAATGGAATGATTAGACAGTTAATGATCAGAGATAAACCTTTTCAGCAGAGCACATGACTAACATTAGTACAGATTAAAAAGTTAAGCCACCCTTTTTTAACATGAGTTTAGGACTAAACATCAGAGATAAACCTTTTCAGCAGAGCACGTGACTAACATTAGTGTAACATGATTTACTTGTTCCTACATTCTACTGTCCATATAAAAGGTCATTTACAAAAAACAAATGATTCATCTGAATGAGGTACTCCTCCCTGGACCTATCATCATCTAACATTCGATATAAGACACATCTTCATAGCATCATTTAACATCCCCATAACTTCTTCATGTCTAATAAGAACACAAGAATATATGAACGTAGAATCCTAGATCACTTTCACATACATTACATTTTATATTTTGTCACATCTTCATATAGGTAGATCATAGGGCATACATTTCCATATGGTTCAAACTTCTACAAAAAAAAAGTATACCTTTACAATTAATTTATACCTTTGAATATTCCAATGAGAGCACATGATCTCGAAACAGGAGATGGTACAAACTGAAAAAGGTTTGGTAATTACTCCTTAACCAAGATGGAATGCATACCCAACCCCAGTAAGGAATAATGGATGAATGAGAACCTTTTGTCTGACTGGTTTACAGAGAAAGCATCTCGACCAGGGAATATAGACTCACTAATATGACAGCAGAGGAAAGGATACTCCTTAACCAAGATGGAATACAGACTCACTAAAAAAATGCATTTCAAGCTTCAAATGCAAGTGGAGTGTGGTGTATGACTAAAACCAAGTCAAGTCTAACATCTTTATGAAAAGACAGCAACAGGATATGGTGTATGCTCCATATCACCATATTCAGCCATCAAAAAAACGTATAGTACCATCGTTTAACATCCCCATCAATTAATGTCTAATAAGAAGACAAGGATATATGAAGTTATAATCCTAGATCACTGTCACATATATAACATTTTAAATTTTATCACATCTTCATATAGGTAGATCGTATGGCATACATTAAATCAACTATTTGTACATATGATAAGGTAACTGCAAAGACCTTCATTACATATACAAATAATATTTTTTTCCTATTGAAATCGTGCTTCTTAGACCAACACATACTACATACCACATCAGTTGAGAGACCATTACAATTAATTTATACCTTTGAATGTCCCAATGACAGCACAGGATCTCCAAACAGGAGATGGTACAGACTGAAAAAGGTTTTGGTAATTACTCCTTAACCAAGATTAATCAATCAAAATTAATTGTCCAGAATAACATTTTAAATTGTCTACTCGGGATGAATGCCATGCTCGTTCAGAGCATCAAAACAATAAGAAGTATGTTCTGTGCAGAGTAAACAACGGGAAAAGCATCAAAATCAACAACATTCAAAAAATATATGCTTTTAACTAGCAAAAGGAGTCAACTATTTCGTACTTAACATCATATAAACCCAATCTAATAACTGATAAACTCAACCGAAATGACGATAACATCAGATTCAACTGTACATGTTTCGATAAAGAACACCATTTCACAAATGTTTTGGTACTTATTCGACATTGTGCCCTAATCGACATTAACCGAAATAACCCTCTACCCTACCCAGAGACCAACCTGAGCAGAATCTCCCTTTGGAGTGATGACGAAAGCGGCAGAACCTGGGCACAAGTGTCGACCTGGGCAGCGCCGACAGACCACGAGCGAGTGGCAACGATCTTCTGCGGAACACCTCGCAACACTTCAACGAAGAGGCTTGTGTAGAAGTCGAGCACCTCGCAGCACCACACACCCAATTTAAAGGCACAACACTGACTAGGGTTTTGGATTCCTCTGTGCCGCCTACACCTTCTTCTGTGGACGACATGACCATTCATGCCAGACCTGACGAATGGAGATAAACACCGAAACCTTGCTTTTGACCGACCTAGCTCGCCGGTGGCAGACGGCAGGAAGTGTAGCGGCCGCTTGACCGGGCCAACCATGGAAGATCGAGGCAGCCTACTCACATTTACTTCACGGGCGAGCATGGCAGAAGGTAGGCAACTGTGGATTCGTGATGAAGGAGAAGATGCCAGTCAACAACGCCGAAGCTAGCTGCGTCGGGAGCAGACAAGGGGGGAAAGCTGCTTCGCTAGGGAGAGAGGGAAAGATGTGTCGTGAGGGATGAGTGTCGGGGTAGGATCTCAAACCGGGTTTGAGATTCCAAACCTACCTCTACCTGTACTGCATCAAGCTCCAAAATAGGACTGACTAAACTCACAACGGGGTCCGAACTAGTCTCCTTGCCAAACGGAAGCCCAACCCGAGCCGGACTAGTTTGGTCCTACGTGTCGCTACGCGACAAGGCCTAAACCCGGTCCACACCCAAACCAAACAGGGGATGTATGTACATCAATGTGGAAACTTTTGGAGGATCACGATCGGTGGCGGAGGCAGAACTTAATTAAAGGATGAGCACTTTATTGTTGCATGTGAATGGATAGGGCGCAAAACTAAATTCTCTATAATCTATAACAAATGTGCTTTGATCAGATGTACATTTTGACAAATACATGTGGGGCCGTGCCCATCTGTGCCTCTATGTGGCTATGCCACTGATCACAACCATACAATCAGCCATTTCGGGGACTTCAACTCAACTCTACTATATTCTCTAATAAGCCTGGGAGTGATGTGTCTATATCCCAGAGTACTTGGACTTGATTATGATCTCGACAACAACTAAATTGGAGCTTGCTACTATTTGGGTTATGTTTATGTGTTTTGTTCAGTATTAATCTCTATAAGAAAAATAATACTATATAATAATTGATGCGCACATTTTATATGGTGTTCAAATGTTATGGTTAAAAATTGGTCCCATGAAATTTGGAACTTATGGACTCTAAGAAAGAGTAGTTTGTGGTTTCATCGAACCATGCGATTGGTCGATGCAGTGGGATCCAACGAAGGACGCAAATACTTTCAGGGACAGTGGATATCGGATCTAGGTTTGGGAAAATCAACCGCATAGGGCAGTTGAAGCAGAGCTGTAACATATTGATGTGGCCCAGGCCAGGTCTAGGCAACCCACTTTGTTTAGGTCAAAGAGAAGCCTGTTTAGGTCGATGTGTGCCGGTAAGAGATCAAAGAAGTATGTTTTGAGGTGTAGTCAGACTGTTTTGAGCTTAAGCGGGCAACTTCTTAGTTGAAGTGGCCATCATAGTTTTTAGGCTTTAATGTAATTTTCTCAAGAATCTAATTATATGTAGGTCATGTTCGGGCCTAGAGTCATGTTAAACCATTCTATAGATGGCGACAACATGATGGAGATGGAGGAGATGACTTTAATGGAGAATCATTTACACGTTTGTGACATAGCAAGCTTTTGAAGATCATAGTTTAGAATCACAGTTATAACCAAGTAGAACTCAGACTGGTATAAGTTTCTTCCCCTTTTCTCATATCTTCTACCATTTTCTCTTGCCTGCCTTCTTGGATGAAGTTCCCCATGACACATGGAAGAAATCTCTCTTCTCTACCTAGCTAGGGTCTCTCCTTTTATCCTTCTTTGGCCTATATGGAGCTAGAATTTGTAAAGTTACACATTTGAAAGTTGAAGGTGAAGCTTTTGGGTATGGACTTATCCTCCTATCAATTGGAGACATTTTCTATTATAGAGTGAGAGATTAAGCCTATGTTATGTTGTTATGTAATTCCTACTCATAGTCACTAAATCGGACGAATTTCATGTTATATGACCTTGAATTGTAATACCAAAGTTGTTTTGGGTTGGAGAGGGGGGCAAACTCATGAGTTTTGAAGAAAAAATCATGTTATTGCAACATGTTGTTCTCATATAGATAAGTTTTTTATGTCCTAAAGTGGAAAAATATGATCTCGACATGCATGTTGTTCTATATTGATAAGTTTGATGCTTTGTATAGTTGTTGCCATGTCAATCTCATACTATGATATCCTTGAATAAAACTCTTGGAATTGTTTACTAATGATATATGTGATAATTGAGTAGTTAGAAGTAGCTTTGGAGATCTAATAGTGAGATGACCTATGCATGGACACAGTTGTAGAAGTTTGGTTATGTATTTGCATTCCAGATGTATATTAGGATTTTGTTGTAGCTAATGCTTTTAATTGCATAATTCACAACTATGTGCTAATACATACTTACCTTCAATATAAACAAATGAGTAATTGGACTAATTAGCTAGAAAAAACATAATTATGTAGTAGCGGTGTAACCATATAACTTCCGTAGTGTTTGGAAGTCAGGAATGAAATGTGTATCCTTGTAGAAGTATATGGATTGCGAGAAGGTTGCATTTAGAGTCTTATGTTACTAACTTTATATAGGTTATTAAGAACGTGTAGGAGGTATTGTCCCCTCGTCTCTGTAAGGACCCTGACCTCCGTTTAGGGCTTACCCTATTTGCTTTGCTTAACCTTGATGGTTTGATGTTTGCTAATCACCTTTAGTGGTGATTTGGGTTTGGTTGTGCTTTGTTGAGAGTTGGAGGTTCTACTTGCAAATAAACCAAGCTTAGGGTTTTGTGTGCAAGTTTGCCACCTTGAGAGGTGTTCTTCTCTCTCTTTGCTTCCTCTAGGGATGAGAAGAAGGCTTGGGCTTGTTGCTTGAGTTCTTTGGGCCTTTGTTGAGCTCGTTTGGGCCTTGAGGTGCCTTGTTTGGGCTTGTTTGGACCTTGTGTCGGCCAAGTAGAGCTTGTGTCGGCCTAGAGAGGTGTGTGTCGGCCTAGGGTGTGTTTGTGTCGGCCAACAAGGAGGTGTGCCACCCTAGAGCAAGCTTGGTGTGTTGCCCATGATGCTTGGGCCAACCTTGGTCACGTTTGGAGGACACATGGTGCACATCTTGGACAAGTGTCTTATGGCTTGCATGAGTGGTGGCTTGAGTTGGTGGACATGTGTCCCTTGGGTGGACGACACATAGCAAGAGTTTACCTCGGTTTCTCCTCCCCTCCTTTCTATATAGGTGGTCCCTTCCTTAGCTTGAGGACCCTTTTAGTTCCTCTCCTTCTTGTACACGACACCCTTCATCTTTCCCTTGCTTAGTGGCCGATACACACCCTTATGTGAGCAGCTTGGAGGTCAACACACCCTTGGAAGGAGAAGGTGGTGGCCGATACACACCCTTGGAGGAGCTTTGGTGGTCGAGATACCCTTGGAGCTCAAGTGCATCTTCTTCCTTGGAGCTTAAGGCGGGTTGTATGACTCTAACCCTAAACTACTCCATCCTCTTCTTTCATATGTCGTTTCAATCTTGCCTTTATATGTTAGTAGTTGGTTCTTGTTTAGCTTGCATGTTGGCCGATCCTTGAGATCTAGGGTTTAGGGAGCAATACTCCTTTCTCCCCTTGGTCTAGATGAGTGAGCTTGGGTCCTAGTGTCATGAGCAATACCCCTCCTTCCTAACTGATTGAGGTGAGTTGGTGACCTAGTGGCTCAAGCAATACCCTTATCTCACCTTGGGCAAGATGGTGAGCTCGTTTAGATGGTTTGGATAAGATGCACCTTGGTCGAGATGTGTTTGGGAAGGTGCTGCTCAACGGCCCTTGCCCTAGTTCTCCCATGGACGGCTTCAGTGAGCACGGTTCTTCCTGTTTGATCCTTGGGCGGGTGAGCAATCCGACCCTTGCATGCCCTGAGCCAGCTCTGCCCGGCAGGCTGCTTGCCCGATGGGGCTGCTCACCCGACATGATCTACTCACTCCATACGTTCTGCTCGCTCAGTGGGTATACTTGCTCTATAGCCCTGCACGCGTGTCGCCCAACACCCCTGGTTCTGCTCGCCTGACACTCCTTTGCTCACCTCACAAACTTGCTCGCCCGGCATTAGCCATCTCGCACGATATCTGCTCGCCCGGCTTTCCTTGGCTCGCCCAACTGTGTCGCCCGACACTATGTTGCTCACCCGCTACCTGCCCGTGTCGCCCGATAGGCTTTGCTCTCGCGGTTCTACCCTGCTCGCCCAGTTCTGCCTTGCACGCTTGCTATCTCTGCTCGCTTTGTAGCCTTGCTCACCGAGCATCTGTGTCGCCCGACACGCACACCTGCACGCCTGGATGTCTCGCCCGATGTACCCTGTGCACCTTGGAGTTGCACGCCCGATAGGGCTGCACGCTTGCCCTAGTTTCATGGTGGTGCTCTGCACGCCTGCTAGAGTTGCACGCCCGCTAGGGTTTAGTTGGGATGGGTGCTGCCCGAGATGACTTTTAGTGAGGGTTGTTGATATCTCTTGTGAGGGCAGGGTCTGTCATGATGCTCTTATGATAACTCATTGCTTAATAATGAGATTTATGTTCTTATGGATATACACATGCGTGTGTATGTAACTACTCTATCTCTTTAATGACAATATGATCTTGAGCATACATTAGGGTTGCTTGATAGTGTGCTTACATGTGTAACATTAAGATGAGGCATGGACATGATTATTGTTGTCATGATGTGCTAACAATACACATAACCCTAATTGTCACACTATGGTAGTAATTGTAGTCTCTTGATTATTCATCCGGTTATTGAATGATGCTAACCATGCAGGCAATGCTTAGCCCAATGAAGGGCTATGAGAATTGGGTAAATGAATACTGTGATGACAGGTGTATTATGAATGATGTTCCATAATGATGATGAAGGCCTTAAGAGGCTATGGCACTATGAATAAGGGATTGAGATCCCATGATATGTGATGATCCTTGAGATGGATCTGGATGGTTGGCAAGAGGCCAAGTGATAATATGTGATGTGAGGTCCTTGTGATGGATCAGTGTGATGTAAATTGTAGAAAATGCATAATGTTGAGTTTATGTTATTTTCCTTTTATTATGTCTTGCATGTTATACAACTTGGTTGAATCTTGCAATCCATCTAAAAGATACTAATTAATCATAATGAAATCTATCATGTAGTCTTCCCTGGCCATAGATTCATCACCAGTCAGGATAGGGTGATGATGAAACGGGTTCTCCTGAAGGTCAACCCGGAGCGCATATTTTGAATATGTGAGGTTTCTCCTAGCCTAAAATAGAGAGGTGAAACGAGTGCAGCTGCAGTTGCAGACTCAGATGTGTGATGAGCATGGTGAACATGACCCATGGCTCCAGATATGTTATATGTTGAGAATGAATGCGTTCATGGCTCCGAGCACGGTGTTTAGACACGTGGCTCAGTTTCTAGCACCGTGACCTATACCGAGGTGGGCTAGGCAGAGGGTAGCCTGTGGAGCTGGCCCTATGGTTTATGACCACTTCAAGCACGAGACTGCGGTCCTGCTTATGTTACACTCATGTACTGACCATGAGGCGGAGAAGGTCTTGAATTCCGGCTCTTCCATTGACCTTGTATGGCACCGGCTATGGGCTTCGCAGCTGAAGGTTGGATTTGAACGGTATGGTTCATTTCCTCAGGGCATAATAAAACGTAATACAACCGTTTAGTATATATTTCTTAAGACAAACACGAAACATTGGTTGAGGCCTTGTTTGTGTAGTTAACTTTATTTATCTTGCAGTTACTTTACATTACTCCTATGTGGTGAGTTTCCTATATATTTCTTATCTTGTCAATCATGTTCCATTAAGAAATATGTTGGTACAGTTGGTAAGTCTGATGGAAGATGACTTGTTTTTTATAAATTGCTTCTGTTATTTTCCTTATCAGTAATCTGCTGTTTAAGCTCTATCTTATCTGAGGTTTTGTAGTTTTGGCTCGGAGTTATGCCTCCCGTTGGGACAATGTTCAATTGTCTCACTCCACTGGGTTGCACCCTTTTTTAGGTGGTCGAGCTTGTCGTGGTGGTGGTCGCGGGGTTGCGGCCGAGCGGCGAGAAGATCAGTAGAAGGCAAGCTTTGGAGATGCTGTTGTTTTGATGTGTTGGTGTAGAGTCTAGAGTCATCCTTGTACTCTCAGGTCCTTGGCGGTGTTTTGACGTTGTTTTACAATGTACGACCGATGTTGTTTAGATATCCTGCTGCTGGCCAGATGTGAGCCTTTATATGTATGAACAGGTGGTGAACTCATGGTTGTGATAGGACAACTGTTGCCCTAAGCTGTGGACATGTGCCCAAGTTTGTATGGATATGTATATAACATGTTTTCTTGCAGGATATGGACTGAAATGTAATATGTTTCCCATTTTATCAGTTTTCCGCAAACGGTTTTATTTAACCCGTGCTTTTTGATTAAGCTGTGGTTATGGTGATTCCCGCACATTTTCGCGTAACACCTCGTTATCTGTGTGATAATGGGATGTGTTTCCACAAGTTTGGTATCAGAGCTTTAGGTTCGCTAAGTCTATAGGGATCTAGGACTAGGTTGTGTTTGTTCTTATGTGTTTTCCAGATTTTCTCATAGAAATCTTCTGCCTCAGCGGAAGAAAGCCAAGATGTCTGGAAACCATGAAGAACTCGCTGCTGAGCACAGCGATGCTGCATCTGTTGATGGAGCAAAAAGACAGGCACATGAAAATCGGGTGCCTGAGGTCCCCCAACCTGACCCAGCCATTCTTGAACATCCTTCCTACCAACAACTGATGGGGGCAGATGATGGCTACGATGAATCTCATGGTTGAGCGATTACCAGTGCCTCCTCTGCGAGCACATGTTCCCCATGGAGAAGCATCGGGTATTGGGAAGACCTTCGAGCGGCTTCGCCGAGTCGGAGCTTCGGAATATGCTGGAACGGCTGATCCAGCAGATGCAGATATGTGGTTGACAAGTCTCGAGAAGGCTTTCTAGATCCTCGACATCCCCGAAGCAGACAAAGTAAAGCATGATATCTACCTTCTGAAAGGTAGTGCTGGTCACTGGTAGACCATCGAGGAAGAGAAGCGGCCTGGTGAGGTGATCCGTTGGGAAGTGTTTCGACGTGAGTTCGTCACCAGATACTTTCCCAAGACATATCTGGATGAGAAGATCCGTCAGTTCGAGAGTTTGCGACAGGGAATGATGAACATCACTGAGTATGAAGCCACGTTTATGGATCTGTTGAGGTTTTGTCCTCACATGGCGACGACAGACGAGGAACGGATCAGGCGTTTCGAGAAGGGTCTGAGTGCTGAGCTGACGACACCGGTTTCTGCGTTGGAGAACCGAGAACGGTTTGCTACGTTTGTGGAATTTGTTCGGAGGATTGAACGTTCTGTAAGGGATAAGAGAGAGCCTATGGCTAAGAAGAGACCTGCTCAGTTCTAGAGTTAGAGGTTTGGTGGCTTCAAGAAGCCTAGGTTTTCGGCACCGGTAGCGATGAGAGGTTCTGGTAGGCCGTCTTAGTGGTCTATGAGTAGAGGAAGAGGCTACGTTTCTTCACCATCTAAGGCACAAAGTTCGGCTTCTGTAGCAGTGACACGACCACCTAGGCCTCGAGATGATGTTAGGACATGCTATGCCTGTGGTCAGACAGGACATATCAGGTCAATTTGTCCCTACAAGGATGATGAAGTGACGCAGCAATCGAGACAGAACCTTCAGGGGTCTGAGAGACCACAGCCCAGTGGTAGCAGAGGACGCAGACGCGGTCACGCATCTCAGGCTGGATCGTCTGCTCAAGGAAGCAGAGATCGTGGACAGCAAGCAACGGCTCGATTCTATGCTATGAATCAGCTGGAGGCGGTAGTGAACCCACAAGTAGTGACAGGTCAGATGAAGTTATTTCATTCTGATATGTCTTCTTCTTGCTTTATATCTGTTCTGGTTGACCCGGGTGCTACACACTCTTTTATCGCCTATAGTATGCTTGAGAACTGTCGCTTACCTATTAGCTGTAAGAAGGATAGCTTGTTGTTAGAAATCCCTCTTGATGGTTCCTCTTTGCTTCTAGAAGAGTGTCCATCTTGTGTCTTGTCTTTCTCGGGACACCGCATTCAAGTGGACCTCATACCACTTGATATGCATGGTTTCGATGTCATCCTTGGGATGGATACCTTAGATAGGTATAAGGTTGTTTTGGACTGTGGTTCCAAGCAGGCAGTGTTTGATGTTGCTGGAGAGAAGTGGATATTCCAAGGAGATAGGAAGATTCTTCCGACGTGCTTAGTATCAGCTATGGTGGCAGATAAGTTGTTACAACAAGGATGTGAGGCATTCTTAGCTCACGTAGTGGATACCGTAGTGGATGCCAAGGCGAAGGGTCCTAGCCTTGAGGAGGTGTCAGTTGTTCGTGAGTTCACAGACATGTTCCCTGAGGAGTTTCCTGGTGTTCCTCCACCCCGAGAGATTGATTTTGAGATCAATCTGGTTCCAGGAACACAGCCAGTGGCACAAACACCTTACAGAATGGCTCCAGCAGAGATGGCAGAGTTGAAGAAACAATTGCAAGAGTTTCCGGATAAAGGTTTTATCCGACCAAGTACGTCACCTTGGGGAGCTCCAGTGCTGTTTGTCAAGAAGAAGGATGGTTCGATGCGGTTGTGTATAGACTACCGGGAGTTGAACAAGGTCACGATCAAGAACAAATACCCGTTGCCGAGGATAGATGACATGTTCGATCAGTTGCGAGGTGCTACAGTGTTCTCAAAGATCGATCTACGGTTCGGATATCATCAGTTGAGAATAAAGGCGGATGACATACCAAAGTCAGCTTTCAGGACAAGGTATGGTCATTATGAGTTTGTGGTTATGCCGTTTGGGTTAACCAATGCACCTGCAGCTTTCATGGACCTGATGAACAGAGTGTTCCGTCCGTTCTTAGATCAGTTTTTTCTAGTCTTTATAGATGATATCTTGATCTATAGTTGGGACAGGCTAGAGCATGAGCAACATCTTCGTCAAGCGTTGACTCTCCTTCGCCAACATCAGTTGTATGCCAAGTTCAGTAAATGTGAGTTTTGGCTGGATGAAGTGACTTTCTTGGGTCATGTAATATCCGTTGAAGGAGTCAAGGTAGATCCGAAGAAGGTGGAATCTGTTGTAGATTGGGAACAGCCGAAGATGCCGACAGAAGTTCATAGTTTCCTTGGTCTAGTAGGATACTACCGGAGGTTTATCAAGGACTTTAGTACGATCGCGTTACCGATGACGAAGTTGACCAGGAAGGATGTACCTTTTGTTTGGGATGATCGATGTCAGCAAGCTTTCCAGAGGTTGAAGGAGAAGCTGACCAGTGCTCCAGTGTTGATCTTTCCAGAGCCTGGGAAAGGCTATGTTGTTTTCTGTGATGCTTCCAAGAAAGGTATATCTATTGTCTAAGATGATGTAATTATGAATAAGGACACCTTTTGTACAAACAAGTTGTTACATGGTCACATATGATAGATGATGTATTATTACCTATTGATATATCAAAAGGATTGGCCTCTGGTTATTGTTGTCTATATGAATCTTGTTGGAAATATTTGATTAAGATCTTTCTTACATGCTTGACTAGATGATGATAGGTTAAGATCCATTCAACTATTTTCTAGTTTTGAGTCTTCTCATTGTATCTTACTCAGCCTCGAGGTTTCTTGTTCACGTATCGCATGGTTAGGCGTCATATATCAAGTATGTGCCCAAGGAACATATCCCTTTTGCATCCAACACAAATACTATGTCTCCTCCTACATGGAACATTTTATTTCTAGTTCAAGGTAGTGCTTAGTGCAAGGGCATGTTTGTACACATTTGAAGAGAGTTTTGGAAGTTTATGTGGATTTAATTTGTGTGATACTTTTATTCCTATGTAAAGTCTTTTGAATTCCACCCATTTTGATTTTTCACTCATTCACACCATATGAGTGCCTAAACAAATGTTTAATCAAAAAGCATATAGGTATTTTGGTTTAACCCTAAATAGAAATATGACCTCGTAGGATCTTGGTATCATCTCAATCCCTTGATATGATCATTTCAAGAACAAGCTTCTGTCCATTGTTTCTCACTCAAATTTGACTTGGATACCCTTGAGATAGAATATGATGACCTAGGTTCTATCTTAGTTTATTGGATAAATTTGATGTAAATAAGTAAGTTTCCTCACCTTATTTGATAGTTTGCTATCTATTTAGGGTTTTATGGGTTTATTGAGATATGTTGATGGTTAGGGTATGAAGAGTATAGATATTTGTGTGTGTGGGTTGGGGGGGTAATGAAGACCTTAATTGGGTATTCATCTTGATTCATTTTGCCCTTTACTTACATCAAGATACATCAAAAGCATGTTATTCTGCAATCAATTGTGTTTTTATGTCAAATGCACTTATGGATGCTTTTTGCATGTTTCATAGGTACTTTGACCACTATGTGATGGAAGGGAGAGATAGAGGTTTGTCATAGTAATTATCCTTATTTAGAAGAGTACAAAGGGAGGCTAAGATGACTCCAACATACCTCAAGTGATAAAAGACTACATAGAAGAAAATGTTATCATTGATGATCAAGCTGACGACTCAAGTGTAAGAGAAAACCCTTCAAACGACTGTGGTGTGTCGCCACATGCATGCTACACAAGCTCAAAAATGCTGAAAATCACATGATAGAACCAAAGAACAAAGACTCCATTAGAACGGGTGTTCCAAGAAGAACAATCGTGACTAGTGGAGGACACCACAACCGTTTCATATAGCGTAGTTGTGGTAGATCAGATACTGGCGATCATTCCATTAGTCATGAGCTCCCTCCTCATTCACTCACTGTGGTCATTTTAGCTAAAATGACCATGACACCCCCATACCCCCATAGTTGTTCTACCCAGAATGATTGTGCAACCTACATCCATTTCTTCGCCATTCTCCATATATCACCACCATTCCATCATGACTATCCCCAACAATCACAACCTTTTACTATCTATCAACCACGACCATTCTACCTAGAATGGTTGTGCTACCTACCAAACACTAGTGCCAACCAACACTCATTTTACAATAATATCCACACTTAACCCTACGCCTCCTAGACCACTACATAAGACCTAGTGGTGGTGAAGGGTCAATGGTTATCTCTCATTACTCCTCTTGGCCGCCATTGTACCTACCCCCACCTACCATTCCATCCACCACCACTAAAAACCCTAGTTTTCTAGGTTTTTTGACCATTACCTTCTATACTTCCATGCTTTTTCCACCCTTGAAGGAGTCAAGAGGATGAGCTTGATGCTACTCCAAAAGGAAAAGAAGTAATCTACCTTGATCTTCATGACTTCTTCCTTTACTATCTTCTTCCTTTTTTTTTGTTATACGTAGCTAAGCTCCTTTGGTGGGCTGTTTGGAGTAGGGAATGTAACTTTGATACCATGGTGAGAAATTATCCTTTAAATTCTGTGATTTCCTTGTAACATGATATATTATTGATGGATCTCATTTCCAACCTCCTTCTATGGTGATTGATTCATGAATACACATAAGGTATAGAGAAAAGAGGGAGTGAGGGACTTTGAGAGGGAAAACTCCTAACTCCCCACCTAATGACCCTTAGATAATGTTCTCTGTCCTCACCTATCCATATATTATACTAGCCCTATGTGTGATATCTAAGTAGATAGGTGTTCTTCTCTTCATGCACTTGGAAAAGAGCATATTGAGAGGTTGGTTGGGGACTAATAGGAGGTGAAACACCCTTCTCATGTATTCCATGCCACTCTTTGCCATCAAATAAAATAGGAGAGTCACTCCTAGAAACCTAGTCTAGAGTAATCTTGATTGGAATCTACCTATCCCCTACTCAATTGAGCCTCATGAGGTTGGATAGGAGGTGATAAAGACTATTTTCCTACACACCTTATGCCATTCGTAGCCATCTAGTAGAAGAGGATTTTCATCCTCATTGCTACTATTTGATTGATTAGTAGTATACTTTTTGGAGGTATTTGCATGAATATGACCCTAGCTTGGTTTATAGTTACATTACCCCCAAACAGACCACTCCCCTAGTCAAATTTTAGAACCCTAACTTTTTTTTTTTGGAAAATAGCACCCTAACTTCTTGTAGTTATAGATGATTTGTAACTTGTTTACTTAGTTATTTGTTTGATTCATGTCATTTATCTTTTGGTAGAAAATTGGTTGTTATTCTTAGTTTCTTGTGTTAGCTTTAGTTAGATAGTTTCTTGGAGTAGATTTTGAGTGCTTAGATAGTGTGTACATGTCTTTCTTCATTTGAAATTAGGATTTCTCTTGCTAATTTTGTGTAGTCAGTTGTATTCTTTTGCCATTTAGTGTAATTTCTCTCTTGCTTAGTGTAGTATCACTTGATCTCTTAGCTAGTTTGTTAGACTCAATTAATAGGGTAAATTTGGATTTTAGTTTTGTCTCACTTTGTTTGCTTGATCCTTATTATAAATAAACTAAGCATAAATTTAAACCATTAAAGAACTAACCTCCTTATAGGAACCTTAAGGAACTCAAATGGCTTAGTTCCTTCCATGATTCTTGTATATCGATCCCTCACTTTCCTTCTCTACTATATCTAGATAATGTTCCTTCTATGATTCTGGTGGATGGGCCCTGACTTTACTTCTCTACTATATCCTAAAACCATGCACCTGTGGATCTATGTAATATAATTTGTTGATTAGGGTTACAAATTTGTAAGCCAAGTGTACTTGCATCAGAGGGTCAATATTAGTTGCAAAAGTCTAATTGTTTTTCCATAAAGAAAATATAGTTAGTCTATTTGTTATTTGTTTTAGTAAACTTATAAATAGAAGCTTCTTATAAAACTTAATTTCAAAATCTTATCAATATTTTACTTGATGGAACTCTCTAATCAATTTCAACAACATAATTATCTATAATATTATTAATTTTGAAAAATCAAGAAAACTTTGTATAACAAAAGCAAGAGCAATGTTATCTTTCTTGCATTATGTTTTAAAAATGAAATAAAGAATTCGAGATCAAATGATGAAGGAAACTATATTGTCATTTTTAAATTGTATTCATACACTCATACAAAGATAAAATTCAAGTATGAAGGTCATACACTAGCAAATTTATATGGTGTGCAAAGGAAAAACCAATTATATAATATGGTTCTAAACTCTAAATCTTTGTTCGTATAACATTTCAAGTTTTGAACATTATTTTCATGACTTTGATATATTTTTATGGAACCAAACTATACTTTCCCTTTGCAATTTTATTCTAGAATTTTAATAGAATAAGAGTTTATGGATCCTATTAACCTAATTCACACATGATGGGGAATGAATTGAAGTGATCAACCCATTGTATCATATGTATATAATACAACAAACATATCTTAGAAACAATCTTATTGTTTTAAATATACCATGTGTATAACAAAAATATCTTAACAATAGTAAAGATGATTATTTTTGTCTTTATTAGAAGGTCATTTGTAATTTGGGAGAGACAAGTTAAGTTTTATTGTGCACTCTTCATAGGATGTCTAATCACATACATGGGCCTTTGCATGAATGTTTACATAGTGTGATCTGATCAAGAAGGGGGGAAACCTTTCCTTCTACATGTCATTAATTAACATGTGTAATATTTTGGCTATAAATGTTACTAGAATGTATTTTATATATTCTACTTGCCACTCATTACCCATCCACATATCCATACTTTTTCATCCATGTCTAATGAAGTACAAAAGACCAATAATCATTTTGCTAAAACTAGATTCAACCTAACCACTAAAAACATGGCAAGGGGATTTCGTTTTGACTTAATGTGTAGCCATATAAAAATTCCATCGTAGCTTCCAACACAATGCCAACTTATAAGATACACTAATTATTACAAGGTATGGAGTTTTGGTTTCCCTCAAATTGACCCCATTGTAAGAATAATGCTCCCATCATCACTGGTCCTTCCTAGAATGTTGACTGATCTCCACCCATAACCCACCAAGAAACATGATCCCCTAAACTAGTTGGACAACCAATATACCATGTGAAAGAAAGTTGTTCATCTACTTAAAATCATTGTTTGAGGTTAAAAAATAAATAAGAATGGAGTCTGGATCATGTGATCGTTTTAAAAAATTTATTATCATTGGAAAATTAAATTTTTATTGAAAATAGTTTCAATGTGGAAGGATTTGAGGCTATATATTGAGAACGATACATACATATGCTTGTACTATCACACCAAAAACATATCAAAAATAATTTGCATCAATGATTCAAAACATTAGTAGATAATATAATCAGACATTCTTAGTCACTTTTCTTGAGCGACGTTGCTGGTAAAGAATAAATAATGTGTATATGTGTATCATGCTAATTGTGACTTGCATTGATACCCTTAAAGCACTTTGCATTTGCATGTAATTTTAGTTACAAAGGTGTGGGCCTCTTTTAGGGCCTTGAAACACCACTATAGTGATACTTAAACCTATACTCATGTCTTGGTCCTTTTGGAGTGGGATTTTGAAACTATTATTCATGATGCAACTAGAACATGACATGGGTGGGGAGTGAGAATGGATATGCAATGACGCAAAATTAATACAATTTTAGTGTCATTCAATGATACAGTAAGATAATATAGAAAGCATGCATCAAACATAAATAAAAAACATCATAAGAAAGAAAAAATATGAGTTCAATGTCATATAAAAATATTACACCATATGATTGATAAATAAGATACTAGTATCTGTTAGAATGGTAAGAGGTACAAATCATAATATGATTGTAATACAAAAATATAAATCATAAAAACTTGTAACTGAAATTATATATTGATAGGTCAAAGAAAGCATGAAATGCTTTGAAATTTCTATTTTTCAGAGTATTAATACACAAATTCATGATTTATATGAATATTGAAATTTATAAGAGAAATTCCACTAAGAACTCTAGACAAAGGTACAAATGCATCCATTTAATTATTCTAGTAAAGAACAAAGATAGTACTAAATAAATATCATAAACAACATAACAGTATGTCCATATTTTCCATTTTATAGTGAGAAGTGGTGTCCCACACTAGTTGGTCTGAGGCTAAAATAACATTCAAGGGAGATTAGTGAAACCAAACTAATCGAGTTACAATGAATATGTATGAGTGAGAATATTTAATGTCTACCTAAAGGTGGGGGACAAGATTGAAAAGATTGTAGAAAATGAGATCGTATTGGCTTAGGTGATAAATACTCCATTAGGATCACATAAGAAATATAACATGTCCATGGAGTATTAAAATAAAATAAGTGTGATAGCTGAAAAAAATAGAAATCTTTCCATTCACCCTATATATTCTACACTAAGGTCAAAATTGTTAAAGAGTGAGATCCATATAGTCCCCACGACCTTGAAGTGTGTGAGTATATTGTACTCAGCATTGAGGCCTAGAAAATGGTTCATATGATTGATGAATGCATATTCATCTTAGTTTTAGTCGCCATTTTGGCTCAATTTTGTATTGAAAGCTCTCATATCCCCCCTGAATATGCTCATATATAATTTAACTCAGTTTCAGTTGATTATTTAGAGTTTTGATCAAATCCATTCATCTCCATTGTAGGATTAAGCATTGAACTATGTGCACCAGCGTAGAAGGCAGTGATCCCACTACAACTGCAACTGTGGCACACCCCATCGACCGTGGCACGCCACCACGACCAAGGCCCACACTAGCTCGATCGCGGCATGTTTCTTCGACCATGACCACAAACACAACCCCTAACCTTGACCACAGACTGCGACCACAACCAGTGTCTCGACCGCAATGTTAAGCCAGTGCTCTCCAGATATGCACCTATAAATAGATGTCCTCCTCCTTTATTTGAGGCATCTCTTCCACTCCATCCATGCTGACAGGCTACCACTCTATGCCCATTCAAGGAAGATGATCTTCTCCGCTAAAGACTTTCTCCGTTGTGTCCTTGCTACTCTGCCATCTCCACTCCACTAAGATCTATCTCCTAGACACAAAAGTGGTGGGATTTTAGATCTGTAGCACCTTCATTCATCAGCCATCTACCGCTCCATCTCCTATGAGAAAGAGTATGAGAAGAGAAGGAATAAGGAGAGAGAACATCATCCTATTCTATCTTGGTGTTCTTCCCATCATCGTCCAAATCTTCCCCGCCATTGCGTTGAAGACCATTTGTCCACCGAGCTGTGACCATCTTCTTCACCATGACCATGATGGAATATTCCCTCTTCTTGTTCTTTTTGTTTCTATCATGACGAGCGAGTAGTCCATTTTGCTATGGTGCAGGGACTAGCCCCTCTGCTCGTGCTTACATGTTCATCTTATAACATTCCATGGATTGTATATAACTTTCCATTTTGTTCTTAATCATTTAATGTGTTCTTTGTGGATTGATCACCTACCTTGCATGATCTATTATATTCCTTTGTTGTGAGAACTTCAATACTTAGGATTTTGAATATCGATTAACATGGTTAATTCTCAAATGAGAACTTTGGAAGGGATATCTCTGGAGTAGTAAGTGTGTGACTCATGGGTAACAAGACATCGAGTTCATGGAGATGATTACACAAACTCTATTTCCTAGCAGATGGTTTGCTACTCCATTTGGATAGTTGTATCTTGCATGCATGTGCTTTGGATGTGTTCACATGTGTAGTCATGGTGAAACCCGATTCCACCCCAGTGATTCCCATCATTAATCTAAACTCAGTTTTAATCCAACTCTTTTACTTTCGTTGCAATTTTTTTAACTAAACCCAAATCAACTATTGTTCTAAATATTAGTCTTAGTTGATCTAGATTTGACTATCAAGATTCTTGCAAAAGTTGTCCCTTGGGATTCAATCCTTAAATATATTGCGATAAGACTTGTCCACTTGCGGGTGGTATTATTGCACAAGGTTTTGGTAAAAACTTAGGGATTTCATCCCTAGGTGAATTTGTTAGTGCACTAAAACCCACGTCAATTTCTGGCAACATTGCTAGGTACAACATAATTATCTAGTTAAATCTAATTCTATTGAGACTAATCTAGGATTTTACTTTCACTTTTGATACTAATGATAATATACTTGAATTTGGTTCTATTTCATCCATCTGACTCCCAAAAGATCTTTCCATCCTAGGTACCCCCAAAGACTAGTGCATGCCACACTCCAACAACACCGACCTTGCAACTAGCTTTGACCCTAAGATAGAGCGAACCTTTCATCATCAGAGTAAAGTGAACCAAGATAGGATGGCATAAGAGGATGAAATTGCCCAAAGGATAACTCAAGCCCTTAATGCACAAAGAGAAAGGCTTATGGAAGAAGCCCGAGCTGCGGTTCAAGAGGAAATCCAGGCAGCTCAAGCAGCAACTCAGGAAGCTGAGTTACAAAAGGACATTAGAGAGTTCTCAATCCCTAAGATTGTTGATGTTCAACACCCAGTGCAACCTCCTCCCATCATTGCTCCAAACTTTGAGATCAAGTCATGTTGGATTACACTGCTTCAAAACCACCCTTTATTTGGTAAGCATGGCGAGGATAGTCAAGAACATCTTCTGAGGTTCATAGATTTATGCTCTATGACAAAGAAAAATGGAGTTATCGATGATACCATCAGACTCTGTCTCTTCAAATATTCCCTTCGAGATAGAGCCATGTGTTGGTATAACTCTTTGCAATGTGACCCCATCACCACTTGGGAACAACTTCAAATTGATTTCTTGGAAAAATTCTACCCTCCTTCCCTCACCTATGACATTAGGGGCCAGATAACACAATTTGTTCAGGTCCCTGGATAAACCTTGGTGGAAGCATGGGAAAGATATAATGAGTTACTATGCAAGTGTCCACACCATGGCATACCTAAGAATCAGTTCATCAAAATCTTTTATAGGGGTGTGGATGATGATATCAAGAAGTCTTTAGACTCCTCATCTGGGGGAACTTCATGCGCCAAAGTTATGATAGCGCATGGAAGGCTATCACCGTTGGAGCTGAAAATCAAGCCAACTAGGGCAGGTCTGTAGGCAAAGGAGTATTGAAGGTAGCTATTGTAGAAAGTAGTATCGAGTACAAGTCTGTCGCTGAGTCTCTAAAGCTACTAGTTGCCAAGCAAGACAACCTTGTATCATCTTTCAAAGCCTATGAAAGGAGGCACTCATCCCCTCGAAAATAGGAGCAAGTCAAGTCAGCTACATTTTTTTGTGAAGCATGTAAATGCACTGATCATTCTATGCTAGCATGTAATATTCTCTATGATGTTGTTCTAGGCATTGCTTGTGCCCAAGGAGGTAATGGTCAGATGGAAAATCTGAATGCCATCCATGCTATCCCTGGTCAAGGATATTATAATTCAAATCTGAACATGAACCATCTAGGTTTTTAGTATGGAAATCCTTTGGGAGCAGAAAACTCACAACAACTTAGTTCAAATAATCAACAACGAGGCCCGCAGGGATTATAGTATAATCAACAACAAAATTTTAGGAATCAAGGGAACATCAGGGGTAACTTTCAGAACAGAAATTACAACCAGTATCAAAACACCTCTCAGTTCCAGAATCTCAATCAAGTCCCGCATCAACAACTACAACAATGAAAACAAGATGGTCCCATCTCTTTTGACAACAAATTGTCATCCATTGAGAAGATGTTATAGTCACAACAGACTATGATAGCAAATCAGTAATCCCATCAGAAGACTATATTGAATCCCAACTAGCTCAACTTTCAACTAGCCTCAAGCCACCTGCTGGAGCTTTTGCTGGTCAACCAGAGAACAATCCTAAACATCCTGAGCAACTGAAAGTTGTTTCCACTCGATCTGGAAAGGACTATTTTGATCATCCTATCAAGACACCTGTGGTAGTTGCAGACGAGCATGAATTGGTAATTGTCTAAGACACTGAAGTACCGAAATCTCAACTGAAAGAACCGTTGACGATTAATAAGGTAGATAAAGCAAGTTCTAAGAAACATGTCATTGCATAAGCCGAAGACACACCTGAGCAAGTTATACCAGTATTCAAGCCTCACCCTCCTTTCCAAGCTTGACACTCATTTCACAAAGTTCAAGGAAGTAATGAAGAAGCTTCATGTTGATATACTCTTTCTAGATGCACTGGCTAAGATACCATCCTGGACGAAGTACTTAAAATCTCTCCTAAAAAGTATATAATCGAGGAATATGAGACAGTCAAATTAGAAACAACTACTTCAAATATTATTTAGAGCAAAATGTCCAAGAAGCAAAAGACCCAGGATCGTTTGGGATTTCATGCCATATCGGTGACTACACATGTAAGAAAGGACTAGCCGACCTCAGTGCTAGCATCTCTATCATGCCACTTAGCCTTTGCAAGAGGCTAGGGTTTGTAGAACTTCTCCCAACTGGCATGACCATACAACTTTCAGACAATTCTATGACTCCCTTTAGGAATCATTAAGGATGTCCCGGTCAAGGTAGGCAAAGACTCTTATGTCCCATGCAACTTTGTAGGACATAAAAGAGGACTCTAGATACCCTCTTATCTTTGGCCGTCCATTCCTCTCCACTGCAAGAGCTTTGATTAATGTTGAAGTAGGAACCCTGCTCCTCAGACTGGGAAAAGAAATACTCAAGTTTAGAGTTTTTGAAAGTATGCGCAGACCAAGCATGCAAGAAGAAGTATATTTGATTGATTCCATAGAGAAAATGTCACTCCTCACATAAGAGAATCATGAATCAGATGATCCTTTAGAAGTGGCTTTGACAAACCAATATGTTGATGACTCCATCAATGGACAAGTAAAGAATTGTGTTCTCCACCTCAACACTGCAAAAGAACATCCGGAATCTAAATTTGAGGAACTCAAGGCTATGACCATAACTGAAGACCTATGTGAGAAACCAGAGGACCCCAAAATGAAGCCCCTACCTGAGGGATAGAAGTATGTGTTTCTAGATGATCTCAAGGTCTAACCAGTTATCATAAATTCTGACCTAACGTCCATACAAGAAGATAAACTCCTGACAGAATTAAGGGAAAAAAGAAAGGCCCTCAGCTACAAAATGAGTGACCTCACCGGGGTTAGTCAAGCACTTTGTATGCATAGAATCTCCATGGTGGAAGACCACAAGTCGATTTTCGAACATCAATAGAATATGAATCCAAATATGAAAGAAGTAGTCTGCCTTGAAGTCATCAAATTTCTCACTTCTAGCATCATCTATCCTATATCTGACTCACCATGAGTAAGTCCTGCACATGTTGTCCCAAAGAAAGGTGGAAATATTGTGATACAGAATGAAAATAATGAACTCATCCCCACTCAAACAACCACTGGTTGGAGGATGTGTATCGATTACATGAAATTGAACAAGGGCACACATAAGGATCATTTCCCGATGCCTTTCTTAGACCAAGTCTTAGATTGATTGGCTCACCAAGAATATTTTTTCTATCTTGATGGTTACTCTGGATTCTATCAAATCTCCATACATCCAGACGACTAAGAGAAGACAACATTTACTTACCCCTTTTTAATATATGCCTTTAGAAGGATGCTTTTCAGGCTTTGTGATGCTCCTGCCACTTTCCAGTGTTGAATGGCAGCCATATTCATTGGACTCACTGAAACTATTATGTAAGTTTTCATGGATGATTTCTCTATATATGGGGATTCATACAACTCATGCCTGAAGTACCTCTCCCTGGTCCTCAAATGATGTGAAGAAGCACATCTAGTGCTGAATATGGAGAAATGTCATATCATGGTAAAAGAAGGTATTGTCCTTAGACATAGGGTCAGCAATTGAGGGATCAAAGTGATTTCTAAACTCGATCTCCCAACCAATGTAAGAGAGGTTCGTGCATTTCTTGGTCATGTAGGCTTTTATAGAAGGTTTATAAAGGATTTCTCCAAGATAACAAAGCCTATTATGAACTTAATACAAAAGGACGTTGATTTCCACTTTGTTGAAGAATGCATAAATAGTTTCAACAATCTTAAGCATGCCCTTACATCAACCCCTACCATCAGAGCTCCAAATGGGATCACCCATTTGAAATAATGTGTGATGCTAGTGATTATGCAGTCGGTGCTGTTTTGGGCCTATATATAGAAAAGAAACAATATGTCATCTACTATGCATCTAAGACTCTTGACGAAACTCAAAGGAACTATGCAACTACTGAGAAGGAACTTTTAGCAGTTGTGTATGCCTTTGACAAGTTTAGATCCTACCTCATCGATTTGAAGGTCATCGTCTACACTGATCATGCTGCAATTCGTTAGCTCCTAGCAAAGAAAGATGCAAAACCAGACTAATCAGATGGATTCTCCTCTTATAAGAATTTGATCTTGAGATAAGAGATAAGAAAGGCACAGAGAATGTTGTGGAAGACCACTTGAGTCGTATCCACACTTTGGATAGTGAAAAGATCCCGTTAATGACTCTCTTCTAGAAGACCAACTCACGAAACCTTCGGAAGCTATCCCTTGGTACACGGACTATGTGAACTACCTTGCGGCCGATGTCATCCACCCTGAATGTACCGGCACTGCATAGAAGAAATTCATGCATGACGTGAAGAAATATCATTTGGATGAGCGGTACCTCTTCAAGCTATGTGCTGATGGTCTCTATAGAAGTTGTATCACTGAGGAAGAAGCTCATCTTGTTCTAGAGCAATGCCACTCAAGCCCCACTGGACGCCATATGATTTCCAAGAAGACTGCTTTGAAAGTTCTACAATGTGGCTTCTTTTGGCCAACCATATCCAAGGATGCCTACAACTTTGTCTTGTCTTGTGACAAATGCCTGAGGGCGAGTAACATAACAAAAAGAGATGAGATGACCCTTAAGCTCTAGTAGGAAGCTGAGATTTTTGATGCTTGGGGAGTGGACTACATGGGCCCATTCCCATCCTCGTATGGATTTTGCTACATTCTAGTTGCGATGGATTATGTCTCTAAATGGGTAGAGGCCATACCAACCATCACTAGCAATTCAAAACCTGTCATCAAAATGTTAGAGATATTATTTTTCCCCATTTTGGAGTTCCACACACTATGATATCCGACGGAGGTTCTCATTTTCTGGAAAGAAGTTTCAAGGAACTATTGAGAAAATATGGTGTGACTCACAAAGTAGCTTCCCCCTACCATCCACAAATAAGTGGACATGTAAAGGTATCAAACCACCAACTCAAAGCTATCTTGGAAAAGACAGTAGGCCGCAACCTAAAGGATTGGTCAGTAAAAATCAATGATGCCTTGTGGGCCTACAGAACTACTTTCAAGACTCCTCTTGGAACAACACCCTTTTGATTAATCTATGGAAAATTATGTCACTTGCCCATAAAACTTTAAGACAAAGCTTGGTGGGTAATCAAACAACTGAATTTTTACATGAAGAAAGCTGGCCAAGCTAAGATTTTGTAACTTTAGTAGTTGGACGAACTTTGGATGACAGCCTATGAGAATGCTCGAATCTACAAAGAACGCACAAAAATATGGCATGATTGTCATCTGAAAAGGAAAGACATACAAGTAGGAGACCAAGTTCTGTTGTTTAACTCAATACTGAGATTGTTCCCAAGAAAACTCTATTCTCACTGGTCTGGACCATACACTGTTAAGAGCATCTACCCACATGGTGCCTTTGTTTTATGGAGTGAAAAGTTAGGAGAGTTTGCGGTACATGGCCAACATTTAAAGAGATATTTTACAACAGCTGACATGAGCAGTGAAACATCATTGAATCTTTCCAAACTAGATTATCTACCAGAAAATTGAAAGAAACATGTCGAGCCAATGACATTTTAAAACAAAGGTGCTTGTTGGGAGGCAACCCAATCCTTATCTTAGCTTTTACTTTTAGTTTTGAATTAGAAATTTTTTCACTCAGTAGATAATGCATCGCAAGATGCAATCTTAAGTTTTGATAGTTCTCATTTTTGAGATTTCAGATGGAGGACATGTTGCTGAGAGGAACACAACCACATATGGTGGTCCAACTGGCATGGTTTTACCCCTCCATCTCGGATTCAGAGTTTGCTTGGGATGAGCAAATTTCTAAGTTCAGGGTGGAGGATGGGTGGTACGTACTCTATTTTCCACCCACACCTATCTGTTTCAAACTTACGATTCTATAATTGCAATTTTGATCAAAATTTTCAAAATTTTAAGTTTTCAAAGTGGTTTTGTATAGAAACTTGATGAAGTTTTGATGCTTTTATTTCAATCAAAGCCATTACCTAGTCGGATAGTTTATTTTTCCATGCAATTTTGAATCATTATATCCTCCTTATTTGAAGAAAAGCCTCAAGAGGGACAATTTCTAAAACTAACCAATGGTTAGAAATCACCATGTGAATCTTATGAATCCTAACATCATGATCCTTCAGTAAAGAAGGAAAGTATCTATTGAACTGAGAGGGATCAAACACATCGTGCTTCCTAACTGACTAGTGGAACAATAGCATGAAATCTCCACTGGATCCCCATCAAGTCATTATTTGAGCATAATATGCTAAGGAGAACAACTCGGTGCATTGAATTGTAAATCAAGTTGCATTATCATTTGAACTCTCTTCTATTCTTCTTCTACCATCTTCATACCCCTCCATCCATAAAAAAGAAACAAAAAGCCATAAAACAAATATTGCCAAACCCTAAGTTCGAAGTGACACACCTCTCACCTCTTTATCCGCTTCTTCCATACCCCTCTTTATGTAATGGGGTGTATCACCAAAATGAAAAAGAAAAGATGCCAATGTGCACACACACAAAAAATGCAATCTCGAGTCAAATAGAGGAGGGATTCACATAAAAAAAGGTTGCAATCAATGAAATGGAAACCATATAATAAAAACTTCGATTCGAATAGAGGAGAGATTTACTACTTCCTTCCATACCCCTCTTCACTCCCTTTTCCACCTATAGGATCAATAAATGCCTCATTTTTTCCACTCTTTTGTAAAACACCAGTGTCATATCAGATGCACACTTGTTGTTCTACGGGTATCTCTAGACTCTCATGAATCTCTTAGACATGCTTGATGTTGGAAAATGTGGGGAGGAAGCGCTTTTGGGAAACGAACTCAGGAACAAAGATATTGTAATATGTGTTTAGTGATCTTAGGATGTTGAGATGCTCAACCATACAAAGTAGAAAAGAAACAAACGTGATGTGAAAATGAGGCAATCACAAGAGTTGAAAGTATTCAATTGGCGACTATTTTAGATTTTGTGCTACTCGAGGATGAGCAACGTTTAAGTTCGGGGTGTTTTGATGAATGCATATTCATCTTAATTTTAGTTGCCATTTTTGGCCTAGTTTTGTATTGAAAGCTCTCATATCCCCCTGGATCTACTCATATACAATTTTACCTAGTTTCAGTTGATTATTTAGAGTTTTGATCAAATCCATTAATCTCCATTGCAAGAATAAGAATTGAACTATGTGCACCAGTATAGCAGGCGGTGGTCCTGCTACAATCACGACCGCGACACACCACCTCGACCGCGGCACCCCACTTCGACTGAGGCCCACACTAGCTTGACCACGACATGTCGCCTCGACCATGACTGCGACCACAACCTACGGTCGTGACCTCAACCACAGACCGCGACTGTGACCAGTGTCTCAACTGTGATGTTAATTCAATGCTCTCCAGATCTGCACCCATAAAAAGATGACCCCCTCCTTCATTTGAGGCATCTCTTCCACTCCATGCACACCGACAGGCTATCGCTCTATGCCCAACCAAGGAAGAGGATCTCCACCAAAGACTACCTATGTGGTGTCCTTGCTACTCCACCATCTCTACTCCATCAAGATCTATCTCGTAGCCATGAAAGTAGTGGGATTTTAGATCTATAGAACCTTCATCCATCAGCCATCTACCACTCTATATCCTGCAAGCAAGAGCACAAGAAGTGAAGGAAGAAGGAGAAAGAAGATCATCCTCATCTGTCTTGGTGTTCTTCCCCTCCTCATCCAGATATGCCCCGCCATCATGTAGAAGACCATTTCTCCATCGAGCTGTGACCATCTTCTTCACCGTGACCATGACGGATTCTTCCCTCTCTCTTGATCTTTTTGTTTCTATCATGAGGAGTGAGTAGTCCATTTTTCTGGGGTGCAGGGACTAGCCCTGCTTCATGTGCTTACATATTCATCTTATAACATTCCATGGCTTGTATATAACTTTTCATTTCGTTGTTAATCACTTAGTGTGTACTTTGTGGATTGATCACCTGCCTTACATGATCTATTATATTCCTTTGTTGCAAGAACTAAAATAAATTAGGATTTTTACTATCGATTAACATGGTTGATGCCCGAATGAGAACTTCCAAAGGGATATCTCTGGAGTAGTAAGTGTGTGACTCGTGGGTAATGAGACATCGAGCCTATGGAGATTCTTACACAAACTCTATTTCCTAATGGATGGTTTTCTACTCCATTTGGATAATTGTATCTTTCTTGGATTTGTTTTGCATGTGTTTACTTGTGTAGTGGTGGTGAAACCCAATTCCACCCCAGTGATTCCCATCATTAATCTAAACTTAGTTTTAATCATGATCTTTTACTTTCCTTGCAATTTGTTTAACTAAACCCAAATCAACTCTTATTTTAAATATTAGTCTTAGTTGATCCAGATTTGACTAGCAAGATTCTTAAAAAAGTTGTCCCTTGGGATTTGATCTTTAACTATACTACAAAAAGACCTATCTGGTTGTGGATGGTATTATTGCACAATGTTTTGGTAATAACTTAGGGATTTCAGATCTAGGTTGATTTGTTAGTGTAGTAAAACCCACATCATTGATTACATAAATAGGTTGACTTGAGTCATAGAAAGTGAAGAAATATTTCCTTTTCACCCTAAAAGATAAGAACATGACTGGACTCGTGGTTCAGGAAAGCGGTATGCGGAGTACGGGCGGAGAGGATACTGCATAGAGTATATGTGGTATGCGGGAGTATATGCGGTTTTGGATTTTTTTATTTATTTCAATAAACTAATTATATATTAAATAATATAGTGAGATCATAAATTAAAATATGTAGAGTAGGCACGTACATCTATTTACTTATAAACATACTAATATGCATGTATGATGTATGATATACTTATATATGTACATATGTCTACATATAGAATGTGTTTGTAATATATGTACAAATACTAAAATGTAGGTAAATCAATGTACAAATATATGTATAGTGTCTATAAATGTGAATAAATCAAAATGTATATATACATGCAAAAATATGTGATTATATTTAGGTATATTGTATATGTATCTATACATGTTAATATATCAAAAAGTATTCGAATAAATGTACAAATGCGTGTGGAAAATTTTTATATGTATTACAATGTATACATATAATTCAATGACTATATATCTCAATTTATACATATTATGAAATGTGTGTATATATATGCATGTATGTAAGAAATGCAGGAACATTAGTCGTGGGCTTTTCGAAAAACAGAGTTTAATCGGCCGCTTAATCGGCCAAGCGGGAGTATATGCGGCCCATGACTGCTTAGTGGACTGATTAGTAATATGCGGTGTGGTAGGGTGACTGAATAGGTATATGCGGGAGTATATGCGGCCGTGCAGACCGATTTCCCGAATAGTGACTGGACTAATGAATAAGAACTGACTGACCTTGACTGAGATAATAAGTGACTTGTTACTCGGTCTAGATAATCTAAAAAGCAATAAGAAAAAAGTAGAAAAGGTGAAAGAGAATAGTAAGAATTTACAAATCACTCAATAATGGTAAATAAGTTCCAACGTACACTGGAATGGGAATATTTATAAAATAAATGGTGTTTTACTATAGATGCCTTACAAAAATATTGTTTTACACATGGTTGAAACATGAGTGATGTAAAAAATGAACATGTGAAAAGATGATAACATTGAGAGTGTCCCCAAAAAGAAACAATCTTGTCATGCATAATAGTAGTCACCGTAGAAGTTATATTGAAATCAAAAGAAATGAGAGGACTTTCCATTATGTTCAAATCAAGTGAAAATCTGGAAACATATACAATTAAATCCATGAAACTAAAATGGATGGTGTAGATATTGGAGTACTCATTGAATCAAATACATAATGTGCATGTGTTAACATCCTAAAAAACTCATAGGATGATTTTTGATGCTCACTCAAGGTGTTGTTCTTCAATCTTAACCTATGAATTGAAGATGATTCTCTATGAAGGTCACTTTAGTTATGGAAAATTGCATCCAAAAGGAAAAGAAATGATTAAACAACAAATTATAAGCCATTGACATACCTAAATCATTAAAAGGAGCAGATTAAAATGCTTGAGAAAACAATGTGTCTATGTTATACATTGTGTGAACTTTAAGTGAAATAAGGATGGAAAGGTACAATAATAAATAATAGATTCATAAAGGGACCCTCCAAAAATGTAGCTTTGCATATATTCTAAGTTACATATATAACATCTAGAACCTATGATATAACAAATTGAAAATTTAACTAAATATAAGAAATACATAATTTTCACACTTACTTTTGAAACGGGCTATTGGTTATCATTATATGGGGGAAATGGATCTATATACGAGAAATATGCACCTTTGTTGTTATAACTTCATGATATAAAAGTTAAAAATGTTGATGTACATGTTAAATGGTGGTCTCAATGGATATTCTAGTTCGTAATTGCTACATAGGAAAACTAACAGATATGGTTTTCATGGTTAGATCAAATTTCATTTTCAAAATGGATATGAGTTCAAATTACATATATATGTCAGTACTAGGTTTCTCTGGGTTATATTTTGTAATAGGGATGTCTTTTTATAGACTAGTTGAGTACCATATAATTGAAGAAAAATGTTCATTACAACATTGCTTCAATGTTTACATGTACATAAACACTATCACAATTTTTTATAGTGCTTGTTACAAGGAAATAAAGTATGAGACATGTACATGCACATCACCCTTGAAACTTCACATGGACATGGAGCAGACATGGATTGATTCTAACTAATTCGTACTATCTACTAACACTACATATGAAAAAAACACTATATGAAAGTAGATATCTATAAAATCTAGGTCAATGATAAGTTTTGTTCAGTACAGGGGTGAGCTACTGGCTCAATGAATGGAAACCTCTACTAGCTAGAGTAAGATGGAAACAATTTACTTAGAATAATGATGTAGAAAAGTATAACAACGTAAATTAGTTCATGGTAGGTTTTTAATATGAGATTTACATAAAGGTAACTTCCTTACAATTTAATTACACACACATCAAATAAATGTAATAGCATATATGAAGTTAATACCAATGGTGTATGATCTATATTCAACAGTCAATATTAATACTTCAATCCATATAATTATGTGTATGAATCTATGTGAAGTGTACCATAACATGTAAAAGCATAAAAACTAGTATGTGACCCCAACATACCAGGATTAGGGTTGACATGTGATCCTAAGGCTATTTAATGAACTTCTCATCCTTTAAATAGGTCCCCACATTTGGTATCGATGACATTAATATGACTAGATAAATGGAAACCTTGTCAAACATGAGTATTCAGGTGGTGTAAAGAATTGTTTTCCTATTAAAACTATGTATTGCAAGAGTTCTGTGAGACTCAATGTGTGGTAAAATGATATATTAGACTAATCATTCTGTAATAATTACCACCAAAATTTCTCATTATTGTCCTATCTCATTAAGTATCATTAAGTTCTTTGTTTTATGTTCGATACTCCAAATACATTCTATCATTTTTTGGTTGGTTTTGAAAAGTCATCCATATTGGTTTAACTTCTCACACCCCAGAAGTATGCTCTAACAACCTTCATCCCAGACTCGATGATGAGTGAACCACTTCCTCTCTCGAGGCTCAAACCTTTGCAAAGATTCTATGATTTTCATGTCATTTAGTTTCTATTTTTTTTTTAATTCTCTTTTTTCTATTCTTATTTATTTCAATTATATGTCATTGTTACTATCATAATATATTTTATATAGTTCTTTTGTTCACTCAAATAACCCTTAATATGTATAATATCACTAAAAAATCATCTACACATTTCTTACATGCCATCACATCATTCTTGAATTCACATATTTCAACTTATTATATTGAACCCCAACCCACAAGAATCAAGGTCAAAAATGTTTAAGGTGTCAACTCTAAATGAGTATTTATTTTCTTTGTACCATACAAATTCTCTCAATATCATAAAAGTAGTAAATAAAAAAATTGAATTCACATTCACTATTGATCGAGAATTTTATAAAGTATTAATATCAATTATCTTCTTTGTCTTAGGGCAGACCATCAATTCGGTGCCTTCAAATTTTCAATAGTTAAACATGAATCCAACTTCATGGTGCATTTCTAATACTTAAAAAATTAAAAACCCAACAATTACAATTAGCTAAAATTCAATATGCCACAAAATAATTTTACGTTCTTATATACATAGTTCAAGATAAGAAAATATGAAGGGCGATAAAAATTCAGTTTTGGTGTTTTTTTGAGAAATTATAAGTTTGTGGAAACTCCCACTCACCTAGAGTTAATTTCTCCTTTTGGAAATTATTTTCACCTCAAATCATCTAACATTTGGGAGAAATCCCAAGTTTCCATCTTTCAAAATCCTTGTTCCATTTTTCAATTCAAAGTTAAACTCCTTAGTAGGATGGAGAAGACAGGGAAGAGAGAGATTTTGATCAGGATTTTACTTAAATGTATCATAGAAGTGAGAAAAAACACTTGCACTTACCCTATTTGGAAATATTTAATTTTCTTTTGGTTCTTGGAATGATGTTATTATTATTTATCCCTGCAAAATCTCCCTCACACTCTCCATAGCCTAATTCCAGAGTTTGAATATTGTCCATAATGAGAAAAAAAATATGTCTCTTTATGTGTATTTAGAATAAATTAAAATATCTGCATTCCAATATAGCAAAATCAGGGGAAACATGGGATAGGAGGTAGAGACACAACAAGGAACATCACCCCCATGGTCGGGGACGAGGTTGAGGAAACAAAACTAGTGGATAGAGGAGTAGAAGAGGCAGATCCTAGTATATAAAGAACATCAAAAGGATAGGGTGTAGGTATATTTGTGTTAGGATAGAGATTTTTCTTGAATACATGGGGATGAGAGGATCCACAAACCATGATCTACCAAAAGAATCACTAGATAAGGAAAAAGAAAAGAGTCACCAAAGTTAATATAACTATCTCAAAAGGCACAATGTTCATCCTGACTACACTTACAGTGGAGGATGTAAACCCAAATCTCGAGGTGAGTGTCATACCTCTTGAAAGAAACCCTAATGATCACTCCTACCTTCATCAGTTTGGTTAGCAGTGAACACATCAATGAGAGAGATGTGTTCTTTATTGAGAAGTTGTTGAGAATAAACTATTAGTGGCAGGTGTGACATTATGGGAAATTAAAGGCTTGTTAGATCATGAAATAGATATCGATGCAGAGGATAACCTCATGAAGCCAAGGAAGTATGGCATGTTGGTCAAATTGATAAGTACATATGTAGGGTATAAGACCTTAACAAAATAATTTACACTTCTTGGAGTTTAGCTAGGCATTTCAATATGTATAAATATATTTAAGACACTTCATCATGCAACTTTCTCACAAGAAGGATTATAAAATGGAACTAACTAGTGGACCATGGAAGATGTTTGGATGTTATTCAACAATCTGGGACTAGTACCTAACCTTCACACCTACCAATTTACTACTGACTGATACTAGTCTGCCTCTCCATTTATATGTGCCACCAATGTATGAGTGCATGGCCATGGCATTAGGTAGGCTGAAAGAAGTTGACACACACATAAACAACTAAATAGGGAGTAGATTTGCATGACTCGATATGGAAGTTGACACCTCGCTTGAAATAGTATTGGACATACTTTTCAATGGAGTTAAGTCTAAGGTGGAGTAAGATGCGATACTAGTAGGCTATGTTGCACGTGGAAGGATGGTACACACTCTAAACATTTTTGGGATAATATATCCACTGCTACTACATGTAATTGAGGTGGGATTCCAAGAAGAGAAGATCATAGAGCTAAGAACCAAATAGATACAAAGAACAATACATGGCAAAAACATAAGAGGAGGAGAAACAGTTGAAGGGCATGAGAGTTAAACATAGAAAAAGTACCTGATACAAACACCAGTATAAGTAATAATACACATATGGAAATCTAGTAAGTGAGGAACGGAGAGGAGGACAACCGTTTAGTAGATACTGCTAAAGTACCAAAAGCATAGTTGGAGGGAAACAACCACCCAACAAATATTTGGAAGAAGATGAAAATAGTGGAAAGTGTGGAGAGTGTCGATAAAAAAAGAAGATATACTCAAGAATATCTCTAAGAAGGCTAGCACAAGAGAAAATCCAATTAATATTGTAACTCTAGATGAGAACCACAAAGTTTTATTTTTTTTAATTAAAAAACCCTTATTATTTCATCTTTTATTTCATATTGTAATAACAAGAAGGATAGGATGCACAAAAGGATTCTAGGTAATCGTTGATGTAGTTGTAAAAGTCATTGACTTGTTGAATGATACTGAAATGAATATCTTACCATTTCCTATAGTAGTTGAAGCACACAAAGATAAACCAGTGGATAGTAGTACATACCGTGAGAATATCTCAATTCCTAACTCGTCCAATACAAATGGTCATGGATCCAAAATGAAGTGATCACGAAAAGCAAAACACCTGATTGAAAAACAATGAAGAAACCATGTTTTAATCCAAATATGTCATAAGAAGGGAGCTAGGAGAACTAAGACCAGATAGAAGCTTCACACATCTAAAAAATCAATATGATTTTCAAAACCTTTCTTTTTATTTAATGATTGGTCTACTTTGTTGACATACCCAAGGAATTAGAAACTCAGAGACCTAATATGTCCTCACAAAATACATGTCTACACATAAGCCAAAATTAGTGGCGATCCTAGAACCAGGAATCAGTGGAAGACATGTTGTCAACACAATTATATCACTTGGGTTCACGAACTCCTATCACATTGAATCATACGCCTGGTGGAATATGGGTGTGCTTAAATGAAGTCACTACAAAGTAGAAACCCTATAATTTCATAGACAGTTCATAACCTATTGTGTGAATTGTATGGTTATTTTTACCTTTGTGTATGCTAACATCCATAGTTATGTGAAAAAAATCCATTGGAAGAACCTAGTAAACATGAGGAAAACTTCACCTCTCCTTAGATCTCACTAGAAGATTTCCGCACCACCCTTATTCTATGTGAAAGAAGTGGGAGTAAGCACTACTATTATACTTAAGATAAACTATTCATAGATACTCTACAAAAGATGGATTCACTAATATCATATATTCAGGCTACAAACATATTCAAACAATATATTCTTCAATAAAGGATAAGGCATTACACAACACATTTTATATAGAAAGTCTATCATTTTGCAGTGTAGCATCTAAAATGTCTTCGATATGATCACTACCCAATCTTGATTATATCATCAGAGAAAGGGAGGACACATCACATATTTATGTCCAAGTCTAATTGGTCTCTTAATACAACCTTCACAGAGTTAATAATTGAGAAATGTGACAAAATACTAAATTTCAACGATGCATTATATAAAATGGAAAAATATATCATTGAGTGGGATATTAACAGAGCAACGAACAGGATGACTAAGAAGAACAAACTTTATTAGCAATATCAGTTCTCTAAGGAATGGGACCAGGTAGGAGATTCACTCCCAACAAAATAAAATAATAGGAAACATCCCATATGGAAAACACACAACAACATTTTTGCAAAGGGATGATAATCCAAGCTTTTCAGAACTATGATTCAAGATAACAATTGTAGCAGTGGAAAATAAAAGATCTAACTATTAAATTACTTATTTATATCATGATTCCTTTACCATTGAGGGTGATACATAATACACTATAGCATAAGACTTATAATGGGTTATCTAACCACTTAGAATCTATCTCCCAAGAAGGATCAACTACACCTAGAGTTGTCCTGGTCAACCTTGGTTCAATCCTCCTTTTTCTCTACCTAAGGGGTTGTAAGCAACCCACAAGAGAAGAAAAAGGTGGAAATTATCAAGATTAAAGACAATATGAGCATGTTGATGAGGGATTTGAGCAACATTAGGAAAAATGACATCAAATATAACAAGGTTTTGCATTCAATAAAAATAGTACCATCCAAGTAGATATCAAAAGAATACTAATTTCAATAAGATCACAGTTAACCATTACACTTTCCATTAATAAAAATTAAGATGTACTACAAAAGTACACATAAAACATTTCAGGAACATAACTCATCATCGATAATATTTAACATGCATGCATGTGAGATAAACATAGAACTAGTGAGATATAAATAAAAATGGTAGCCATGACACATAACCCTATGACTTGATAGAGTAAGGCACATAACCACACTCCTGAATGTATAAGGTGGACACAAAACCAGGGTATGGGGCACATAACCTCCATCCCAAAAGATAAAGGGGACATAACCCCATAAAACCAAAGCATATTATACAACTCTAGGGCTACTAAATCACAAAGAATGCAAAATGTACATGCAAGCGAAAGTATAGTCACGAAATAGAATTAATGAGGTACCATCACATAAATGAACAACAAGAAACATACATCACAAAAGTGGGAAAATTAGGGTTCCATATAACAATAAGGAACAACTTGGTTCAATCCTAAAATTAGCATTTCATCATAAGATAAGATGAACAATGCATGTAACTTCTCTCATGAATCAAAATCTATAAAGAGAGATAAGATATATTGTGTAGTATGTCTCAAAGAATCAAGAGTGAGGAAAATTAGATAAAGTACTCAATTTGATCAAGGGGATACAACATGCATCAAGAGAGAGTAAAATTTGGTAAATCACTCCATATGGATAGTAGAATGCAATATACCTCTAGACGTGAGTCAGCTTGTAATAGTTCAAACCCTATATCCAAGTCAGGGTTCTTCTCACCTATTATTACATTCATATATCAATATCATTAATAAATATGTTTATATGTCAAACCCTAAATTATGAACTCCTATTATTGTTGGATTTAGATTATGACATACTTTTAATTAGATAGATAATTTATTTTCTTATCCCAACTAGTATTTTTGTGTAATTTTTTGTTAATCATAGAATTAGTTATGAATTAAAAAAGATGATTTACTAATTTGTAGAAAATCAAAACACTATAAAAGAATTATACTATCCACACATATAATTTTATGATAATAGCATGTGATAGGAAAAATAGGTCAGTTCGTAGATCAAATTTCACACAACTAAACAAAAAATTGCAACATATCAAATCACTTAGCTAACCAAAACAAGTGTGACAAATGTTAATTAGAAGCAAGAATAACCTCAAAATTTGTTAGAAACCATTATTGTTGTTTGTAAAAGGCTCCAATCACCAGAATAGAGAACCAAACCCCAGTTGGAATCTTGTCATCCACTGTAGATTAGTGAAAAAGGAAAAAAACATCAAGTTTGTTAGAACCACCCAAACCTAGTAAGCCCAAACTTTGGGTACCCTGAATGATGGAATTTGTGAAGGGGATTCTTCATTGTATTATCTCAATAAGGGAGGAGTAAGGAGCTTGAATGAATACTTCTCAACAAGAAGACCCACATAAGACTTATGAAGGCACAATAAAGGTAGACATAGGAAAAATAAACAAACTGAGATCTAGAGTATAGAATACCCAGTAGTGATGGTAGGGATAGGAGGAGCAGCGACAGAAAAGGGAAAAAACATATCATTACTTAGAAGATAGGATTGGGGGATGAGATACCTTCATTGATGTGTTATGAAGGGTTCAACCGCTTCCTATATCAAGACTACTCTGACCAACCCAGAGAGATGTGGTGACACAGATTGAGTAAGGGTGGGATTCCCAGGGAGGAAAAGGGATCAAACAGAGTTCTCTTTGTTTTTCTAGAGTTCGTGGTATTGTCTCTGTGGTAATGTGTTCATAGTTGGAACCCTATGAACATGGGTATGTGATGTGAAGGCCAGAATAGGGGGTGAACGAAAGAAAAGATGGTTAGGGATTTATAGATGATGAAACCCTATCATGCTACAATTGAATCAAAATTGAAAGAAGCGACAAAGGTGAAGGAGAAAATATCATGGAGAAAGGAGGAAGGAGGGATAAATCACATATCCTATTCGGGACCTAGGAAGAAGATGAAGCATAAGTTGTGCATTGCAGTCCAACAGTTGGAGACCAACCCATAAGTGAAAGTGTGCGTGACAAAATGCTAAAAAGAACATGACATTAAATATCTGTGAAACTTTATGGACAATATATGTGTTTGTTAAAATATTTTAAATATTAAGCTTCTAGAATATTTTTCCTTTCCTATTTTAATTTAGGACTAAAAAAAGTACAAATATTACCAACTTTGGCACTTAAACTAATTAAAACATGAGAATCCTTATTTTATATTTGTCTCCACTTTTGAAGTCCTTTAATAATTTATTTAATATTTTTGGTTTATCCCATATTTTCCTTTCTTAATGAAATTAGAATAGTTATGATTGTTTAAATAATGTAGAACTTGGCACACAAGCTAATTGGGACCCTAGGATTATGATTCTTCCATTAGATTTAGGTTTTAAGATTTTCTTGTATGAGTTCTATAGTTAGAGTTTTAGGTTCAACACCACTATATTCATAATAACATTACATCATTACCATCATTATTTATTATATGGAATCCCATTATATTCACATTATTACCAATATAGTTTCCTTACATGAATATGCATGAATTTCCATATTTCACTTATTTGATCTATTAAGTCCATTAATTCAACATTTAATTAGAAAATGGTACATCAATCATATTTATGGACATGGAAACACCAATTATAATTCTTATTTGTGTATTAGTCATATTATACTTATTATTAAACATATTTTAGCCATAATGTGCATATGACTTAACAAAGGAAATAGATGTGACATATTTGATAAATTTACTTATACGTCGACACATAATTAAGTTATTGGATAATATTGGATGTTGATTATAAAAACTTATGCCACTTAATATGTTATATGCATTAATAATATTCATTAAGGTATAACTTTATCCTTGTTTGGTAAAATCTAAGGAACCATGATTACTAACCTCCTAGTCATGGAATAGGATAAGATTCTAAGTTTCAGTACGTTACAAGTTCCTTACAAGCCAAACATATGGTTCAATAGAATGAAATAACCAATGACCTTGTCATAGATATGCAAGCCAAGCTAGACAATGTTCTTAGAGGTGAAGGGAGGAATTGAAGCAAAAGAGTCGCATTAACTAGATCAAAAATGGTGATAATAAAATCAAATTACAATACCTTTGTCAAGCAACACATGTGACACAACACTATCATAATGCTTATAAATAATAAAGGGAAGTAGAATATTGTATAATTAGAACTCAAATTGATGATCAAGAACAATTTCATGAAGCTTCTCACTACTCCTAGTGTCACTACAAGGGGTGTATCTGTGGATATTCCAGGTTGATTTTGTATTTTTTTTGACTAGAAAAAGGTTGATCTAGTTAAGAACACAAATGAAGTGGAAATTCATATCATGATTATTTTATGAACCCATACAAATATTCAATATTTGATGGTATATATGCCCTATTATTAATAAAAAACTATAATATCATCAGGAATTTAGTCAAGTTAGCTATCCAGAATGTGTTGAACAAAACCAATCTCATTAACATTACCTATTGTTAAACGACAATCTTAGTACTTAAGGTTTAGAAGCCTAAGTTATGTGATCACTCTAGGCCAATCTATCTTAAATACCATTCTCTCAAACTCACTTCCAAGATAGTGGTGGAAAGACTAAAAGGTAATCTCTCTAAGTGGGCTTCACCATCATAGAGTAGTTTCGTGCTTGGGAGAAATCATGGATAACATAGATCTAGTGTATGAGATAATGCATGCCATGGAAAGGAAGAATGATGTGAAGACAATGACCATCAAAATCAATCTATCCAAAGCATATGAATGAATGTCATGGGAGTTCTTTGATGATACTTTAAACAAGATTGACCCCCCCCAATTATCACCTATATGATGATCTCAATCCCTAGAGGTGAATGCTCAGTGGTGTGGAATGGTAAACTATCAATACCTTTCAAATCTATTAGAGGACTTTGGCAAGGAGATCCCATGTCCCCATATTTGTCTGTGTTGTGTATATAACGTCTTAGTCAGATGATCAACGATCTTGAAGATTGTGGGAAATGGAAACCTGCTCAACTAGGTCGTCAAGACAACAAAATATTGAATATTTTTTGTGGATGAATTCATTCTCTTTGTTCATGATACAAAAAATCAAGTAAGAGACATCCTAAAGTGTTTCAAGACCTTCAAAAAGGCTTCATGGAAAGAAATCTCTGCAACAAAAACTAGAGTCTTTTCTACAACTAAAGTTCTAAATACCACACAGAGGAGCATCTATAATATTTGCACGTTCATGCAAACAAATGACCTAGGTAGGTGTTTTCGAATCCTCATCATACATTTTTATAGTGACATAGAAGACCTACATTGAGGTTATAGAGAAAGTGACATCTAGAGTTAACGGGTGGTCAACAATAAGTTTCTCAATGGCACAAAGGATTTGTCTAGTGAAGTCTACATTAACTACAATACCAACATACATTATGAAAACAACTATTTTTCCTCTTAATCTATGTGATCGCATAGACAGAACAAATACAAAGATTTTTTTGGTTTTTGTTTGGGGTGGAACCATAAGGATCACCCCATGACCCTAGTTTCTTGAGACAAGGTGGTATATAGTATGAAGAAGTGGGTTTAGGTATTAAGTCAATGAGCGAATGGAAGAAAGTACTTATTCTAAAGAATGCTTGGGAGATTAGTTCTCCTAGAGAAGTAGTTTGGTATTAGTACATTCAAAATAGTTTTGATAATCATGAAACTTTGCAAGAGACCATGGTAGTCATTTTCTCAAGACTGGGCAAAGCCACACTACAAGGTAAGGAAGCCATTTTAGAAAACTCATTTTTACTTTAGATGATATGCAACAATATCAATATGTGGATAGATAAATGGTGGATTGGGATAGTGCTCCAGAGCATGAAGCCATCAAGAACAGCCTAGAGAGTTTAGAAGACCTACAACTATATATCATAGTTAAAGACAATAGTAATTGGGACATAAGGTTCCCAAAGGAATGATTCTTAGAGTATGTAGTAAAAACTATCAAGAACTTCCACATACCTTATTTCTCACATAATTGAGATATTGAAGTGTGAAAACACACTGTCAATGGCATGTTCAGTACTAAATCAGCCAATTCAATCATACACAGTGGCAAAGTAATCAAATGTATGGGAGACTGGACACGCATCTGAAAGGAAATAGTTTCAAAAAATATAAGTACTTTTCATGTGGACTCTAACACATGGTGCCATTCTTACTAACATATTTGACTCAAGAGGTATTTGATGACCAATAATGTATGTGAGTTATGTAAAGGTCTAGAAGACACTATCACACATGCTATAAGAGATTGCTATAATGTACAAGATATGTGGAATGGCATATTCCAGGGCATGATTCTGAATGATTTCTTTGCCTCAGACCTACATAAATGGCTGAAAAAAATATGTGAGGTGATGAGAAACAATGTATCACATTTATGATAGCCTATTGGCACAAATGAAAGAGTTGTAATGTTGAGATCCTAAAACTAAGAATAAGAACCAAGGCCTATCAATTAAACTATATTCTTAAGGAAACCAAAAGTATGATAAGTGCATGGTGACTGTAGGAAAAATCTTAGAAGGTTAATAGAAGTAGAGTTTGATCATTGCCTACCCAAGAAACACTAAAAATGAACATCGATGCACCTTGGACTAAGAAGCAGTCAACTATTTCTATAATTATTAGTGATGAAGGAGGTAACTAGATATGATGGTATAGAAACATAATATATGCTAAAACTTCTACTGAACCACAATTATTGTAGTATATATATCCATGAACATCACAAAAGAGGTCAAATATTAGAATATGTTAGTAGAGACAAACTGCAAACATGTTGTTGACATGATACACAAGAGAACCATTGAAAACCCTTGATATTCAAATTGGACAGTGAAGATTTATATGATAAATAAATAGCTTTGGGAAGTGAAGTTTCACTACGGGGAGAGTAAGAATCCTATAGATAGTTTGTCTAAGTTCCACATAAAAAGCCACAATGGTTTTTTCAAGTATACTAGGCCTCCTGAGGCCATTAAACCACATCTAGTTAGAGATTCATCTATGGGTAGTAGTACATCCCTTGCACTAATTGTTTAAATTTATCTATTTGTAATAGCAATATGAGATTTATTTTTAGAGGACGACAATGACAAAAAGCCTCTAGACATACCCAAAAATAATAATAAAAAAAATATTCAAAATACCAAAAATTTAATAATATATCAAACAATCTTGAAACCTTACCTTCACTTGATTAATTAATCAATTAGTTGGTCAACTAACTAGTTGTGATCATAGAACACCCTCAATTGTTGGTTCTCCTAGGTCATTTTTTCCTGACCATCATTCCTTCGTCAGAAAACTAATCACTAGTCTGTCAATAAAGTCAATTGATTACTGTGTTCTACTAGTGTCCCTCTCCAACCAAAGACTTACATGTCAAACACATCTCCTCCATTAGTTTATTACTAAACTTATTTGGTTAACTAAGCTTCTACTAAATGAAAAATACACTTATCTATTGTTTTTACTAATAAATATTGAGCTCCCTTACTAATCATTATACAATCAACTAAATATCTTATGGATTTGATAATCATTTAGCCTAGTTAAAATACACTCGAGTGTCAAAATATACATTTATATATATTTATACCTCATCAAGTTTAAAACTACTACTATAATACATTTTAGAAATTGAATAATATTGAACATATGATCCATAATAAGTTGATATATTATTAACAAATTTCATATGTTAGACATATATGTTTAGTTTAAGTATAAACTGTAAATCCCGTGAACCCTGAGTTGATAAGTGAGTGAAATAATAAAAGAAATATTCTACATATAAATTGCAAGTCTCAAAGAAAATATAGATATTCTAAAAACTAAATTTATTATCAATCATCAAAAGTATATTTTATCAATATTTTGGTCTTCAACCATGCTTTGAACATGGAATACATCTCATTAATATAATAATTGATACTAGCTTTCTTATAAACCCATAGACAAGTGAAAAAGGGTCTACAAAACCCTACTCTTGAGAAGTTTTATCTACAAAATGGTTGTATTATGTTTTGGTTACATTTTGTGTTCTAAAAACCTTTCTTTCTGTTCTTTTATATGATTTGATACTGTAATTTCTTTTCCATGTTTGATTATATTCTTTCTCATTCATTTATTCAAATCATGATCTTATAATTTGTATTCTATATCAATAAAGTATACATTCTGTACTTATCATTTTCATGCTAATTTTTATTCTAAAACATCACATCAAGCAGACCCCATTTTATTATTTAGGTAAATTTATCCATTGTCAGAGATCAAGCTCCTGGTGTCAGAGATCATGGTTTTTGTGTGATCATGAATTTTATATTTCAAGTTTATATCTCTTTACTTAATTCTTATATTGATTGTCTACGCTTCTTATCTTCAACTCTTAGGCCCTAGGGAACTACTTACAACTATGTAGATAACATCTCATGCTAGTGATCCTCCAAACTAGAATGCTTAACTTTTGGCGTAACCTCTTCTATGTATCCAGTATCTCAACCTTGACCCCTACCAACCTCCAAAATATTTCTTTTGATTAAGTAATTTTCTAACATTGCAGCCATGGGTCACAAGAAGTTGGTGACTTCTCGAAACTATTCTCTAGAAACCCAAACCTTGTTTACTATTAACAACTAACCCAGCATTCAGATATTAAGATGATGTGTTTCTTTTACAACCTTTCTAATGCCCAATCCTATATATGCAATGAGTTACCTTGTGTCACTAATATTCATTTAATATCTTGATATGCAGACATCATTTACAACTTAGCCTCACCTTATCATGTCAACACTTCAGTTAGTTACAAATTTCAAAATTTTACTCCATTAAGGTTCACCAATAATTTTCCTACGTTGTTATATGTGAACATCTTTCTGAAGTAGATAATTTCATACTTTGAAATTCACTAGGGGACTAAATCCTTGATTTTTACATGTACTAATAGATATAACAACATCACCTACAAGCATATGGGTCTTACCGTGATATACTAAGGATAGAACCCAAAGGACAATATTTTAAAAAAAGTAGGTGTTAAAATTAACTGCAAAAGAATTAGTAACTACCATAAGAGTTTAATTGTTTGATTTTATGAAGATTGTAATATTTAAAAGACCAGAGTAAAGTTCTAGATATATCAATAGTTGGAAAACTACGGTGAGTGGATTTCACTACCGCTACCTAATGTTTACTCTCTCATTGTATCACAAATAGACATGGATGTATAACATTGAGTCCAAGGAAATCCATATTTTTGGAGTTAGGATTACAATCAATCAGATATTACTCTAAGTTCATAACTGTGTTACCTAGTGATCATGTACCCATGGCCTCATAAAACACCTATTTGAAAATCCAAGAATCTAATCAAGATCCTTGGGCTCTGTTTTGAAGTTCTCTACACCCAAGTCTAGATAAAAGTCCACATATGTTGGTCAAATACATAAGCAAGGTGATAAATGATAGATTCAAAATGTGATAGTGTTCATACATACAAGGAGGCATTATAAAGAGAAAGCAATGATAGTAGGAATAATCCATACAACCTAGTGAAAGGAATACTTGTTCATGGTAACAATACCAATATTAACATGAAAAGAGAGAAAGAAAGTCATGTTCATAGAAGAAGGTGTTGACACACGGTGGTGTACATGTCTCTATCTTCATGCTCAGAATGATGGTGGATAATGCAGTAAAAGATCACTCCTTGGCTTTCATTAGTGGTGGTTTTGAAGGTATCATCTTTCTATTTTGTAGACATGTCTATAACCATAAAGGAGTAGTAGGTGGTCAATGATGATGGAGACTATGTTAAGGGTAAGTAATCTTTGTGAGTCGATGCCTCTTTCAAGGTTAAGACTTTGGACACTTCATGGGGGTGGAGGAGTGATCAGTTTATGTGGTTTATTGATTAATAGAAACCACCAATGAAAAATGGAGATGGATGTGGTGTATGGATTTTGGTAGCCTAGTAGTTTCAAGCAAGCGATTTCCATCCATGGAGGTAAGGGTTTGTATTATCTATTGGCATAAATGCCCAGAGTGCTAGTCATATGATGATTGGAATGTGGCATTAGATACATGATTAGATAATTATAAAGGTAATTATGTCTATTATGTTTGTCTCAATCATGAGATGATGACACATACATAGTATATGTCTAAAGAATGATGTTAATCAATGACATATGTCTGTAGGTTAATGACCTAAACAGTGAGATCATATATATGATAAGAGTACATACATTCTTGCTATGTCCCTAGTTAGATATTACTATAGAAGTAAAATAGATGACAATAATACATAAGAATAGAGTGTGTGTTGATTGATGATAGAGTCTCTTTAATCATGACATATGATTTCAAGTCAAGAACACATGTACATGTTAGACAATAGTGTATTAGACAGTACCACCTTTAGAGTGACACATGGATACCATGGAATGGTAGTCAAAATCATCTCCCATAATGATCGCAGTGATTGTGATTCTTAGACCTAAAGTCACTACACTCATCACACGTTGTTCATTGTATTTATACATCATCCAACGTGACCTTGAATAAGGGTTGTCAAAAAGGTGATGCTCATGTGCATTGTGACACATGGGGGTTGAGTGCAAGTGATATAGATGGAATTTGTCCCTCCTACAGGGGAATGATATATAGGCCTCTTGATAAGTGAGATTGATAAATGTATGACCATACTCATGTGACTAAATATGTGATATGTGAGCTCACATGAATCTCAGACAGTCTACTCTAGTTCAAGGAATATGGATTGAACATTGAGAGGATGATGATTCCATGCCTCGATTTTAATACGAATGGCAGAGATAAAGGAACTATACAATCATGGTAACACTGATCACAAATAGTAGGTTGAAGTTGTTCTCCAAATTTTCAAATTACTTGGGTAGCAATGATGTGTTTCTAGATACCACTTATTGTTTGTGATGTCATAAGTTGGTTATGAACATTTACTACCAAAGAAAATTTGGACCTATAGGGACACACACATATGATACACTTGGAATAGGATTTTATTCATGAATGATGTTTAACTTGATTACTAAAAGTGTTTAGGTATTAAATTAAACAATTGAGGTTCAAAATTGACTGAATGGACTTTGAACCGACTGGTTCAAGTGTTGAACCAATCGGTTGGAGTGTTACGTCAATTAGAATCAACATTGATTGAACAATGCCTGGACTAGGGCATCAATTGACCCACTAAACCGACCAGCTCATGGTCCCAACTGACTGATTCATATGATGAACTGCCTGATTCAATGATCAATTCAATTAGATCAAGGATTGATGTTGATGTCATGATTTGCATTAATTGTTCACTTATTACCAATATGATTCAAAATATGAAAACACATGAACCGACTGGTTAATGAGATGAATTGATCGGTTCATGCATGAGCTGACCGATTCGGTAGCTGAACCGACCGGTTTATAATTTGAAGTTTCCAAAAAAATCATGTGTCCGTTCTTTTAACTCCAGCACAGACTGTAAACCCTAAACCTAGCCTCTCCTATAAATAGAAGGGTATTGGAGACTTCCCAGACACAAGAATAAGCTCTAACAATTATTGTGTTCTCTATTTGTGGTAACCAATAGAGAGCCCGACCAAGTCCTACCCATAAAAGAGAGGGGTAGTAAGAGAGAGACAATTGTAGGAGAGTGAATTGGTGCTAGTACACTAATGATTTGAAGGGAAAACTCCTTCTGTTGGCTCTAGTAATGGAACGCGTAATCCCCCTTTGTCTGCATGGAATACTCTAGAGATGAGGAGTTTTTCCCGCTAGCTGAATGACATCAACCGTCGTTCGTGGTGCAAGACCAGGAGGTCTTTACTGATGACTGTTTGAGTTTTTTTTCCTGATGAAGAAGTATGTTACAACTTGAAGAAAGGCACACACAACTGCAACAAGAGTTGTCATTGGACTTGCATGAGTACTAGGTATAAATCTTGCAGCTCTTTTTCCTAGATACATTTTGGTTGATGCGATTTTCTAGTTAGGGAATCATGCTTTAAATTTTTTGTATCTGCTGCCTTATCTATCGCCCAAATTTCCTTATAGTGCTATCAGAGCCATGTCAATTTGTGGTATATCAAGGATTTAATTTGTTATGATCATATTTATTTTTATTGCATATATGTATATATATATATATATATATATATATATATATATATATATATATATGCAGTTTACACTTGTCACACTAATGTTTTTTTTTATGGTGGATGTTAGCATGGTTACTGCCAGTAACCCTAGATCTGTTGTGCATGGTTGTGGTTGTTTATACATGTTTATATCTCAATTTGCATATGGAGTCTCTCTCCTCCTTTACAAATGTAAATTAATCCTCTTCTTCTTATTTCCCCTTGAATATAACTTGAGGTTTTCCCTTATACAATGTAATATAAAATAAGATAGTTTTAATTTATCTTTTTTCACGAGAAGACGTTTTGCACCACACAAACCTACTGGCTCAAGAGTCAAATCAATCGATTGGAAGACCAAGGAGGAAAAACAATAGGAGATGGTGAATCGATCGACTGGTGGTCCAACCTATCGGTTGGAGGAGTTCAGACATCGGTTGAACCTGATACCAGATGATCATTTCAAGAGCCCAACTGAGCATCCAGGAGGCAAGCCATTCAGTTCAAGTATTGAACTATGCAAACTGGAGTGGTTCAAGAACATATCTTCACCAACAACAGGTTGATGCATATGATGTAGACCTTAGGTGGAAGTAATTCCTTGTGGCTCCAAGGAATTACATTGGTATGACCATAACCATCAATTGGGTTTATAATTGAATGTTTTTGTTGTGGTTATACCATGTATATAATACATACTATAAGTATGTGGTGATAGGATATGCATATGTATTTGTATATAAAATCCCTTAGTCAAACATAATAAGTCTTAGATGCTTTCCAGAAGCAACACACATGACCATCTTGATCATATATGTGTGGCCACGCCAAGCGTGGTGCACTGTCTATCTTGTGGAAGTGTGATGGCAAGCGGGGTGCATTTCTATCATATTGGCTTTTGGGTCAGGCTTAAGTAGGTGATCTTAATGAGATTAAGAACCTTGAAGCATGCAGATGACTATGGAAAATAGTTACACATATCATCTATCGAAGAATTGCATAAGATGCAATTGGCAAGTATTTCCTACCTTAACAATTGATGTGGACGTTGGAATTGATCGGGAAATAATTCAATTGTTTTGGGTTTTGGCTCACTAGAAGATTGTACACTACAACCTTCTGAATTAATACATGGCGGTTACAAATTTGAAAAAAATACTGGGAGAATTATTTCATTAAAGGCCTAATCAATATCATCAAACTTATTAAATCAAATTAGTAAAAAAATATTTTGATAAAATTGCAAATTTTCTTTATAGAAGCTAATGAAAAAAACAAACATGTTATCATTGCGATTGATCCTTGAGTAGGAAACACTAAGAAGTATTCACTTTCCCATATAGTTTAGGACTTCAATAAACATTCTCAATCATGAGTGAAATCTCTATGTCCATGAAAGACCAGATCTTGAGGAATCCACTCCTAATGTGCCTAATGTTGAAATGGATGCTTACTTGAAGCATCCCAATGATGCCGCAGACATCAAAGACCCTATTATATGTTGTGTGAACTATGAGTTGCATGTAGAACATGAAAACATGGATGTTCTTGAGATGATAACTCATCTTAAGAATCATGTAAAGCAAGAAACGTACAATGTCTCCAAAGTGTTGTTTGAGTGCAAACTAACAGAGGGATACCCAGTAAGAGACCCACATGCTCAATATGATTGGGCATGTGGAGGGACTGGGATTTCTTTTAGGTTAAGAATTGGCCATGGATATGATTCTACAATCGTTGCCTGAATTATATAGCCAGTTTAATGAGTGCTATCACTTGACTAACTTGGCCAAACCACTGTATAAATTTCTTGGCATGTTGATTAATGTCAAAGCACAAATGAAGATGGACAAACCCATGATGATGGTTAGCAGAACAGAGTCCAAGGACAAAGGTAAGGCCGATAAGAGTTCTGAGGCTATTTTGAAGTCCATGTCTTCTTCACTCAAGATATGGAGGGGGTAATTGCAAAAGGAATTTGTCCTTTTCACTTAAATGAATAAGAAAGAAAAGTGTTACCATCGACAGTAGTCTAGACATTAGAAAGGAACTTCCCTCTTTATATAGAGGATCTTAGGAAGAGGAAAGAGATAGAGATCTCCACTTCAAGACTTGAGAATAAGTAAGCTAGAAACTATGCAGAGCAAGAGTTGTTGCCACTACAGTTGGAGCCTGTAGTTCATGGGCATGTAATAGAATTTGTGAATTGCTATTTTGTACATGCCATTAATGAAAACATTATGTATATTGTATGTATAAGAATATTATGAATCGATTGATGTTTCATTTTAAAGTATAATATCTTTTATGGAAACGCCCAATGTCTCATTATCTATACTTGATAGTTATAAGACATATATGTATAACATATATACTGAATGAATTGATTAATCAAACAATGAATACCTATAGCATTGTCATCTAGAGAAATAAATGAGAAATGAATTTTTAGAATCCATAATTATGGTTATCTAACTTCTTTTGGTTGTTGAACCAATAGAGACATGCAAGTCTTATTTATTGGGCAAATTGACATAATCTCTTTTCACTAATGGTAGTGGAAAGTGAATATTCTATTAGGGCTAGTCCATACTGATGTACATAGACCTTTTAGAATAAATTATACAATTACTTATTTGTACCTCAATAGATATGGTAGTTTGTATTTAATGAAATACAAGTATGAATATCTTGAAGTTTTCAAGGAGATCATATTTGAAGTACATAACCAACTTGGTATAAAGACAAAACACTTCGATATGATTGATGTGGAAATATGTCACTACTATAGATTTGACATATTGTGTTGGTTCTTTTTTCAAGGAAAACTGACGGTAGTAACTTAGCATCAATTATAAGTAGGCAACCATCACGGATTTACCAGCTGAGAAAACATGGGTTGTACTTTTTTTGTTGTCGGTCACTTATCAGAGAAACTGACACTATATATCACCCATGAAAATGAATTTTCATGCAAAATTTTTGTGGGCATTTCATTTGCCTCTAAAGAACATATATCATCAATTCTTGTATACATAACCGAGAGGATTAATAGGTACATTAGGCATATCTCTTGCGATAAAAAAATTACAGTTTGTCATAAGTTTTTTCACAGCAACTGACGTGAAAGATATTTGCACCATGTGTCCCATGAAATTCTTCACACCTCCACTTGTTATTTAGCATCAGTTTCTATTAGCACAATTGACAGAGTATGTGTCACTAGGTTTTGATATTCAGCGTTAGACTTTTAGGTTCAACTACCAAGAAAATTTATGTTTGTGTTGGCAGTTTTTTATCTATAACCGATGACGTAATTCCTAGGGCGGTCTTTTTTCTAACAACTGACGAGAAATATCTTACTTAACCCCATGAGAAAGCACTCTTTCCCCTCTTCCCCTACCCGATTGTTCTTTGAAAACCTTCTCTGGTGATTTTGACCGAGACGTTGATAGTGATATTGCCTCTTGTTGCCTCCATTGTTGTTGTTGTTCACCTCCACCACTGCTACCTTCACCACTGCCTCCTCCGCTACTATAACTAAACTGCTGCTCCTCGCCCTAGCTTCCTCCTCTTCCTTCATCGTTGCTTCCGTCGAGCTACTACTTTTTACCGCCACTGCCTCCTATGTTGTTGCCGATGAGCTACTACTCCTCACCCTATCTTCCTCCTCTTCCTCCTCCTCCTCCATTGTAGGTTTTCTCTCCTCCTCTTCCTCCTCTGCCTGATATTCATTCTTGTTCATATTGGAAATGTCATCACGATCATTTTTCATTGAGAATCCTATATTCTCGTAGCTTGTAGAATGGGACTACATTAAGGAGAAATGAAATATCATATATAGATTTGACTTATCTGAATATTATTATGATTGAATTAACTATCATCATGAAAAATTAGGTATACTTTGCTTCCTTATGTTTTAAAATATGACTAATATCCCTAAATTAGTAAACTTCACTGTAATTGATGCCTTGGACCACATATATGCATCCTAATGCCACTTTGACCTATCATGAGTTGAAGATGGTTCTCTTATGTGCTTAAGTGTTGCAACTCAATCATATTTGAGTTTGGACCTAATTTATCATCATGAAATGATTGAACTCCAGAATCAGTAAATCAACTTGTGTCATTTACCCATTTGAACCAAGATCTTATACTAATATGCTATATTTTCATTCTAAGTTCTCATGTATGTAAAATGATCAAGTTGACCTAGTTTGACATGGGCTTTCTCTAGCAATCTTACATGGTAATCAGCATGCACGACCTAGTTTGAGATATTGAAAGTAATATGTGAATAAACCCTAATTTGTGAGTTTGAATATGCAAATAAACCCTAATATGTAAATACTAGTATATAAATATTATCTGTTTCTCAAAGCCCTAATTTCTAAACCATGTCATTGGCCTAGAAACCCATCTGAGATTTATTAGGAGTAAACCTTGGATAATCCCTAATTTGGGTTTGTTCTTGAGCACTTCATCTCACTTAGGATGTAAGTGTATAATGTGTGTTTGATTTTAGTAAATTTGACAACATTTCCCATTTATTCTCTAGGTACATATGTAGTTGGGTATTTTCCCATCTACATCAGTGTACTTAGAGAACTCTAGGGAAATGCTGCTAAAATTTATTAAATTTGAACACACATTATACACTTACTAGTGAGATGAAGTGCTCAAGAATGGGATAGGTGGTACACAATCATGAATGTGAATGCTACTTGATGAATAGGGCTTAATTATTCACACATATTTTTTTTCCTAAAATTAACTTGTCTGACTAGAACCTGATGAGCTATGGTCTCAATGAGTTTGTAAGATTTACAGAGGAACATAGAAAACAACTTGAGGATAGGTTCTATTGCCCCTGTAGGAATTGTAGAAACAACCTAAAAGTTGACAAGCTTGACACGATCAAAGATCATGTCATGTGCAATGGGATTGTACAGGGCAATACATAATGGTACTGGTATGGAGAGATTCCAAGTATGAGATCAACAAATATTGGTAGCGGTATTTGTGTCCAAGAAGAAATGGCTAACGATGTTGATGAGAACAAACCAATTACAACATACATGGTTGATGCATGCTAGATAGTTGTGAAGTAAATGTTATAGACCCACCTCCCTTATTTAGAAATTTTGTGCATGATACTGAGAAACCATTATACTTAGGTTGTACTAAGTTTATGAAGTTGAGAATTGTGTTGAGATCATATACTCCAAAGGCAAAGAATAGATGGAGTGATAAAAGGATCACTTCTTTGTTGTCTTTGCTGAAAGAAATTCTCCCTGAAGGAAACAAGCTTCCATTCTCAACATACAAAATGAAAAAGATGTTGCTCCCAATGTGAATGGAGGCTAAGAAGATACATACATGCCCAAATGACCGTGTGTTATTTAAGAAGAACTATATTAATATGAAAGAATGTTTGAAATGTGGGGCATCTAGGTACAAAAGGATGACATCAGGTAAGACCAAAACTGAGTCTTCTACCAAGGTGATGTGGCATCTGCCTATAATACCCTGGTTTCAACGCTTGTTTTCTAATTTCGTAGATGCACAAAATTTATTTTTCCATACAAAGGTAAAGAAGAACAATGATGGTATGCTACGACATGCATATGATTCCCCACAATGGAAGAAGGTCGATTTATTGTATCTTGAATTCGGCAAAGAAGTTAGCAATTTAAGACTTGGACTTTGTACTGATGGGATGAATCTATATGGAACATTAAGTAGCCAACATAGTACTTGGCATGTCATGCTTGTTGTTTACAATATTCTTCCATGGTTTTGTATGAAGAATAAGTATGTCATGTTGTTGTTGCTGATATCGGGCCCCAAACAACTTGGCAATGATATTGATGTTTACCTTGAACCTCTGATTGATGACCTAAAGAAACTATGAGAAGAAGGTGTGATGACTTATGATGCTTTGTGTTGAGAGATATTTAATTTACGTGTTATGCTATTTTACACTATTAATGACTTTCCTGCTTATGGGAACATGTTTGGCTACAACATCAAAGGATCTAAGGCATGTCCTATATGTGAGGAAAATACAAATTCTATCAGACTAAAACATGGTTGTAAGATCGTATATCTTGGTCATCAAAGGTTTCTACTAATAATTCATCCTTATCCAAAGTTGCACAAAACATTCAATGGCTCAACTGAGGAATGGAGTGCCCCTAAACCTATGTTAGGGGAGGATGTTTATGCAAGAGTAAATAACATTGTAAATAATTTTGGTAAGAGACCGTGTACTACTCCCACAGGTGAAAACTCTTTATTAAAAAAAGGTCAATATTTTGGGATCTTCCTTGTTGGAGTTCTTTAACAGTTCAACATTGTATCAATGCCATACATGTTGAGAAAAATGTTCGTGATAGCATTATTGGCACTCTATTGAATATAACCGGTAAGACTAAAGATGGCATCAAATCTAGGATGGACCTTTGTGAAATGGGTATATGGAAAAAATTAACAAAAAGAAAGTATTCAATCAACTATCTCAAACACCAAATGATGTTAGGTAAACTATCAAATAGCTCGTGTATAAGTCAAAGACCCACGTTACATCTTACAAATGGCTTGACATAAATGGATTTACATACTAAACAAAACATAAATATGATAAAAGTGTTGTCCAAAATAGTGGGGTCACCCTTCAAGCGTCTTCATTGTATTTTTATATTGCCAAGAATAAGAGTCCACATGAAGGAAATATGTCTTACTATAGTATCATTGAAGACATATGGGAACTTGACTGCATAGAGTTTAGAGTTCCATTACTTATGTGTAAATGGTTTGATAACAACAAAGGAGTTGTAGCTAATGAACTTGGTTTCACAATAGTGAATTTTGAGTGGACAAGTGAGAAGGACGAACCCTTCATCATGGCATCATAGGCAAAATAGGTATTCAATATCAACGATCCTCCAAAAGAAAATTGGTATGTCGTTCTTCATGGGAAAAGATAGTTCATTTCAGATCATGTTGATGAACAAGAGTACTTTGACACATATGATGACTCTAGTCCATTTTCTGTTGGCTTACCAAGTGTAAATGTTGAATCTAGCATTGATGACTATACATGTGAAGATCACGCAGAAGGGCTATTAGCTTAAGGTATATTGTTCATATATGTTGCCTTTTTGAAGGGTTGGTTTTTTATATGTGATCTGTCTTTTTATAGTGTTAAATTTTTAAATGTGATCTAACTATTTATAGTGTTGATTTTTTATATGTGATCTGACTTGTATCATTTGTTTACTTTTGATTTTATAGATGGCATTTGACCTGGAGCATAGTGATCATGAGCATGAGGATGTTGAGCATCCAAACCAGGGTGTTGATGGTGTTGATAACCCAAAACAAGGAAGTTAGAGGAATAATTGTGATGAAATATGCGACAAATAGGCATGGGAGAAAGGCCATCATTGAATTCTATGAAGTAGGCATACCACTTACTAAAGAGTTTGTCAACTATTGTGGGGTCCTTGCTCAAAGAAAAGTGCCTCTCCTTGTTGAGGATTGGACACAAGCGAGTACGATCCACAAAGACCTCATATGGAGGGAGTTAGAGGTGAGATAAATAAAGTTATGTTTTATAGTGTTTTTCCTATTCTTTCTTTTAACATTTCTAAAAAGTATTGAATGTTGAACCTTTTTTGGGCTGGTATGAAATTGATGAAACGTTGTATCATAAGTCTATTATGCAGATCGTCAGGAGAAGGCATAGAGATTGGTTGATAATACTCATAAGAGACTATGTCTTTGGAGACAAGAAGGAACCCTAGATTAAATGAAACTATATTAATCAAGTTGATAGGAAGGAGTTTGTTCGACAGAGACAATCAGATGCATTCAAGGTATTGAAATCAATTATATTTTTCAAATTTCTTATGGTTACTTAACAATATTACTTATATGAATTTATCAGACCCTTCACAACACCCAAAAAAGACAGATGAGATAAGAATGTGAACAACCACTAGTTGGGTTCAGGTGGTTATGGGAAACACTGCCATATGAGAGATACAACAAGAGCAAGATCAAAGGCAAGGGCAAGCGCAAGGGCCTTCTATGTCTACTCTTTCTACTGCCAAGTCTTCTAGTCCTTCTGGAAAGTTGCCTCATTATATTGAGTGTATAGATATGAGGAAAAACAAAGCTGGAAAATTCCCTGTCCAAGCAACACAGGAGGTGGCTTGGAAAAGGTAAATTTCTTGGTCTAGTGATAACGTCCTTATTCTTTTTTCACTGGATAACTTTTACTAAATAGTCAGTTTTTGATGATAATTAGTTGGAGTTGGCTTCCCAAGCAAAGGATTGCATGTTCACCAATCAGGGCACACATGATAAGTTGGCAGTTTCTCTATGGATAGAAAATCATCTGGGACGTGTTAGGGGCGTTGGAGTTGGGTATGGGATAAAATATGTTTTGGCTCCCAACAAAAGCACAAACCTTCAAAGAAAGGGGAAGTGGACCAGGAGTACGTGTAGAGAATAGTAGATGCATCTTTGGAGAAATATATAACTTCTCAGGCGACATAGAAACCAACTTCTCTAGCAATCACAAAATATGTTCATCACTCGCCCATAGAGTGCATTTGGAGTAGTCCTTTGGACCCACTGGGTACAATCGGGATAAGATCCAATTCATGTCATTTTATATATTACCTTGTGATAAATTATCCCTCAACTTAATATTTGTGTTTTTCAAATTAAATTTTATGTTTTATAAAATTTTAGGTGGCTAGAAAATGTCATCTTGCTGTCGATGAACTAGCAAGAAACATCTTGGCAGATGTTGAGGCTTTAATTGCCTATGTGGTTCATGGTATTCCCCTTCTTGCTGATTACTATCATGTGAGAGTCATTATTCGTGTTTTTCCAGGAATGAGTGGCATACCTCTCCCATACGAGCACCCAGATGCCACCACATTCGAAGAGGTAGAAGTTGACTTTACTAGGTGGCCCAAATGACTCGTTATATTTCTTCAAGTATGACAAATGTATACTATTGAAACTTAAAATGATCCAAAGATAATATTTGAGTACATTCATACAACCTATAATAGCTAAGAAGCCCCTAAGGTTCTAATGCCTCTGCCCTCTCATTATGTACCATAGGATTTTTTCAACTCCTTAGGCCATAGCTACCAGACATTGACAAGATGTTAGACACTATAAAACAAACAAATACCATTGTGATCAACCTTGAGGAGGATATGGTAGGTATACATTGGGACAATGTTATAGTATTGAAAGATGTTTATGTGGTATTTAAGTATGATTGGATGAACACATCAGTGATAGAACTTTGGATATAGTGAGTGTAATTACCCCGTCATATGTGAAAAATTGTTTAACTCTTTCCTACATATAAACTGAGTATTGATTATATATAATACATTCCAATCATTTGTATTACACGGCTTGTGACTTTGGAATAGAAAATGTGAGATTTATAATGTCATCATTGATTAGCGATGTACTTAGAGATCCGACTGGTGTCAAAGAATATGTGACTACTACGATGCAGTCGCTTGGTGCTTCCAAGAACATGATCTTATCTCCCTTAAACGTTAGGTAAGTTTTTGTCCTATTATTTATATGTCTAACCTAGGAATAATTTTTTTTTTAGATTTAGTTTTCATTTTATTCGCCTTCTATTTGTTCAGAAATAGGTATTGGCATTTGTTAGTGATTGTTCCCAAGACTTGGAATGTGTATCTCTTTGATCCTTTTGGTGAAAAATTGCCACCAAATGAGGGACACCCAATAAAATCATCAAATTAATGCGTAAGTATAGTTTTTTGGTTCCCAACATATTAGTTGATGTTTGCATCATATGAAGTTTTATAATGCAACATATATGTTAACATAACTTACACGGGTGTGAACAAATTCTATACAGGAGGAGGGAAGGTAGATAAGAAAAAGAAATCAACAACTTGGAAGAGTGTTGATGTATAGTCTTCTCATTCCAAATGCATAATATATGACTAGCTCTTCTTAATTACATTTATTAATGTAATTTGTAAATCTACAGGCCCCTATACAATACAATGGTTGGGCATGTGCATATTACATGATGTTATATATGCACGTGATTGTCAATCACGCGAAACAAATCAAATGTATAGAGAATGTAAGTTATTAATCTTAGATCATGATATATTAATGAAGTTGGATCACTTTATAATACAAATAATCAAAATATAATTCGAAGTCTCATTCTCTTTGTAGTTTTTCAGAACACTGAATCCTATACATTGGAGTAGCTGAATGACCTATGTGAACAGTGGGCAACCTACTTCATCGGAAATGTGGACTTGAAAGAAAAATTGACGGTTGATTGATATTTCTTGGTAGTTTGAACTTTGATGTCATATTTTTTATATGTATTTTGTGAGTGTGTGTTGATCTGTATAAAATTGTGAATTATAATATGATATGGAAGATGATGTTGATATATAAATGTGACTTTTATCTGAGATGGCAGCTGATGTTGATATGCATTTTTGTGAGTGTGAATTGAATGTTAACTGTATATGTGTATGTGAATTTGAATGTGAAGGCATGAGTAAAAGAATGATGTTTATTTGTGCAATATATATATATATATATATATATATATATATATATATATATATATATATATGAATTGAAGTTTGGCTGAGAAATGAAATAATTGAGTTGTGAGTTCATGGAATTGTGTACAATTTGAAGGGAAGAAAATGATAGAATGTGGCACGTTTGTGCCTACATTGTATAAAATATTTTTCTTATAGGTATGTTGGACTATTGTTAAGGCACGATGCTTGCAGAGAGATAGTTGTTCTTCAAAACTTTCAGTTCTGAAGAACAAAAGTCTCCAGATAGGCTAGCAGGTTGTTTAGTTCTGTAGAACAATTGTCTCCAGACAGGCTAGTAGGTTGGATAGTAGGTCTACAGACCTTCTTTATAAAAAAAAACACATTTATTGTTGGTTTTTAGAAATAACAAAACTACAAAGGGTTTCACCATCAGTGTTTCCATAACAACTGAAGATATATAACTAAATTTTTTGCTATTCATTCACTGATAAAACTGACATCAAGGAATTTGGTATCAATCATTTGTCATTATGACATCGATGAGAAAAGCTTAACAATGTTGGTTTTGTCTTGCAACTACCAGGAAAAAGGTCAAACAAATTATGCTACCCGTTGTGAGTTATGTCGTCGATTCATTCCTAACCAAGAACCGATGAAATAAAAAAAATTCATAAATTTTCCTAACTAACAGAGAATGTTTTAGTTTTACCATTGCCCACTTGGTCTCCAGTAACCAATGTGGAATGCCTAAAATAACTATCTCTGTATCCCCATTCTATACTAGTGTGTGAATCAAGAGTTTGAGGACCGTCTGGGAGACCATGACAATGTATCATGATGACTCCACCTAAAACACAATGATAGTGTATTAGAAAGAAGGAATCACACCCTATTAAGTCATGGTGTGGTTATCGATAAATCAAAATGATCTTCCAATTTCCTTTTTGGCACATGCTTTACAGTAAACAATTTACCATCTAAAATGGTTCAAAAGACACCATATGTGATATAGCATATGAAGTGTTCTAATGGTGTCTTCTATAAAGATTAAAGATTAAGAATAAAGCTCATGTAAGAAAATAGTTTCTTGAAAAGCTTTGTCCAAAAATCACATAAATGTTATTTTGTTAAATACTACTCTTATCCCAATCCAACAACAAAGTGTTTCATTGCTTGGATAGTTGTATTCCTTAAGGGAATTACATTCCAACGGAATTAGTGTGAGAAAATCAAAATTTGAAATGTTCAAGAGAAAAATAAAACATTGAACCTAAAGGGGTACAGTGGGAACAATGAGAATCACAAACTGTTGTGGAATCTCAAGTTCCTTATGTAACAGAAAATTCATAGATCTAGTAGAACGCTCCTTGATTTTGAAAGATTATAATATATTATAACTCAAGAAGGTTGTGACTTTATCATAGATGATGAGTCAACAACCTACCTACAAGCTATTGAGGAACCAGAGTCTGAAAACTAGTTTGAGGCCATGAGATCCAATATGGAGTCCATGTAAACCAACACTGTATGACCTTGATGGATCCACCTAAAGGGGTAAAACCCAAAGGGTGCAATTGTGTTTGTAGGAAGAAGACCAACATGGATGGTAGTATACAAACCTATAAGATCATATTGGTTGCAAAAGATTTTCAGACAAGTTCAAAGTGTTGAACATGATGAAATCTTTTTACCAGTCACCATGGTTAATCCATCATGATCATGCTTGTTGTTGCAGCTTAGTATGTCTATGATATTTGGCATATGGATGTTAAAAGTACATTCCTTAATAGGAATATTCATGAGGATGTGTGTGTGACACACTCTAATGGTTTTATAAATCCATATAATGCTAATAAAGTCTATAAGCTACAAATGTTAATCTTTGGCTTGAAACAAGAATCTCAGAGATGGAATCTTCAATTTGACAAGATAGTCGATGAGTTTGACTTGAGTCAGAATGAAGATGAAATCTGTTATTACAAAAGATTTAGTGGGAGGATAACAATGGGGAATAACATCCTTATGCTACAAATGTTAAAACATAGCAAGGAAAGTACCTTCTATAAAGGGTTTATGTGAATCATTCTATGTGATAGGAATTGAGATCTATAGACATAGATCTAGAAAGATTCTTGACCTATGAAATAGCACATACATTGGCTATATGCTAAAGGGATTCAGCATACATGACTCATCGATAGAAAATTAGTCCATGTTCCATGGAGTTAGTCTCTCTAGAGCCCGTTGTTCCAATTCTTGTGAAGAATGGGAAAATATGAGTGAGATTCCATATGCATTCACAACTAGACATATCATGTATGCAATGTTATGTACTCATCCCATTATCTTGTATGTATTGGAAAATACAAAAGGATATGTATTCATCAGTTTTCTTGCATGTATTAGACATGAAGAGTGGATATCCGTCAAATCCTAGTGAAATCCACTAGACTACCATAAAGAACATCCTTAAGTACTTGAGTAGCACAAAAAGGATTGGTTCTCTTGTTGTGGTAATGAGGAAGAGTTGGATGTAAAGAGTTACACCGATGCAAGCTTTCAAAATGACAAATAAAATTAATGATTGCAATATAAATGTGTGTTAGACCTTAAATCGAGAACTGTAAGCTGAAAAGTTCTGATCTAGAGATAGTTGTCTAATTATACAATAGAAGATGAGTATCTTGATGTTATGAGAACATCAGAGGATATTGTATGAATCTAAGAGTTCATATACATTAACTTGTGGGAGGTTCCAACCGTTTATGACATAGTAGAATATTGTGTCAACAATTGATCTACTGGTTAGGCAAGGAATCTCAAATATCATACTATGACACTTCCATCTCATATGAGATGTTGTACAACAAGGAGATGTAAAACTTGCAAAATATTGAATAGAAGAAAATGTTGTTGACCCGCTATAAAGTGTTTGCGCAACAGAAACATGATGAACATGTTAAAATCACTTGGAATAAGATTCATGGGTGATTGGCTCTAAGTGCAAGTGGGAGTCTGTTAGTATGTATGCCCATGGAGATAATCATATGATGATTGGAATGTGACATTAGATATCGGATTTGATAATCATAAAGGTAATTTATGTCTATTATGTTTGTCTCAATCATGAGATGATGATGCATACACATTAGATGCTTAAAGAATAATGTTACTCATTGACATATGTCTTTAGGTTGATGACCTAAATAGTGACATCATATATATGATAAGAGCACATACATTCTTGTTATGTCCCTAGTTGGATATTACCCTGGAAAGAAAATAAATGACAATAATACATAAGACTAGAGTGTGTGTTGATTGATGATAGTGTTTCATTAGTCATGATACATGATATCAAGTCAAAAACACATGCACATGTTAGAGAATAGTGTATCATACAGACCCACCTTGAGAGTGATACATGTATACCATGGAATGGTAGTCAAAATCAACTCTCATAGTGATAGTGGTGAATGTGGTTCTTAGACCTGAAGTCACTACACTCATCACATGTTGTTCATTGTAGTTAGACATCATCCAATGTGACCTTGAATAAGGGTTAATATAGAGGTGATGCTCAGGTGCATTGTGGCACATGGGTATTGAGTGTGAGTGATGTCGATGGGATTTGTCTGTCTTGTAAGAGAATGATATCCATGCCTCTTATTAAGAGAGACTGAGAAATGTATGTCCATATTCATGTGACTCAATACGTGATATGTGAGCTCATATGCATCTTATACACTTTTATCTAGTTTAAGGTGTTGGGATTTGTGGAGGTGACATGTGCAACGAAAGCAATAAAAAAATTTCCACATACCCTACTCGAGGATCTCATCGATAACAATGTATTCTGAAAGTGGGTGTAGGGATATACTTCATCCCGGAGAAAGTTTTCCAACATCCCTTGGTGCGGTGATGTGCATCGTTACTTGCATGAACAAACAATCCTCAACTGTCCTACAAATGCGGGAAATTAAGCATTTGCATCTCTACTTCATCAATGTGGATGAATTGGAACTCCACCTCGTGCTTCCTTAAGTTGACGAGGAGTAGCCTTCTGCTTGACTATGTGCTAGTGTCGGTTGCTCTCCTTCTCTTTCGCTTGGGGACGATGATGACTAGGGTTCACGTACAAGAGTGTAACTTCAACGTGAACATATGCGTTAGCCATGGCCAAAAGTCGGCTGCCACACCCCTATAAATAGCATATAAAGGAAGTAGGGTTTCCCAAAACCATTGGGAAAATAAAAAGGTTGTGGTTTATTAAAATGAGCTTCTTGTGGACAATTAAAAGAATATTCTGGAATCAATTAATTAATCAATTAATTATATTAATTGATTAACTAATTTTCCATCATCTATCTCTAGTTAATTGCTCTAGATCAGCTAGATGACTTAATAATGGAATCTAATTAATTGGTTTAAATAATTTAAGAAATTAACTCAAATTATTTTTCAATATTATGATAGAAGATTACCTGAATGTTTTTAATAATCAATTTGATTCGGAATATTTCCAATCACTTCTACAATTATACTCCTATTCCGATCACATCTTATGTGTGTGACCCGATAGGCTCCAAACTACATTGACAATGATATTCATAATCATATTATGATTTCACAAGCAATGATTGATATCTAGAAAACTTCATAGCTACCCAAGTAATTGGAGAAGTTGGATAACAACTTAACCTATCATTTGTGACTGGTGTTATAGTGAATGTATAGTTCCTTTGTCTCTGATATCTGGATTGAACTCGAGCCATGGAATCGCCATCCTCTTCAACATTCAATCCATGTTCCTTGAACTAGAGCAAACTATATGAGATATTTGTAAGCCTAATATCACATATTGACTCATATCAGCATGGCCATGCATTTGTCAGTCTCATTTATCAAGTGCCATGATATCAAACTCTTGTAGGAGGGATGAATCCCATCTAAATCACTCACAGTCATCCCCATGTGTCACAGTGCACCCAAGAACCACCTTTATGGCAACCCTTATTCGGGATCACGGTGAATGATGTTAAAGTACACCGAACGACATGTGATGAGTTTAATGATTTCAGGTCTAAGAAACTCAATCACCAGCATCACTATGAGAGATGACTCTGACTACCATTCACGATTTCCACGTGTCACTCTCAATGTGGGTCTGTTTGATACATTATTCTCTAAGAACTATCTATGTGCTTGGTTTGATATCACATATCATGACTAATAAGATTCTATCATCAACCAACACACACACTCTAGTCTTAAGTGTTATTAATGTCTATTATTCTTCCACAATAACATCCTACCAGGGAAATAATGAGAATGCATATACTCTTGACATCCATATGATCTCATCATTCAGGTCCTCAATCTGAAGACACACGTCATTGAGTAATATCATTCTTCAAACATTTATTGTGTTACATCATTATCTCATAACTCAATAACAGAATAAATTAGAAGATTGCATTTATTATTAATCAAACTATTTACATGATATGCCATTACAATCATCATATGATTGGATCTCTAGGCATACAGACCAATACAATTAACATGGATTGAATGTTGAGAGGATGATGATTCCATGCTTCAAGTTTAATCCAAATACCAGAGACAAGAACTATACAATCATGGAAATACTGATCACGGATTATAGGTTGAAGTTGTTCTCCAACTTTTCAAATTACTTGGGTAGCAATGATGTGTTGCTAGATACCACTCATTGCTTGTGATGTCATAAGTTGGTTATGAACATTCACTACCAATGTAATTTGGGACCTATAATGTTACACAGATAGGATACACTTGGAATAGCAGTTTATTCATGAATGATGTTTAACTTGATTACTAGAAGTGCTTAGGTATTAAATTAAACAATTAAGGTTCAAAATTGACTGACTGGACTTTGAATCGACCGGTTCAAGTGTTGAACCGATCAGTTGGGGTGTTAGGTCAATTGGAATCAACATTGGTTGAATAGTGCTTAAACTAGGGTATGAACTGACGATTGGTTCATGGTGACGGGTTCATATGATGAACCTCCTGGTATAATGGTCAATTCGATTAGATCAACAATTGATGTTGATGTCATGATTTGTATTAATGGTGTATAGATTACCAATATGATTCAAAATAGGAAAACACATGAACCGACTGGGTTCATGAGATGAACTGGTCAGTTCATGCATGAGTCGAATGGTTGGGTAAGTGAACTGACTAGTTTTCCATCTGAAGTTTCTAGAAAATTTATAAATTCCATCCTTTCAACTCCCGCATAGACTGCGAACCCTGACCCTAGCCTCTCCTATAAATAGAGGGGCATTGGGGGCTTTATAGACACAACAATAAGCTCTGACTCTTTGGTTGTGCTAACCAATAGAGAGCCCGAGTAAGTCCTACCCATAAAAGGGATGGATAGAGAAGGGAGAGACAATTGTGGGAGAGAGAATATGTTCTAGTAAACTGACATTCAAAGGACAACTCCCTCCCATTGGCTCTGGTAGCACAACGTGGAGTCCATGGTGGTCTGCATGGACTACTCGAGAGATGGGGAGTTTTTCCAACTAGGAGGCCATTGCTGGTGACTATATGATTGTTGTTGCCCAATGAAGAAGTATGTTACAACTTGAAGAAAGGTGCATGCTACTGCAACAAGAGTTGTCTCTAGACTTGCTCCAGGACCAGGAATAACTCGTATTACCCTATTACCTAGATGCATTGTTTTTGACACGATCTTCTAGTTAGGGATTCTGGTTTTAAATTTTTTTTCTACTATCTTATCTATCATACATATTTCCCTATATTATATGCTTTTTATCTAAGTTTACAACTCACCCAGACACCTAGAGTAATGATTTCGCTCTCCATGAATGTGGAGGGGAAAATGTGAGGAAGATGAGGGGTTTGTGATGCCTAGAATTTCCATCAATGATTTGTCTTCATTAGTTGATGAATGCGTAGAAGCTTCATCTGTGTGTGGCTTACAAAACTCTCATCAACAGGCGTTGTTGAGGTATCATGAGTATATGAAAGTAGGAAACTCGTCAGTGGTTGAGCATAGGATTCTCATAAGTAATGATTCCAATATTCTCGTGGGTAGACGTGAGAAGAATTCTCATTGGTAGGTCACCAAAGGGTTTTCATTGTTCTTTCCTTCATTAGTTGTAGTGTGGGATTCTACTGGCTTGTGGACTTTCATCAATATGAAGTGTCATCGGTAGATGGAGAATGCAAACCAATGGTAAGGTTGGATGAAGCAAATACCCCAAGGGGGATATTGGTGTAGGTCAAACCTATCACAAAAATCAATGAAATATGTCCACCCCTACCAAATTAGCACAATACTGAGGAAAACTATATGGAAGCTATTTAAAAAGTCATTTAAATTACAATACACTTCCTTCATTAACAAACCTAAGGTGTTTCAATCATATTTAATGTTATATAAAGACCAACATATCCTTAAAAGTAGTTAAACTCTATGAATACATATCCAAGAGAATATCACAATGAAAGCATGTAAATTTGGTCCATGGAGCATTAAACAATATAATTGTAGTTTGGAGTAACAAGATCAAACATTAAGGTAATACCAAATTGACTAGAGTTACAATAAAAATAGGGTCTCACAGCTACCAAAACTCCATTTTGGTCGACCAACAAACCAACTAGTCAATCAACTAGCTAAATCGTAGCAACCCTAGCATCACTACATTCTCGATAGTTATTCTGCCTTGGTTTGATTGTTTCTTGATTAGTGGCCCTTGTCATCCCATATAATCACTATTTTGTCAACTAAACCAACTTTCTAGTGAGCTCCTCTAGATACTCCTCTTCTTCTAGTAACTCACAAGTTGCCCCCTATACAATCTAAGTGTTTCCAATTACACTTAGCCTTTCAAACATGATATTAAGAACCAAAAACATAGACTATTGATTGTCTCCCTAAAAATGATTGTTGGTCTCCCTCGATATTGGTTAATCAACTAATTATTAGTTAACCTCGATTATATTCTCCTAATTGTTTCAGTTGTCACTTAGATATATCTAGACCCCATTGTGGTTGAATCTTACCATTCAAATTGTTTTACAATATGTTTTTTTGCTTTATACTGACATGTATACTCTTTCATCTACTTTTTTATTACTAAACTTGTTGCTAAGCTCAGCATATACATCAAACATATGGATTCTTTAATCATATATCAACTTTAGATTACTCCTTATTTTTCAATTTTAATCATAAGAAGAGATATTTTAACAAAAAATGGATAGATTAATTCATCAAGACTCTTAAGAAGAAGATCATTCATAAGATGTTATTTAGTTAACAAGGACAAAAAAACCAAGTTCATATGATTAAGTTAAGAACTACCAATAGGGTTATTCTAACCATAGAAATCCTATTGAAATGGAAAGAGGGTGTGGCACTAATGGTTGAAGGATGAAATGAATGAACTTAGGTAAAATGAAAGATTACTAACATTTCATCTTTCCATTAATGTATATTACCACCTGAGAAAACAATGGCTTCTGAACCCTCTTGTTGGTTGAAGCGAGAAGAATTTCACATCGAACCTAGGGACAAAAGTCAACTATAATTCATGATTTTTTTGTGGGCTATTGAGCCACTATACTATGTAAATATATTTTCTTAATAAGTGGGTTAATGTTAATTACTTCATGTTATAAACACAAGAATTTATGCTTTCTATTTTAGAATGAAGCACATAGATTCATGGCAGTCATAGTAGGCAAAAAGTAGAATGTTGACGATATGGATTGGTAATTCATTCCTCACTCTAAGAAATGGAATAAACATCGTATAATTTGACTTATTTATGTTTGTACGCTCAAAATAAACTAATTTTGAGTGAAGGATAGAATGTTTCTATTTATTAGAAAATAATGATTCACTGCCATTCCCTATATGAAGGTTATTTGAAAATTGGAGTGTATACAATTGCACATGTTTGAATGGGATACCACCAAAATGAGATATACTTCATTGTTGATTTCTTCACTTTGGTGGGAAGGTATAAAATGTATGAACCTTGTAAAATTTTCTTACCAATATTTTTCATAAAAACCACCGCCATTCAAAATTCATTTACCATATTGTGGGCATGACCAACTACACAATTTTCATAGTTGATTGCATTTCTTCATTGTTTGAATGGACATACTAGAACAAGTATTTTGCATCATGAGATGTCAAAAGCACACACCCATGAATCGGTCTTTTTATACAACCACTAAAAAAGGATGTATGGTGGTGGTTTCTTATATGGGGCCGTAAAATTTGAACCCAATCCAAATATGAAGTTACACATAGATATAGTCAAAGGTACAAGTGTCAAAATGGTGTTTGTTTCGAATCAATACTAGTAGTTGAGAATGATGAGTATCAACTTGTGAATGTCTAACATAAATTTCAGATGAGGATATGCATCATCTTTTTGTGCATGCTACAAATATGGATCTGGTGCCTAGTGCTAAGTGACAAGTGGATAATTTTATGCAACATGCCATTTTTGGTGCAAATATACACATTGACCTTGCCTATGTACTCTCTATTTGTGGATACAAACTTAGCATGTGTCACCACTAGTTGAATATGATCGATAATGAAACCAAGTCAGTGAAAGCAAGATAATGTAGAACTATAAACAGTTGAATTAGCTTTATGTTGCATTTATACTTCATATCAACGTGGCAAAATGAGCACAACGTGTTTTCTTTGGAGCAACTGTCCTTTTCTTCTACATGGAGATATGCCAAATAAAAAGTTCGTGTTGTGTATTTAACATCCAACGGCTGTTTTTTTTTTTTGGGCACTTGTAAGCATGTTGCTATTTAGTTATCTTGTTCTCCTATTTGTCGCGTCTGCTTTTCAGCACCTAGCTTGCTTTACTTTTTTTTTTCAGCTTACATCATATGTCCATTGCGTCTCACGAAAATATCAGTGTGAGGTGTCAAATAAGTTTTACATAGGTTCCATGTCAGACAAGTATTCGCGCAGATGCAACCCAAAACCAAACATGAACTTAATTTCTTGCAAAGTGATAAAACCATAATCAGATTTTGTGAAGTTCAACTGGGAATCAAATCTCAGTCTCGGTGCAATCAGTAAGGTCTCGTGATAAAGAATATATATATTAGGAAGCAATCCAGAGTCTTTAGTCTTCTAGTTCTGTTCAAGTTATTATAAGATAAGTATAACAGTGGTGGATGAATCGTTATGGTTTTGTTATTTGATCGTTATTATCATTATGTGCCAAAAGTTTCGAATTTGTGTTAAATTATGTATAGTAATTATACATACTATTACTCGTGTCTCAATTATCACTCACTTGCTTAGCACACGCTTTTGTTCATTGTTGTTTAAAAAGGCGACTCAAATTAATAATGAATATTAAGTCGAAACTTTTCTTCCTTAAATTGGCACATCTATATAGGTCATCGAGGTTAATGAATACGAAGTAACTGAGATGCATATGGCTCTGGGGAACCTATCCTCCCTTTATATTCCACAAAACATATATGTGAATCTGGAGTATAATTGAATTAGTGTTATGGTGATTGTGCTGACGTGCGCTTGCCTACAACAGTCAACATTATGGGCACGTTTATTTAGCTGTATTTCACCGTAAAGGATTGCATTCGTGCACCGGCCCAGCAACTAAAAGTTTGTGTTTGCTTTGTCGTAATGGGAAAAAGGGCATCATCATGCATTCGCAGATATAATATAAATGCAGTAAACTGCTCTCGCCGATATCCATCGCCCCTGCTGGCTGCTCCGCGTTTCCAACTGTAAGCTACTCCAAACCGCCGGCCCGTTCCTCTCCACATATCACCAAACCTAAACTACAGTTCTCCGGAAATTTTCAAAACAACTTAGTCCATGTACATGGATTCCCTAACTGCAGTATCCGCGGTAATCCGGATGAATCCGGCAACCCAAACGTGCCCTATGTGGACACAGACGGCACGGTTTGCAAACGTCAGATAGAATCTGCTGTCTCCCAACTTCCAAGTTAAACTTGACCGCGCGCGAGTGTACATGTTCACCGGCACTGCAACTCAGCACGCAAGAGAAGGAAGCCAACTCCGACTGCTCTAGATTATTAGTACAACAACAAATGTTTGATCGGAGAATTTGCAAACGCAATAGAGAAGAAAACAAAAGCGAAGTGAAGAAATTCAAACCTTTCACCCACCAACCAAACCGATAGAATCAGATAGCATGGCGCAACTAGCTAACGTGCGTACGTACGGTTTCGTTTCCAAATCTTCTGGAAACAACAGCGCGCAGCTCACGGTAAACCTATTCAATCTTCCTCGCCGCAACCGTGGCAACTCCCTTTTGCGCAGTCCTGCGGGGCGACGATTGAGTAATCTGATTACAAAAGCAGCCTCTAATATTTGTATTAAATTTCAATGAACAGGCCCTTTTTATTTTTCTATGCAGTATTGTCACTCACCCGAAAGCTGTCCTTTTCCGAGTCTTTCATTTTCATCCTATTCCTGCCCAGTGATACATCGAGGAGCTAATGGCGTCAAGAAGATGGAAAGGAAGAAGAAAAGAAGACATAGCTAGCTAGAGAGATCGCTGTTTTACACTCTTACCGCCTGCTGTCTGGTCTAGAAGACTAGTATAAAGGGTTAAAAAGAAAGGAAGCGGCGATTGCCGATGAAGAAGGTAGGTGTTGAAGGTTCTGTTTGTTTGAATTATTTTTTCCACCTTCTTAAACTGAAAGATGCTATTGACGGTTCTCTTTTACCTGCAGGGTGTCGTTGTCATATGGACGCCCGCTCCTGGACGCGGCTACGATTTGTTTCTTTACCTCCTTTTCTAAGAAAAAGAATAAGAAATTCCTCACTGACACTGTCATGTCACAGTTCATCAATACTAGTCAAGCATAATATGTATTCTATTTTTTTATTAACCGCAGCTAGCTCGATAAAACGTTGTTATCATAGACTTGAGTTTCCCTGCACACTGCACACTGACTCAGAAGATATTACAATGACTTGCATGAGAAGAAAAACTTGTCATCTTTCTCTACCTTATAATGAAACTTGAGGAGAATATTCTTCTTCACTTGGAAAACCTGTCTTGGTTTTCCATAGATCACGAAATGAGGAGAAACCACTTCTCTATAACAATCTCAACTTCTGGATGACATAAATCAAAGGTAAATGATGTCTTAGGGCAAATAAACAAGATAATTTTGATAAAGATGTTTATGTATCATTGATCACGAATGTAGTTGTTAGCAAATATGCATACAGACAATACGTTTCTGAGCTCCTTAATAGAGGCGACAACAAACATATTCCATGGTAAACTAGTTGACAAACACACATACTCTCACCTCCATTAATAACATGTACGAGTGTTGTTTGAGAGGGCAAGCATATTTCCTAATGTAATATTCTAGACTTTGAAATTTTAATTTGAAAGCACCTAATTATTGTATAAAAGTGCATCTTATTGGCACTCTTTTTTTACTCTTGTAAGTGAAGTTTCGAAAGTTTAATATAACGGTAGGGGCTTAAGTCAAATGTATATATTGTTTATTTGATAACCAAATATAACTCAAGCAACGCATTGAACCAAAAGACAATTAGAACTACTTTCTAGATCTTAATTGTATTCCATGATAGAACCCTTACTAACATTAAAAAAAAACTAAAATATGTATACTAGTGTCTATATAAGAAAGACAAAAACATAAATGTGTTGATATAAGGATGACAATAAAACGTTAGCTCTTTTTTTAATCCCCTATAATTTGGATATTATCTCATCAAATATGTGATCAAATGTATTACACTTGTTTACCAAATTATTATTAAATAGACATCATAAAATATGGACCAATTATGTATTGGACCAAGTTTTACATTAATTATTAAACATGTCAAAAATGGAGAAAAACCAAAAAGGATAGTTCCACAACAATAGCTCCAAGTTGTTAAAGTTTGGGCCCAATTTGAGTCCATCTAAGGTAAAATTAAACATGAAGGAAAAATAGTAAATTTAGAACTTATATATGTGAAATTATTTTCAATGACAAATGCAAAGATGACCACTTACTTTAAATTTGGTAAATGAATATCTTATGGGTCATTGATTGGGTCGTGAAATTATGTTCACATTTTATAATGACGATAAATGCAAAGAATGCCAATTACTTTAAATTTGGTAAATGGATATCTTATGGGTCATTGATTAGATCAGAAGATGATAACTTATACTTGTACATGCAAAATTTTATTCCTCTCACGCATTTTATAGATGTTAGTACAAGCTGCTAGTTCAAGCTATTAGAAGACATTTCCCAAATAACCTCCCCCTCCGGTTTTTCACATTAATCGGAACCAGAATAAACTTGCAGATTGGCTTGCAAAACAATGTTTAAAGCAACCATCCAGCATGGGAGTGTGGCCTTCATGCCCTCTCCAGCTCCAGGCCGATCTAGAAACTGAGGCTTTATCCTGCCCCTTTCAATTTCTTCCGCCTAATGTAGCACAGTGTAGCCTGTAACCAATCTAAGATGGTAATTATCCAAAAAAAAAGGTGAAGACAATCCTATGTAGAGGGGTTGGAATTTAATTTGAGAAATTAATGAGAGGGGTTGGAATTTAATTTGAGAAATTAATGAGAGGGGTTATATAATTAATTATCTTAATATTTTTATTTTGATGAAATTTGGAACGAACGTGATATATGATACAAGGAATGCCTAAGATTTTATTAGAACTTTAGGTTGTAATTAATATTTGAATAGGAAGACAACACTACCATGCTTAGTATGTTTTGAAAAGTTTAGATGGGCAACAAATTTGTGCTTGATTCACTTGCAAAAGAAACTAAAACCATATACCCACGATCACATATATTCTCATAATGATTGAAAAATTATAGTTGGGTGCAACTCAATGGAGAAGAGGCTCATAGATTTACATTATTAGAATGAGAGAAACCAATTCCCTATTAGTAACGGGAGAAGGCAGAGGGGAGCACAAGGGAAGACACATCCCTCTAGTGGAATGGGTAACTAGGATCCCCTTACAAAGAGGACTTATGGGCATACCTTACTTCTCATAGGGAGGTTCCTAGTTTTTGCCACTCTGGGACTCACCTCGGGATGCATGTATAAAACTATTTTTATTAGGCGGGTCATAGTAATGTACGAATGACTGTCAGTGGTAGAATAACAGATTCTACTGGCGAGTGACATGGATTCCAAGGTCACAAAGTTGGCTTTGTTGACCCCAGATGTGACCCTAATTAACCTCTGGCGCGTTCAATAGATGAGTGACTATGGAGGAACGTGTTGTTTCATAGAGCAGGGATGTTGGTGGAACACTATGTTTTGTCAGGAAGACTGAAGACCTTATCCTCAAACTTTGTTGCAATGATGAAGCTTTTTGTTCATAATAGATTCGTTGTGATAACTCATCTCCATGGTATCCATGCGAGCGCTTGAAGATGGAGGTTAGGAGTCACTAGTCTCCTTTTCACCCCCCTCTCTCTCTTAGTTTCTCTTAGGGTTTTCAAATCTTGGAAGAAACAACGATAAAGCAAGATGTTTTGTATGTGGAGCCTCCTAATACATATGTATGTATGTATGTATATGTATGTATGTATGTATGTATGTATGTATGTATGTATGTATGTATGTATGTATGTATGTATATATATATATATATAGATATATATATATGTGTGTGTGTGTGTGTGTGTGTGTGTGTGGTGTGTGTGTGTGTAGGTCTCCTTTTATATATATATACATACATGCATATGTATGTATGTATGTATATATATATATATATATATATATATATATATATATATATATATATATATATATATATATATATATATATATATATATATGTGTGTGTGTGTGTGTGTGTGTGTGTGTGTGTGTGTGTGTGTGTGTGTGTGTGTGGTGTGTGTGTGTGTAAGTCTCCTTTTCACCCCCTCTCTCTTTTAGTTTCTTTTAGGGTTTTTCAAATGTTGGAAGCAACAATTATAAAACAAGATTTTTGTATGTGGAGCCTCCTAACACATACACTTATATATATATATATATATACATATATATATACATATATATATATATATATATATATATATACATATATATATCAACAATTGCAGAGGGTAGGGTTTCCAAACCCTAATCTGACCAAGTGTGTGGACACCCTCATAGAACAAGGGAATCACCCATCCACTGGTCCCATGGAATGCCCCGTTCCACAAGTCATACTATCATGTGCACTTTTCTCTTTGTTTGAGGGATTGCTAACTAACTTATGAAAGCTAATTTTCAATGTCTGGATCCATATTTAATTCCATGTCCTTAAAAATTTCTTTCATGTCCCTCTATTTATAGCAATTACAATTGAGCCCAAATCATCCTTTCTTCAAGCTATCTCTATCTATGTGACCCTGCAGGAACCATACTCCAATGGCTATGGATTCACTAACCAAAAAGAAATGATTGATGTCTAGCTACATAGAATTACAACCCAAGTAGTTGGATTAGTTGGAATAGACTAAACCATCAACGACTAGTGTAACGATGTTGTATAATCTGTTTGTCATAGATATCCAAATTGAATTAGAGTCATGAACATATCATCTTCGTTATGTTCAATCTAAGTTCCTTGATCTCCAATTAGAGTAGAAAGTTGCATATGAGCTCAATATCATATACTAACTCACATGGGCATGTTCACATTATTCAGTAGTCTCACATATCAAGAGTTCTTGCATATTTCTCCTATTATACATGAGGGATAAATTCCTTCTACATCACTCATAGCACATATCATGGTTCTCATCACACCCAATTTCTACCTTTATGGGAACCTTATTCAAGATCATGTTGGGCACTATCAAAGCATGATGATTGTCACATCACCATTGTAGTGACTTTAGGTCAAAGGACCACAACAATATAGTCGGGACTTAATGACACCCTAAGTCAATCCTATAACTAGGTGGAGTGCGGCTAGACCTAGATATCATGTTCTTTCCATTGCACAAAAATTGACAGTTGATAAAGAAGAAAGGTGAGAATGAAGCCACGTTCTGGGAGATTCAAGCACCTCCAGTGGATGGATTTGTAGTCAGAGGTTAGAAAATCGGCACATTTGAGAGAGGGAATCATCTAAACCATCTTCTTCAGGGGTTACTTTAGTTTTCTAATGTTTTCTACATTTTTCTTTTCTTCTCCCATGTATTTGACGATGGAAATCATGCGGGAATAATCCCCATTGTTCCTTAGGACCAGGGAGTTGCCCAGTTTTGCATAATTGATAGTTTTGAATTAATGTGCATATTTGTTTTAATTTTTGGACATATCTCTATTATTGTGTCATGACTTGTATGTTCTTGATCACCATAGATGATTTCTTAGACCACTAATTGCTTTGTGAGAGGGATTGAGGGTTAGAAAACTTATAGATGTACACAATTTATGCCGCACCTCGAGAGAGAGCCTACAATTGTGAAGGGAATAACCCAGAGAATTTAGTAAAGCATCGAACTAATAATCAAATCGCTACCAGGGTGGGATTTATATTAGATTAGGTAGTGAATTATGCTACAAGAGTGGGTAATTCTTGCTACAGGTCCCTTTGTCTACTGTTAGGAAGAATCAATAATAGAAATGATGTTAATTGCAATGTGAATTGTGGTGAAACCAAAATCCTAAAGAATTCATTTCAATTGTGATCACAACCAGTAATTTTAGTTTTAATTCCCATAATTTAGTTGTTAAATCAACCTATCACACTTTTTCTCAGGTCTAGCTGATTAGGTCATTGTTAGTAATAGTGTTTGGATACATGTTTTCCTCGTGTTCGATATCCAGGCCTCCTTGGGTGTATATTACATTGATATGTGCACTTGCATTTTTAGATGTGTAGTGTATGCACATCAATATCAAGATGAAGATTTAGATGATAAAGGATGCTTGGGTGGTGTGGGAGTTTGAGGATGTGTTCTTGATTAGATTATAGGAGTTCCACCTCCCATAAACTTTGATTTTGAGATTTTTTTGACCTCCACACAACACATAGCATAAGTACCATACAAGATGGCACCATTTAAGATGATGGAGGCACCATCTAAGATGATGAAGTTTAAGATGCAATTTTATGTTTTTTTTGGATGTGGGTTTCATAAAGTCTAGCACATTCCTTTGAGGAATTCTAATGTTGTTCATGAAGAAAATGTACAGATGTATGTGGTTGTGCATAGATTATTAGTAGCTGGTCAGCATCATAGTAAAGAACAAGTATCCATTATCGAGGATTGATGACATGTTTAATAAATAGAAAAAATACGATGCTCTCAAAGATAGAACCATTAGTTGAGGATCAAACCATATAACATAACCTTAGACATCTTTTAGGACTATCCATGGTCATTATGAGTTTGTGTTTATGTAATTTGGCCTAATTAATGCACATGCATTTTTTATATTTGAGGAATAGAGTGTTCATCAAGTAGCTATATCAATTCATGGTACTATCATAGATGATATCATGATATACATCAAGGAAGAGAGAAGCATAGGAAGCATCTTTGTATGGCTTTAAAGTTGTTTATGCAATGTCAGTTATATGCAAACTTGAGTAAAAGCACATTTCAGTTTAATAAAGTTTCTTTTTCTTGGTCATGTCATATCAGAGAAGGGGATCTAGGTAGATCCCAAGAATGTGGAGTCGACGTTGGATTAGGAGTAGCTCGGGTCACTGATAGAAGTTTAGAGTTTTCTTGCTTTTTCTGGCTGTTATAGATTATTTATAAAGAACATTATTTCGATATTTTTTTGTTAACCAGGAAACCAATAACATGCACCCTTTGTTTGTGATGAGGAGCGTTGATGTTTCTATGTTGTTGAAAGAGAAGTTGAAATCACTGCATGTGTTGGTTCTACTGAGACAAGGAAAGGCTACATCATTTTTTTGTGATGCTTTGAAGAATGGTATAGGTTGTGTTATGCAGGGCAAGAAAATGTCTCTTATGCTTCAACAATTCACAAGAATCATGAAGAGAACTACCCAATACATGATTTGGAGTTGGATATGATGCTTTTGTCTCTTAAAATGAGGAGGCACTACCTTTATGGTTAAAAGTTATAGATCTTCATGGGTCACAAGAACCTCAACTATATTGTTTCATAGAAGGAGTTGAATATGTGGAAGAGTAGGTGGTCAAAGTTTATCCAGATCTAAGATTACATGATAGATTATCACTCTAGAAAGGCAAATGTTGTAGTTTATTCAATGAGTAGAAAGTCATATTTTTCTTGTTCTACATCTAAAGTATATTTGCATTACATGGCTTGTACAAAGAGGGACATGGCAGTGTCTCTTTGATAGATGAATGTACAGATGGAAGTTTTAATGATGGAAGGTTTTTTTGGCATAACTACAAATAAAGACGATGTTGGTACAATAGATCAAATATGCGGATGGTCATAATATTGTAATACAAATATTTGGTTAGAGTTCAATCATAAGGAATAAAAGTTTTCATGAGTCCAAGGATGGGACATTTGGCCTCTGTAATAGGTTAGCAGTTCATGGTATTGGAGATATTATGAATACAATGCTTGAGGAAGTGCATTCTATAGTGTATATTGTGTACACTAGAAGTACAAAATTGTACCATAAACTAAAGTATTTTTGTTAGTGGCCAGGATGAAGTATGGCATGGTACAGTTTGTGGAGAAGTATTTCTTCTATAAATAGGCCAAGGTAGAGCATCCGAAACTTGTATGGTGTTGCAAGCATTGTCAATTCCTGAGCGGATACATGATCATATTACCATGGACTTTGTTGTTGGCCTCCCTAAGATAGCAAATGGGTATGATTCCATCTTGGTAGTTATTGACTGATTGACTAAGTGAACTCACTTTATACTAGTCAGAACTGCCTTCATCACTAAGAAATTGGCAAATATTGTTGTTATTGAGTTATTTCTGTCTGCATGAGGACACCAACTATGATTTTTTCAAATAGGTGATTGTAGTTCATAAGTTGGTTTGAGGATTGTCTGCATAGATCTTTTACGTCCTTGTACCCATAGACTAGTAGTTAGTTAGAGAGGATAATGCATAATTTAGAATATATTTTGAGAGTGTGTGCACTCTGGTTTCTTAGTATCTAAGATATTCACACAAGTTTGATACAATTCACCTAAATAACAGTTAGAAAAAGAGAACATATACAACACTATACATGGGTTTTTACATTAGGTGTTACAGCCTCTTCATTGGTATGAAGAAGGTGAATATCTACTTCAGCAAATGGGGTGGTATACTAGATGATAAAAAATGAAAAATTCATCAAGTAGTAGTCGAACACAACATAGGACAATCTGAAATCTTATGAAAATAGCCACAAAAGGCATCTACATTTTTCGGTAATGGGACCCTGTGTATCTAAAAGTCTCAGGTTGGAAGGATCCTTTGAGGTTCAATAAGATGGGTAGCTAGATTCTAGGTATATTGGGTATCACCAAACATGTTGGTAAAGTGGCCCGTAAGCAGGAACCACCACTAGATTTGAGTAAATTGCATTATGTGTTTCATATTTTGATGCTAAGGAAGTGATACCCTGATACTAATCATATCATACAAACAGTGGAAGTTCCAATTGATGAAGACGTATTGAATGTTGATGGTCTAGTTTTGATGTTAGATAAATATGTGCAGAAGATGAGGAAGAATGATATTCTTCTAGTGAAGGTTTTGAAGCATCATTGTGGCACTGAGGAGGCCACATGGGAGCTAGAGGATGAGAGACATATGAAAGTACCCGACTTTTTTTTAGTATTTGGGGGAGGGATGATGTTGAGAAGGATATATGGGAGCTAGAGGATGAGAGACATAGGAAAGTACCCAACTTTGTTTTAGTATTTGGGGGAGGGATACTACTAAGAGGGAAGTCTATATGACCTGTGACAACCTCGATTTTCTCTCGCCTTTATTGTACTCTTTTTCTCTCATCAAGTGACTTATACTCTATTGAATATCAGGTGCATAGTGTGAGTGCGGTTATACGTCCATTTAGTCACACCAATGATCATTTAAGATGTTTGACATTAATTTGTCCTTTTGAGCTAAGTTCTACATTTTAATGTGTCACCATATAAATATAAATGTTGAACCTCATTTCAATAATATTTATTATTTCCAATATAAATCATGATGTAGAGTTTCCAATAACAAGTCTAATAGTGCAAAATTCACCCTATTCGGACATTTGTAGCACAAGTTATGACATTTAAAAATTGACTAGTTTCTCACTTGAATTAGTTGATTTAGCTTCAATTTGACCCTTAGTGGGCCCCAAATATGTAATCAGGGCCCAGTTGCGTGCCCCTCTCCCCTCTTCCATTTTGGGAAAGACCACAGGCTGGAAAACTCTTCTCCTACTTCTTGCCAAATCGGGCAATGGAGTAACGCTCACAGGGGCTTGGGATTCAAACCCTAGATCTCTTGCTTTATTTATAACCCCCTTTATCTACCTCATTTTGCTTTTTCCCTAGCCATTTCCAGCCGCCACCTTTCTTTGGCCACTTTTCTTCTTCTTTCCCTCTTCTACCACCTGGTTTCCGCCAACCATGGACTTGGGGAGGATAGCAAGCTCGCCCATACACCACCTTCCATCCGTCCAATGTGAGAGATGAGGGTGGCGGAAGATGTAAGTGTGTGCTGCTTTGACCCCCTTAGCACTGCCCGAGCTCACACGGGTGCTATATCCTGTGGGCAGCCAGAGAAGGAAGGGTAGGGTGTTCTCCCCTATTCCTCCCATGTTCCAACATAGCGAATAGGGGAATCACGACAATGGGGAGAGCATACGGTTCGGTTAGAGTATGAGTCTACTGGACCGGGCGTCCATGGGCTTGGGGGAAACCAGCATGGTCGAAGCCCAAACCCCTTGGGTTGGAGATTGGCACATGCACAGGAGCTGTACAATCGCCCATCAAGGGCCCAGGACGACAAAGAAATAAATGATAACGCCATCTATGATATCCACTATAGTTTTCAATGTAAACATTGTAAAAATGATATCTTCCAACTCCTAAGGCCAAATTGGACAAATTTATATACCAAATTGATCCTATCAAAAAGATCTACAACATGATCATACTTATAGACCCTAGTTCTTCTTCTATTTCTCCTGATTTTCTAAAATATTAACTTCGACCTTATTTGACCATGTTTGATGCATGATCATGATATAAGTTGGGATCCTTGATGTTTAATCCACCCTCTAATGCTATATCAGTAACTTGGTTCTTATTTAGAGACTCATGATAACCCTAAGAACCCTTCTTGATCTATGGCTAATGATAATGCATGTGTGTGGCTTACTAGTGATATTAGTGATGTATCTTGTCCTAAATTGATAATCTTACCACTTGATGATGGTATGATGTCTAATCAACCCCAATCAGTTATATATGTCTCTCCTGGACCTTAATATCACTCCCTAGCACCCTCCTTGTTATGGTTGTTTCTTTTGCCATAGTATGCATTTATGTACCCCTGTTATGTGATTGTTGATTACACCTTGAACCAATGTTGGGTTGACCTAACCTATGCAACCAACTCTAGTATATCTCTATGTCTTTATATTGTTGATCTTTATCATCTTTGATGCTTGGTTCCCTTGAATTGATAATCTTTGACCTTAATTACTCTACTATGAGTTTTTGACCCTTTAATATGCTTAAGGAACATGAACCTTAAAATGGTCATAGACAATGTGTGAAACCTTAGAAGGATATGAAACATGAACCACACTCTTATGATGGACCCTAAATCAATATGATATCATCTAATGTACTAATGACAACTTGTAACCTAACTTGGCCAAAACACTAAAATGAGAATAATTAGGGTTAATGATGATAATCTAATGCATACCTGTAATCTTGTTGTTAATCAGGTTGGCTTATGATCTAGATGGTAATGGAAAAATTAAGTTAAGAATCTCTGAATTAGGTATGGGCCTTATGTAGTCATATGAATAGTGCTTTCTTGCTTGAAAAGACATGTATTGTATGCTTGTTTGTTTATTTGCTCAAATCTTGTCATGTAGTATTGCTATGTCTTACTCAATGTTTGCCTCGTCGATTTTATAACTTGAACACATATATATAGAACTCCATTATAATATTGTTGATAAAGGGTTAGCTCTTGGATATGGCCTTGAGGTCCCTCTTGTATAAAAGGGTTAGCTAATGTGAGCACCCTTCCGGACCCTTTCGATGGGAAGATGGTCAAAGGCCTTAAACATGCTTGATATTGTTGGTATAATGGAGTGAAATGACATAAAATATGGTTTAGCATTTTGTTAAAAAGTTAACATGTTTATTCTTGTCTGTTTAGTCTTGAAATATTTTCAAATTATGCAAAGCTTATTCATATATATGTATCTTTCTGCCCCATACTCAACACCTCGTGTGTTGACTCATTTCTTGTATTTTGTTTTTAGGTTCAAAGATGGCTAGAAGGTTGATGGGCTTGGTGAACTATGCTAGGTGTACTTATTGCAAGATCCAAATTTAGTGCACATGAATGACTTGTACCTCAACTTTGGAAATGTGTAATTGAACTCATGAATATGATGTACCTTGTATAATTTACACTTGTGAATGTTGAGACTGTGTTGGTCCCTTTATCTTGTTATTTGTTCATGTGTGCTAAGCTTTATGCTTCCGCATGTTGCCTTTGGTATTCATTTAGTTCATGGTACTGGGATTCCGGTTCTGTGATAGATGGTATCAGAGTATGAATAAGAACTACACCAAACATTTCTCACATAAAACACAAACTAAACTCACCTTACATCTCAACCCTAGAAACTTAATGAAATGTCCTTGTGGACTAAGTTGGCTTAGCCTCTAGGTTAGAGCCTAGATGTTCTAGAACTAGGTGTAGACTTGTGTAATTTACCTCCCCAGACATATGCCCGTGACATGTGCTTAGGATATCTACACAGGTGTGCACCATGTTCTTGGTAGTTCTCTAGGTGTCATGGTACTAGACTTCCTCATGATTGTGGTAACTCGTTTTGGTTTTGGTTTTATTCAGATGGAGTATGGTTTTTTTCATCACCTATTTAAACGTTGGAGAAAACATATTTCAAGTATTATTATATGTACATATGAAAAATGTTACCACACGCAAAAAGGCAGTGAGTTTCCATGCAACCTAGGAGAAATAAATGTAACATCAAGTCTAGATGAGAGAGTTTAGATGATAGTGATAGTCTCTAGAGTTGTCTAGAGCCATGATATAGGTTAGGCAAGTGAGTAACCTAAAAACCTAAGATGATGATAATGATATTGATGATGATGTTGATGTTGATAAGACCCAAGTTTGTCCCTAATAGGGCCAAGTAGTTTGATGATATGAAATGAGTTTTACCATGCAACCCTAGCTAGACCTAGCACCTTGTTGATACATATGACTTGGTTGATGTGCTAAACATAGCTAGTGGGTTGGCATGCTTGCTTGTGCCTAGTCTTGTGTGTGTTGAGATATGATATGTGGCATATAGTTTGAGACTAACATGGGCCTCAATCTCTTTACAAAGGAGGACCTCTATCATGAGACATATGAATAGGGTGACCTCTTAATATGAGTCGACTCATCGCGGGAGAAGGTCAGAGTACCTAAACTCCAAAATATTTGAAATATTGAGAATATGCATGATGAAATACATGATGATGATTCCCTATCTAGAATACTTCTAAGTATGTGAGATAAGTCACCTAGTTTATAGTCCCTAGAAACTGTTGAACCCTAAACTTCCTATGAAAATACCTAACCTTAGAGAAAGAGGCAATTGAAATTTTTATGCTTGTTATATAGGTGAGGGAGATGTCCCAAGACCCTAAGATGATGTACATGATGTATGATATCCATGATGAGCCTTGTACTCAGGTTAGTGGTTTGAGGTAAAGGAATCTAGTGGTTACCCTTGTTTCTCAAAAGATGGGTAGAAATTTTTGTTAAAGGTAGAAAGTTGTGATTAGAATGTTTTGCCTTGACATATATATGTATTAGCTTGAATGTCTTGAGCTTGTAGATCTCTTTTTAGATACAAGTGACAAATTTACAAAACCTCGATATTGATGATAATGTTGTCCCTAGTATGATGCTTGATGCAAGAAATAGCTCACTTACATTTGAAACTTGACATATGTATAATGAGTCACTCACATAAACTATACCTAACACGAAATCATACCATACATAAAATGTGAAGAGTTGGAATCAAGAACTTGATATGATGATGTCTAGAGATCTTAGCTTGAATAATCATGGATAGCATGCCTAATCTCATACCCAAATGGAAAAAAAATGATTATCTCAATATGTCGATGCTCTTGGGGTCATAACTCGAATAAACATGATGAATAAAGTGTTAATTTTAATTTTGAAATGAGAAATGATGAACATAATTGGGAAAAATTGGTAGGATTAAAAACAAAACATGCATGAAATCTAGAGTGAAGATGAAGTACACATTTGATGATAGTTTCATTTGAAATTCACAACCATGAACATGTTCGTTTGAGAATTGATAACAAAGATTTTGATAATATACCCTAGTAACATATGAAGATGTGAATAAAAACCCTAATGTAGGGATACTAAGGGAATGGGTAAACCCTAATGACAGGATGATGTCACATTATAATGGAACACTAAGTAATATGTACATAGTGGAGATGAGTACACCCTTGATGATGATAGCCTAAGTCTGAATCCCATTGTGGGGAATGCCTTGACAACCATGGTTGAATAGCCAGACTCGATGGATCCAGACTTGACTCTTAACTATAATTGTGGATGAATTTTGGGGACGAAATTCCTTGTAAGGAGGGAAGGATGTGACAACCTCAATTTTCTCTCTCCTTTATTGTATTCTTTCTCTCTCATCAAGTGACTTATACTCAATTGAATATCAGTTGCATTGTGTGAGTGTGGTTATACTTCCATTTAGTCACATCAATAATCATTTGAGATGTTTGACATTAATTTTCCCTTTTGAGCTAAGTTCCACACTTCAATGTGTCACCATATTAATATATATTTTGAACCTCATTTCAATAATCTTTATTCTTTCCAATATAAATCATGATGTAGAGTTTCAAATAACGAGTCTGATAGCGCAAAATTCACCCTATTCGGACATTTGTAGCGCAAGTTGTGCCTTTTAAAAAATGACTAGTTTCTCACTTGAATTAGTTGATTTAGCTTGAATTTCACCCTTAGTGGGCCCCGAATATACAATTAGGGCCCAGTTTTTGCCCCTCCCTCCTTCTATTTTGGGAAAGACCGCAGGTTGGAAAATTCTTCTCCTACTTCTTGCCAAATCGGGCAATGGAGTAATGCTCACAACGGCTTGGGATTTAAACCCTGGATCTCTTGCATTATTCATAACCCCCTTTGTCTGTCTCATTTTGCTTTTACTCTAGCCATCTATAGCCACCACCTTTCTTCGATCACTTTTTTTCTTCTTTCCCTCTTCTACCATCTGGTTGCTGCCAACCATGGACTTGGAGAGGATAGCAAGCTTGCCCATACACCACCTCCCATCCGGCCAGTGTGAGAGATGAGGGTGGCGAAAGATGGTAGTGTGTGCTGCTCCAACCCCCTTACCACTGACCTAAGTTCACATGGGTGTTGCAGCTTGTGGGTAGCTGGAGAAGGAAGGGCGGGGTGTTCTCCCATGTTCCAACACAGCACATAGGGGAATCACGACAAAGGGGAGAGCAGACGGTTCGGTTGGACTAGGAGGCTACTGGACTGGGAGTCCATGATCTCGGGGGAAACCAGCTTGGTCAAAGCCCAAACCCCTTGGTCTGGATATTGGTGCAAGCACAGGAGCCATCCAATCGCCCATCAAGGGCCGAGGACGGCAAAGAAATAAAAGGTAACACCCTCTATGATATACATTATAGTTTTCTATGTAAACATTGTAAAAATGATATCTTCCAACTCCTAAGGCCAAATTGGACAATTTATATACCAATTTGATCCTCTCAAAAAGATCTACAACATGATCATATTTACAAACCCTACTTCTTCTTCTATTTCCCCTGATTCGCTGAAATATTAACTTTGACCTTCTTTGACCATGTTTGATGCATGATCATGATATAAGTTGGGATCCTTGATGTTTAATCCACCCTCTAATGCTATATAAGTAACTTGGTTCTTATTTCAAGACTCATGATAACCCTAAGAACCCTTATTTCTCTATGGTAAACACTAATGCATGTTTGTGGCTTGTTAGTGATATTAGTGATGTATCTTGTCCTAAATTGATAATCTTACTACTTGATGATGGAATGATGTCTAATCAACCCAATCAGTTATATATGTCTCTCCTAGACCTTAATATCAGTCCCTAGAACCCTCCTTGTTATGGTTGTTTCTTTTTCCATAGTATGCATTTATGTACCCCTATTATGTGAATGTTGATTACACCTTGAACCAATGTTGGGTTGACCTAACCTATGCAACCAACTCTAGTATATCTCTATGTCTTTATATTGGTAATCTTGACCATCATTGATGCTTGGTTCCCTTGAATTGATAATCTTTGACCTTGATTACTCTATTATTAGTCTTTGACCCTTTAATATGGTTAAGGAACCTGAACCTTGAAATGGTCATAAATAATGTGTGGAACCTCAGAAGGATATGAAACTTGAACCACACTCTTATGATGGACCCTACATCAATATGAGATCATCTAATGTACTAATGACAACTTGTAACCTAACTTGGCCAAAACCCTGAAATGAGGATAATTATGGTTAATGATGATAATCTAATGCATACATGTAATCTTGTTGTTAATCAGGTTGGCTTATGATCTGGATGGTAATGGACAAATTAAGTTAAGAATCTTTGAATCAGGTATGGGCCTCATCTAGTTATATGAATATTTCTTTCTTGCTTGAAAAGACATGTATTGTATGCTTGTTTGTTTACTTGCTCAAATATTGTCATGTTGTATTGCTATGTCTTACTTGATGTTTGCCTCGTTGGTTTTATAACTTGAACACACACACACACACACACACATATATATAGAACTCCATTATAATATTGTGGATAAATGGTTAGCTCTTGGATATGGCTTTGAGGTCCCTCTTGTATAAAAGGCTTAGCTAATGTTGAGCACCCTTACAGACCCTTCCGATGGGAAGATGGTCAAAGGCCTTAAACATGCTTGATATTGTTGGTATAATGGAGTGAAATGACATAAAATATGGTTTCACATTTTTTTTTAAGTTAACATGTTTATTCTTATCCGTTTAGTCTTAAAATCTTTTCAAATTATGCAAAGCTTATTCATATATATGTATCTTTCTGTCCCATACTCAACACCTCGTGTGTTTAATCATTTCTTGTATTTTTTTAGGTTCAAAGATGGGTATAAGGTTGATGGGCTTGGTGAGCTATGCTAGGTGTACTTGATGTAAGATCCAGATTTATTGCACATGAATGACTTGTACCTTGACTTTGGAAATGTGTAATTGAACTCATGAATATGATGTACCTTGTATAATTTACACTTGTGAATGTTGAGACTGTGTTGGTGTCTTTTTCTTTTTATGTGTTCATGTGTGCTAAGCTTTACGCTTCTGCATGTTGCCTTTGGTATTCGTTTGGTTCATGTGATTGGGATTCTGGTAACATGACAAGACCCTAACCTAGTTTAACCCTAATCTATCTCTAATAAAAAAATTTCTACATTTGCATGATTTATTGAATTGACATGGAGTTATTTTGAGATCGAGTAAAATTATAAGATCATGCTTTGCCACATGTGAATGCTTTAAATGAAGAGTAAATAAATAATTAGCATCATTGGTTCCATGATGATTTACCCTTGTACTCTTACACCCATTGATGGTAGGGTTTGGTGGTTTTCAGTGAGGTTGTTGGTCTTTTTTACTATAGGGGGTCAATTGTCTTCTAATCTAGAAGGGGTTTGATGGTCTTCTAACCTAGAGGGTGGTCGATGACTTTCTAACCAGAGGGGTTGATGGCATGGTTGACCATGTGGACATGCTTTCCCAACAAGGTGGTCATAAGTCTCTGACCAATGGTTGATGGTTTCCCAGACTTGGGGGTAAATGCCTTGGCAGAGTAGAGTATCAACGACTTGCCAGACCAGGGGTCACTCTCTTTGTTGGATAGAGAGGTCAACCATTTTTCTACATATGAGGTGCTTTGACATTTCCAATCCCACCATCCTATAACTATCCACACACCTCAACCCTAAGGTTCATTTGTAGACCCAAGAGTAGTTAAAACGTATTGGATCCAAGGAAGGTCAATTCTAATGACTTTGTAGGTGTGAGAGCTTTGATGTTTGTGATCTACCTTGCCTTAGAGGATCTATGGCCAAATTCCATGATTTGACCCTAGAACATGTTATATCTTCACTCCTTCACATAATTTATTGCTTTTTCTCTTATCTTCTACTTACATTGATTGTGGTTCTTAGGAAACCATGGTGGATCTAGTTTTTTTTTCAAGCTAAAAATCTCTACTTTCTATCTTCTTTTACCATATTGAAGGTAGATATAACTTGAAAGAATGTTTGTGGGATATGGATTGATTATTTGGTAGTATTTGGAAATCGGTTCATGTTGTTCCTTGCTAGAGTTCATGATCTTCAGAAGAGGTGAGCATTACAAAAGTTATTTTTCCTAATTTAATTATATAACATGCATGAAACCCAAAATAATGCTTAAAACATAAATTCTTAAAAGGTGATATATGGCCTATTTGGGTAGTAGAATGGATTTTCTGGGTTTCCTTAAACTTCTTTCCCTTGCATGATGGTGTAAGGTGAAATCATCGAACTTTATTGTTGGCATAATGCTGAAATTTTGAAATATACATGTTATATCCTTATTAACGATAATTTTGGGGCTGTTGGGCTACATGTTGGAAGGAATCCGAATTTCTTAGCTTCTTTTTTGTTTGCATGGAAACCATGATGACATACCCTACTTATATGTCCCTCATGATAATGATATTATAAAAAAATTATCATTGTTGTTTATTTCTAAAATGTGAAGAGATAGATACTTTTGATGGTAAAAAGATCTTGCTGAGGATTTGACATTGTTATGGTCGAATATGATATTTTACACTAAGTATATGTACACTTTGATATATGATGTTGGGCTTTTTGAAGCTTCTAAGTTTTTTTTATTCTTTATTTTGTAGCATAAATTTATGTATACACTTATACCCTATTGCTCCTTGAAAGACGCATAAAGTGAAATAGTATTCAAATGAATCCTAAACATGTAGTATCATGTGACCATAGAACTACCCCAATGTTTGGAGGTCGGGATAGTGAAATAATCAACCTCGTAACAATATTGGATAGACAGAAGGTACTCAAAGTCATAGTGTTCAGTATAATCAGTTAATCGGGGATCAATTTCCTCGGTACCTATTTAAGGATTACGTACATGAGTGTGTTTGTGGTCGTATCTCAGTTAGTGACAATGTGAATGAGATACATGAAGTATTGATATACCAATCTTTATACCCATGTAATGGTTTCATGTCCTAAGTACTTACAACGAACTTGATCATATTATGTAAGTTTTTAGATGATGAGCCCCTACTTGTTACACATGCACCGACTAAGGTGTGGTGGAATTCTACAAAGGTTGGGGACCTAAGATCCCAAACAATGAGATAGGGAATTTTATAGCCACTATCTAATGGTTATTTAGTACACCTCAATCTACATATGGCTTTCATAACAAAATGAGTGACCAAAATGTGTAGGTATATATATTTAAACATGTTGGCAATTTACATGGTGACGCATTAGAAATATCATTTACCTTGAAAGTATTACATGTCTAAACATTAAATTGCATCTATTGTTGTTTGTATCATGTGGATATTATTTCTTGCTGATTAATATGATTTTATATTCTTATAGTATTCTTGTTAATTCATATCACTTGGATATGGATCTCGGTTTTTTAGTTCTCCACATTTTTTAGGTGTTCAGTCTCTTATCCAGGGCTTTAGCAAAGGGGAGCCTCCCTTAGACAATTAATAGTAGGAGAAGGTCAACCTTTAGATTTTTAGGGATGTCTATAGTTGTCTCTATACATTTCTATCTAGAGAAGGTCACGGCTTAATTTTTTGCTTGTATGTCATGTATATGCTTATGTATAAACTTTGCCAGACATATAATTTATGTACTCATTTTGTGATTGTGGTCACCAACTATAGAAATGTACAATTATGTATTTAGATATGAAAATGAGGGCCCTTGCATGTGAATATTGTGTACATGTGTTTGGATTTCTATGTTATGATTTTATTTATCTTGTTTGTTAATGAGGTTGATTAGTATTATTTGACATTTTGTTTTGAGTAATCTTACTTGGTGTGGCATTAGTAGTTCAGGGTGTCTCATCTTAATTACAAATTCTCACTTATCTAGAGAGAGCATGTCATTTTTTAGGATAAGGTGGTTGTCGTTGGTAATAGTCTTGGATATTTTCACATTTGAGAGTTGAATATGACAATCATATAATGTTCCATGTACCACTCTCAACGTGGGTCCCTCTAGTAAATGTGTTCTCTTAATAGTAATTATGTGTCATACGTGGTATCTGATACATATGACCCACGAAATATGATCATCGGCCAACACACATATGAGTGCCACATGTATTATTGTTTTCCAATCCACAATAATAATAGCCTAGAGATATTAAACAATATTGTTCTTAGCATCCATTAGAATCTCATTTTTTAGTCACATATTTGAAATCTCATGGCTTTGAACTAATCATTCTATTGACACTATTTATGTAAAGTAATATTGAAGTAATTAAATGGGCATCGATTATATGGATTTCTATTTATGAATCAAATCAAAAGTAAAAAAATATCCCCATTGCAATCACCTAGCGATTGATTCTATGGCATTTATACCAACAATCTCCCATTTGCACTAAATCCAACCACTCACATGTCTAATAACAAGTGATGTAACATGAATACCATGCTTCTATTGTGTAATGCATTTTACAAGGGATCAAAAATATTTCTCTTTGTCAGTACCCTACTAATGTGCACATTTCCTCGTTTGATCATTTCTTGTATGAGATTGAAGTGTTGAAGAATATGCTTGGAATGTTGATGTGATATGGGTTCCTTGGTAGCCTTCTTGTTGGCATAGTATAGATCTATTACATCAGCAATGGTAGGAACAACTCCAAGTTCACTGATGAACTTCTTGATCCATATAGTTTCCTTTGTAGGATATGATACAAAAATATATTCATCTTCTATTACAGAATAAACTAATGTCAATTGCCTGGACTCTTCCAACTAAAACCACCACAATTATGAAAAAACACATAAATAGATTGTGATTGATAATCATGTTTTTGGTATCAAATCTTGCATTAATTTAACCCATTACAACCAAATCTTTATCACCTCCATAACCAGGAACAAATCATTAGTTCTTATCAAGTAATTGAGGAGTTCTTCACTCCAGTCGAGTAACCTTCACCTATGCCTTCCAAATATCTCTTCGTCATTCTCAAGGCATATGATACATGTAGACATCTACATAACATTTCATACGTGATTATCAAATTGAGGATGTGTATGGTGTCTTACTAATGCAATCCTTTTCACTTAAAGATTTGGAACAATTGGCCTTAGAAATACTTACCCCATGAGACATGGGTAAGTTCCCTTTCATAGACTCTTGCATGTTGAACTATTTTAGCACTTTTTCAATGTATGAACTTTGACTTAATCCAAGAATCCCTCTAGATCTATCTCTATGGATATTGACACCTAAAATATAGGTGGGTTCTCACAAGTCATTCATTAACAAAACTATTTCCCAACTAAATGTTTACCTTTTATAGAGTTGGAATATCATTTCCCATGAATAGTATATCACCCACGTACAGTATGTGGAATACTACAATTTTCCCATTATCCTTCTTGTAGACGCAAGATTCATCTTAATTCTTGATGAAGACAAACTCCTTGACTAATTCCTCAAAACAATGTTTCCAACTATTGGATGCTTACTTCAATACATAGGTTTACCTTTGCAGCTTACAGACTTTTCCAACATCCTTCATAGATTCAAAACCCTCAGTTTGTGTCATGTACACATCTGCAAATATATTCCAACCAAGAAATGTATTTTTGACATCCATCTGCTAAATTCAATAATCGTGGTATGTTGTAATGGCTAGCATGATCCTAATGGACTTGACCATTGTGACTAGATATAAAGTTTCATAGTCAACACCTTGAGATTTTTTTAAACCTTTAGCCACCAGTAACCCTTTGTAGATTTAGACATTTCCATCCATGTCATTCTTCTTCTTGAAGACTCACCTACACCTAATGAGTTTCACCTTTTAGGTGGCTCCACCAAGGTCCATACCATGTTGGTATACATGGAGTCCATTTTAGATCTCATGGCCTCAATATATTTACCATATTATGGTACCTCAATATCTTCCTTGTAAGAGGTTGGATCATCTTGATTCATGACCAACACATCACTATCTTGAGTCACAAGAAATCTAAATCTCTCTGGTTCATGGCGAGACGTATTGGATCTACAAGGTTCCTATGTTTGTTGAGGGGGCAGTTGTACCACAAAACTTGTGTTGCCTCCCCATGTTCCTTTTTAGGTTAATTGTCATTTTGTTGCCTCCCCATGTTCCTGTTACGACCCCAATTTTTGGGTTCATTTGGTGAGAAATGTAATTCCTCATATTAAAGATATTTGAACAAACAATGATATAATTTGGTTCGAATAAATGGATTTTGTTTACAATAGCCTTGATGATTGTGTTGTGGGCTTTATTGTCTATTGGGCCCAAATAACAAGAAAATTTAATTAGTTAATGAATAATTGAATAAAAAGAGAAAAGAAGAAAAATCCAAATAATGAAGAAAGGTACAAGATAATGGAAAATATTTGGAAATATCTAGAAACTGGCAATGATGGCCACTTTTGTTTAGATTTCATTTACATGTGTTTACTAATGGAGAGAGAAGTCAAAATAAAGGGAAATAGAAAAGAAAAGAATAGAGAAATAAATGAATAATCTACTACTCAATATGTTGCCACCCTTACACGGTTTGGTATACATAAAAGATGATTAATTAATTAGATATACCGAGTGATGTGTTGGTTACATGTACCTATAACAAAGGAGTAAGAGGGGAATATCTCTTTCCTTAATTGGTATTAGGATAAATGATCATCTTTTACTGCCTAAGGAAAGATGGGAATGTGGAGATATATGTTGGAAACATAAAGATGTTTTTCCTTGTTGGATCATGATACTCTGCGATAAAAGAGGAAAACCTAGTTGGCTGGGAGAAATCCGCATATGTATATATAGGATGACCGCCCTGGTACGAGACTCACATCTCTCATCTCCCTCCATCTTCTTCCTCTTTCGTTTCCTCCATAACCCTATGGTTACCCAAGAACCCTTGTTTCTAGCACGAAGAACACACCAGGGTTGCCTTTCCTATCGGGTACTTGCCTGCAGATGGTTTTATGGCGACCTCTCTCCGTATGAGTGTGATGCTCGACAGCAACGTGTAGTCGAGGGGGGCAGACTGGGATGAGCCAGATCGACGCAGCATGCCTCCCGAGAGTGCATGACTCTCTTCTCTTACCCTAACAACTCGTGCGAGTTTGTTCGTGCCTCGGAGCGCTGATGGATGGACCACAGAAGCATCCTCCCCGCCTGCAGCACTTCCGTGGAAGCTGGGCGCTCTACGGCACCAACAGGCGGAAAAGGTAGGTCGAGGAGCGACCTTGGGCAGGGCTTCTGGGTGGCTGGAGGGACGTCGCCATGGCGTCTGGTTCCTGGACGTGCTAGCAGCAAAGCTTGCCGAGGTGTGCACATGGTGGATGGCTGTCTGGCGGCGCTGCGATGTCGTAGCAAGAAACGCAGGCTCGTGTTCCCGAGGTAGGAGATGAACCAGGGTGCATTGGACCTCTTTACCCTCCGCGTGCTAAAGAGCCAGCCACTCAAGTGAGGGGAAAAACCGTCTTTCAATTATAATTCTCAACGGACTGCTTTTCATGGATTCGATGACATGGCAACACGCCATTGGCTCAAACAGGTAATTCATACAAAATTCATATCTCAATATTCGTAACTCCGATTAGGACAAGTAATATATGAATTTTGATTAGGAGAACGAGAGGAATCCAATAAAAATGATATTAAATCTTGATTCCGTTCCTAATTGCAAAAGTACTATAAGTTGATGAAAAGTGCATTAAAGTTGAGTTAAAAACCCTATTTGTGATTAAAGGTTGAATCTAGAATGCTTAATGGGTTAATTGAAGTGTTGATAACCTGTTGAATGATAATGTTAGATTCAAACCTGATCTAGATGTAGAATTGTATGATTTAGGGTTTTACCTCATATGAGAATGATTAAATAATTTAGAAACCCTAATTTAGGGTAAAAGAGGATAAAATCATATTTAATTTGAAAATATGAAAAATATGATTAATTAATGATGGTTTTAAGTTATTTGTATATAAAAGACCTTAATTCTGGATAAATACCCTAAAAGTAGTAATTAGGATAAAAGGTGGAATTAATAGCAAATCGAGTTCATATGTGATTTAGATTGTAGTGAACTATGAATTGATGATAAATGTGTATAATGATCTTGTCATGGATTAAAGAGATAAAAATAGTAGCTTTAATGAAAAATAAGCTTAATTGATGATTAATGTGCATGTAATATGAAAATAGGGTTAAATGTTGTTAAGATAACCTTAATGTTGAAGAAAAGATGAGGTAATTAGGGTTTATGAGTAATGGCATAAAATTAGGGTTTAATATGGTAAAAGATGAAGGGAAACCCTAATTGCAAAACGAAACCCTAAAATGGATACAGAAACCCTAAAAAGTGAATCCAAGTTAATAAAGTAGGTTCTTGAGAAAGTGTGTAATAAATAGAGTACATATTCTTTTCAGGAATTATGAATTACTTGGATTGCATGCTTGGTTGGATTTTCTTAATGCTTCTGAAATCATCAAATCAGGTATGTGGTTATGCTTATGAATATCTCGAGTTAGTTTTCCAAGGTTTTCCGAAGTTTTCATCGATGGCATGAATTAACGATTTGATGAATTTAATTCATGCAAACTTTAATGTGGATATGACTATCACATAAGATATGTGCCTACTAGCTCAGATCCTGGTCCTCTCTGTGTCTTAATGGCTGACCTAGTACATGGCTACCTAGAGGGTAGGTCCATCAGGTCGTGGAATGACTTAGTACATGTCTACCTAGAGGGTAGGTCCATCAAGTCACAGTGAGTTAGATATTGGGCTATCTTTGGGTGGTGCCATGCGGCTCTACCTTTACAGAGGTATTATAGAAGTCCTTACAGGGACAACACAGAGTTGTGGATAGGTATGGATTGAGTATTTTGGCTTAAAACGTAATCTTGGTTGATAAATGATTAATTGAATGATTACATTGTTAACATATTTGCATGATTTTTGTCTCCCCTGCATACCTGCTTCTTACTGATCGACGTTTTATTTGTCGGCGTTTTAGGTACAATGAAAAGAAAAAACAGTAAAGTGGCATATGTGGTACTAAATGAGAATTAAAGTGCAAAGGAGGATTAGATAGATTAGTATTTGTGTGGATAGAAGTTTTGAAATCCCAGTTTTAAGAGGTATGCAAAAGTTTTTATTTTACTTCATATTTCAGTATAGTTGGTAGAATTTAATAATTGTTATTGATTATTTGTCGAACCTTTGATCCGAGTTATTGGTTAACGGCTATGACCTTTCGGTCTCCCTTAATTGGGGGTTACCGGGAGGCGGGGTCGTAACAATTGGTAGCATAGCATAGGTTCCTCAACTAATCTTTAATAATTATTAAATTTTACAAATTTTATAGAACCCAAGAGAGTTATTAGAGGATTATCTGAAAGATTGAGGTGTCTAGAAAAGGATCACGTCTGGGGCCTGGCAATATTTTCCTCTGCACCGCTAGTCAGAATATGAGGACTCCCAGATCCGTGTGACTGCCTAGCCAAAGTCTTAGGGTATGAGTCGAAATAAGATACCTTTAGGACTCTCTCATCTTGTTCATCCCTTCTCAACTCAAATTCTGTTAAGGACCTTAAGGATTAGGGTTTTCTCTCTTCTCCTCACCCTCTTGAGGTATGGGTAAGGTTAATAAGGTCTAAGGAATCCTCCACCAAATTAATAAAAAGCACGTAAATAAGATGTCATGGACATAAGCTTAATAGAGTAAGCGTAAATGAATAAATACATGCTTAGGTCGTATGACACGAGTTGTCATTGCCCTTAGGAGAGGCCTGAGGATATACCTCCTTGGCAAGAAGATGAGTAGAGAGAGTTAGTCTTGGAGGTAGAGACCTCCATTAAAAGTAGAGACCTAGCACATCCTCTGAGGATGATGTTAACCCTAACCCTAAGTGAAGGTTAGAGAGAGTGATGACACGAAGAGTTAGATGTCATGATAAACATGCCTTGGATGACCTATGAACCATGAGAAGTTGATGTCCGAGTACCTTTGGCAATCCAACCCTGGGAAGGGTCGTGCATGTTTGAGGAAAGGATAGCTCCTTCATGGATGAGGTTAGATAAGAATCTATAGAAACCTTTTGGGTTGTTGAAAGTAGGATATAGCTTACACCCGGAACGCATCAGTAGTGTTGACAGTTGGATGAAACCTGAGACAAGGGATCATAATGGATGGCTTATGAGTTAAGCATAAGGGAATTATGGATAATCTTGAACCAAACATGAGTTGAACATAGGCTTCACCCACATAGGGGTATGCTTGTGGACTTGAGCCTTTATAAGAAGGGACCTCTGGTAGTATGGCTGGAGGTGGAGTTAGCTCTAGAGAGAGAAAGCAGGACCCCAACAAGGAGGTTGGAAGCCTAAAACTCCGAAACTTGAGGAATATTGGAGGGTTGAGGATGATGTGACCTAAGTGGATGATAGTGGTTTCCTTATGCTTGACCTCTGGAGGCTGATGATATCTTGGTTGCCTTTAGAGGAACCAATCCTAAAGAGAGGATGATGTTTCTGGTATAGAAGTTTACCTGTTGTGATGAAACAAAGAGTGCCTTAGACTCGGAAAAGGGTTTAGTAATAGTTTGTGAGGCCTTGTCCCTTATTATTTGTCCTTGAGGAGGACTCGACTCGGAGATGTACTCAAATAGAAGAATGACAAGGAAGTTCATGACATACCTTGGACATGGTTGATTCGGGGTTAAGAGATTGAGCATGCAGTTGGATACCCAAAGGTGAACATAGGGTTCCTAAGCCTAAGAGGGGAAGCAGTGTATCCAATGCTCATGGTGAAATTTGAGTCTCTATAGTTTCGAGCATGGTACTCTTAATTTGTAAGGGAAACCCCTTAAGTTAAGGGTATGTTTGATGAACCCCTCACAGCTAAGTTGATCTAATGTTGAGGATGAGAACAAGTATGACCTAGCATGGTTTAATGGGTGGTCTACTTGTGCCTTGGTAGTTGTCGAGTTAGGCATGCCCATGTGAATGTAAACCCTAAGGATAGTTGTGACCTTGTTGTCAAAAGTTGTAGTTTCCTCCCATCCTGGGAGAGGGACCCTTTGGTAGGGTGTATACCAGTTTTGTTGGTTTTGAGATAACCTAAAGAGGTTCATAGGATCTTGAGAAGCTAAGTGAAAAGTACATGGCATGAGAATGAACCTGTAGACCCATATATATAGCCATCTCTAAAGTGCATGTGGATGTGTTACCATGGAGGTAACCAGTATGGGGCCTGACCAAGGTAGGAAGGTTGCATGACCCCTATGAAGGGATGAAAGTTAGTCGTGGATGCAGAGAGAAGGCTTGGGTAAGATTCTAAGTTGGATATGTACTATAATGGAATCCTAAGTCTATCCTAGGGTCAGGTAGGGATAAGACCGATGGAAGAAGAAGTTGCCTAATTCCCTAGTTGCACATGACCATAGGGTCGAGAGGAAACAACTATCATTGTATGAGGGCCATGGGTTAGGAGATTGATCACCTTCATAAACTCATGTGACCCAAAGAGCAGATGAGTAGGGCACTCTCTGATGCATGAGGGAAGAGGGATGACCCCAAAAGTGCCGACACCCTATAGACCTAGAGGAGATGACCAAGGATTGTGTAGTAACCCAAGTAGGTTCGAGACCAGTTTCCCATGGAAGTAACTTTGATATCATGATGTTTGTGATGTAGAGACATGTGTGGCACATTTCAAACTCAGCTTTAAAGGTGTACTGTCAAGGTGGGATGTACCATCTCTACTCTTGGAATAGGAAGAACTCTGTATTTGGACTGTAGCCAAATGCTTATTTCCTCTTGTTATGGGAGTGAGAGATAGGACAGTACGCATGCCCTACACCAAGGATAAAGATGGTGTGAGTTGAGACGTTGCTACAGAAAGGATAACATACCTTAGTGAAGTGAATGATACATGGATGGTTTACAAACACTCAGAGAAGTAGTGTAATCAGATTATGAGGATGTTTTATCTGGAGCTATGTGGAAATTTGCAAGTTAACCAAGGTTGAGTTTGATAACCATGAGGATGAGCTTAGAGTTTTAATGAAGACAACCTTAGAGTTTGAGATGAGAGGATAAGTATAATGTATAGAGGTGTAGGTCTTCGACATTACCTAACACCTAAGGATAAGGAGTGGTATAGCTGCCGAGTTTAGCTGGAAGATAGAAGAAGTTGAGGTTGTTAGGCTAACCTTAAGTTGAGGAAAAGAGATAAGTTTGGCCAACACTCAGATATAACGAGATCTGTTGAACAAGATTAGTGGTTGGTTGGATAGCCAGCCTAGTCTTTGATGCAATGAAAGGATGGTTGTAGGACCTCAGATGTTCTTCTTTGGAAAGAAAAGTGATGAAACCCTGATGAGAGTGGCTTAGGGTTTCTGAGGTACTGACCTTGAGGAATCAAGACATATAGAAAATTATGATCACCATACACCATGAAACTACAAAGATAGTAAGTGATGGTAGAGATTTGGATGCCTGATACATGTTGTATGTGGCCATGCAAGCCAAGAGGTAAAGGACGAACCCTAGTAACCCAGTGTATCGATATAGAGGATAAAAGTGCCCCCTAGAGGGAAAGGGAGTTCATCACTATGGATGATGAAGTCTCCCCTAGATAAAGGAAGGTCAAGATGCAATATGGGTTATGGTGGATCGCCTTACCTAGATGACATGGGAAAGAAAGAGTTCTGTCAAGGGACAGATCTGGTCAAACTACCCATAAGAGAGATGGTTCAATTACACCATGGAGCGAGTTCAAAAGTTCCTTGAGTTTGACTTAAAGGTTCCCTTCCAAAAGGTGGAAGTAGGTACATGAAGAACTCGATGTTAGTACAGTTTATCACCCCTACCTAATGGTTAGTATGATCCAGACTAAAGGGTCTGATGAGAGCATATGTTCTCATTCAGGGTGATGGCTAGAGACAATTCTTTTCCTATGAAAGATTGAATGATGACCACCATAGCCAGTATTGGGATTTAAAGAAGCTCTGTAAGGGAGGTTGTTTCGGTCACCACTTCAATAAGGTGATGTTGGTGAAAGGACCACGTGGTGGTTAGAAAAGGACCACAATATGTGTAGATGAAGTCGCTTTGATCGTGCAATGGCTAAAAGGAGCCTAGAGACGACAAGAGTCGTGAGCAGATGCAAAGTAGACTAACATGCAGTTCACTGTGGGAAATATGTGACATGAAAAATTCGACCCCTCTGAGCTACATCTAAGGAAGTTGAGTTCCCGATACATGGGTTCATTTGATATGGATTGGTTATGGTTGACTTTACCCCTCAGGATAAAGTAATGTGTGATGAGTTCCAAGTGTCCAATTTAGAGCACTATGTGAGGTACCCCGACCATGTGTTGAGCAATGAACCTAGTGAGCCCCAAGGGAGGCTGAAGTGACCTGAGTCACCTGTGCAGTTTATAGACACCAGGATGAAAGAACTTAGAGAAAAGAATATGTGATGATAAAGGTCCTTTGGAAGCGCCATGAGTACGGTAAAGCCACATAGGGGCCAATGATGGACATGGAAAAGTCTTATCCTGAATTGATTGTTTGCTTGTTAAAATTTTGAGGACAAAATTTCTATAAGAGGGGAAGGATGTTAAAACCCCAATTTTTGGGTTCATTTGGTGAGAAATGTAATTCCTCATATTAAATATATTTGAACAAACAATGATATAATTTGGTTCGAATAAATGGATTTTGTTTACAATAGCCTTGATGATTGTGTTGTGGGCTTTATTGGCTATTGGGCCCAAATAACAAGAAAATTCAATTAGTTAATGAATAATTGAATAAAAAGAGAAAAGAAGAAAAATCCAAATAATGAAGAAAGGTAAAAGATAATGGAAAATATTTGGAAATATCTAGAAACTGGCAATGATGGCCACTTTTGTTTAGATTTCGTTTACATGTGTTTACTAATGGAGAGAGAAGTCAAAATAAAGGGAAATAGAAAAGAAAAGAATAGAGAAATAAACGAATAATCTACTACTAAATATGTTGCCACCCTTACACGGTTTGGTATACATAAAAGATGATTAATTAATTAGATATACCGAGTGATGTGTTGGTTACATGTGCCTATAACAAAGGAGTAAGAGGGGAATATCTCTTTCCTTAATTGGTATTAGGATAAATGATCGTCTTTTACTGCCTAAGGAAAGATGGGAATGTGGAGATATATGTTGGAAACATAATGATGCTTTTCCTTGTTAGATCATGATACTCTGCGATAAAATAGGAAAACCTAGTTGGCTGGGAGAAATCCGCATATGTATATATATGATGACCGCCCTGGTACGAGACTCACATCTCTCATCTCCCTCCATCTTCTTCCTCTGTCGTTTCCTTCATAACCCTATGGTTACCCAAGAACCCTTGTTTCTAGCATGAAGAACACACCAGGGTTGCTTTTCCTGTCAAGCACTTGCCTACATATGGTTTTATGGTGACCTCTCTCCGTCTGGGTGTGATGCTCGGCAACCATGTGTAGTCGAAGGGGGCGGACTGGGATGAGCCGGATCGACGCAACATGCCTCCTGAGAGTGCATGACTCACTTCTCTTACCCTAACGACTCGTGCAAGTTTGATCATGCCTCGGAGCGCTGATGGATGGACCACAGAAGCATCCTCCCCTCCTGCAGCACTTCCGTGGAAGCTGGGCGCTCTACGGCACCAACAGGCAACTAAGATAGGTCGAGGAGCGACCTTGGGTAGGGCCTCTGGGCGGATGGAGGGACGTCACCATGGCGTCTGGTGGCTGGACGTGCGAGTGGCAAAGCTTGCCGAGGTGTGCACATGGTGGATGGCTGTCTGGCGGCGCTGCGATGTCGCAGCAAGAAACACAGGCTCGCGTTTGCGAGGTAGGAGATGAACCAGGGTGCATTGGACCTCTTTACCCTCTGCATGCTAAACAGCCAGCCACTCAAGTGAGGGGAAAAACTGTCTTTCAATTATAATTCTCAACGGACTTCTTTGCATGGAATCGATGACGTGGCAACACATCATTCGCTCAAACAGGTAATTCATACAAAATTCATATCTCAATATTCGTAACTCCGATTAGGACAAGTAATATATGAATTATGATCAGGAGAACGAGAGGAATCCAATAAAAATGATATTAAATCTTGATTCCGTTTCTAATTGCAAAAGTACTATAAGTTGATGAAAAGTGCATTAAAGTTGAGTTAAAAACCCTATTTGTGATTAAAGGTTGAATCTAGAATGCTTAATGGGTTGATTGAAGTGTTAATAACCTGTTGAATGATAATGTTAGATTCAAACCTGATCTAGATGTAGAATTGTATGATTTAGGGTTTTACCTCATATGATAATGATTAAATAATTTAGAAACCCTAATTTAGGGTAAAAGAGGATAAAATCATATTTAATTTGAAAATGTGAAAATATGATTAATTAATGATGGTTTTAAGTTATTTTTATATAAAAGACCTTAATTCTGGATAAATACCCTAAAAGTAGTAATTAGGATAAAAGGTGGAATTAATAGAAAATCGAGTTCATATGTGATTTAGACTGTAGTGAACTATGAATTGATGATAAATGCGTATAATGATCTTGTCATGGATCAAAGAGATAAAAATAGTAGCTTTAATGAAAAAGAAGCTTAATTGATTATTAATGTGCCTGTGATATGAAAATAGGGTTATATGTTGTTAAGATAACCTTAATGTTGAAGAAAAGATGAGGTAATTAGGGTTTATGAGTAATGGCATAAAATTAGGGTTTAATATGGTAAAAGATGAAGGGAAACCCTAATTGCAAAATGAAACCCTAAAATGGATACAGAAACCCTAGAAAGTGAATCCAAGTTATTAAAGTAGGTTCTTGATAAAGTGTGTAATAAATAGAGTACATATTCTTTTCAGGAATTATGAATTACTTGGATTGCATGCTTGGTTGGATTTTCTTAATGCTTCTGAAATCATCAAATCAGGTATGTGGTTACGCTTATGAATATCTCGAGTTAGTTTTTCGAGGTTTTCCAAAGTTTATATCGATGACATGAATTAACTATTGGGTGAATTTAATTCATGCAAACTATAATGTGGATATGACTATCACATAAGATATGTGCCTACTAGCTCAGATCCTGGTCCTCTCTGTGTCTTAATGGCTGACCTAGTACATGGCTACCTAGAGGGTAGGTCCATCAGGTCGTGGAATGACTTAGTACATGGCTACCTAGAGGGTAGGTCCATCAAGTCACAGTGAGTTAGATATTGGGATACCTTTGGGTGGTGCCATGTGACTCTACCTTTACAGAGGTATTATATAAGTCCTTACAGGGACAACACAGAGTTGTGGATAGGTATGGATTGAGTAGTTTGGCTTAAAACGTAATCTTGGTTGATAAATGATTAATTGAATTATTACGTTCGTAACATATTTGCATGATTTTTGTCTCCCCCACATACCAGCTTCTTGCTGACCGACATTTTGTTTGTCGGTGTTTTAGGTACAATGAAAAGAACAAACAGTAAAGTGGCATATGTGGTACTAAATGAGAATTAAAGTGAAAAGGAGGATTAGATAGATTAGTATCTGTGTGGATAAAAGTTTTGAAATCCCAATTTTAAGAGGTATGCAAAAGTTTTTATTTTACTCCATATTTCAGTATAGTTGGTAGAATTTAATAATTGTTATTGATTATTTGTCGAACCTTTGATCCGGGTTATTGGTTAACGGCTCTGACCTTTCGGTCTCCCTTAATTGGGGTTTACCGGGAGGCGGGGTCGTAACAGTTCCTTTTTAGGTTAATTGTCATTTTGTGTATCTCAAACTTCTTTGAATTATATTTTCCTCCCACTAGTATTTCTAGAGATGAACTCCTTCTAAGAAGGTACCAACTCTAGCAACAGACACTTTGTTCTACGAAGTAATGTAGAAATAGTATCCTTTGGTTTCCTTAGGATACCATACAAAAAACACTTGTTAGACTTGGGTCACAAATTCTTAGAAAATGAATGTTGCACATAAGCTTTGCAAGCCCAAAACTTTATGAAAGACATATCAGGAAACTTACCACTCCATGTCTCATATAGTGTCTTTAGAATTGATTTAGAATAAATTTGGTTAAGTGTAAACGTAGTAGTTCCTAGAACATGTTCCAAAAAGGAATTAGGAAGTGTAGGTGATCTCATAATGGAACAAACCATTTCCAATAATGTATGATTTCTTCTCTATGAAAACACATTATTTTGTGTCATTCCTAGTGGATTCAATTGTGATACAATCCCACAATCTGTGAGAAGTTCCTCAAACTCTTGTCTCAACTATACACCACATCTATTAGTCGAAGCATCTTAATTTTCTTTCCAAGTTGGTTCTCTACTTCATTCTTGAATACCTTGAAATTTGCAAAGGATTTGTGTTTCATGAGATACACATATCCATATTTGCATAAAACATTAGTAAATGTAATGAAAAATTGATACCTTCCTCTAGATGTTGAAGTAAAAGGATCACATACATCTATATGTATGAGTTTTCGAAGTTTAATTTGCCTATCACTATTTTTAGTAAATTACACCTTTTCCATATTCCTTAACAAACATGATTTGCATGTCTCAAGAGATTGAGAATCACATGAGTCTAAGTATCCATCCTTATGGAGTTTAGAATTTCTCTTCCAGTTTACATGTTGTTGGAAAATATGACCTCTTATAAGGAAACAGAAACAACAACAAACATTTATTTCCATATTCCCCTTTACAACAAATCATGTCAACAACTATACGATGAGAAGGAGGGTTGCAAGAGATATACTTGGTCCTGGAGTAAGTCCAGTGATAATTCTTGTTGCAGCGTGCTTCTTTTTCAAGTTGCATACGGACAATTGTTGGGGTGACACCACCATGGATGAAGGAAGTTGTTGTCCTCCTAGCAGGTGGCAACGGCCTCCTTTCCTATAGAGTAATCCACACGGACCACCGAGAACTCGACGTTGCACTACCAGAGCCAACGGGAAGGACTTGTCCCATCAAACATCAACCTGCTAGGGTTGATTTGCTCTCCCATGTTGTCTCTCCCTTGTTGTCCCTCCCTTTCACGGGTAGGACTTGCTTGGGATCTCTTGGTTATCACAACCAGAGAGGACAACAATCAAAGATAAACATCCATTTTGTCAAATCTCACAATCTTATTAAGCTATAGTGGCAAGCATGATCTTGATGAATTCAATCATTGCAAGTTATGAAAATATTTCATCATGTTCAACATCTTGAACTTGTTTGAAACCTTCAACAACCAATATGCCCTTATAGGTTTGTACACTACCATCCATGTCGATCTTCTTCTTGAAACCCAACTCCACCCTATAGGCTTTACCCCTTCATGTGGATCCACCAAGGCCATACCTTGTTGGTTTACATGGACTCCATCTTGGATCTCATGGACTCAAGACATTTCTCAGACTCTAGTCCATATATAGCTTCTATTTGTCTTTTTGACTCCTCATCTATGACCAACTCACCGCCTTTTGATTTATAAGATGTCATAATCTTTCAAACCCAAGGTGTGTCATACTAGATCTATGAGGTTTTATGTTACGAGCTTGAGATTCCTAACAATTTGTGATTCTCCTTGTTCCTACTCTACCTCTTTTAGGTTCAATGTTTTCTTGTTAATCTTAAACTTTTTGAGTTCTACTTTTATGTCTGTGATTCCTTTGGAATTAAATTCCCTTTAAGGATAAAACCATCTTGGCAACAAACACTTTTGTTTTTTGATTAGAATATAAAAGCAGTATTTAACAAAATAAAATTTATGTGATTTGTGGACAAAGCTTTTTAAGAAATTATTTTCTTATATAAGTTTTCAATCTTAATCTTTATAATGACACATCAGGACATCTCCCATGTCATATCTCATATGGTGTCTTTTGAACCAATTTAGATGGTACATTGTTTTACTGTCAAGCATGTGCCAAAAAGGAGATTAGAACATTAATCTAGATTATGATCACACCATGACCAATCAGGGTGTGATTCCTTCTTTCTGACACACTATCATTATACACTATCATTGTGTTTTAGGTGGAGTTCATCATGATACATTGTCATGATATCCTTGAAGGTCCTCAAACTCTTGGTTTAAAATATTTCCACATTGATCATATCAAAGTGTTTTAATATTTATACCAAGTTGCTTATGTACTTCATTCATCTCCTTGAACACTTCAAGAGATTTGTATTTGTATTTCATTAAATACAAATACCAAATTTACTAAGATCATTAGAAAATATAATGAGGTACTTTTAACCACCTTTAGAATTGGTTCTAAAAGGTCTATATACATTAGTATGTATGAGCCCATATAGAATACTTTCTCTCTCACTACAACTAGTGAAAGGTTCTTTTGTCATATTGTTCAACAAATAATATTTGCATCTCTATTGGTTTAATAACCAAAAGAGTCTAGATAACCATCATTATGGATTCTAGAAATGCATTTCTCATTTGTGTGCTCTAGATTACAATGCTATATGTATTCATTGTTTGAGTCATCGAGTCATTCAATATATATAACTATCTCTAGAACTATCAAATATAAACAATGAGATAATAAGGCCACTTCCATAAAAGATCTTATCTTTGAAAGCAAAACATCAAATATATTCATAATATTCTTATCCATACAAGATACATTATGTTTTTCATTAACGGAAGGTACATAATAGCAAATGACTAATCCTATTACATGGCCAACAAATGAATGACAAATTCCAACTGTAGTGGAAGCAACTCTTGCTCTGCATAGTTAGCTTACTTCTTCTCGGGTCCTGAAGTGGGGATTTCTATCTCATTCTTCTACCAAAGTTCCTCTATATAAAGAGGATATTTCCTTTTCTAGTGTCCATTCTAGTGACAATGGTGGCACTTTCCTTCCTCATTCACTCCTCCTTTAGCTTTCAGTGTAGAAGACTATGATTTCTGGCTAACTTTAGAACTCTTCTTATATTTTCCTTTTCCCTTGGAATTCCCTCTACTGATCATCATCATAGATTTGGGTTTGTTCTTCTTCATCTGTGCTTTAGCTATCCTCAGCATGCTAAGCACTTTTGACAATTTATTGTCAAAATTATTCATGTTGTAGTTCATGACATATTGGTTGTATGATTCCAGCAGTGATTACAAAATCACATATTTAGGCAACTTTGACAAAGGGGAAATCCTATTCTAGCAAGTTTCTCCCCATACCCAATCAACTTGAGTGTTTGAGGACCTACTCGATCACCTTCTACCACTTTGCACTTGAACAACGCCTTTGAGACATCATATCTCTGTTGTCTTTCCTGATCTTGGTACATATTCTTAAGATGTATTACCATCTCAATATTATTCATGTTTTTATGTTGTCTCTACAACTCATAGTTAATTGAGAATAACATTAGGAACTTGACATCAACAACATCTTCAGATTGCTTCCTGTAAGCATCCCTCTCAGTCTTAGGGGCAGTGGGAGGAGGTTCATTTGGATCTGGTGTCTCTAGGATATAGATCTAGTTCTCCTGAGTGAGAACCATTCTCAACGTACAGTCTTAGTCATGGGAGTTGTTCCCATTCATCTTGTCCTTCTCAAGGACCAATCATAAAGAAAATGTCTTGTGTTTTCCATTAGATTCTACGAAAGAAATTTTGCAACTTAGTCAAAACACTTCTGACTAATTTGATTTGATAGGCTTGATGATATTAGTTAGGCTTTTAATTATCACTCCCGCTATTTTGTTCAAATTGATAGCCCTCACTACCAATTCTGAAGATTGTAGTATACAATTTTCTAGTGAGCTAAGATCCAAAATAATTAAGTTGATACCCATCCAATGTCGGTGTTGATAATCAATTATTAAGGTAGGTAACATTTGCCAATTGCATCTCATGCAATTCTTGGATAGATGGTATGAATAACTCCTTGTTGTAGTCCATTTGAATGCTTCTAGGCACTTAATCCTATTGAGGTCACCTAGTTAAGCCTGACCCATAATCCAACATGATAGAAAATGCACCCTACTAGGGAAGACCCACATATCTACCATCCACTTCCATGAGATAGATGACACATGATAGGGTGTGTGCATGGCTGGTAGACCAAGATTTTCATGTGTGCTGCTTATGGAAAGCATCTTAGACTTAACTTTTTATTGAGGGGTTTTATATAAGTACATATACATATCCAATCACCACATACTTATGTATCATATACATGCAATATCCACAAATAAGAAATATGCAATAATAAAACACTAGTGATGGTTATGGCCATACTAATGTAATTCTTTGAAGCCATATGAAATTACTAACACCTAAGGCCTACATCATATGTAGCAACCTATTGTTGATGAAGATATGTGTTGGAACAGTCTAGGTTGATTGATTCAACTCTTGAGCCAATAGGCTTGCCTACAGGTCGGTCAGTTGGTCTCTCAGACTGGTCATCTGGTCTTCGACCCAAGTGACGTCTAAACACTTCCAATCGATCGGTTGGTCCACCAACCGATCATTCAACTCCTCCTATCATTTGACCTCCTCGGCCCTCCATCTTATTGGTTTGTCTACTCAAATGGTTAGTTCGTCTGGTATTTAACCTCTTATTTGCCATAACATGAACTAAAACTATCCTAACCCTATTAAACATATTACATGGTAATAAGGAAATCTCAAGTTACATTCTAGGGGAGCATAGGAAGGAAAGCATTAATACTTTTACATATGGAAAGGAGAGAAAGGCTCAGATGCAAATCAAGTTATAAAAAGAAATAACAACCATCCAACCAAGTACAAAGATCTAGGGGCTATTGGCCATAACCATGCTAACATCCACCATCAAAACCAATTTTTAGGCGACTCATGTAGTTTTCTTATATATCATATCATATCATATAAATATTAGTTGGGATTGTATGTGATATTAATAGGATATGCACATTAATCATTTTAATATTTGCATCGTATGCAATAAATAAATGATAAAACTAAAATCCGGTCATATCAATTAAATCCCAAAACATAGTCAATTGGCGTGGCTCTAATACCACTGTTGAGTAACATGGAACCGGATAAGGTAGTGGAAACAAAAAAAATTACTTCCAAATTCCCCCTGACTATAGAACATATCAACAACTATGTAATGAGAAGGAGGGTAGCAAGAGATACACCCGATCCTGGAGCAATTCCAGTGAAAACTCTTGTTGAAGCTTGCTTTTATAGCAAGTTGCACATAGAAAATTGTCAAGGTGAAAACACCAAAGATAATAGTGGTTGTTGTACTCCTAGAGGGTGGTAAAGGCCATCTCACCTCTAGAGTAGATCAAGTGAACTATCGAGAAATCCATGTTGTGTTATCGTATCCAATAGGAAGGAGTTGTCACTTCAAATGTCAACATGCTAGGGTTGATTCACTCTCACATGTCGTCTCTCTCTTACTATCCATCCCCTTTATAGGTAGGACTTGCTCGAGCTCTCTTGGTTACCACAACTAGAAAGAACAATAACTTGTTAGAGAATTGTTGTGTCTCTAAAATCCTAGACTACCCCCCTTTATATAGGATGGTCAAGTTCAGGATTTTTAGTTCATTCGAGAGTCAAAGAGACAGAATTTCATGAATTTTCCAGAAGCTATGAATGGTGAATCGGTCAGTTCACTATTGAAATGGTTGATTCATAGTTGAACCAGTAGGTTCAACTCTAGAACTAGTTGGTTCAGTTGCTTTCCCTTTTCAAATCACACTAGCATTCGATATTTGATTAATGCACAACATGACATCAACATCAGTCCATAATCTAATCATAGTGATCATTGAATTGGGTGGTTCAACACTTGAACTGGTCATTTCAGACCCTGATCTGATTGGTTCACTTAGTGAACTGGTCGATTCATGCCCTGGTTTAGGTTATTCAGCCAATGTTATTTCCGAATGACCTGGCACTTTAATAGATTGGTTCAACACTTGAACAGGTCAATTTACAGTTCAGTTAGACAATTTTCAACCATTGTTGTTTAAATTGAATACCTAAACACTTTAGTAATCAAGTTAAACATCATTCATGAATAAACTTCACTTCCAATTGCATCCTATGTGTGTAACCCTATAGGTCCCATGTTACATTGGCAATGAATGTCCATAACCAATTTATGACATCACAAGCAGTGAGCAGTATCTAGAAACGCAACATTTCTACCCAAGTAATTTAGAAAGTTGGAGAATAACTTCAACCTACAACTTGTGTTTAGTGTTATCGTGATTGTATAGTTCCTTTGTCTCTTATATCTGGATTGATCTTGAGGAATGGAATTGTCATCCTGTCAACATTCAATCTATGTTCCTTGAACTAGAGAAGGTTGTTTGAGATGCATGTGAGTTCACATATCACATATTGAATCACATGAGTATGGCCATACATTTCTCAATCTTGCTTATCAAGTGGTCAGGATATCAAACTCCTATAGGAGGGATAAATCCCATATAAATCACTCACACTCGATCCCCATGTGTCATAATGCAACTGAGCATCACCTTTATTGCAACCCTTATTCAAGGTCACGTTGGATGATGTCAGAATACATTGAAAGTCATGTGAGGAGTGTTGTGACTTCATGTCTAAGAACCACAATCACCACCATCACTATGAGAGTTGATTCTTACTACCATTCCTTGGTATCCATGTATCACTCTCAAGGTGTATCTGTATGATACATTGTTCTCTAACATGTACCTGTGTGCTTGGTTTGATATCACATATCATGACTAATGACATTCTATCATCAAAAAACACACACTCTAGTATTATGTATTATTGTTGTCTATTTTGCTTCCACATTAATATCCGGATAGAGATATAACAAGAATGTATGTACTCTTAGCATACATGTGATCTCATTATTCTGGTCCTCAACCTAAAGACATATGTCATCGAGTAACATCATTCTTTAGATATCTATTATATCTATTTCATCATCTAATGATTCAGACAAACATAATATATGGAATTACCTTTATCATTATCAAGTCAATTACATGATGTCCCATTACAATCATAATATGATTGGCTCTATGGGCATACATACCAACACTTGTCCCAACTGAAAATCCAAAGGTATGTCATGTTTGAGTCATGCATTTTAAGCCATTTGGTATTTTTAGAAACATGCACCTCAAGATCTAACAAATAATGACCATAAGACATCAGAGCGTTTCCATATAGATATCATCCAAAAGTATAGTTCAAACTTCATTTTTTATTAGAAATGAAAAACCATTCTTGTCCAAACAAGTTACAAAAATAATATTTCTACTTATGGCAAGTACGTAATAGGAATTCACTAATTTTATTACAAGACCCAAGGGCATAGATAAATTATATGATCCTACATCCACAACAACAACCTTTTCTCCATGAGTGACTCAGAGTCCCACAACTAACTTTGTAAGGGGTCTAAATTTTTTAGATCCTATGCATTACAACATATGTGAGATCCACATCTAGTATCCAATACTCATTATGAATAAGTAGATAAGTTAACTTCGATAACATATATGCCCGAGGTGGAGATCTCTATTCCTTTTGACTTCTTAAGTTCCTCAACATATAGAGGAAAATTTCTCTTCCAATATATAGGCTTAATATAGTGGTTACAATTGCCATCCTTGGACACACTTGTTGATATTTATGCCCAAATATCCAATCATCTGATGATTATAATGGGGGCATCATATACTTGATTTGACAATAATAAAGGTAATTATGTCTATTATGTTAGTCTCAATCATGAGATGATGACACATACATTAGATGTACAAAGAATGATGTTACTCAATGACATATGTCTTCAGGTTGAGGAATTCAACAATGAGACAATATGTATGATAAGATTACATAAATTCTTGTTATGTCTCTAGTCGTATGATACTATGGAAGAAAAATAGATGAAAACAATACATAAGACTAGATTGTGTGTTGACTGATGAAAAAATCTCATTATTCATGACATAGGATATCATGTCAAACACATAGGTACTTGCTATAGAAGAGTGTACCAGATAGACCCACCTTGAGAGTAATACATGGAAACCATGGAATTGTAGTCACAATTAGCTCTCAAAGTGATAGGTGGTGATTGTGGTTCTTAGACTTGAAGTCACTAAACTCATCACTTGTCGTTTGATGTATTTTGACACCATCCAATGTGACCTTAAATAAGGGTTACCATAAAGGTGGTGCTTGGGTACATTGTAATTGATTGTGAGTGATGTAGATGGGATTTTTCCTCCTACATGATTTGATACCCTGGCCACTTGCTTCTCATACAATATGCTCTAGTTCAAGAAACATGGATTGAATACTAAGAGGATGAAGATTCCACGCCTCAGCTTCAATCTAGATATCAGAGAAAAAAGAACTATACAATCATGACAACATTAATCACAAATGTAGGTCGAAGTTGTTCTCCAACTTTCCAATTACTTGGATAGAAATGATGTATTTCTAGATATCGCTTATTGCTTGTGATGTCATAATATAGTTATGGACACTCACTGCCAATGGAATTTGGAACATATAGGATCACAAACATAGGATGCACCTATAATAGGAGTATACTCATAGATAAGGTTTAACTTGGTTAGTAAAGTGTTTGGATAATCGAATTAAGAAAAACTGGATGTTAGTAGGTGGACTGAAGTGTTCATTCAACTGACTGAGAGTTCCAGTCAACTAACTGGGAAGTTCAGTCGACCAATTGGATGACCAATAAGACTCTAGATCAAGGAAATGATGCTGACGTCATGATGTTCATTAATCATTGCATTGAAATCCCGAACATTTGCAAATAGGAAAACATTTCAATTTTCCAATTAGACATTCTAGTAAACCAAATGTCATGCCTGTCGATTGACTGGTGATTTGCAACAGCCAAAAAACATAAAATATATTCCATCGTGTCTCCAGATTTGTGAAGACCCTAGCCCATCCACTTCTATATAAGGGGGTGGCCAAGGATCCCAAGATAGACACTTCTCATCTCACCATTGTGGTAACGTGAGAGCCTAGGGCATCTTATCATAAATGGGAGAGATAGCTAAAGGGGAGAAAGCCAACACTAGTACATTGACAACACAAAGGGACAACTCCTTCGTGTCAGTTCTAGAAGAACAACAAGCAATTCTCAGTGGTCCACATGGACTACATAAAGGCATGGAAGCCATTTCCATCATGTTAGGAGGATGTCATCTACCTCTTTCTATGATGATACACCAGGAGCCCACCACCGACTGTAGTCCATGTGATGATTGATAAAGAAGCACATCGATGCAACAATTGTCTCCTGGACTTGCTCTTGGACCAAGTATATGCCTTGCAACCATTTTTCCCATTTCATAGTTGTTGATGTAATCCACTGGTTATGGGTAATATTGTAAGAAAAGTTTTGTTTCCTCTTCCATTTATGTCTTCATATTTCCCTACAACACCTCACTTCACCTTTAGAGTAGAATATTGGTACTTAGGCTTCGAAGTATTCTTAGCCATTTCCTTTTCCTTAGTCTTTCCTCTAAATTCACTGACCATCAACACAGATCTAGTCTTGACCTTCTTCATGTTTAGTTCACTAGTTTACAACATGTTGAGTAGTTCTGGAAATGGCTTAACCATTTCATTCATGTTGAAGTTCATGACAAATTGGTTATAGGAGTCAGAAAATGATTGCAAAATAAAATATGTGGCCAACTCTTGGCCAATGAAGAACCCTAGTCTCTCTAGGTTATCCATATACCTAATAAACTTGGGCATATGAGGTCCAATTGGATCTCCCTCTACCATTTTATTCAAAATAATTTCTTTGATACATTATACCTCTATTTTCTATCTTTCCCTTCAAAAATTTCTTTGAGGTGCTCAATCATTTTAAAGGCATCTATGTAATCATGTTGCTCTATAAGTTAGGCACCATCGATGCTAGCATGAGGCATGCCAAATCATTGGGATTATCGAAATACATCTTATATGCATCCATTTTAGCCTTTGGTTCATTAGGAGTGGAATCATGATCTAGTACAATGATCCTATGCTCATGCTTGAGAAAACTTCTCATGTTTCTATACAAATCCAAAATTAGTTACTTTGAGTTTGTCCTTCTCAGGTATTGATCCCAAGGAAAGGTTATTTGTGATAACCTAAAATTTCTATATCCTCCTTTGTAAACCTTCCCTCTTCATTTGTAACCCATCTAACTCGGTCTTATACCAATTATATGATTTAGGTGTTTTAATGTGAATTTCACATTGGTTTTGTGGTCCAAGATGAAACATTATCTTGCATGTTCTATATAAGTATCATACATTGATGTGACATCCTTAGCCATTATATTTGACCTTCATCCATGAACTCATTTTCTCTCCACGTATTCCATATTGTACAATTTTCCAATATGATATTAGTGATGCTAAAATTGTGTCAATCAGACATATAAAACTCTAATTATGACATTATGAAGACAACATGTTTTAGCCTTTTTTATCTTTTCTCTACCTTGGGCCGGCATACATGGCCCCAAATGCAAAATTTCAGCCCATCCTCTTGCCCCTCTCCACCTTCCACTTTTTAGAAAAAAATAAAAGGATGGAGTCTCTTCTTCCTCCTCCTGTCAAATCAAGAAAAGATGAACTCAGACCCTACAATGGAAAAAGAAACCCTAACACCCCTACTCTATTTCAAACCTATCTTTCTCTTATCTTCCTTCCCTTTCCTTCCTTAATTCCCCATGTTCTTCCACCTCCAGAAATTCTCCTCGTGCTCCTTCCTCTTTCCCTTTATGGAGTAATTATGTCCCCAAGGTGTAGCACACGATCCCATCACTAACTCCCTCGTCACCTTTAATTGCAGCACCGGTGGTTGCGTTCCAAACCCTTCCATTAGCGTCCACCATCATAGTCAAAAGTAGAATGGTAGGAGGGGTAGATCTCAGAATTGTGAGCTCCCCTATTTTTGTACGGGGGGATGTTCTCTCAGAGATGCAATACAGCATGTGCGAGAGAAAGGCTCGACTAGGGCGGGTCAACATGGGTCGGTAGACCAGGAAACTAGCACTCCAAAGGTCCTACGTTGGAGGAAGTCTTGGAGCCAAGCCCATACCTCCTAAGGAAGGAATGTCCTCACCTCCTAGCCTCTAGATCGAGTCCTAATGGCTCATATGGATTCTTTTGAGCTAAAAACTTTAGAAAATGATAACAACTACATCCATTATTTAAACCTAGATATATAATATATCAAAATTTATCATAAAAAAGAAATCTAGCTATTGAAAATAGTCTCATGTCCAAACTCTAGTCGAAATCTCAATATTTTCCACTTTTTGTGTACTTTAGACATGGATGGGGTATGGTTAATGCATGTTTATGATGAAGTTAGGAACTTTATTGTACCTCAACTCTCCTATTCACCATATCTAAAACAGTTTAGTTCTTTTGAACATGTTTGTACTCCTATTCTCCTCCATTGTTCATTAATAACTCTAATTGCTTTTCCTGGCTTGTGTGGACTTTAAGAGATGTAACTTTACCTATTGATGCAAATATTTCTTTCTATAACATCAAATGTTTATCCTAATTTAGACATCAATATTCTACACTTTTTGTTAAGACAATCTCACTCCATGACCACCATGTGTAGTGGTGTTGTCTTTTTGACTTAATATGCATGTTTGTTGCCCCTTTGTAATAATACATGTTTCTTTTTTATCAATGGTGACTTTTACTCCTCTAAGGTGTTAAAGTCCCTTATGTTCTTAAAATTAGTACCACCATGAGGGTTATAGCCCCTAATGTCTAAGATCATTCTATGTTTTTATATGTTGATGTCTGAAACCATAAGCCTACTTCTGGTGCCCTACCTTGACACATATGACATGGTTGTTTTACTTGTGCCTAACCTCTTCATGAATCTTAATCTTACCACCCCTTATGAGCACTTAGATGTAGATGACCAAAACAATTCATATGTTGATTATATAATGGACTGTGTTGACATTTGAACATATGTGGGTATGTTAATACCAATATTGGATTATGATGTCTAGACTGTAGGGGTCATCTACCTATATTTGAGTGTGCTTCTTAAGTCCATATCTTACTGATCTAAACCATCCCTTATGCTTGGTTCTTGTGTATTGATGTTACTTGATCGTGTTTGCCCTATTTATGAATCATTAGACCCTTATATGTACATATGTGACATAGATCTTTTTATGATCATAGAAGATAGATGGAAAGTCAAAATGATATGAAACTTGAACCACACCTTCGCAGTGGACCCTAAGTCATAAAAAGATCACTGAATATCTAACATAAAACCTTGATCATACTATGATGTAAACCCTAAAATAGATGTAATAAGGGTTAATGATGAGAATCTAATACATGTATGGCATCTTGTTGTTAATCGCATTTGACTTGTGAACTAGATGGTCAAGGATAGGCTATGGTTCTTCAAATTATGCATGAGATTTAATAATTATATGACTATTTCTTTCTTGCTTGTGTTGTGACACATATGTATACTTGTTTACATGCTCAAATATTGCCACATAATATTCTAGTATTGTACTCGATGTTTTTCAATAGATTTTATAACTTGAAAACATAATATATAACTCCATTATAAAAATCATGTGCACCTTCCTTTATTCTCAAGGTAAGGACACTTAGTTGTGAAGATAGGGAAGACCATGTCAGTAAAAGGGTTAGCTCTTAGCAATGTCCTTGATGTCCCTCATGTAGAAAAGAGTTAGATGATCTTGAGCACCCTTACAGACCCTTCCAATGGGAAGTTCATCAAAGGCCTTATGATACATGATATTTTCGGTATAATTGGAGTAAAATGACATAAAGCATGGGCTCTCATTTTGCTATGCACTCAACTTGTTTATTCTTATTCGTTTACTCCTGCAACTCTTTTTCAATTATGCAAAGCTTATATATATGGATCTTTTGGCCCTATACTCAATACCTCCTGTGTTGACCCACTTGTTTCACATATGTTTTAGTTTCATAGATGGCTATGAGTTCAAGGGATTGGTGAGATACATTCAAGTGTACTTTTTGTAAGATCCCTACTGAGTAGACATGTGTAAATTTGACTCTCAATATGTAATTTAAATCTTGTAATAAAATGATGTAGCTTAATATATCTTGTTCAATTTTGAGAGTATCTCGATGCTTTTATCTTGTTATCTATTCATGTATGCTAAGCTTATATGCTTCTGCATTCAAACTTTAAAATTACCATACTAGGGAAAGATGCAAGGGTCCTTCATCTGTAGACTTATAGTCATTTGGAGGTTGTATTTGAGTAATAAATGGTTCTATGACAGATGGTATCAAAGCATGAACAATAACCACACCAAATATTACTCACATAAAATACAAACTAAAAAAAACCTTACATCTCAACCCTAGAAACTTAATAATATATCCTTTGTGGGCAAACTTGACTTAGACTTTAGGTTAGAACCAATATGTTCTCGAACTAGGTGTAGACTTGTATAATCCATAGAACCTTTCTTTTCTCCTTCTCATGTACTATAGTATGGGTTGTATGTTTAGGAGGGTGAGGAAAGGGAGATCCTATTACAACTTAGACATATGTTAGCAATGCATGCTTAAGGTAGCTTTACAAGTGTACACCATTTTCTTGCTAATTCTCTAGGTTTAATGGTACTGGATGAACAATGAGTGTGGTAACTTGCTTTTGGTTTTGGTTTATTCAAATGGAGTATAGTGATTTCCATCTCCAGTTTGAATGTTGAAGAAAAACTATTTCAAGTATAAGTATATGTCCATATGAAAATGTCACCACACGTAGAAAGGCAGTGAGTGTCCATGTAACCTAAAAGAAACAGATGTAACATTAGTGTACAAGAAAGTGTTTAGATGATAGAAGTAATCTCTAGAAGCTATCTAGAGCCATGATACAGGTTAGGCTAGTAAGTAGCCTAGATTACCTTAGTTTTTGTTTTTGATAATGTTGATGATGACAACGACGACAACGACGACGACGACGACGACGATGATGATGATGATGATGATAAGGATGATGACGACAATGATGGTGGTGGTGGTGGTGGTGGTGGTGATGATGATGATGATGATGATGATGATGATGATGATGATGATGATGATGATGATGATGATGATGATGATGATGATGATGATGATGATGATGATGATGATGATGATGATGATGATGATGATGATGATGATGATGATGATGATGATGATGATGATGATGATGATGATGATGATGATGATGATGATGATGATGATGATGATGATGTCGATGTTGATGATTTTTTCTTGATTCAATATGACCTCATTTTGTTTTTGTAAGGGTCAAGTATGTTTTGATGATACGATATGATTTTTGACCATGCATCCCTAGCTAAACCTAGCACGTGTATGGTACATATGACTTGGTTAATGTGCTAAATGTAGCTAGTGGGTTGACATGATTGCTTGTTCCTAGTCTTGTATATGTTGAGATATGGATAGTGAGTTATGGTGTGGGACCAACACTATCACACCCCAATTTTTAATGATAATTGAAAATTTTGAATGGGACTTTCCTGGATAACAATAATTGAAGGTTTTAATGCTAAAAGACCACAATATGGTGTTTCTTATATGAAAATGGAGCAAGAGAACTTAAATGGGACTCAAATAATTTTTTTTTCTTTCAAATGTGCATTAGATGATTCAATTAACTCAAGTTGATCCTCTTTTCTTTTCTCTCTCTCTTCCAAGATGGAAATACAGCATAAAGAGGTGATTGTATGACTTTTGAATGAGTGAATAATGTATATCTTGCATTTTTACTCAAGGATTTAATAAGAATAACCTTTTAAAATAATCTCACCCTTTAAATGCATTACAATTCACATTAATGGAAAATATAGAAATTATGGACCAAAACATATACAAAATTGAGAAATAATTATCTAGGAATATTCTAGACCATCAAATTAACCTATGATTTAAATTTGAAGTCATCTAAACCATGTTTGACTCTCCAATTAAATTAGAAGAGGTTTCAATATAGCTTTACTAAAGAATAAATTGAGTTTACATTAAATGTTATATTTTCCCTAAAGTTTGGGCCTTTCATTGATGTCACGTGTTACATTTTGATTTTATTTTCATGTGCATCTTTAACATTATCTGATTGAAGATCTAACAGCTCACAAGTCATCTTCTTCCTCCATGTTTCTCACGGATGAAGTTGTTTTATAGTGCCTTCAATTCCAGGCCTCTTTCTCCCTCTCCTCATGTCTGTTTAATGATATCTCTTCTCCAATGACCTCGCCTCAGTCTCCTGAACCCAAAAAACCATAACTTATTGCCTCTCTCCCCCGATTCATGAAACACCCAATTGGGGGTCTCCATGGCCATGTCACCCCCGAGTTGTAGAGGATGCTTTGGCTCCCCTCTTTCTTATATAAGGCATCGTGTAGCACCACTGAACCTCAGGCTCTACTCCTTGTCTTTAAATTTGCTCACCAACACCCCAACACTCCCAGACCTACTCGACCTTCAGTTCTGGTGATGACACCCTCGCCTCAACTCTCTATGCCACCTCCAATGAATTAGAACACTAGTGAGCATCCTAGAACCCTACTTGATGTTTCCTTATTGTCGACATGTTGTGCCATGCCCTGAGACGTCATGTCCAATAGATTGTGGTAAGGTTCTCACAGGCGCTAGTCGCCATGGTGTTTCAGTGAGCCCACATCAACGAAAATGGGTTGGTAGGCTTCACCTTTCTTTTAGGAATGATTTCAGATCTCTAGTTGGCCTTATTCTAGTCTCTCTTTGTGGTTTTGAACTTTCTATCATCTTCCCCTATTTTTGCCTCTTTTTGTGATGCTCATTGTGCTCCAAATCCTGTTAGGGCCCTCAAGTTAGCTAGACGACTTTGTTAGAAGATATGGAACCACCTTATGCCTTCCCCTTCACCTGGTTGATCGAAAATCATGAGTTTTGATCAAGAAATTTACCTCCAAGTCACTTTCCAGTTCAGTAAAGGACCATGGTCCCATCCTGTATTAAATCAAACAATTAATGGTGAAGGGGCATTTTTGGGTTTTTCATGTCTCCAGTTGGTGGTTTGGATTAGAGGCATGATGCCATCTTGAAAAGTTTGTATCAGGCCACAAGTGTAGGGCTCAGGTCCAGTATCCACTAATTCAGATTGTAATGCCCATGTGGCTTTTCTTCGAATTTTCACTGGTCTATTTTTCATAAATTCACAGTAATTCAACCATTGGTCAAAAAATTACGAACAAATAGTCATTGGAAAGAATTTTTTGACTAGAACATGATTTTAGGGTTTTGAAGTCGTTTTGCCTTCCTATTCAGATATTTTATTACAAACCCTAATTAGTCTCATGAAACTCTAAATGTGTATCACATGTGATTAATGTAGCCTAAACTAGAATCATCCAACATAGTTCTCCCAATTAATGATGTTGATCAGTAAGACTAACCATAATGCACTCAAACCCTAATCTACCCTAATTCAACCTAAGATCAATATAAGGTTTGATTTATTATGTTCAATAATTATGAACATCTACATAGAGCCTAATCAAGACAAAAAAGGGTTCGACTTATATTTGACTCAAAGATCAAAGAGACCATTTCAGGAACAAATTTGTTCCAAGGTAAACAGGTCATGTTGTTGAGCACAAGTAATTATGGTTGATTGCATGCTAAGTATAAAGTAGACTTTATGATTTCAATTTTAATGCTTTAATCATGTTCACTATATCAATTGCTTGATGGTTGCTATATGTTATGGTTATAATGTTCACTAAGATTAGATTTTGATTTATGAAATCAATGTTCAAGTTCAAGAGGAAGAAATCCCAACATGTTAAAGTTCAAGGGTCATGTTAATGATAATGTTAATCAATGATCAAGTTAATTGGAATTGAAATAGTCTTTATATTCTATCAAAACATGGACCTCAAATGATCATCAAGGGAATTCCTAGCATCAAGGGATTTCCTAGCAATCATGTGCTCCTAAGGGGGCGTCATAGAGGGATGCATACATTTACTATTCAATCCTTCATGTTAATAATGAATCAAGAATTCTTATTATTAATTCATGTCAAGTTTCCCTACATGTCAAGTATACTTTATTTTGATTATGTTATAAAGTGCCAATATTGTTTACTAATGTGTTGATTTTTCCTCTTTGCATGGCAGGAGTTGGAGCAAATAAGGACTTAAGAGGAGCAAGAAAGAACTAAAAACGCCTTCAAGAGATAACTAGTGGGGTTCCATCCATATTAGGTGATCCAATCACAGATAAATGTTTACTTTCATGCTTAGTTTTCCATGTTTAGAAATGATTATAATTTTAGACATGTTATAGAAGTCAGTTATAGTTTCCTATTCAAAGAACAATGTATGAATCTCTATGGTGATTTATGTATTTATTTGAAATGATCATATTAATGTGACATCCCACTTCAATATAGATACTTCCACTCATATTCAATAGTTGGGGTGTTACATTAATGGTATCAGAGCCGATAAATGGATGGTAATTAGGAATCAATCCCATTCACATGTTCTAACCCTAGGTATATGTGACCTTTTTTAGATGGCCCCTAAGAGAGCCGATAAAGGAAAGGATAAGGATGATGGTGCCAGATCTTCTAGTGAGGGAAGTGGACCAAGAAGAAACCTCAAGACAACCCTAGAAGATCTGGTCCAAGCCCTCACCAATGCCCTAGCACAAGGACAACATCAACCCAGGCATCACAAGCTGAATTTAGTGGACTTCCTAAAGATAAGGCCCAACTCTTTCTCGGGTGAAGGAGAAATCGATGTAGTCACCAAAGCTGAGGAGTGGATTAGAGGAATGCAGAATTTCTTATTCAATATGGACTTCCCTCAACATTCTAGGGTTCTCTTTACAACCCACATACTTAAGGGAGCAGCTCGTACATGGTGGGAGAACTACCTCACCTCAAGGGAACCTGATGCACCTCCACTCACATGGAAAGGATTTGTTGAAGCCTTCCAGGAGCACTATGCATCTAAAGCCATGATAGAGAAGAAGGATCTAGAATTTTCCAACCTAGCTCAGGTGGGTGACATAATTGTAACCCAATATGCCATGAAGTTTGGGGTCCTACAGAAGTATGGTTATGATTATTATGAATGTCACATAACAAAGAAGTTCATCCAAGGATTCAAGCCCAACCTGAGCTTTGCCTTGTCAGGAAGAGGCCAAAGGACCCTCCAGGTTGCCCTAGATGCAACCCTAGAGTTTGAAGATCACCTGGGAAGATACTATAAGAAGGAAGTTCCCTAGAAGAAAAGCCAACATCAACCACCCAACAACCCTAAGTGATAGGCACCTGAGCCTACTGTAGAAATTGAGAAGCCCCAATGTCCAATGTGCAAGAAGAACCATGCAGGCCTATACAGATATGGAATGGTGCATGCTACTATTATGGAGAAACTAGTCATCTCAAGTCAAATTGCCCTAAGCTCACAAAGAAGGACCAGGACTAGAGTAAGGACTAGAATCCACATCCCAAGAGACAAGCTAGGATTTCTATCATGGAAGTAGAAAAAGAAGATGAGGAATGATGTAATAGTTAATTTATGTCCACATGAACCCTTTTATGAAATATATTTTCTCTTCATGAAAATTTTAGTATGATAACTTTCATGAAATAAAAAAGTAAGAAAAATTCTAAGGTGGGTAGTACCCTAGACAATTTCAAGGATGAAATTTGTTCTAAGGTGAGTAGAATTGTCACATCCCAATTTTAATGATAATTTAAAATTTAGAATAGGGTTTTCCTAAATAATAATAATTGAGGGATTTAATGAAAAAAGACCACAAGATGGCATTTCTTATATTGAAATTGAACAAGAAAACATAGATTGGACTCAAATACATTTTTTTTCTTTCAAATGTGCATTATAAGATTCAATTAACTCAAGTTGATCCTCTTTTCTTTTCGCTGTCCTCTAAGATGGAAAAAAGAATAAAGCGGTGATCAAATGACATTTGAATGAGTGAATAATTTATATCTCAAAGTTTTACTCAAGGATTTAATAAGAAAAGCCTTTTTAAATTATCTCACCCTTTCAATGAAAGATTAGTGACCAGTATAGAAATTATGGACCAAAACATATACAAAACAAAAACAAATTGTCTAAGAATATCATATACCATAAAATTAACCTATCGGTCAAATTTGAAGTAATTTGAACCACATTTGACCTTCCAATTAAATTTGGAGAGGTTTGAATGTAGTTTTACTAAGGAACTAATATAATTTACATTAAATGCTTTATTTTCACTAAAGTCTCGGCTCTTCATTGATTTTTCACGTTCCATTTTAGTTTTACATCTCCTACAATGACTGAACAAAGATCTAATGGCTCATGAGTCGTCCTCTTCCTCTGTGTTTCACGCAGATGAAGTCATTTTACAGTGCCTTCAATCCCATTCCTTGTTCTCTCTCTCCTCATGTCTATTTCGTTAGATCTCTTCTCCAATGACCTCACCTTAGTCTTTCAAACCAAGAAAGCCATAACTTATCATATTTCTCAACCCCATTCAGGAAATGCCCAATTGGGTCTCTCCACGGCCATGTCACCCTAACTTTCATAGGGTTCTTTAACTCCTCTCTAGCCTATATAAGGCATCATATAGCACCACCAGACCTCAGGCTCTACTCCTCATCTTTCAATTTTCTCACCAACACCCTGAGGCTCCCAGACCTACTCAATCTTTAGTTCCAGTGATGACACCCTCACCCCAGACCTCTCTGCCACCACCAATGAATTGGAACCCCAGTGAGAATCCTAGACCCCTACTTGAAGTTCCCCTATTACCAGTTTGTTGTGCCTTTTCTTGAGACGTTGTGTCCTATAGACCACAGTAAGGTTCTCACAGACGCTAGTTGCCATGGTGTTTCAATGAACTCACATTGACGAAAATGGGATGGTAGGTTTCACCTTTCTTCAAGAAATAATTTCAGATCTCTAGTTGGCTTTATACTGATCTCTCTTTGTGGTTTTGAATCTTCAATTATATTCCCCTATTTTAGCCTATTTTGTGATTCTCCTCATGCTCCAAGGCATGTCAGGGCCCTCAAGTCAGATCGATGATTTCTTTAGAAGATGAGGAACTACCCCATGCCTCTCCCTTTGCTTGGTAGATCACAAATCATGAGTTTTAATCAAGAAGTCTACCTCTAGGTTGCTTTCTCACGCTTGATATGAAGGATGAACATGCTAGGTCAACAAATGACTAATGTGCCCATCCTGTCTTAATCAAACAATTTATGGTGCATGGGCATTTTTGGGTTTTTCATGTCACCATACGTTGGTTTGGATTAGAGGAACTATCTTGGCGAGTTTGTATTGGTCTATGAGAGCAGGGCTTGGCCCAGTATTCGTTGATCAGATTATAATGCCCACATTGCTTTATAGTAATTGAACCATTCATCAGAAAATTATGAATAAACCATCATTGGAAAGGATGTTTTGAGTAAAACATGGTTTCAGGGTTTTGAAGTCACATTTTTCTTTCTATTCTGATATTTTCTTTAAAAAAACCTAATTTGACTCATGAAACCTTAAACGTGTATTACATGTGATTAATGCGACCTAAACCAGTAATCATACAACCTACTTTTCTTAATTTAATTATGTTGATCAATAAGCCTAACCCTAATGCACTCAAACCCTAATATACCCTAATTCAACATAAGATCAATACAAGGTATTGATTTATGATGTTTAATCATTATGAATAGGTACTTAGAGCCTAATCAAGACAAGAAAGGGTTTGACTTAGATTTGACTCAAAAATCAGAGAGACCATCTTATGATCAACTTTGCTCCAAGGTAAACGAGTCATGTTGTTGAGCAAAAGTAATTATAGTTTATTTCATGCTAAGTATAAAGTAGACTTTATGATTTCAAGTTTGATGCTTTAATCATGTACATGATATCAATTGCTTTATGGTTGCTATATTTTATGGTTATAATGTTCACTATGATTAGATTTAAGATCCATGAAATTAATGTTCAACTTCAAGAGGGAGAAATCCCATCATGTTGAAGTTCAAGGTCATGTTAATGTTAATGTTATTGTTAATGATCAAGTTAATTGGAATTGAAATAGTCTTTATATGCTCCCAAATCATGGACCTCAAGTGGTCATCAAGGACTTTCTTAGAATCAATGGTTTTCCTATAATTCATGTGCTCTAAGGGGTTGTCATAGAGGGATGCATACATTTACTATTCAATCTTTCATGTTAATAATGAATCAAGAATGATTATAGTTAATTTATATCAAGTTTCCCTACATGTCAAGTACACTTTATTTTGATTATGTTATAAAATTCAAGTACCATTTATTAATGTGTTGTTCTTTTCCCTTTGCATGATTGGGTAAGCGATGTCCCCAGGAATTGGAGCAAATAAGGACTCATGAAGAGAAAACAAGGACTAAGAAGACCTTCAACAGCTAATTGGAAAGGTGCCATCCATATTAGGTGATCCAATCACGTAAAAATCTTTACTTTCATGCTTAGTTTTATATGTTTATAAATGATTAGAATTTTTGAAATTTTATAGAAGTCATATATAGTTTCCTATTCAAAGAACAATGTACAAATCTCAATGGTTATATATGTATTTATTTGCAATGATCTTATTAATGTCACACCCCTCTTCAAGATAGATGCTTCCGCTCATATTCAAAAGGTGGGGTGTTACAAACACAAGCCTCAATCTCTTTACAAAAGAGGACCTCTAGCATGGGACATATGATAAAGGTGACATTTTGGTATGAGTCAACCTGACATCGGAGAAGGTCAGTGTACCTAACCTCCAAAATACATGAACTGTTAAAATAAGTGAATGAAGGAATGTATGATGATGAGTCCCTAACTAGGCTACTTCTAAGTATGTGAATTGAGTCACCTAGTGTGTGGTCACCTTGATGAAAATGAACCCTAGATTTCCTATGAAAAAAATACAACTCTATAAAAAAAGGTATTTGATATATGTATGTTTGCCATCTAGGTGAGGGAGATGTTCCAAATCTTAAGATGATGTATATGATGCGTGTATTCCATGATGATCCTCATACTTATGTTGGTGATTTGACCTAAAGGAATATAGTGGTTGCTCTCATTTTGTATGCTACATAAAAGTTTGGTATGGGTAGAAGGTGGTGGTTAGCATGTTTGGCCTTGACATGGATAGGGATAATCTTTATTGGATTGAGTGTTTTTTATATCTCTTATCTACAAGTGGATTAATGTGAAACCTCATTTTTTATGATAATTTTGTTGTCCAATGATGTTTGATACATCAAATATCTTACTTAGGAACTTTATGCATTTATAATAAGTCATCTCATAAAACAGGCCTAATAAGAAATCACACTACACATGAGAGATATGGGTTTGAAATGATGAATTTGACTTGGCATTACTCTTGGGATCTTAACTGGAATAAACATGATGACAAACTGCTTCTTTTCAAACCCAAAAAAAATGCACATAATTGGGGATAGCTTATAAGAATATTGGAAAAAAATTGAAACTTGAACTTGATTTTTATAAATTTGATGTGAGGATAAAATAATGATGGTGACAATAATCTAAAGTTGTGATATGAACATATGAAATTGAGAAATTGTTAAAACATATTTTTATAACACACTTTGGGCTCATATGAGTACATGAACAAAACTCTAATCAATAGGAGTACGAGACGCAAAACTCTAATGACAAGAGGATTTCATGATATGGTAAAACACCAAGTAACATATATATATATATATTATTGGGTTGATTTAATCCTAGATGATGACTACCTAAGTGTGCATCCCATAGTGGTGGATGCCTTGACACCTAGGTTTAGCTGTCAAAATGTGACGAATGTCGACATTGACCTTGCTTATGATTTTGAACAAATTTTTAGGATAAGATTCTCTTATATAGGGAATGATGTGATAATTTCAAATTACTATCTCCTTGTTTGTAAACATTCCCTCTTCATTTTTGATCCATTTAACTAGATCTGATGTCAATTATATGATTTAGGTGTTTTGATGTGAATTTGAGGTCACGTTGATTTTGTGATTCATCATGTAACACTATCTTGCATATTACCTAAGTTTCATACCTTGATGTGACATTATTTTCCATCCAATTTTACCTTCATTGATGAGCCCTTTTGCTCTCCAAGCTATTCCATGTTGTAGAGTTTTCAAATATGAATCCATCAAAGCAAAAATTGTGTTAATCAGACCAATAAAATTCTAGTGGTGACGTTGTGAAAACATGTTTTATCCCTTTTTCCTCTTTTCTCTACCTTGGGACGGTCTACATGGGCCCAATGTAAAATCATGGCCCAATCACTTGCCCCTTTCTCCCCTTCTGATTTGGGGGAAAATTGATGTAGCATACCCTAAGTGCAATCCATAAAATAATGTCACGAAAGCATGGACGTAAAGACCACACTCAGAAAGCATCACATTCATCTTATATCATTCATTGTAATAATAAAAATAACATTACATAGGATATAGATACATCAATTCTCAAATAAATTGTTTTCCCAAAACTTAGTAGAAAGAACATGATATAAGATATAATTGGTGAACTGGTGAAATCTCCTTAGATTTCGTAGATGGCGCCCCACCAGGTCTTGAACTCATACGTACATCCACCTCTTGAGATCTATTCCAAGCTGTATAAACCTATGTCCATCCAAACATAGCCATGCATTCAAAAAACCATTGTACGTGGTTGGGTTCTAGTAATAAATGAACATAACTTAATATAAAGCTTTAAAACTGATATGAACATGCATAAACATCATTTATCGCTTTAGGATGCATTCTTATCTTGATTGAGCATTCTTATTGGGGTGCCTACTATATAAACCTTATCTAATTTATTTCTAGATCACAAAATTTCAATAAAAACTACATATAACTTGACCCCATATGAGCCCTAGATTATTTTCTATTATCTACCAAAGATCATGGAAAATTGTCCAATTAGAGGTGAGATAAACCCAAGTATCCATTAATGAAATCTCAGCCAAGGGTTGGCACAAACATTGGCATGTCCTTGGCTTTATTTCTCAATCATAAGTGTGATAAAGGGTGTATCAGTAAAACAAATATATCAAATATGAAGAAAATATGCTACCATTATACCTAAGTCTAACCATATCGATTGCGACACATTCGTATTAGAACAAGGGCCAATCGGAAAGCTTAGTACATGAATTCTTGTGTCGGAAGAACCAATGATAAAAATTGAAACTAGGATTTGGGATGAATTCATGTCTAGGAGACAAGACGAATGACTTTACCAGGCGTCTCCATACACCAATCTCATACGGCAAGGTGGTTACATGTATAAGAACCTCCTTCTATCATGTCTAACATAGAGGGGCTCCCTAGAGAAGGAACATTAGTGAATTCAAACCGAGATGAAGCAATTTGATAGGATTTGATGGTGTAGGATAGATAAGGCAACAACAGTCGACTGAACACATGACTGCATAAGTGGTATTTCTCCATGAATCCATGACTTGCAGAAATAGACACATAAAGGGGAAAGTAATGTGTGCTACTTGTAGAGTCAAGTTGGACCTGAATGTAGGCTCGTCGAGGCCCAGGGAGGAGATACACATGTGCAATAGACGTCCTGATGTTCTAATACACCGATGCCAAACCTTGAAGAGGATCAAACACAGGTGGACCTCAGAGGTGTGGATGGAATATGATTACATGGGTGATAAATTCTGGAGAAAATTAACAAATGTATGGGTGGTAGATGGGTGAGAGATTGTCAGTTTTATATATTAGGGGCTAATGAAACCTATTCTCAACTTGGAGGTCAAAATAGGGTTACAAAGAGAGTCAAGGTTAGTTTAGGACTATGGGTGAACAAAACCTAATCAAACCTGGGATCAGTGTGATTGTGAGATCAAGAGAAACACAAAGGGAACTTTATCTTTATTGGAATATCCACTAGTGGGAGAGAGCACAAGGCTAGGGGAGAGTTGGACTGTAGAGTCTAGAAATAGTCATATAGGAGGTATAAGAAAAGTAGATTGTTGCTCAATCCTGATCTCATGACTCAGAAAGAGTATCTGCATTAATTGGATGAAAACAAGGTTTCATGACATGGTCATTTATGTGTAACCCGACACATGACTAAAAAAATCATGAGTTAAATTGGAAACTAGATGATTGATTTACATAAGGATCAATCATTTTTACATTATCTTCCCAAATTAAAAAGAGCTATCTTGGTTTGTTTGAATAACCTTAAAATTGATACCCAAGTTAATTGGAGGCCAAAAAACTTGATTTTGGATTTAGATTCCACTTTTAAGATTATATTATATGAGTTTAACTACATTTAGGGTTTAACTCAAATATCTTGTATTAATTATTATACCTCACATCAATTATTTGATATTTAGGTTTCAGAATCCAAATATCATAATCTTGCTTCTACCGAGGTTACCATGATCTTATTTAACATGAATTGGGATCATTTACTCATTTAAGTCCATTGTATCCATTAAATTGAAATGAACTTATATAAATTGCATCAGTTATCTTTACCCAAATATAACCTCCATTTATTGTTGCATTGTGATGCCCTGTGCCACAAGTCATGAGATAACTCAAAACTAACTGTAGAATCAAACTTAAACAAACAGATTACCAAAAAACACTGGTAATCAAAACCATTTTCATTAAGATCGAAAATAGAAAAATCATTTACATATGAGCCCTTTCATGTCACAAGGTACTTACCATGTATGCCATCAGCCTGTTACAAGAAAACATGTCCAAACATATATATACATACCCACTATATCCATACATGAAAAGGATATACAAGTCAAACCACGTATAAAAACATGTCTACAAACCACACCCCAAAACCATCCCAAATACTTGAGTGTACAAGGATGACTCTAGGACTCTAACAACAAAAGGGGCCACCAGCAACACTTCCAACCATGTCAACAATTGTCCTTATTGCTTCTCAACCTTCGTTGCATGATCTCTACCTCATTCACAACCACCTAAAAAGATGTGGGAAAACCCACAGGGTTAGATTCCAAATATCAGTGGGATATAAAACTCTCCACCAATTCTATTATTAGCACAGATAAGATGATTAAAGAACAGTAGTAAGGCTACCACCATGATAAGCAACTAATCATCACTAAAAAAATAAGCAATTGCAATTAGATTATGAAACATCTTATCATCATAAAAGGAATATGAAGAAGATGTATATTCACTACTAGAAATACTATACAAAGCAAGCAAGGCCTCATCCAATGTTTTCATATTTGATCCTATGCAAGTATGCTACACAGTTGATTACATATTTTGTTATGCCCTGAGGATTTGAGTCATACTACCCAAATCCAACCGACCACTGCTAAGTCAAAATCGGTGCCATACAATGTCCATGGAAGAGTCGGAATTTACAACCTCACCTCCTCAGTTAGTACAAGTGAACCTATACTGACATCACTAGTCTAAATTCTACCAGAGACATATTGTCCAGTTGTACAAGTCTAGCCCACCCTTGTACAGGTCATGATGCTAGTGAAACTGAACTACAGCCCACAGCTGCACTCCTATCAGGGTATGACCCACAGCCAATTATGTATCACATGTTACTGAGCTACGACCCGAAACCACACCCTACCAAGGTATGGCCCGCAACCAATCCTATATCACAAATCTTGGACGTAAGGGGATATTCACCCTCACCCCCGCATATTCAAAAATATGCACTCTGAGTTAAACTCATTTCACCATTCAGCAAGTGCTAACAATGAATGGATCATGGCATAGGGAAAAGCTACATGGTTAAGTTCCACTTGATTAGTTAGGTCATTTAAGTGTCTTTTAGCATCAATCAAGTTACAACGTATAAAATCATAACAAATTCTACAAAGATAAGGGCATAAAACTCTTCCAGTAGATGAAACATATAGGGTATGAACTTGTCACACTATCACCACATGATGCCCATATTATTGCCACTCGCAACATTATCAACAAAGCCACATGCCATGGGATATCAATCCCTCAACTCTATCAGTAGGAAACATCCTTTCATTTTATAACAATAACCATTGTCAGATCATAAGGCCCAACCATCATATTCATGTGTCACCTGTATAATCAGCATGCCTCACTAGGGCTTATTCACTTCATAACCATCATAGCACACACTAACTATGATAATCAATTCCAAAACACCTGCATAGTTAGAAGATCATAATCAAGAGAGATAATTAAATAACATTAGAACAATCCATGGTAAGGATATAAGCAAGACTTGTTCACTTTTAGAGTTTAGGGTTTCCACTTTTGCCCATTAGGGTCCACAAGGTTAGGGTCAACCAACCACCCTAGAACCACCACCATGGAGTGTGTTAGGATTAATTAATGTCATTAGAGAAGAATGAATATCATACAAAATATCATAACACATGTATACATGATTAACATTAGATGTTCATGCATGCTTCATAATCACCTACCATCACCACATGTTAACCACTTAGGCACATAGGTCATGGCCACCCTACATAGTATGTCATGACTGTGACATAAACCATGGGTATCTCAACCTTCACTCCCTCACCATGTCGCGACCACCTCCTACATGTCGCACCTGCGACATTAGAGTTAGTGTTTCTCTTCACCCCTTCAACCATGTGTTGCGGACAAGCTCCTCAGCCACCTCTATGTCATGACCACAGAGCCTTAACACCACCATGTCTCGACCACAACGTCCCTCCTAGTCATGACCACCACCCCAAGGGTTGTCTCTACCAAGCTAAGGCAAAGAATTGAGAGATTCAAGGTTGTTGTGCTCCATAGGTCTCTACCCAACATCACCAGGTCAATCATCACCACAAGAAGGGACATCTTGACCAAAGCTAACTAGGTCATGGCCAACTCAATGGGCTATGTTGTGATCGTGATGTACATACCCATGCCTCAAACACCAAACCTCCTAGGTCGCGACCACACTAAGGGCAAACTAAGACCATGATCATCATGAAAGGAGACTCAAGCAATCTGATCTCCACAAACCCTAAGACAAAGGTCCAAGAAAACATGACTAAAGGAAGAGAAACCATATCCAATATAACCAAAACTAAAACTAAGGGTCAATCGAGGGTAAGAAACTCCATATCATCATCTCTACTCAAAACTGATACAAGAATATTAGGGTTTCGAGTTACTTCCAAACCATGCATGATAACTCTCCCAAACAAATTCTAGGGTTAAGCTTCATATGCTAGCATGATGTTGGAACATCGTAAATAGGGAAAGTAGCAACACAACATAACAAGAAGTGCAATAATAGAGAGGGTTTAGTGTTATATAACCTGCCTTAAAAAGATCACCACCAAGGCTCCAAGCTCTAAGATCAAGAGCTCCAAGCACACGATTCCAGGGTTGAAGAAGATCTACCAAAATCTCCACACTTGTCCACAAGAGCAACTCCAGAAGGGATAAACACCAAGGTTGAAGGATATATAGCTCAAGAAGAGATAGTAAAACCCCAAAATCGAACCAAAGAAAAAAGGGAGAAAAGAGAGAAGGAACTCTCTCTCTCTCTCACTAGAGCATCACCTTGTCAAAACATGGCCTAAGGCCAAGAAGAAGGGAGAAGATAGGGTAGACGATCCGAAGGAACACCAAAGAAAGAAGATAAAACACTCACTTGAGTTAGATATGGCTAAGGATCACCACTATCACCACATGCAAGGGATGAACCACCTCTAAGGCACCAAGAACACTCCTTGCTCCATCATGCTCCAAGGATGAGAACAAGAGAAGGGAGGAATAAGATGAATGAAAAGAACCAATTGCATGGAGAGAAGAGGATTCATATAGAAAAGGAGGAGGGAGGTAAGACAAAGGATGAGGTGTCAACAAGATAGAGCTCCAGGGAAACACTTGTCAACTAAAAGGACCAACATGCAACCACATGAAACCACATAAGTTCCACATGATGGTGATACTCCCTAGGTAGGATCTAGACCACCCAAGAAACCAACCCTATGTCATGACTGCAACACACCTAGGGTTCCAAGGTCGTGACACACCACAACATCACCACAAGATCGTGACACCAAGACCACCCCATGAAGCCTAGGTCAAAACACACCTCTCGAACCTCTACCTAGACCCAAGACAACCTTGTCTGTGACCACCACACCAAGGGGGAAGTTTCGCAACTGTGGCACCCCACAATAGGTCGTGGGTCATAACCTAAGTCAAGGCAAAACAATAAGGTCACAAGGCTAAGGCATACAAACCCTAGAAAAATCCTTAATCTCCCCTAAGGGTGATACTACTCAACCAAGATCCAAACAAGGTGCCCAAAGTACCAAACTTTTAGTCATGAAGCCAAGAGAGATGAGGAACACTCTTAAGGTGGAAAATTGCACATCAACCCCCTATATTGGGTAAATTGCAATTTGCACCAAAACTAGCATAGAAAGCACAAACATCAACCAAACAAGCTCAAATTGGAGACTTAACCTCTCAACAATCTGTAATCACATCTCAAAAGATTAGAGCAGGGTTGTAATCATATGATCAAACCAAAACAAATAGGGTTACCCCAAAACTTAGGTCAGGGTCCTTACATGCACTATAACTATCACTCACATTAATGTATTGGTTGAATAGGTGACATATATTACATATTTTATGAACTCAATTACATAGTTTCATTAGGTCCCTTGATATACCCTTATTAGGAAAAACCATATTAAAGGTTTAAAATATCTATATAATTTGGGATGTTACAGATGCAAGTCTGGAGGCTCTTCTTCCTGCTCTAGGAAAATTAGGAAAATACAAAATCAAACACAATGATGGAAAGAGAAACCCCAACATCCCAAAACCCTAAACCTCCTACTCCATTTAAATCCTATATTTCTTTTCTTCCTTTCTTTTCCCTCCTCCTTCCCCCACATTCTACTACCTCCACAAACTCTCCTCATGCTCCCTCCTCTTTCCCAATGTGGTTGTAATGCCCTAAGGAGTATATAGGTCCCCAAGGTAAAACACACAGAGCCCTCACCATTCCCCTTTTTGCCTCTGTGATGTGGCGTTGGTTTCTATGGTCCAAACCCTGCCAACAATTCCCTCTATCCCAATCAGAAGCAAAGTGGTAGGAGGGTTAGAGCTCAATGTTGTGATCTACCCTATTTCTCCCCTATTTCTACGTGTGGGAGTAGGGCTCGTATGAGTCACAGTCGGGTGTAAGTGAGAGAAGGATCCCACTAGTGTAAGAAGCATGGTCGGAGGACCAGGAAACTAACACCCCAAAGGGCCTGGGCTGGAGGAAATCCTAGAGTCGAGCCTATAAATCCTAAGGAAGGAGCCTTATCTACCTAGCCTCTAGATGTATCCTCAATGTCTCAGATGGACTCTTTTGAGGTAAAAACTTCAGAAAATGATGACATCTAGATCCCTTATCCAAACATAGAGATATAATATACCATCTAGAAAAAAATATCTAACTACCAAAAATACTCTCATGTCCTAAATCTAAATGAAATCTCATTGTTTTCCCCTTTTTGTGAATTTTAAACATGAATGGGATATCATTAATTCATGTTCATGATAAAGTTAGGATCTTTATTGTACCCCAACTATCCTATTCAAAAATCAATAACTTAAGAAGTACTTTTGAATATGTTTGTAGTCCTCATCACCTCCATTCCTCATTAATGACTCTAATTTATTTTTTTGTCTTATGTTGACTTTAAGAGATGTACCTTTCCCTATTGATGAAAATCTTACTTTCTAGAAAACCAAATTATTATCCAACTTTAGAAATTAGAATTTTTCTCCTCTCTTTAAGAAAAACTCACTCCATGACCACCCTATGTAGTGATGTTGTCTTTGTTACTTAATAAGCATGTTTGTTGCCTTTTTGTAACAATACATGTTATTTTTTTATCAATGGTTACTTTAAATCATCTAAGGTGTATGTTATGTTATTAAAATTAGTACCACCATGAGTGTTATAGCCCCTAACATCTAAGATCACTCTATGTGTTAATATGTTGATGTTTGAAACCCTAACCCACTAGTGGTGACTTAATGTGACTAATATCACTTTGTTGTTTTACTTGTGCCCTAACCTCTTCATGAATTTTAATCTTACACCCCTTGTAACATCCCTGACTTGGGTTATGAATTAACCCTAGGTGATTTTTTCAATAAAAGTGATTATATGGTAGTTTTTATCTTTGAAAAGTAATTAAGGATTCAAGAGGAACTTATATTACAATTTTAGTCCTTTTTGAATATTGTTGAAATCAATATTTTGTTTGTTTTGGACTAAAGTGCAAATTACCCAAGTTGAGGGGTTCATTTGAAATTTGGACATGATAATATGTTCCTTATGTGTTGAAGCATCATGAGAGTGAAGATGATGCAGAGGGATGGCTTGTGATAGCCTGAATACCAAGAAAGAGCTGATAAAGCAAAGTTTGTGCATGAAAACCTAGTTTTGGTGTAATGTGCACTTTACCCAAAACCTAGGGTTCAATGTGTAAATTACCACTTCAATAAGGTCCCTTATGTTTCTTGGAATCATGAGGAGCAAAGAAAATGAGAGGGGCACCTCATTTGAATTAAGTTGAAGGAGAGAGAATCTTGATATTTAAATAATCAAGATTTAAGCATAATGGAAATATTAATGCAAAAATAAATATAATAATTGAAGGGCCTTCAACCAAAATTAAAATGGTGGAATTCAGATGTGTGTGTGAACTTCCTTGAGCTTTTCAAGGACCGAAAATATCTTAAGGAGGTGAAATTCCACTCACCTTATTATAAGAAAAAGAATTTCCACTCAAAAAGATATAATTATATTATAATGGATTAAGGTGCTTAATTTATTTTCCCTTAATCCATGGATAATGGAAGTGAGCTCAGTGGGATTGAGTTGACTTTGCATGCAAGAAAACCAAGGAGGAAGTGGTGGAAACATTTTTGGAATTAATTGATTTTTATAAAAACATTTTCTCTTTCATCAATTTTCTTATAAAAGAACCTTTTCCAACCCACCTAAGGATCTTTTTTTATTATTTTCTTCTCCTTGCTTGCAAAACTGACCAAGAAGGCTAGGAACAGCAGGAAGCACGTCCCCAACCTGTTGGTAAGCCTTTGATCTTCGTTCTTCTTAATTTCATGGTGAAAATCATAAAACAATGTGTGGTTCCTCCATTTCTTCACTCCATCTTCAACCCTAGTTGATCCTTTCACTCCAAAAGCTTGAGAAACGACCTTGGGAGGTTGCTAGAGCTTCAACCACCATTGGAGCCGTGACTCTTGGAGCTTGGGATCAGATTTGAAGGCGGGTTATATAACTTAAACCCTTAATCTTTGTCATTGAATTTGATTTCTTCATGCAATTGAGTTAATTGTTATTATTGCAATAGCCTTGCTTGATTAATGGAGTTTCCATGAAAAATGGCAGTTGTTTCGTGAGTCTAAATGTTGAAGATGACAACTTGTTCATAAGCACACACCTTAATTAAAAATCAAGAGAAAACAGTCTTGGACCTTTGGTCCAAACGGTTTCACCAAACTGTTTGGTGAAGTTGGACTCCAAACCGCATGGATGAGTTGACCTTTTGGACTCAATTGATTGATCCAATGTGTGCACAATCCTTCAAGTAGAAACCCTAATCAAGTTGATTGAAGAATCCTTGATTGGTCCTAATGATTTCAAAATAACTTGGGTCAAACGGTCTTGAGACCGTTTGGTGGGTTAGTGGTTGATCCTTGACCCATGGATGATGATCTAATGGTTTAGATTGATGAACCCTTCAATTAAATAATCAAGAGTCAATTCGATGGTGCAATTGGAAATCGATTTGATTGATAGATGACCTAGTGAGCCCTTGCAGTTTTGGTACTGATTTGTCCCAAATGGTCTTGAGACCGTTTGGTGATAAAACTTCAAAACCGCATGGAGGTTGTCAATGGTTCAATCATTTGGATATTGAAGGTAATGATAGTCCTAATAATCCAATGGTGATTAGTAATGTTAATCAATGATGGTACAAAGGTTAAAACCCTAATAGTACCTAAGTGATTAATGTCAATTAACGAAGAAACCCAAATTGCTTATAAGAGCAATGACTTGGTACACTATGTCATTCATAGTTGTATGAACTTGACTAAGGGTTAATATGACCTAATCAAGTTGAGAGGGATGATAGCATGGAGTTGATACATGAGCTTGATTCATGTGGTGATTAAGGGTATGATTCTTAAGTAAAGAGATCATTAAACCCTAATCATGAACATAAACCCTAATCGACAAGGTTGTTGAACCTTAACCCTAATCCAGGGAAATTATAATTGAAACCCTAATCCAAGGTATGGATGTAACCCTAATTTAGGATGATGATGTGTATAGACCTAATTAAGAATGATGTGATATGAATCCCTGATTGGGATGAATAGTAAACCCTAATTATGGGTAATGGATCATGAAACCCTAATTGGGATGAATAGTAAACCCTAATTATGGGTAACAAATCATGAAACCCTAATTGGGATGAATAGTAAACCCTAATTGTGGATTATTGAATGTAAATCCTTTTCTAGGATGAAATTTATGTGAAACCTTATACAAGGATGGTTTCATGAGAAACCTTGATGTTTGATGTGATGTGAAGCTCAAACCTAGGATAATACTATGTATAGCTTTATGAACCCTAATTCTGGATAATATGGTGATAAACCATATCTTTGATGTGATAATAGGACGAATATCCTCAAGTGACATAAAATGGGAAACCCTAACCCTGGAAAGGGAATAGTGGTGTTATCCATGAATAGTGAATTCATAATTGTTGAACATGGTTCTGATATGCAACTGATTTCACTATTATCATATGTGCTAACCATGCAGATATGATTGAAATGATGATCATGGCCAGGTATGAGCTATGATGTTCAATTCACTATTATGATTGTATCTTGAGTGTCATAATATACCTTGTTTCCTGGTAAGAGGAACAAGAGAGTTAATGGGCCTCAAGTACCATGTGTGATGCTTGTAATAGCAAAGTATCATGTTTGCCTTGGTCAATTGACCTAAAGGTGATGGTTACCTAGAAAAGTGGTAACAATGCTTAATGATGAATCAAGGGTTTAATCACCCAGGGCCATATGATTATGGTGATGAAATTGAGAAGGGATGAGAATTCCTAGTTTTGAAATAAGGGATTGAGTTCCCAATATCTTTTAAGACTGTTAAGTAATTGATGAAATTAGTACATGTTTCCTTATAGCATTGATATAATAAGTTATGTTTGAGAACTTGCCTAATGCTAAATGAATATGAAAATGTACTTAATTAATAAAGTGAAATCTATTCATGTAGTGCTCTGACCATAGATCCATCATCGTCAGCAGTTGGTGATGGTGAAACAGGTTTTCTATGGAATTCCTGGAATTCGCATATTTTGAATATGTGGGGGTAAATGGGTGAAAATATCCTTACGTCTGGGTGAAGAGATTGAGTGAAGGTAAACACTAAACCACTCAATCCTTCATGTGTCGGGATAGATGTATCATAAATCTCCCGATGGTTGGGATGGATGTATCATAAACCCCCCAATGTTAATTTATGTCGGATCGATAGAGATAAACATTAATGCTCTCGATTGCCGATGAGAGTACAGTTGACGATGTAACTCTATAGCAAAGTTCCACTATACAATGGAAAGCTATTTGAGCAGTCGACACAGTCCTTCTTGTAGTCCTGGGCTGACTAGGATGTGGGAGGTCATGGGAATCCAGCTCTTCCATTGACCTATTTATGGTACCAATTTCGATTCTAGAAATGGTCGGTTGGAGTATGAGAGGTATACCTCATCTCCTCAGTGCTTAAATCTTTTTGTAAAAAGTATAATCAGTCGTGTAGAATATTTTGCATAAGATTGAAATACAAGAATTACTGGCTGATGTTACAATGCTTATCATGTCCCTGGTACATAAATGTTACTTATGTTCTTTTTATTTATATTGAATATGAGACACGCTATTTTATAAATTTATAACTGAATTAATTGCATAAGAATGTTGCTCTAATCTGTATAGATGTTGATTCATCTGCTACTGGCTTATATTATCCCACTGCTCAGTTCATTCTATTAAACTGCAATGATAATGTTTTGGCGGAGAGTTATATCTTCCGCTGGGACAATTTTTATAATTGTCTCACCCCTATGGGATTCAACGTTTTTAGGTAGACGCAGACATCGAGGCAGAAACTCATCTGAAGGAGGAGAGCAGCAACAGCCACAAGGACGGAAGTGATCCATCATGTGGAGACCTTGGCTGCCTGGTCTTGTAGTAGTTAGTCCTATGAGTCTTCTCTGTACTCTCGGGTCCTAGGAGCTAGTGTTTTGACAATTCGATCTGAGATTTTGGCTTGATGCCTCGAGATTTTTATACTGCTGATGTATAGTTTAACAGAGCAGTTAATGTTGTAACTCTTGAGAGGAATAGTATGAGAGATGTACTAGTAAGACAGTATGTAATGTTTTACTTTGGTTCTGAATGAAAGAGTTTTCGTGTGAATGGATCTCTTGATAAATGGTTTTAATTTTTAGTGATTTTCAGTAATCTGCTGGTAGTAATTGCTTCTGCATTAGTTAATTTTGTTTTTGCGAGTCAGACATAACAACTTAGTAGTATCAGAGCTCTAGGTTCACTGAGTCTATAGAGACATAGGATTAAGGTTGTTGAGTCTGTTCTAAGTGTCTTCCAGTTTATCTGATAGTGTCTTCTACTCATATAGGAGAAGAAGAACTAAGGATGTCTGGATCCCACGATGAACACACTATTGAGAGCAATGTTGCTGCACCGGGAGGAGGTGCAAGAGATCAAGACAGGGAAGAACATGTACCTGAATAGCCCCAGTTCAACCCAGCTGATATGGAGAACCCAGTCTTCCAGGCGATGTTCGGACAGTTTATGGCACCTATGGCCCACATGACGGATAGAATGCCAGTACCTGCACCTAGGGCACCAGCCCATCATGAAAGACATGGTGCCGGCAAGACGTTTGAAAGGCTGAAGAGGGTAGGAGCCTTAGAGTATGCTGGTACAGCCGACCCAGCAGATAATGACCTATGGTTGACCGATCTGGAGAAAGCCTTTAGGATCCTCATGATTCCTAATGATGAGAGGGTCAGTGTTATAACCCCAATTTTTGGGTTCAAATAGTGAGAAATGTAATTTCTCATATTAAAGCTAACTGAACAAATAACGATATGTTTTGTTTTGATTAAATGGATTTCTTTCACAATAGCCTTGATTGGTTGTGTTTTGGGCTTTGTTGGCTATTGGTCCCAAATAACGAGGAAATTCAACTAGTAAATGAATAATCGAAATGCTAAGAAAAGAAATATATGGAAACCTCTAGAAGGCAAATCCAAAGAGGATTTCGTGCCTCTTGGGTTCCTTGGATACCAAGGAGTCCAAGGTTGCAAAAAGAAAGCAATAAGAAACGAAAAGATTAATTATGTATTTCTTTATTAAGAAAGAAATTGAAAACAATGAGAAAATGTGGAAATTAAGAGAAATGATATATAATTGAGTTACCCTTTATGGAATTTCGTATCACAAGTATTTCTTATAATAAAAGGAATGCCAATGAGGAAAATAAAAGAGAAATAAAGAGAAATACTCAAAAAGAAATATTTTAATAAGAAATACACATGATAATGGGAAATAATGCATTGAGATGCATCTAGAAGGATAATAAGTATCCTTAAAAAGTAATTTCGAAATAGTAGATCTTCTTGGGATCCAAGGTTTCCCACTAAAGAAAAATAAAGAGAAAAAGGCAAATAAAGCAAAATAAGAAGATAATGTAATAATAACTTTTTGAGAATATGAAAAAGAAAGATATTATTTATTTTGAGAAAGGAGAATTTCGTGGCCATGAGATAGATTCAGATTTCTAATATTTAAGAATGTGGTTCATCAATGAGATAAGTTTCCTTCATCACCATAGGAGAGAGAAGGAGAGGTGGTATAAGAAAAGGATCCTTTGACAAGTTATACGTATATATGTATATCTAATTACAAGGCAAAGGAAAACGAGAATTTGTTTTGGGAAAGGGTGCGTGGATGGTGGCCCTTCTATACCCATGTACCTGTTGTTTCAGCCGTAAGGGACAAGAGGGAGGAAACTGCGTTTTCCTCTTCTAAAACGTGGACATGTTTCTTAGTCCCTTCCTTTCCTAGCCTTAGTGGCCTCTAGGGTACCTAGGAACAAGTATAAATAGGAACCCAGGGTCCCTCGTTGGAGGATACAGTGATCATTCTCCACAAGATCGCAGAAAGTCTCTCCCCACTCCATGGTTATGATCGGTACCAACTCATCCTGAATACGGAACCTCTTCTCTTCAGTGTAGCATCATCTGAGACTCCCTCTGGAGTTAGTTGGTGATCCGGGAAGGAGTTTGGAGAAGGTACGAGCCGCGGCGCATAGGCCAGCAGGCCTAAAATGTTGCGGCGGCAGCCTGCAACTCAACCCTAAGTGGTGGAGTATTTCTTCTTTAACCGACTTCGGCCACGAGAAGAAGGCTGGGTTGAGGTCTTCGGGGCCTAGGGAAGCTTCTCCGCGCTCCTTTGCATCCTCAGGGCCCAGGAGGAGGGGCAGGCCGCGAGGACGGCTCACCTGCAGCAGACGCAGGTCGACGCTGCGAGGAAGAAGATGACCTCGCAGGCATTTGACCCATTTACCCCTGACAGCGGGTTTAAAGAGCGAGGGCACGTGAGTCTTTTCACTCTAATCAAGAGTCGGATCGCAATAAGTCAAGGTAAACTCTTTTTGCTGACGTGGCGTCACATGATTGGTTTAGAAGATGCTAACTTCAAATAATTCTAGAAATAAATCGGTAGTTCAGAATTAGACAAGTTATATATGAAAAATTATCCTCAGAACGAGAGGAATCCAAATAAATTATGTTTGAAGTCTGATTCTTTTTGCAATCCGAAAATTAATGGAAGTAATCATCTTTAATACTTTAAAGATTAAGGAACCCTAATCTGATATGATTAATGGGTTTAATAGGGTTTAATGAGGCATAAGAGTTGATATTAACCTGTTAAATGCAAAAAGGTGCATTAAGATCAAAAAGGGAGATATTTGTACATAATTAGTTTAATTTAAAGATTATGTACATAAATATGCTGAAATATAAAAAGTACATAAAGCTATCATCTTTAATGATTTAATTAATGAAAAACCCTTAGATTTGATGATAGATGGTTTTAATGTTGATCAATGGATAATTTAAGACTATTGTTCATAAAAGTGAAAATAAGATCTAAAAAGATAATCTTTTTATATAATTGGCTTAATTTAGGGTTTTGTGCATGATTATGCATTAACGAGCTTGAAAACCCTAATTTAGGTGAATATGACTTTTAAATGTTTTAATTATTCAAATTTGTAAATAATTACGGATATGATGATCCTAAGTCAATCTGAGTATAAAAGACTATTAAATGAATAGTTTGAGCTATTAGGGTTTATATAAATGGAAAAGAGTATTTTAGGGTTTGTTAACCTAAAAAGGGATAAAGTTCGAGAAATTGATCTAAGAAACCCTAATGAGTATTAATGAATACTTAATGCAGATTAGAAACCCTAGAAAGTGAATCCAAGTCAATAAAGTAGATTCTTGATAAAGTGTGTAATAAATAGAGTACATATTCTTTTCAGGAATTATGTGATGATTTAATTACTTGCTTGGATCTGTTGATTGGGTTGATTGCATATACATGAAGTAAATGTTGAATAATCTGCATGACTCATCAAATCAGGTATGTGGTTACGCTTATGACTATACTGAATAGTTTCCCGAAGATTTTATCGATGTTTCCCTCAATGCATGAATTAACTGTTGGATGTCTATTTATTTCATAAAATTATAAAGTGACTATGAATATCACTATAAATGAGTATATATAACTGGCTAGATCCGGGTCCACCTCTGTTACTTTGAAAAGGCTAAAAAAGGAGTAATCCTAGAGCAAGGTCTAGGTTACCGTGAATTAGAGACTCTTTAGCAAATCTCGAGTTAAGGAGTGGTCTACTTACAAGTAGTACCATGTGACTCAACCCTAGAAATTGTTTCACTTATAGGTGGATCATGAGGGGTTTAATGGGGACAACACAGAGGATAGGGTACTCTTGGATCGTAGAGTTATATCTAAAATGTAATATTAGTTGTTAAATAAGTAATTGAATGAGTACATTGTTATCATAGTTGCATGTTTATTGTTTCCCCCACATACCATCTACGGCTGACCGACGTTTTGTTTGTCGGCGTTTTAGGTACAATGAAAAGAACAAACAGTAAAGTGGCACATGTGATACTAAAAGAAGATTAAAGTACAAAGGAGGATTAGATAGATTAGTATCGGTGTGGATAGAAGGTTAGAGATCCAAGTTTTCAAAAGGTATGTAAAGAAAATTTTATTACCATTTTCAGTATAGTCTGATAGAATTTAATAATTGTTTATGGTTATATGTCGAACCTTTGATCCGGGATTAATGGGTGCGGCTTCAACCTCTTGGTCTCCCTTAATTGGGGGTTATTAGGAGGTGGGGTCGTAACATTTGGTATCAGAGCGTAGGTTCCTCATTTAACCATTAATAATTATTAAATTTTACAAACTCCATAGAACCCAAGGGAGTTATTAGAGGAGTATCCGAAAGGCGGAGGTGTCTAGAAAGGGATCACAACCGGGGGCTGGCAAGATTTTCCTCCGCACCGCTAGTCAGAATACGAGGACTCCCGGACCCGTGTGACCGCCTGGCCAAAGTCTTAGGGTATGAATCGCAATAAGATACCTTTAGGACTTCTTATCTTATTCATCCCGTCTCATCACAAAATTCTGATAAGGACATAAAGGATTAGGATTTCCTTTCTTCTCCTCACCCTCCTGAGGTATGGGTAAGGTCAATAAGGTTTAAGGAATCCTCCACTAAATTAATGAAAGACATGTAATAAGATGTCATGGACATAAGCTTAATAGATTAAGCGCAAAATAAATAATAGATACATGCTTAGGTCGTATGACATAAGATGTCATGTTCTCTGAAAAGACCTGAGGCTATACCTTCTTGTCAGGAGGATGAGTTAGTCTTGGAGATTGAGATCTCCATTGCAAGTAGAGACCTGACACATCCTTTGAGGATGATGCTAACCCTAACCCTAAGTGAAGGATAGAGATGAGTTGGACCAGGTGTTTGAAAGGACATGCCTTTGGGATGCCATAGGATCCATGGGTGACCTAGCACCCTTAGCAACCCCAACCCTGGGAAGGGTCGTGCATGTTAGAGTACATGATAGCTCTTTGGATGATGATGTTAGTGAAGGACTATAGAAACCCTATGGGCTTGTACCAGTAGGGCATAACTGGAACCTAGGGCACGTCATAGTGCTGACGGTAGGATGAAACCCTGGATAAGGAATTATGACGGAGCATACAGGGTTTTGGATGATCTTGAGCAACCATAAGTGCAAACCTAGGCTTCACCCATGTAGAGAATGCTTGGAGGTTGATCCTTCTTGAAGAGAGGACCTCTAATGGTGAGGTTGGTTGTAGGGTTAGCTCTAGAGAGAGAGTAGGAAACCCAGCAAGAAGGTTGGAAGCCTAAAACCCTAAACAATGGATGACAGTGGTTGCCTCATAAGTTGATGATATCTTGGTTTCCTTTAGAGGGACCAAACCTTAGACAGTGAAGATGAAGCATATGGTGCCTATGTGCCTGCAGTATAGGTGTTTACCTTCTCAGGTAGGAAAAAGAGTTCCTTAGACCTAGAAAGGTTTAGTAGCGGGTTAGGAGGCCTTGTACCTTATTGGTTGTCCTTGAGGAGGACCCAACACTAAGTGTTGCTTGAGTTGAAGGATGACCAGGAGTGCGTGTCATGCCTTTTTCATGCTTGGTTTGTAGTTAAGAGACAGAGCATGCAGTGAACCTAGGGTTCCTAGGCCTAAGAGGGGAAGTGGTGTACCTAAGGCTCATAAGGAGGGGTTGAGTTCCTATAGAAGTGAGCATAGTAATCCTCATGAATAGAGGAAAAGAGGAGCCCCTGAAGTTTAAGGTGTGTTTGATGAACCACTCACAGCTAGGTTGATGATAAAGGGAAAGTTTGATCTTAATCCAACATCGAGGAAAGAGGACAAGTATGACCTAGCATGGTACAGTAAGTGATCTGCTCGTGCCTTAATGGCTTGCTAGGGTAAGTAGGCTCGTGTGGATGTAAACCCTAGACATAAGAGCTTTTGTGACCTTAGAGATAGTTTTCCTCCCATCCTGGGAGAGGGACCCCTTTGGAAGGGTATATGTCAGTTTTGGTGGTTCAAGGTAACCTAAAGAGGTCTCATAGGATCTTGAGAAGCTAAGTGAAAGGTACATAGTATGGGATTGAATCTACAGACCCATATATACATCCATCTCTAATTGCATATGAATGTGTTACCATGGAGGTAACCGATATGGGGCTTGACCAAGGTAGGCAGGTTGCAATGATGCCTATGAACGGAGGAGAGTCAGCCCATGAATGCAGGAAGAGAGATGATGAAGACTTAGGTAAGGTTCTAAGTGAACATGTACTACGATGGAGAATCCTAAGTCTATCCTAGGGTCAGGTAGGGATAAGACCGATGAAAGTAGGAGTTGCCTAATTCCCCAGTTGCACATGACCATAGGGTCGGGAGGTAACAGCTATCATTATCTGAGGGCCATGGGTTAGGAGATTGATCACCTTCATGAACTCATGGGACCCAAAGGGCAGATGAGTAGGGCACTCTCTGGATGCATGAGGGAAGAGGGATGACCCCAAAAGAGTCGGTACCCTATAGACCTAGAGGAGATGACCAAGGATATAAACCTCAGTAGGTTCAAGTGTGTTATCTTGTTGTTTAAGATGAAGAGACATATGTGGCACGTTGCAACTTAGATTTAAAGGTGTACTGGCAAGGTGGGATGTACCATCTCTACTCTTGGAACGGGAAGAACTCTGTATTTGGACTGCAGCCAAATGCTTATTTCCTTTTGTTATGGGAGTGAGAGATAGGACATTACGCATGCCATACACCAAGGATAAGAGATGTTTGTAACATTGCCATGAGAAATGGGGATAGAGAAGATATCTACCCTGGTAAAGTGAATGATACATGGATGGTTTGTAAACACTAAGAGGAATGAGGTAGTTCCCTTATGAGGATGTTTTTTTTATCATGAGTTATGTGGAACTTACAAGTTATACCAGGTTGAGTTTGATCACCGTGATGATGAAATCAGAGAGTGGTCTTATTGAAGTGAGACATAGAGTTTGAGGTGAGATGATAAGTGAAATACATGGAAGTGTATGTCTTCAATGTTATCTAATACCTAAGGAGGTGAAGTAGTAATGGATGCTTTAGTTGAGATACATCTGACTTGTTTGGCTAGAAGCTAGAAGAGGTTGTTTGGCTAACCCGAAGTTTGAAAAGGAGAGGTGTTCGGATAACACTCAGATGTAACAAGATGCATTGAAAAGTTATGGTTGTTTGGTTAGCCAGGCTAGTCCTGAATGCAATGAAAGGATAAAACCTCATATGCACTTCTTTGGAGGAGAAGGTGACGAAACCCTGACTAGAGTGGTTTAGGGTTTCAGAGGATTTGATCTTGAAAGAATCATGACATACAGGAAATCATGATACACCACGGAAAATGGCAATAGCACTTTGGATGTTTAAGATGAGGTTGCATGTGGTTTATGGCCATGCAAGCCCGGAGGAAAAGGACGAACCCCAGTAACCCAGTGTATCGATATAGAGGACAAAAGAATCCCTGAGAGGGAATGGGAGATCGAAACTATGGATGTTGTGATAGGTCTTCCCTGGGCCAAAGAAGGTCGAGATACAATATGGGTTATGGTAGGTCGTCTTACCTAGATAGTATGAGAAAGATAGAGTTCTGTAAAGGGACAGATCTAGTTGAACTAACCATGAGAGAGATGGTTCAACTACACCATGAAGCGAGTTCAAAGGTTCTTGAGTTTGATCTAAAGGTTCACGTCCATAAAGTGGAAGTAGGTACGTGAAGAACTCAATGTTAGTATAGTTGTCACCCCTAACTATGGTTAGTATGATCCAGACTAAAGGGTCTGATGAGAGCATATGTGTTCGTTCAGGGTGATAGCTAGAGACAGTTCTTATCCTATGAAAATGTGATGATGACCACCATAGCCAGTATCGGGTTTTATATGAGTTCTGTAAGGGAGGTTGTGTCGGTCACCACTTCAGTAAGGTGATGATGGTGAAAGGACCACATGATGGTTAGAAAAGTACCACATGATGGTTAGAAAAAGGGACCCCAGTGCGTGTAGATGAAGTCACTTTGATCATGCAAGGGCTGAAAGGAGCCTAGAGACGATGAGAGTCATGAGCAGATGTAAAGTAGACTAACATGCAGTGCACTGTGGGAGAATATAATGTGAGAATCCGACCCCTCTAAGTTATAGCTAAAGAGAGTTGAGTCCCCGTTACATGGGTTCATTAGAAATGGATGGGTGGAGATGGTTAGGTTTTAACCCTACCCCTCAGGATAAAGTAATAAGGGATGTTTTCCATGTGTCCAATTTAGAGCACTATGTGAGGTACCCCGACCATGTGCTGAGCAATGAACCTAGTGAGCCCCAAGGGAGGCTGAAATGGCCTGAGTCACCTGTGTAGTTTATAGACGCCAGGATGAAAGAACTCAGAGGAAAGAATATGTGATGATAAAGGTTCTTTGGAAATGCCATGAGTACGGAAAAGCCACATAGGGGCCAATGATGGACATGGAAAAGTCTTATCCTGAATTGTTTGTTTGCTTGCCTGAATTTTGAGGACCAAATTCCTATAAGAGGGGAAGGATGTTATAACCCCAATTTTTGGGTTCAAATAGTGAGAAATGTAATTTCTCATATTAAAGCTAACTGAACAAATAATGATATGTTTTGTTTTGATTAAATGGATTCCTTTCACAATAGCCTTGATGGGTTGTGTTTTGGGCTTTGTTGGCTATTGGGCCCAAATACCGAGGAAATTCAACTAGTAAATGAATAATCGAAATGCTAAGAAAAGAAATATGTGGAAACCTCTAGAAGGCAAATGCAAAGAGGATTTGGTGCCTCTTGGGTTCCTTGGATATCAAGGAGTCCAAGGTTGCAAAAAGAAAGCAATAAGAAATGAAAAGATTAATTATGTATTTCTTTATTAAGAAAGAAATTGAAAACAATGAGAAAATGTGGAAATTAAGAGAAAGGATATATAATTGAGTTACCCTTTATGGAATTTCGTATCACAAGGATTTATTATAATAAAAGGAATGCCAATGAGGAAAATAAAAGAGAAATAAAGAGAAATCCTCAAAAAGAAATATTTTAATAAGAAATACACATGATAATGGGAAATAATGCATTTACATGCATCTAGAAGGATAATAAGTATCCTTAAAAAGTAATTTCGAAATAGTAGATCTTCTTGGGATCCAAGGATTCCCACTAAAGAAAAATAAAGAGAAAAAGGCAAATAAATCAAAATAAGAAGATAATGTAATAATAACGTTTTGAGAATATCAAAAAGAAAGATATTATTTATTTTGAGAAAGGAGAATTTTGTGGCCATGAGATAGATTCAGATTTCTAATATTTAAGAATGTGGTTCATCAATGAGATAAGTTTCCTTCATCACCATAGGAGAGAGAAGGAGAGGTGGTATAAGAAAAGGATCCTTTGACAAGTTATACGTATATATGTATATCTAATTACAAGGCAAAGGAAAACGAGAATTTGTTTTGGGAAAGGGTGCGTGGATGGTGGCCCTTCTATACCCATGTACCTGTTGTTTCAGCCGTAAGGGATAAGAGGGAGGAAACTGCGTTTTCCTCTTCTAAAACGTGGACATGTTTCTTAGTCCCTTCCTTTCCTAGCCTTAGTGGCCTCTAGGGTTCCTAGGAACAAGTATAAATAGGAACCCAGGGTCCCTCGTTGGAGGATACAGTGATCATTCTCCATAAGATCGCAGAAAGTCTCTCCCCACTCCATGGTTACGATCTGTACCAACTCATCCTGAAGACGGAACCTCTTCTCTTCAGTGTAGCATCATCTGAGACTCCCTCTAGAGTTAGTTGGTGATCCGGGAAGGAGTTTGGAGAAGGTACGAGCCGCGGCGCATAGGCCAGCAGGCCTAAAATGTTGCGGCGGCAGCCTGCAACTCAACCCTAAGTGGCAGAGTATTTCTTCTTTAACCAACTTCGGCCATGAGCAGAAGGCTGGGTTGAGGTCGTCGGGGCCTAGGGAAGCTTCTCCGCGCTCCTTTGCATCCTCGGTGCCTAGGAGGAGGGGCAGGCCGCGAGGACGGCTCACCTGCAGCAGACGCAGGTCGACGCTGCGAGGAAGAAGATGACCTCGCAGGCGTTTGACCCATTTACCCCTGACAACGGGTTTAAGGAGCGAGGGCACGTGAGTCTTTTCACTCTAATCAAGAGCCGGATCGCAATAAGTCAAGGTAAACTCTTTTTGCTGACGTGGCGTCACATGATTGGTTTAGAAGATGCTAACTTCAAATAATTCTAGAAATAAATCGGTAGTTCAGAATTAGACAAGTTAAATATGAAAAATTATCCTCAGAACGAGAGGAATCCAAATAAATTATGTTTGAAGTCTGATTCTTTTTGCAATCCGAAAATTAATGGAAGTAATCATCTTTAATACTTTAAAGATTAAGGAACCCTAATCTGATATGATTAATGGGTTTAATAGGGTTTAATGAGGCATAAGAGTTGATATTAACCTGTTAAATGAAAAAAGGTGCATTAAGATCGAAAAGGGAGATCTTTGTACGTAATTAGTTTAATTTAAAGATTATGTACATAAATATGCTGAAATATGAAAAGTACATAAAGCTATCATCTTTAATGATTTAATTAATGAAAAACCCTTAGATTTGATGATAGATGGTTTTAATGTTGATCAATGAATAATTTAAGACTATTGTTCATAAAAGTGAAAATAAGATCTAAAAAGATAATATTTTTATATAATTGGCTTAATTTAGGGTTTTGTGCATGATTATGCATTAACGAGCTTGAAAACCCTAATTTAGGTGAATATGACTTTTAAATGTTTTAATTATTCAAATCTATAAATAATTACGGATATGATGATCCTAAGTCAATCTGAGTATAAAAGACTATTAAATGAATAGTTTGAGCTATTAGGGTTTATATATATGGAAAAGAGTATTTTAGGGTTTGTTAACCTAAAAAGGGATAAAGTTCGAGAAATTGATCTAAGAAACCCTAATGAGTATTAATGAATACTTAATGTGGATTAGAAACCCTAGAAAGTGAATCCAAGTCAATAAAGTAGATTCTTGATAAAGTGTGTAATAAATAGAGTACATATTCTTTTCAGGAATTATGTGATGATTTAATTACTTGCTTGGATCTGTTGATTGGGTTGATTGCATATACATGAAGTAAATGTTGAATAATATGCATGACTCATCAAATCAGGTATGTGGTTACGCTTATGACTATACCGAATAGTTTCCCGAAGATTTTATCGATGTTTCCCTCAATGCATGAATTAACTGTTGGATGTCTATTTATTTCATAAAATTATAAAGTGACTATGAATATCACTATAAATGAGTATATATAACTGGCTAGATCTGGGTCCACCTCTGTTACTTTGAACAGGCTAAAAAAGGGGTAATCCTAGAGCAAGGTCTAGGTTACCGTGAGTTAGAGACTCTTTAGCAAATCCCGAGTTAAGGAGTGGTCTATTTACGAGTAGTACCATGTGACTCAACCCTAGAAACTGTTTCACTTATAGGTGGATCATGAGGGGTTTAATGGGGACAACACAGAGGATAGGGTACTCTTGGATCGTAGAGTTATATCTAAAATGTAATATTGGTTGTTAAATAAGTAATTGAATGAGTACATTGTTATCATAGTTGCATGTTTATTGTTTCCCCCACATACCAGCTACGGCTGACCGACGTTTTGTTTGTCGGCGTTTTAGGTACAATGAAAAGAAAAAACAGTAAAGTGGCACATGTGATACTAAAAGAAGATTAAAGTAAAAAGGAGGATTAGATAGATTAGTATCGGTGTGGATAGAAGGTTAGAGATCCAAGTTTTCAAAAAGTATGTAAAGAAAATTTTATTACCATTTTCAGTATAGTCTGATAGAATTTAATAATTGTTTATGGTTATATGTCGAACCTTTGATCCGGGATTAATGGGTGTGTCTTCAACCTCTTGGTCTCCCTTAATTGGGGGTTATCGGGAGGTGGGGTTGTAACAGTCAGACATGTGTATCTCCTCAAAGGGAGTGATGGTCATTGGTGGACCATCGAGGAAGGCAAAAGACCTGGAGTTGTGATTGGATGGGATGAATTCAGACGTGAATTTTCTGCTAGATACTTTCCCAAGACGTATCTAGATGAGAAGATCTCTCAATTCGAGAGGATTAAACAAGGACCAATGAACATTAGCGAGTATGAGGCTAGGTTCACGGAGTTGTTGCGGTTCTATCCGCACATGGCATCTAATGATGAGGAGAGAATTCGACGGTTCAAGAAGGGGTTAAACGCTGAATTAACCACTCAGGTGTCTGCTTTGGAGAACTAAGAGAGGTTTGCAACTTTTGTGGAGTCTGTAAGACGCATAGAGAGGTTCGTAGTTGAGAAGCGACAGACCAAGGGTAAGAAGGAATACCCACAGTTTTAAGGACAGAGTGCTGGAAGTTTCAAGAAACCAAGGTATTCTGTGCCTACACCACCACTAAGGTTCAATACCCAGACGCAGTGGACGTCAAGTAAGGGTAGAAATCGTAGTTTACCACCGAAGGGAGCTTACAGCTCAGCTTCTATGTTAGTGACAGGACCACCCAGACCACCGAGGGGGAATGTAACCTGTTATAGATGTGGAAAAGAAGGCCATGTGGTGAGAGAATGTCCTGAGAAGGTCAGAAGTGTGACCCAGCAGCCGAGACAGAGTCAGTAGGGCTCTCAGAGGAAACATCCTGGCAGTGGTGCTAGATGACATGGACAAGAGTCCCAAGCCAGTTCTTCAACATCCAATAACCGAGCACAGGGTCAACAGTTAGTGATGGCTAGGTTCTATACTATGAACCAACCTGAAGCAGTAGTCAACCCTTGGGTTGTGACAGGTCAGATGGATTTGCTTTATTCTGATATTTCTTTATCCTGCTTCGTATCTGTGTTAATTGATCTGGGTGCTACGCACTCTTTTATCACACGAGAAGTGATTGATGACTGCAACATGATTATCAGTCATAGAGCAGATAGCTTGTTGTTAGAGACACCTTTGATGGGATCTGCAGTATTGTGGGATGTGTGTTCTCCCTGCAATCTTTCCTTTTCTAATCATCGCATTCAAGTAGATCTTATACCACTTGAGATGCATGGGTTTGATATAATCCTTGGGATGGACACCTTAGAGAAGTATAAGGTTGTCTTGGATTGTAGTTCCAAGCAAGTTGTGTTCACAGATGGTGGTGACACATGGATCTTTTAGGGAGATAGAAAGATCCTTCCCACATGTCTTGTGTCAGCTATGGTAGCTGAGAGGTTGATGAGACAAGGATGCCTTGCATTCTTAGCCCATGTGGTTGATACCACAATGGAGAGTCCTCATCCTTCTGAAGTTCCGATAGTCAGGGAATTTGAAGATGTATTTCCTAAAGAACTTCCAGGTGTTCTGCCGCCCCGAGAGATAGATTTTGAAATAAATTTAGTTCTGGGCATGCAACCAATAGCACAAACTCCATATAGGATGGCGCCTGCTGAAATGGCAGAGCTCAAGAAACAGCTGCAAGAGTTGCTTGAGAAGGGTTTTATCCGACCGAGCACTTCACCCTGGGGTGCTCCGGTCCTTTTTGTTAAGAAAAAGGATGGGTCTATGCGATTATGCATTGACTATAGACAGTTAAATAAATTAACAATAAAGAACAAGTATCCTTTACCAAGGATTGATGACTTGTTTGACCAGTTACGCGGTGCGACTATCTTTTCTAAGATAGATCTGAGGTTGGGATACCATCAGTAACATATCAAGGAGGGTGACATACCTAAGTCTACCTTTAGGACAAGGTATGGACACTATGAGTTCATAGTTATGTCGTTTGGACTAACTAATGCACCAGCTACATTTATGGAACTCATGAATAGAATTTTTCGACCTTTTCTGGATCAGTATGTTGTCATCTTTATAGATGACATCCTGATATATAGTAGAGATGCTCAACAACATGAGCAGCATCTTCGCCAAGCTCTGACTTTGCTAAGAGAGCATAAGTTGTATGCTAAGTTTAGCAAATGTGAGTTCGGGTTATCAGAAGTTTCTTTTCTTGGACACGTAATATCTGCCTCAGGTATTTGTGTTGATCCTAGGAAGGTGGAATCTATTATGCAATGGGAGCAACTGAAGACACTGACTGAGATAAGAAGTTTTCTAGGACTGGTAGGCTATTACAGGAGGTTCATTAAGAACTTCAGTTCAATAGCCTTACCCCTAACCAAGTTGACAAGGAAGAAGATTCCTTTTGTCTGGAATGACAAGTGTCAACAATCTTTCCAGTTGCTAAAAGAAAGGTTGATAAGTGCACCTGTGTTGGTGCTACCTGAGCACGGAAAGGGGTACATAGTCTTCTATGATGCTTCTAAGAATGGCTTAGGATGTGTTTTGATGCAGGATAAGCAAGTGGTTTCTTTTTCTTCTCGACATCTTAAGAAATACGAGGAGAATTATCTAACATACGATCTAGAGTTAGCTGTTGTGGTCCATGCCTTGAAGATCTGGAGACATTATCTCTATGGAGAGACATTCCAGATTTTCACAGACCATAAGAATCTGAAGTATATCTTTTCTCAGCATGAGATAAACATGAGGCAATGTCGTTGGATGGAGTTAATCAAGGACTATGATTGTACAATTGATTATCATTCAGGGAAAGCCAATGTGGTTGCTGATGCACTAAGCAGGAAATCAGCAATACCAGCCCTAGATAAAGCACAGCTAAACTCCTTAGTGTGCTCTAAGAGGGATATGTTTATATCCTTGAGACAAGACAATGTACAGCTTAAATTGTCATTGTTAGTCGGGTTGTTAGTTGAGATGCACATAAAACCAACTCTGAGACAGCAGATTAAAGAAGCACAACAGACTCATTCTATGACTCAGTAGATCAGATCAGAATATGGCAGTGAGAAATGGGATGGTTTCCATGATTCTGATGATCAGGTTGTCTGTTACCATGGTAGGATGGTAGTACCTGACGTTGATAACTTGAGAAAGTTAGTCCTGCAAGAAGCTCATTCTTCAATGTATGCTATGCATACAGGAAGCACCAAGATGTATCATAATTTAAAGGATATGTATCGGTGGCCTGGTTTGAAGAAGGATGTTGCTGAGTTTGTTATGCGGTGTCCGGTGTGTCAGCAAGTTAAGGCTGAACATCAGAAGCCCGCAGGAACAATGCAACCCCTACCTATACCACAGTGGAAATGGGATCATGTAACTATGGACTTTGTGGTTGGTTTGCCAAGAACAGCCAAAAGTCATGATTCCATTTGGGTAATAGTTGATAGGTTGACAAAGACAGCACATTTCTTACCTGTCAAAACAACCTATACAGCTGAAAAGCTGGCAAAGCTATATGTAGATGAGATAGTGTGTTTGCATGTGGTACCAATTACCATAGTTTCTGATAGAGGTCCTCAGTTTACGAGTCATTTTTGGGAACAACTTCATAAAGCTTTGGGCACACAGCTAAGGTTTAGTATAGATTTTCATCCTCAGACAGATGAACAGTCTGAGAGGACAATACAAACCTTGGAGGACTTGCTTAGGGCATGTGTCCTTCAGTTTGTGGGGAGTTGGGATCTACATCTGAGCTTGATAGAGTGTGCTTATAATAACAGCTATCAACACAGTATTGACATGGCACCATATGAGGCTTTGTATGGTAGACGTTGTAGATCTCCTCTATGTTGGTATGAAACTGGTGAATATCAACTTTTGGGTCCTGAGTTGGTTCAACAAACAACTGAGAAGATAAAGATCATACAACAACAGTTGAAAACAGCCCAGGATAGACATAATTCCTATGCTGACAAGCGTCGTAGACCCTTAGAATTCCAAGTCAGAGATAGGGTGTACCTCAATGTTTCACCTTGGAAAGGTATCCTGAGATTTGGAAAGAAAGGGAAGCTAGATCCTAAATTTATGGGGCCTTATCCGATCATTTAGAGGATGGGAAAGGTGGCCCATAATCTGGAGTTACCACCTGAGTTGCATAGATTGCACCCAGTGTTCCATATATCTATGCTGAGGAAGTGTCATCCTAACACTAAGTTAGTTCTACAACCTGTGGTGGTAGAACTAAATGATGACATATCTTATGTAGAAGGGCCAGTGTTGATTCTTGACAGAAGAATCAAGAAGTTGAAGAAGAAAGACATTAGTCTTGTAAAAGTCCTTTGGAATCACCATGGTGTTGAGGAAGCCACATGGGAACTAGAGGATGAGATGAGGAGGAAATACCCTACTCTTTTCGCTTAATGTTTTGATGATTTCGGGGACGAAATCATTGTAAGTTGTGGATAAACTTGTAACATTCCTGACCTGGGTTATGAATTAACACTAGGTGTTTTGTTCAATAAAAGTTATTATATGGTTGCTTTTATCTTTGAAAAGTAATTTAGGATTCAATAGGAACTTATATTACAATTTTAGTCCTTTTTAATATTGTTGAAATCAATATTTTGTCTGTTTTGGACTAAAGTGCAAATTACCCAAGTTGAGAGGTTCATTTGCAATTTGGACATGATAATATGTTCCTTATGTGCTGAAGCATCATGAGAGTGAAGATGATGTAGAGGGATGGCTTATGATAGCCTGAATACCAAGAAAGAGCTGATAAAGCAATGTTTGTGCATGAAAACCTAGTTTTGGTGTAATGTGCACTTTACCCAAAACCTGGGGTTCAATATGTAAATTACCACTTCAATAAGGTCCCTTATGTTTCTTGGCATCATGAGGAGCAAAGAAAATGAGAGGGGCACCTCATTTGAATTAAGTTGAAGGAGAGAGAATATTGATATTAAATAATCAAGATTTAAGCATAATGGAAATATTAATGCAAAAATAAATAAAATAATTGAAGGGCCTTCAACCAAAATTAAAATGGTGGAATTCAGATGTGTGTGTGAACGTCCTTGAGCTTTGAAAGGACCGAAAATATCTTAAGGAGGTGAAATTTCACTCACCTTATTATAAGGAAAAGAATTTCCACTCAAAAAGATATAATTATATTATAATGGATTAAGGTGCTTAATTTCTTTTCCCTTAATCCATGGATAATGAAAGGGAGCTCGGTGGGATTGAGTTGCCTTTGCATGCAAGAAAACCAAAGGAGGAAGTGGTGGAAACATTTTTGGAATTAATTGATTTTTATAAAGACATTTTCTCTTTCATCAATTTTCTTATAAAAGAACCTTTTCCAACCCACCTTAGGATCTTTTTCGATTCCTTTCTTCTCCTTGCTTGCAAAACCGACCAAGAAGGCTAGGAACATCAGGAAGCACGTCCCCAACCTGTTGGTAAGCCTTTGATCTTCGTTCTTCTTGATTTCATGGTGAAAATCATAAAACAATGTGTCATTCCTTCATTTCTTCACTCCATCTTCAACCCTAGCCGATCATTTCACTCCAAAAGCTTGAGAAATGACCTTGGGAGGTTGCTAGAGCTTCAACCACCATTGGATCCGTGAATCTTGGAGCTTGGGATCAGATTTGAATGCAGGTTATATAACTTAAACCCTTAATCTTTGTCATTGAATTCGATTTCTTCATGCAATTGAGTTAATTGTTATTATTGCAATAGCCTTGCTTGATTAATGGAGTTGCCATGAAAAATGGCAGTAGTTCCATGAGTCTAAAGGTTGAATATTACAACCTATTCATAAGCACACACCTTAATTAAAAATAAAGAGCAAACGGTCTTGGACCTTTGGTCCAAACAGTTTCACCAAACCGTTTGGGACCAAACGGTTTGCAAACCGTTTGGTGAAGTTGGACTCCAAACCGCATGGATGAGTTGATTGTTTGGTTTAGTTGTCTGTTTGAGGTCTGAACTTAATTACTTGTTGAATGATGATCTAATGGACTCAATTGATTGATCCAATGTGTGCACAATCCTTCAAGTAGAAACCCTAATCAAGTTGATTGAAGAATCCTTGATTGGTCCTAACAATTTCAAGACAACTTGGGTCAAACGGTCTTGAGACCGTTTGAGCCCAAATGGTCTTGAAACCGTTTTTTGGGTTAGTGGTTGATCTTTGACCCATGGATGCTGATCTAATGGTTTAGATTGATAAACCCTTCAATTAAATAATCAAGAGTCAATTCAATGGTGCAATTGAAAATCGATTTGATTGATAGATGACCTAGTGAGCCCTTGCGGTTTTGGGACTGATTTGGCCCAAACGGTCTTGAACCCGTTAGGGGACAAATGGTTTCAAAACCATTTGGGGTCAAACGGTTTCAAAACCATTTGGTGGCAAACGGTTTCAAAACCATTTGGTGATAAAACTTCAAAACCGCATGGAGGTTGTTAATGGTTCAATCATTTGGATATTGAAGGTAATGATAGTCCTAATAATACAATGATGATTATTAATGTTAATTAATGATGGTACAAAGGTTAAAACCCTAATAGTACCTAAATGATTAATGTCAATTAAGGAAGAAACCGTAATTGCTTATAAGAACAATGACTTGGTACACTATGTCATTCATAGTTGTATGAACTTGACTAAGGGTTAATATGACCTAATCAAGTTTAGAGGGATGATAGCATGGAGTTGATACATGACCTTGATTCAAGTGGTGATTAAGGGTATGATTCTTAAGTAAAGAGATCATGAAAGCCTAATCATGAACATAAACCCTAATCGACAAAGTTGTTGAACCTTAACCCTAATCCAGGGCAATTATAATTGAAACCCTAATCCAAGGTATGGATGTAACCCTAATTTAGGATGATGATGTGTATAGACCTAATTAAGAATGATGCGATCTGAAACCCTAATTAGGATGAATAGTAAACCCTAATTATGGGTAATAGATCATGAAACCCTAATTATGGGTAACGGATCATGAAACCCTAATTGGGATGAATAGTAAACCCTAATTGTGGATTATTGATTGTAAATCCTTTTCTAGGGTGAAATTTATGTGAAACCCTATCCAAGGATGGTTTCATGAGAAACCCTAATGTTTGATGTGCTATAAATCTCAAACCCAGGATAATACTATGTACTGCTTTATGAACCCTAATTCTGGATAATATGGTGATAAACCATATCTTTGATGTGATAATAGGATGAATATCCTCAAGTGACATAAAATGGGAAACCCTAACCCTGGAAAGGGAATAGTGGTGTTACCCATGAATAGTGAATTCATAATTATTGAACATGGTTCTGATATGCAACTGATATCATCTGTGCTAACCATGCAGGTATGATTGAAATGATGATCATGGCCAGGTATGATCTATGATGTTCAATTCACTATTATGATTGTATCTTGAGTGTCATAATATACCTTGTTTCCTGGTATGAGGAACAAGAGAGTTAATGGGCCTCAAGTACCATGTGTGATGCTTGTAATAGCAAAGTATCATGTTTGCCTTGGTCAATTGACCTAAAGGTGATGGTTACCTGGAAAAGTGGTAACAATGCTTAATGATGAATTAAGGGTTTAATCACCCAGGGCCATATGATTATGGTGATGAAATTGAGAAGGGATGAGAATTCCCAGTTTTGAAATAAGGGATTGAGTTCCCAATATCTTTTAAGACCGTTAAGTAATTGATGAAATTAGTACATGTTTCCTTATAGTATTGATATAATAAGTTATGTTTGAGAACTTTCCTGATGCTAAATGAATATGAAAATGTACTTAATTAATCAAGTGAAATCTATTCATGTAGTGCTCTGACCATAGATCCATCATCGTCAGCAGTTGGTGATGGTGAAATAGGTTTTCTATGGAATTCTTGGAATTCACATATTTTGAATATGTGGGGGTAAATGGGAAAAAATATCCTTACATCTGGGTGAAGAGATTGAGTGAAGGTAAACACTAAACCCCTCAATCCTTCATGTGTCGGTATAGATGTATCATAAATCTCCCTATGGTTGGGATGGATGTATCATAAACCCCCCAATGTTAATTTATGACGGATCGATAGAGATAAACATTAATGCTCTCGATTTCCGATGACAGTACAGTTGACGTTGTAACTATATACCGAAGTTACAGTATACCCTGGAAAGCTATTTGAGCAGTCGACACAGTCCAGCTTATAGTCATGTGTTGACCAGGATGTGGGAGGTCATGGGAATCTGACTCTTCCATTGACCTATTTATGGTACCGATTTCGATTCTAGAAATGGTCGGTTGGAGTATGAGCGGTATACCTCATCTCCTCAGAGCTTAAATCTATTTGTAAAAAATATAATCAGTCGTGTAGCGTATTTTGCATAAGATTGAAATACGAGAATTACTGGTTGATGTTACACTTCTTAGCATGTCCCTGGTACATAAATGTTACTTATGTTCTTTTTATTTATATTGAATATGAGACACACTGCTTTATCAGATTATAACTGAAATAATTGCATAATAATGTTGCTCTAATCTGTATAGATGTTGATTCATCTGCTATTAGCTTATATTATCCCACTGCTTAGTTCATTCTATTAAACTGCAATGATAATGTTTTGGTGGAGAGTTATATCTCCCACTGGGACAATTTTTATAATTGTCTCACCCCCATGGGATTCAACGTTTTTAGGTAGACGGAGACATCAAGGCAGAAACTCATCTGAAGGAGGAGAGCAGCAGCATCCACAAGGACAGCAGTGATCCATCAGGTGGAGACCTTGGTTGTCTGGTCTTGTATAGTTAGTCCTATGAGTCATCTCTGTACTCTCGGGTCCTAGGAGTTAGTGTTTTGACAATTCAATCTGAGATTTTTGCTTGATGCCTCGAGATTTTTATACTGTTGATGTACAGTTTAACAGAGCAGTTAATGTTGTAACTCTCGAGAGGAATACTACGAGAGATGTACTAGTAAGACAGTATGTAATGTTTTACTTTGGTTTTGAATGAAAGAGTTTTCCTGTGAATGGATCTCTTGATAAATGGTTTTAATTTTTGGTGATTTTCAGTAATCCACTGCTAGTAATTGCTTCTGCATTAGTTAATTTTGATTTCGCAAGTCAGACGTCACACCCCTTGTGAGCACTTATATGTGTATGACCTACATAATTCTCATGTTGATGATATTAAGGACTATGTTAATGTTTGAATATATGAGGGTATGTTAATATTAATGTTAAATTATGATGTCTAGTCCACCTATATTTGAGTGTGACTTTATATTCCATATCTTACTTATTGAAAACATACTTTATGATCGGTTCTTATGTATTGATGATACTTGATCTTGGTTGCCTTATTTATGAGTCATTAGACCCTTTTATGTACATAAGTGACATAGATCTCGTTATGATCATAGAAGAATTGAACATCAAAATGATATGAAGCATGAACCACACCTTCGTAGTGAATCCTAAGACACTAAAATACCAAATAAGATGTAATATGCAACCTTGAACCTAATTTGTCCTAAACCCTAAAATAGATCTAGTAACGGATGATGATGAGATTCTAATGTATGTATGGCATCTTGTATCAATCTGTTTGTCTTGTGATCTAGATGGTCAAGGATAGGTTATAATCTCCAAATCAGGTAGCTTCATTAATAATTATTAGAATATGGCTTTCTTGCTTAAATTATGACACATATGTATTCTTGTTTACTTTATCAAATATTGCCATGCAGTAGTCTAGTATTACTCAATGTTTGTCTCATAGATTTTATAACTTGCAAACTTAATATAAAACTCCATTATACAAACCTTGTGTGCTTGTATGTATTCTCGAGGTAAGGACAAAAGGTTAGGTGTCCTAGTTGATTTGTCTATATAGGGAAGACCATTCTGATGAAAGGGTTATCTCCATGTTATGGCCTTGAGGTCCCTCACTTAGAAAAGGGTTATATAATCTTGAGCACCCTTATGGACCCTTCCTATGGGAAGTTGATCAAAGGCCTTATGATACATTATATTGTTGATATCATTGTAGTAAAATGGCATAAAACGTAGACTCTCATTTTTCTAAGTACTTAACTTATTTATTCTTGTTGTTTTACTCATGTGTCTCTTTTTTAAATTACACAAAGCTTATATATATATATATATATATATATATATATATATATATATATATATATAATGTGTGTGTGCATGTATCTTGCTACCTTGTACTCAACACCTTGTGTGTTGTCTGCTTGTTTCACGTATGTTTTAGATTCACAAATGGCTACGGTTGATGAGCTTGTGAGATATGATCAAGTGTAATTTTTTGGAAAATCCTATTGTATATCAGTAGACTTGTGTGAATTTGACTCTCAATATGTAATTGAAATTTTATTACAAACCAATGTTACTTATATATCTTGTCGAATATTGAGATTATGTTTGTGCTTTTAGCTTGTTATCTATTCATGTATGCTAAGATTTTAGCTTTTGCATTTGTGCTTTGATATTACCATGGGTGGGATAGATGCCAGGGTCCTTTAACCATTGATTTTCTAGTCATTTGGAGGTTTAATTTGAGTAATAAATGATTATGTGAAACTATTGTTTTTTTCCAAGTGGTCTACAAAGAAAAATCGGTAAGAATTTAACTTCTGATTTGAAAAATCTTTGAATTTAATTAGGCCTTTGATTAAAAATTTCCTCCCACTATTCTTGTTTGAATTGATTGACCTTACCATTTGTCCAGAAAATTACAACAAATAACTTTCTAGAGGGCCAAGGTCCATATTTCAAACATGAGTCAACTTTGGCCGACTACTCACAACTCAATTATTTAGGTAGGAAACTATTTCTAATTGCATCACATGCAACCCTAGGATGGATGGGGAGAAACCATTTATAAATTGCTTCATATGAACACCCATCTGCATGCCTCAAGGTTCTTAATCCTATTAAGTTTATCTAGTTAAGCCAAACCAAAGTTCTAATACTGATAAAATTGTGTATCCTATTTTGGTAGACCCACACATTTACCTCACACCTTACCAAGATGGATAGTGCACCTCACTTTGGGAAGGACACAAATTTTGATTGAGGCTTTGATGTGTATCGCATGTTGGAAAGCATCTTAAGCTTGATATCTAACAAGGAATATGGTATAATACATATCCATATTCAATTACCACATATGTATTTATTATATAACATTTATATAAACAAGAACCACAAGAGATATAGATAATAAGTACTTTTCAAGGTAAATGAAGACTGATTATCTAGAGTATCCTTCATCACATACATACACAAAAGATGATAAACCCCAATCCTTAATTTCTTCAATCATGAGCAGTCACCATGCACGATCCATCATTATTGATGATTTTTGTACATACATCTTTATTCATATTTACAATGTTGGATATCATATATCCTAGACTATACTAAACTCTACATCATATGTAAGAGAAAACTCAAGTTACATTTTAGGGGAATAAGGTGGAAAGCCATATGTATGGAATAAATAGAGAAGGTACAACATGCAGGTAGTATCCATAATTACAAACAATCAACCAAAGTTAATAAAACCAATCACATGTACTATTTGGCCATAATCATGCATCATACGCCAAACAAAACTATTCTGAGGCATCATTTTAGATTTGCATGTATATGCATATAAATTATCATATCATATTAAGGTTTTAGTGAAATTAATCTAGAGATTTCCATTAACCATATCTGCACATTAATCCAATTCATCATATGAAATATATGTGCTAGCTTCGTCCAACAAAAAAACTTGACACATAATATATGACAACCTGCCACACAAAATGAGATTACTCAAAAACCAAACATCGATCACATGGTTATTAATCATATTACAAAAATAGGTACAAAATTTAAATTGAATAAAATTTCAACAATCCATGGAATACTTGCAAAGGTGTGATATCACATATACTTATATCATATGTCTTTACATGAGTATCCATGGCCTCAGATTCCACCTGTATACAAAAGGTGTCTTCTAGATAATTACAACATGTACATTATACATGACATACCACCAAAAAATCAAGTCAATATGCATGATATACAAATCACCCTTCATGGACCTGTGAGTACAGGGATGATTCTAGGACTCTACACAAAACTTCAGAACGTATAAAATGTTTTATGTTTACTCCATCGTGGTATATTTATCCATCCTTGGCCATAAAGAGAACCAAACCTTAAACTAGAACACTTAACAGTTCAATTTGTCATTAAGACCAAAATAGTGATAAGTATTTATAGGAATCTCCTTAGCATCCGAAATGTTGTAGAGTCCTTAATAAGACTTAACTTAGGTAGAATTCAAAACTTCATCTTAGAACTCCATGGGATGTACAAGATATGTTATTTCTAAGAACGATGCAACATAGGTTCAAAATCTTGTATGGATGAGCAACTTTCATAGAGGATATTCCGTCCAACTATTATTACAACAATATAAAAGTAATTAAAATCATATAATTTGTTTAGGATAACCACCATGTGTGTCTAATTTGGTTTCATTGGGTACCCAAATAGCATAAAAAATATATTTTTAAGAGACTTTATACTTGATTATGAATTTCAGTTCATGCATATTCAAAAGAAATCTTCATTGTACAATAGAAAATGTACAATGAGACTATGAGAGACTTAAAGATTCGCATTATCATCTTCCTCGTACAAAACATTACAGAAAAGACCATCTTTTAGCATCTTACGGATTTTTAGAATAAAATTTATGTTATGCATGTCATAAAGAGGCAAGGAATGCACCAAAGTTTATAGCACTCACCTTAGGGGCAAAGAAAATGAACTCCAAGAAGAAAACCATGAAAAAGAGTGGTAAAGATCTGAGATTTGTCATCCAAAAGCTCCAAGAAAACTCATTTTCTTCAAGAACATGGTATATCTAGAGCAAAGAGATTAAAAAAAAAAAAGATTCTTAAACCTTATGCACAAGTTTTTAACTTGTAATACTATAGATCTCAGTCATGGTATAAGATAGGATGAAGGAAAAATAAGAAAACGGTTTAAAACATGAGATTTTATGTGTAGGAAGAAAGAAACACGTCTAAAAAGTTTAGATTCGTCTTTTGAATGCAAGATATAAACACATATCCTCCAACCATAAAGATCGTCAACCTCTTATGGACCCTCGTCAGTCTCCCAAATACGACAAGGGATTATTTAAAAAAGATTATTAGAAGAGAATGGATGGGAGTATTCATAGGTAGGCTGGTTGTCAAAGTATCTAAGGCCAATGAATATATCAGGACTGTTTATTATAAAAAAAAAAAAAAAAAAAAAAGCTTCTAAAGCCATATTTTCGTGGGTTAAAGCGACCAGAAAACCCATTGCCCTCCATGGTCAGAAAAACCATCAGTGCTTGCCCAATCGTCGGTGGGAAGGGGGTCGGGCGTCGGTCATATACATATCGAAGCTTTAGAGAGGTTCAAATCTTTGTCGGAGCTTCAAACCGAAAGCCTTCATGGGCAATCAGAATTTTTGTCGGGCTAAAAGTACTCGTTGATCGCTATTAACTCAGTGGTTTCTCCGTTACGATACAGATCCTCGTCGGAGATCAGCTATAAATAAATCTTACTTATCAAACAACTTCGTCGGTCCCTCAAAAGACGGACCGATCGTCGATCAAGATGGGATGTACTGCCGTCAGTTGGCAGTTAAACCTATCATTGACAGCGGCTCGTATTCATCGGAGTAGGTATTCAAAATTTCCGTCGGAGGCTTAGCGATAAGTCCATCGGTCACAATCAATAACATTTTACCATCGGAGAATACCTATTCACATCTTGCTATTCGCAAGGGCTCCATGCAGATGACCGTCGGAGAGAAAAAGAGAACAGGCAAGGAGGAGCCCGCCAGTTTTGCAAGTAGTCCTCAGAGGTCAGAAGAGTACAAAGCCATTGGTATATGGCAAGAAGTCCGATGGTCACTCAGCCTAAACACCTCCGTCGATTCTATAGGAAAATCGAAAGCTACAGCTGTCAGTATCTTAAACAAAAGACCTTCGATGAAAGAACAGTTTTCATCAGTCAACAGGTCTATTGGCCATCGTTTGACCAAAACATAAGGCGTTACATCTAGTTTAATATTTTAAGGGGACTGATATCCCATGCAAACAAAGTTCAAATGCATCCAATTAAAATGGAACTTTGAAAGTTCCTCAAGAACACCATGTACCGAAATATGTACATGAACTTGAAATGAAAGTTAGAACCCTCCCCAACAAATGGATAAATTGCATATAAACCCTCAAATTACATAAATTACATAACTTGAGAAAATGAAGTTTGATTTGACTCAAATTTTAAACGTAGATTTGTCATCTGATATGTAAACATAATTTGAAGCTTAATTAACAAACTAAGCACATACTTAAAACAAATAATTATGTTTATGAATTAAGAAATGTTAGGATCCTTACATAATTGAAAAATCTAGTAAAGGGCATTAGATGTAGATCTGATATTGTTGTTGGTTTCTCGGGAGTGGAAAGCATGATGAAATTAAAACTTCTTGAGTATTATTCAAGCACGGTCCATCTAATGCAACAATAATGGGTTATGGTTTACAACTTTTACCTTACCGTGGAAGAATTTTCAAAAATTAGACTTGAATCACTTGATGTAAATTTGGACCTTCCAATCTACGTTGCGTAGGAATTTTTCCACAATCACAACTCATTTCCAGGGTTTATGTTACCCTGCGACTCACCTTGGGATACATGCTACAAAAATACTTTTCTATCGCAGATTGCAGGAATCTGTAAATGAGTATATGTGGTGGAACTTTAGATTCCACCAGTTGGTGGCACAGGTTCTAAAGTCACGGAGTTGACCTTTGTGTTCGGTGTGGGAGACCTTCCCCTCAAACTTCATCCTACCAATGAATCTTCTCATCTGAAACGGATTTACTATGCAAACTCTTCTTCACAGTATCCACGCTAGCTTATTTTTTCAAAATAATGATTCAACAACCTAACAAGGTTCTTACCTACCCTTACCTAGACAAGCCAATCCTACACCTTCCTTAGCCTAGAAATAGCTTCAACCACAAAGGATGTCTTTCCCTGACGGGTCACCATCTCTCCCATCTCCTCTTTTCTAAGAGATTGTTTCTTGCCAAGGGGTGTCTTTCTTTTCAAAGGGCCGCCTATCCTTCAACCTCTCTTAGCCAAGAGAAAGAAGCAATACTTAATTGTAAAAGATATTAGAGAATTGAGAATGAGGTCCTCAAGATATAAAAGGGAAAGTTTTCTTCTTACAAATATCTCGTTCACTCTAATAGATGTAAGCAAGTGATTAAGCTTGAGGGGTAATATCTAAAATGAAGAATAGCCAATTGGCTCTAAAATGAAGAATGGCAGCTTATTGGGTCACTTGGGAAGCTCCCATATAGGTCATATTTATAATTCAAGGTGCACACTAGCCACTAGTAGTGAGTTGAATGAATTCTAGACATTTTAGGTGGAATAAGTGGACATCCAACGAATATGTCTCCATTTGTATCCCTCTCAACATGTAGTTTGTCACTTGTAAAAAGCTAAAACATATAAAGTGTGATCATATTTCCTTAGAATAAACTTGGTCGAGCATGACTAAGGGAGGCCTTGGCATCAAATCCATGGCCATTGGAATAAGGCACTCCTTTGGAAGAATACTTGGAACTATCTGAATGAAAAAACATCCTTGTTGCTAGAGGGAGTGAGCAAAAAGTACAAGGGATTCAATAATCAAAAGGGTAGAAGGTCGACACCCTTTGAGAGAGATCTCTGCATGGGGAAGGACTTCATGTTATTTCAGTGCACAAGGACGATTGCATATGGCAATGATACACTTGTGTGGACGAACAACTGGGTGCCCAGTTTCAGTAAGCTAGACGACATCAGTTGTCGGCCCTTTGCTCAGGATATTAAGGACTTGCGAGTATCTAGATGTGTGAACTTAAATAATGAATGGGACCTGGAGTTCCTTCAATCATACCTATCGAGGGAGCTTGTAACTAGAATCATCAACATGCCTACCCCACAATCACAAAATGGATCTGATACCCTTAGTTGGAAGCATGAGATGTGTGGAAAATATACAACCAGCACCGCCTACAAGATGATCAATGCTAATGAGGAAGTGCAAGTAGAGGGATCATAGACTGGCATATGGAAACTCAAGGTGCCACCCAACATCGGGATATTTTTGTAACTTGCTAACCATGAAGCTCTCATGATGAATGTCCTACGATGACAATGTACCTTCACAGATTTTGCTATCTGAGTTACGCAATTGCCCCCATGCCACTGAAGTGTGGCACCAAATATTTCCTACTGGACCAAGCATGATACTGTTGAATGGTGATGTCGGTAGATGGCTCACGATGAACCTACAAATGGCTGAAGAACCAAGTATATGTTTCACGGTCACCTACTGGACTATATGGAAGATGAGGAACACCTCTGTGTTTGAGCATGCCCAACTTGACCATGGAGCATTCAAGTTACACTCATTAACTCACTATGCCACTCAATCCACAAAGGATGGGCGCAAGGGGGTGGACAGAAAGACAACGGAAGCAAACATGAGGCAGAATGGTTAGATAGAAATGAAGGACAAATCCTAGTGTTGATAGATGCAACAGTTCATGGCAACCGGGCGGCCATAGCCATTGTGGCAATAGAATTAAATGGCAGCTGGAGAGGGGGTTTTGCTAGATCACTAGTGGTCGATTCAGTTGTAGAAGCAGAGCTGAGATTGATTCATATGGCAGCATAATTATGCAAACTGAAAAACTATGAGAATGTCATCATTCTGACATACAGCTCAGCTGTTGTCGTGGCCCTAGAAGATCATGCATATTGTGCACCTGCCCTAAAGTCTTGGGTAACATCCACTAAGAATAGCCTTGATGATATCAAAGATATACAGCTGATGAAGGTCAATCACAAGTTGTCGAGTCTGGTTGATTCCCTTGCTAAACACCATCTTAAAAACTTTAAGGAGGATTGAGTTTACCTAGATCCTCCCCTCAACCATGTGGGTCACCCCCTCCCCTTTCCTGTATGTAATGGTAGGAGTCCTACCAAGTTTACATTTTTAGAAGGTACTACTTGTATGTTCTTTCGTAGGCATGCAGGAGGAGGGCGGGATGAACAAAATGACCTCCTGAATTATCCCAAAAAAGAACTTGGTCTAGACACATTTTTGGCATGCCATGATAGGCCATATGGTCAATTTTCTCCATTGAAATCTTGGGTGACATATAGCACTTTCACGTCCTTCATTTTTTTTATTGTAGGATGGGTTTCCCAAAGAAAAATCCATAATTTTCACATTTTTATTTAATATAAATTGACTAAATTAGAAGCATTAGACACAAATAAGTGGTATGGAATGGTCATTATCAAAATAATATATTCGACTATGTAACCTCAAACTCAACATTCTCCTCATTTTTATTGTAATGATATATTTTAAGTAAATTCATACATTTTGAGAATTTAGGGGTTTCAAAGAAATATGCTTATGTTATTTATTTTAATCTACATTATGATCTCTATTAGGTTAGATTTCACAATAACACATACTAGGTATTTTTATGTTCATACATTTGAAGAAGGGTTTTATGTCTTCTCCCCCTTTTCCATATTAAAAAGTGAGGGTATAAGAGAAACAAAAAGTCTTGTATAAGCAATGAAGAAAATGTAAATTAAGAAATGTAATGGCAAAACTAAAGATGAAATTTTAGCAAGTAATTGAAAATTACACAAGAATGTAACTCAAGCAAATTGATATTCCATACAAGGATCAAATTTGAATATATATGAAGCAATATACAAGCATCGGAGATAGAGAATAACATTGTTTGATCTATGCAATGGGGAATAGGAAATATGGAAACATTAACCAATAAAACATGTCACATTTATGTGTAGAAGAAATAAGTAGAGACATCAAAACAAAATAATGTACACTTTAACATTATAATGGATGTATATCAATCACTAGCAATTATGCATCATAAATAAAGACTATTTCCATATAGACTCAAGGTTGCATACTCTGTAAAAGAGAACAATAACATAGTGTAAAAGGAAGTAGGAAAATATAAACCATGAGATTCATAAGAGAAGAGTTAATCACCAAAACATGCACAACAATTCAAAGAAAAAAAGTTTTATGTCACATAAAGATATTTGAATTCAAGAATTTTTTGGAAACAAAAGAGTTATATTCAATTCAAATATGGCAATATGCATTTCAAATATAAATAGGCCAAGTGAAGTTCCAAGAGAGTTAGGTGTTTGCTAAGAGAATCTAGTTGAGAGGGATTTTCTTAGCCTACAATCCTCTTTTATAAACATGTCACTATACCATCTGTCACATTCTTAGAGTAAAACAGGCGATGACAGTTGCTGGACAAACCCTTGTATTTCCCATTGGTCGAGTTTCCTTAGATAAAACTTCATCAATGGAAATTGTTATCTAAATACATAATTAAAAAAATCTAGATTTCCAAGTACATTACAATAGTAACCAAACCATGTGTATTCAAATTAAAAGAGAACCTAGAGGATATCATATTGAATGTATATTAAAGTTGTGTAACCAAACCAAGTGTATTCAAGTTAAAAGAGAGCCTAGAGGATATCATATTGAATGTATATTAAAGTTAGAAAAGTACTTGGATTTTTACCAAGAATTTAATTTAAATCACAATTCTACAAATAGGAGTAAGAACCACAAGTGTACTACATTCAATCATGGAATATTTCATATGAAAATTTCAATCAAACCAGTCTTACTGCTTGTTTCCAAACTAAGAACCTCTTACATTTCATCTTTTGTGTGTGGATGAAGAAGTTGAGTGTTGAGTTAATAACTTTTGTCAATAATTTTGAAAGAGTACTACAATAAGAAATATGAAATGGTCCCCAATAAAATCTTTGGTTCAAACGGGTTAGCTTGGCCACACAAATGATGTTGTTTTTGGGTGCTTTCCTAAATAGGAAAGAATATTAACCATCTTATATGGATAGATAACATCTAGTTCTAGCACGGGGTTTAACTGGTACACATGAGGAGTGTCATTCCTTTTGTTTCCATAGTCCTATCCTACTACATTTCTACCAAGTTATTTAACAACATGGTGTAGGATTTCATTAGCGGACATTTTACCGCATAAAACCTATTCCAAAGAGAATCTCAAGATATGTAAATGTTAGATGGCATTTTGTCAATATCATCTATGGCATGCAAGATTGACCTCTTGGAAAGGTTTTTATTCATATACGTATTTTTCTCAATACTAATAGAAGAAGTTATTTATCTCTACCTAAAATAGTATAATGAGATTCTATAGTATTGACTTTAATAAGCAAGGAAGAATTTCCATCTATAAGAGAAGTAACATTGAAAAGATAAACACATTTTTTTATTTCTATGACTTATATTTATAGATCAAAATCATCATTACTACTCTGAAAAACACCAATATCATCATAGAGATAATCAAAACTCGAATAAGATTTTATTCCTAGACATACAAGAAATAAGATATGCACAAGAGGATTGCTTATAGCTTATTTATATAAAGAATGCAATTTACCTCATTTGATCTTTATATAAGAGAAAAATGGAATTTTCTATGTTCATTTCCTGTAGTACTTTCACTTCTACTAGGACTTCCACTTCTACTATAAATTTCACTTTTTTCGATGGATTCCCAAGATCCTTACAAACCTTTCTCTTTCTTGTCCTTATTCTTATACTTTTCTTCTCTTCTCTTCTTTTTCTCCTTTTGTGGCAATGGGTCTTTTTGACTTGTGGGCAATCATTCTTTTGGGGGCCCCTTTGTCCACATTCACAGCTCCAAGAGCTAGAAGAAGACTTGCCCTTGAAGGATTTCTCTTGGACTGCATGGAATCTTATTTACTCTGGGAAGATTTATCACTTTAGGGGAATATTGAGCATTGAAGCAAACACTTTATCTTTCTTCTTCTGATTTCGTTCTTCATTTTCGTATACTTCTCTTGCACTGAGATTCATCTCATAGTTTTAAAGGTTCCATGTGAGGTCATCTACAAGGAGTGTAAAAGTCTAGTTGACTCCTCTATTGACTTTCTCCTCAAACTAGAAATGGACAGAGAAAGGTATTTTTGCAAATTAATCCTTTGAATACATGCCTCCCAAGTGACTAAGAACATTGGTGATTTTAGATAAGTGTGAATGTATCTCATGGATGGTCTCTTTCCCATACATCTTGAAGAGATCTAGTTGATGTAGAAGTATGTTAATGTTTGAATCCTTCACTTGCTCTATCCTTGCATACGTGATGGGAAGCTTCCTACAAAGATCATACGTGGTGTTGTAAGAAGAAATCTAGTTGAAATTGAAGGCAAAGAGTGAGAGAGAGGTGATGATACTTGTGGATTGTACATTTAGGGATGCTTTCTTCATGGTATATGTGTACTATTATTCTAGCTTTCCTTCAGATTACTTGTATGGAAGGATTTTTATTTTCCATATCTAAATGCTCATGTTTAAATGTAGAAAATTTATTTTATCTCTTCCAATATTGGTGGTTTCTTCCATCAAAGACCAATGGGTGGATGGTGTAGCTCCCCTCTATATAGTCATTGCCAGACTTGGGCTTCACAAATTTGCTTCTGATGGATATGGTCATCTAGCTACAAGATTCTTCTATGACAACACGAATGGATATTATTGAGGGTGTTCCAGAGAAAGTTGGGGCAAGGATTCTGATGTACCTTGTGACTTCGTTGTCATGAACACTAAGGAGGATCTCAATATCCTCTCATTTTTTGTTGTCCTTTCCTAGCCACAACTCGAGCCTTAATAGATGTACGGGTGGGCACTCTTCTCTTAAGGTTAGGGAAAGTAACCTTGGAGTGTCATTTGTTTGACACTCTTAAGGGACCCAACATCCATGAGGAAGTCTTCCTTCTCAACTACATTGATAAGCTATCTCAGCTCAAGCAAGGAAGTGAAGATTCTAAAGACCCCTTACAGGAGACCTTGTCTTGCTTAGAAAGTTCATATTTTAATGATCCACAAGTTGAACAATATAGGGTGCATCTAGACTCGTATGAAGAGGAACTTGAGGCTGAATTTGAAGATCTAAAAGATATCTCTATTATTGAGGAAGAAGCCCCCATCCCAAATGATCCACTATTGAATCCATGTCCTAAATGACTTAAATAAAATTTCTTGATTAATTGCAAGTTTATCTAGTGATTATAAATTTTGATCTTACTCAAGAACAAAGGTAATGTTTTGTTTGAACTCGAGACACAAAAATCATCCTTGGCGTACAAGATGAAAAGCTTGACGGGTGTCATTCAGGCCATATGTATGCAAATGATTCCCATGGTTGAGGATTACAAGCCCTATAGAGATCCATAGCACATATTGAATCCCAACACAAAGGAAATCATCAGGTTGGAGGTGATAAAGCTACTTGTTTTGACATCATCTACCCTATCATAGAATCTCCTTGGGTGAGTCTTGTGCAAGTGGTTCCTAAGAAAGGTGGCACCACCGTTGTGCTGAATGAAAAGAATAATCATTCCCCATACTATCATAGGGTGTAGGATTTACATATATCATCGTAAATTGAATAAAGACACAAGAAAAGATCACTTCCCTCTTCCCTTCCTTGACCAAGTCTTAGAGAAGTTAGCCCATATCTTGAGGGATATTATGGGTTCTATCCAATTCCTATTAACCCAGATGATCAAGAAAAGACTACTATCATATGACCCTTTTGAACTTATGCTTTAAAGAGGATGCTATTGCGTCTATGCAACACCCCTACTATTTTCCAAGATGCTTGGAAGCCATCTTCACAGGGTTGACTAAACCTATTATGGAAGTGTTCATGAATGACTTACTCAACTATGAAAATTGTTTTGATTCTTGCTTGTATCATCTCTCAATCACATTGTCCACATGCAAAGAAGCATACCTCGTGCTAAATTGGGATAAATTTCATATTCCTAGGTCAAAGAGTGAGAAATGGAGGAATTGAAGGGGATAAGGCCAAGATTTGAGTCATTAAAAAATTGGCACCACCCTCTAAAAAGAAGGAAGTCCATGATTTCCTAGGTCATGATGTTTTCTATAGAGGACTCATAAGGGACTTATAGAATATTTCCAAGCCCTTGATGAATTTTCTTTGGAAATTTGTTACCTTTACCTTTGATGTTGCATGCATGGAGAGTTTTAGAAACCTAAAGGTTGCTCTTCTTTCTAATTGTATCATTTGAGCACCAGTTTGTTCTCAACCTTTTGAGTTCATGTGCTATGAAAGTGGCTTTGTAGTTGGGTATTCTTAGAAGAGCTGATTGATAAGAGGCATTGAGTGATTTAATATTCCTCTAAGATTTTATATGAAGCGCATTCAAAACTACACTACAATAGAAAAGTATTTAATTTCTATCATCAATGCCTTTGATAAATTCACATCTTATCGTTTTGGGTTGCAAGTGATCATTTACACAAACCATGCAACCATCTATTTCTTGTTGATAAACAAGGATCCCAAGACAAGATTGATCTGATGGATTTGGCCTCTCCAAGAATTTAATCTAGATATTCAACACAAAAAGGGTAGTGAAAATGTCATTGTTGATAACTTAACCATAATCCACCACATTGACACAATGTTATTCCAATAAATGATTCATTATTCAATGATCACTTGATGATGATTTCTTCTTATACTCTATCGTTTACATATTTTGTAGGCAGCATGAGTCGTATATCCTGAATACCTGAGACATTCCAGGAAGAATTTCTTGCATGATGTAAGGAGTTACTATTGGGATGAAAAGTCAATTCAAACTTCATGTCGATGGTCTCTATCACAAATCCATCAAACATGAATGTGTCCACCCCATTCTTGAGTAGTTCCACTCAGGCCCAACTGAGTGGGCATATGAGTGCAACAAAGACTGCAAAGAAAGTTGTTGAATGCAATTTCTATTGGCCCGTGATGTTTAAGTTTTCTTATAAACTTATTATGTCTTGTGAACAGATCCAGAGGATAGGGAACATATCCCAGAGAGATGAGATGTCATTAACCTCGTGGAAAGAGGGGATAGATTACATGGGACCATATCCCCCTTATTGTGGCAACTCATACATTCTTGTGGAGGTTGACTATGTCTCCAAGTGGATTGAGGCGATACCCATAGCTACATGTGACTCCAAGCATTCCATGAAGCTCCTCGAAGATACTATCTTCCCTAGGTTTGGGGTGCCTTGTGTTGTAATTTATGATGGTGTTTCACACTTCTTGGAGAAGAAATTCAGAGTTTCATTGAACAAATATGGGGTGTATCACCGAGTAGCATCCCCATATCATCCAAAAATAAGTGACCAAGTCAATGTTTCTAACAGGAAAATCAAGAATATCTTAGAAAAGAGTGCGGGACTCACCAAGAGATATTGGGATATGAAGCTAAATGATGTGCTCTAGGCGTACCAAAATGCATTCACAATACCTTTGGGCACCATACCATTCCTCTTAATCCATGGTATGGCATTCCATCTCTTCGTTGCAATGGACTACAACACAGGCTAGGCAATCAAGAAGATAAAATGTCATCTATCCTTGGAAGGTGAAAGAGATTTCTCCAATTACAAGAGCTAGAAGAATCATGAATGACTGCATATGAGAACGCCTACATCTATAAAGAATGGAAAAAGATGTGACATAATGACAACTTGAAAAGGAAGGACATGCATGCAGGCAACCAAGTGTTGATCTACAATTCAAGATTGAGACTATTCCTAGGAAATCTAAAATCTAGGTGGCATGCCCCCTACTTAGTAAAGCATATTTATTTGCATGGGGCATTCTTGCTTTGGAATAAAATCAAGTAGAAATTCATGCAAAATGGAAAAAAGGTTGACATGATAATAATATCTTGTAGTGCAAGAGACAAACCCACTCCCTCTCTCAGTCCCAAATATAATTTAATCAACATGCATCAATCCAACTAAGTTAAATGAGGTGCTTGCAGGAGTCCAACTAATGATTATCTATATAGCCTAGTTATTTTGTATTTGGGATAGTCCAATTTGCAAACTTTTTCTAGTCATAATTAGGTTACCTATCTTGTGGTGTAGGTTATTGATGGCCTGATGGTCAATCAAATGGTACTCATGGCCAATCAATCAGTGAGGTCTCCTCCTTAAATAAATAGAGGTAGGTGAGTCAATTGACTAACTCTACATACAAATCAACCACTATGCGATCAAAATTCCAGCAACTATTATGATTTTCCATACCCTAATTGGTCGATCGACCCAGAAAATGAGTCAGTTGATTGTTTGTCATGCAAGCACAAGTAGGATTAGTCAGATGGTCAGCTTCATCAATTGACTTATGCCCTTGTAAAAAAGGGCGAGAGTGGCCATTTTTGGTCAATTTTCCAGTTTCACCAACTATTCGACCAGGAAAGCAGCATTGGAGCACAAATTCTAATAAAATCCCACTAGGTTATTGACCCACTTATGGTTCAAGCTATCTAAGTTACTTACAATGGGCCCCTACTAGAGAAAGAAAATTGACCCATTCTCTCTAGTCAATTGAATGGGTTGTTGTTTGTTATATGACAAAGACAAGAAAGCGTTGACACTGTGAATGTTCACCCATCTTGCCTGAATCATTTTTGTCTCCCTCGATATGACCAACTCACAACTATCGTATATGCAATTTGTCCCATCTTCCCCACAACTCGAATATTGTTGATTGTTCCTCTACCTGATGATTGATTGTGGCATCTTATGTACACTCCTTCACCATGGTAAGAGTCTATCAACTGACTAACTAGGATGATTGGTCATTGCACAAGCTACTTTACCTCATTATCCATCCCCATATCGCACCACCTTCACCAACCATGCCAATTGTCAACCAAATGGTAATGATGACCCACTTGACCAAGCTCCTCTTCATCGCAGCATGCTTCAACACCCAAAACATGTTTGACATATTGCTCTAATTAGCACATGATGTCAATCTGTCGATCGCATCCCACTTGTCACTCAACTGGATCCTTCTCCCCCTCTCAACCATTAGTAGATGGGTCGAAAAAACTAGCTTCCTGGTCGATCAACATGTAATGGTCATAAGCCACTGACCTCATCTCTATAGCTTGACATGTCTTGTCATTTGATTGACCCATCCACAACAACACCTCTTATCTTTTTCATTGATTGATTGACCCATTTGTGCTCACATCTCCCACTCCCTCCTATGTGATCAATCGACTCTCTGAGTTGATCGAACCACAGCCATCATCATCAACATGACTTACACAAGGAGTGAAAGTTCAAACTAGGGACCTGGCAGCTCCAGACAGGAGTTCTTCTCAAAACTCAATCCTCTTTAGAAGCATACAAAGAAGGGACCAAAAAAGTCAATAGGGCCTTCTTTTTCACGCTCAAAGTCGGTCCTCCCTAATGCATTTAGGTAAGTCACTTCTTAAAGAGAACAACTTAAGATGAATCTATTATGCTAGACATCTCTAAAGGGTATGAGTCCATCTTAGATGACATTGTTGATGTCGACGTCCATTCCAATGGGCATATGATAGACAAGCTCAAGGCTGAGCAGACGATAATGGCTCTTCATATTGATAGTTTGTCTATCCTGCCTCCTCACCCCACTCTAAGAGGCACCTTAGTACAAGACACTTCAAGCATTCTTGTCATCCTTCCCCTCCTGCTTCACCCCACAGACCCGGAAGTACAAGAAAAATTCTACCATAGACCAGAAGAAATGATACAAGGAGATGGAGCAACTTGTTGTACTTCTTCCATGTTGGTCTTTCACTTTTACTCTACAGGATCTAGGCATTTAGGAGGTGGTGACAATGTGTTCAGTTTCTCCTTCATCTCCCTCTTCTCCTATCGATTGGGACATTCTATAAGGAACGCACCCAAGAGCTCCTTGCTACTTTCAAGAAGAACCACTCTAGTGCCCACAAGTATAGGTACACATATGGCCTATTTAAGAGGAGCACACCCTCACTAAATCCAATCTCACTACCCTTCTTGTGGATGTTGATAAAGATTTGTTGCACTTGTGAACTCTAGATAATCCCAACTATTACAAATGACAAGTTCACAAGAGGGAAATTTAAGGTATAAATTATAAGGAAGCCATCACACTTCCTCAATGACAGAAAGCATCTTTCATTCATACACCTATGCTCTGCTACCTCCACAAGATCCTATATTACACCAAATCTTGTATGGGAGGCACACATGGTGTCATGGCATATAATAAGTTGTATTGTATCCACCATATGTTGAATGGCATCCCCTTCAACTAGGAAAATGCACCGATTGAGAATTTGCACTTGGTGGTGATGCAAAAAAGGTTCTCATATCAACCAAGGTGGTTTGTTCACTACCATTTGAACATATTTATTCTACACTCACATCCCCTACCATGAGGTTACCCAGACATCAGGAAACAAGATTGATCTGAAGTACCTATACACTTCTTCCATGTTGTGTGATTCACAAGAATCAAGTATCTAATTCTTGACATTCAGAGACATCTATGCCTTTCTTTCCCTACCTACTCATGCGTATTTTGTAGTGGAAATTTTCTATTACGACCTCACAGACCTCCCATCTCACATCCGGCTCTACCTTTGTGAGCACCATCAAGTTGGATGTGAGATCTTAGAGCCCATCTCAGGTCAACAAATCTAGTCATTATAGGGCAAAGGCAATGAGATAGAGCCTCATTCTTGTACCAGATGCCACACCCAATAGAAAGTTCCAGACACTACTGTTATGGTCCTTTTGCTTCCCCAAGTTGCATCGGCATCTTGATCACATTGAGAATAGCCAGACCCACATGGAGGGGAAGAAACAGAGGTAGGGCCACTAGCTCAACCACATGTATGTGATGCATCAAACACATGGGATGTGGTACATTCACCAAGGTGTCCACAACTACACATAGACTCACTATCATGATTATAGTGTCGGCCAGACAAACTCCCTTCCATCTTCACATTATTACGGACAACAGTGCAAAGAGGTTGATAGATGCAATGCTCCACCCACAACATCATGGGACCAATATTTGTCCGGATAGTCATCTTGGGAGTCTTTTCAGTAGTACACGCCACAGGGGACACCTCTATCATGGTGGCCATTCTAGTTGTCTTTCTCCCCTTCATTTTGGATTTAGAGTTTTCTCAAGGATGAGCAACTTTATATGTTTAGGGTTGAGGGAGGGTGATATTTCTCTGTTTCACCCACATTATCATTATACTTGATGTTGTTTTCATTTTGATCTTGTGTATCATGCATTTCTTAGTTATTTTTATGCATTTTCTTGTTCATTGTCAAAAATGTCATGTTAAATTGCATGATACTTGTCCAATGTCTAACCAACCTAGATGCATTCACATGTTTGCATTGCATCTTTCATCATTTACCCATTTAAATAAAGCAATTTCTCGTATGACATGCTTTCATAAACTTGTCGATACTAGAACATATCATGTCACCTAGTACCTTAATTTATATGACTCCCTAGAAATATAGGTTGGTCGTATGGGATTGAATCAGATCATATGCAATGCATCCCCTAATGATTAGTCTATCATTGTGTAGACATGTCGTTGTTTCATAGGCGACATGCTATGATCAATCTTATAGGTAAATTTGTTCCTAGGCACAAAATTCTACTATTTGATATGCACCAACTTCAGCCTTTTCTGCGTTTATTTCATCATCATCTTACCCCTTCAACCATAGAAAATGCAAAATCCAAAATTTTGCAAAAGTCTATGTTCAGTATGTCACCCTTTTGCTTGATCTCTTCTCTTATTTCATTCCCCTTGCTATGCAATATGGACATACAACCAATAATGAAAATATGCCAATGTGCACACAAAAAATGCAATCAATTTTATAATAACAACAAGAAGTAATCCAGAGTTGAATAGAGGAGATATTTGCAATATCTTCCTTCCATACCCCCATTCACTCCTTTTCCACCTAGGGGTAGCAAAAGTACCCCAAATGCATGATTCCACATCTATTATGGTAAATCACATAAGAATATGTGAAATATATGAAGCCTCAATGATATTGCATCTAATACATTGTAGGATTTGACACGAAATCATGCTTGTGAAAATGAAATCAAGACAACGTATAAGAAAGTAGACTATTTGATTTCAGGAAATCGGGGTTACTTGTCCATAATTCGAGGTAGGGATCAATATTGATATAGAGAGGTGAGGATGATGGGTTGGTAGTATTGTTTGGTGAGTCATTTTGATTAGGTGTTACTCAAGGACAAGAAGCATCTAGGTTAATTAGATGAATGCATATTCATCCCACTTTTGTTGCACGTTTTAGTCAAGATTTATAATTTTCCCTTGTTTATTTTCAGCTTTTAGCTTGAATTAGATTGCCTTTTATTAAAAAAAGGTTTCTTATGGACATTATTACTTTTTTGCATGGAAATACACTCATTTGGTTCAAGAGAGCCACCACAACCCACTTCCATGTGTCAATTCCCAAGTTTGGATGATATTGAAGGCTCATATGCTCATTTAGCCTTTCTCTATAAGGTCTAACTATTGGTTGGTTTCATGTTCAATTGATCATATGAGCCTTAGAAGGAGTCACATATATAGAAAATGGGTTGATCACTTACCCAGTGAATTTATCGACTGGTTTGGGACAAAATGTCATAGAGTTTACTAATCTTCCTACGGCTTGTCGGTCTATCGACTAGCTTCCCCGATCCCTCAACCCAACTCCATTACACCATCTACAAAATAAGGAACAGTCAATCTACAGGCCCAACAGGTTGACCAACTAAAAAATCTCAAGAGAGACTCATCACTAGCCATTTGATTAGTTGGGCAAACCAGTAAGTTGACTAACAAATCAACATGAGCAATTATCAAATCTCCAATTGATGCTCTCTCCAAAAGGATGATCGATGGATGAATCAACAGTTTAGAAACTTAAGTGCCAACCAACCCAGTTTCATTGGTCGATTCACTAGTGTAGATTGGACTTATTTGGAAAGGTGCTCCAAAGTCAAAATTGATAGATTGATGACTCCCCTATATCAAGAGGATCATACCCTAATGCAAATAGATCAATTACCCTCTATTCAAGCCTATCTCTTGGTGCAAGGAGTGAAGTGAGAGTGGAACATTCTCTTCCCCTTGTAGATTTTCAGACCTACTCTAACAGAATTGGTGATATTTTTCCAAAATTTATTGGCCTCACTTCTCTCAATCGTTTATGACATGACTCGTTCTTCCTCCCCTTGTTTTTATTTTTTTCCCATGAATAGGAGAGAGTATTTCCCTTGTTGGGGCAATGGGAGAGGCCACATCTCTCATATTTCATTTGATTATTATCAAGCTTATTTTTGTGTGAATTTTTGGATTGAATTTCAATCAATTATGGAATTTTCTTTGAGTTGATCATTCAATTGACATGTTTGACAAAATCTTAGATGTAGAGATCATGAATTTTTAGATTAGATTCCCAATTGCATGTGTTGAACCCTTGATGAGATCTCAAAATAGGTTTTCTAGGATAATTAGTTGATCCATGGGTAATGATACCATGAAGCCGTGGGGAAATCGATCCTTATGCAATCTATATCCAGAAAGGGTATGTATTTCCATGGTCTAATCTCAAAAGCATAATTGAAGCAAGCTATAAAATAGATAGATGATTACTTAGGTGGTGCTTTTAAATTTTGTATGCCCTAATGTTTTAATTTCCTATTCACTCTTCTTTTTATCACTCTTTTCATTCTCTTAATTTTAGTTTTGTCATCAACCAACCAACCATTCTTAAATATTGATATTGGATTCTTGGATTTGATAACAATTTCTTATAGAAATTGCCTCTTGGTTTCGAACCTATAAGCTATATTGCAATAAGATTTCTGAGTAGTATTTCACATAGAAATAGGTTAAAATTTGAGGCCAACCACCTTGAGATAATTTCTCAAGTAGTAAAACTACACACCATGCGTCAATTCATGTAGTTATAAAAAAAATCTGATTTTATTATTATAATTTTTCATTTAGAATTATCACGTTAATAAAGGTTGATATCGTGAGGTACCAACATGTGATACTTTCTAAAGAAACCAATGTTATAAGAAGTCTAGATATCATTGTGCACATTATAAAGATAATCTTTCCAATATTTCTTTGATACATAAAGAAGTTAATTAATTTTTTACATTGAAGACTGGAATAGTGGATCTAGAATTGTGGTTCGAGAATAATAATTTGATAGCTCAATTAAATAATTATGTGAACTCATTAGGAAATAAATATAGTGATTATATGAAGAGAAAAGAAAATATATTTCCAATCTAATTCCAAATCATGCTTGTCTTTCCATATTCTCAAAAGTCAAAATTCAAGCCGTAAGCCACTTTGTCAACTCTTACTTTGGGAAAGAATGTTGGTGTTGGTCTACTTTGAGATATAAACTTCAATGGGTCTACTTTGAGATATATACTTCAATGTGTTAACATGCAAACTGATATAGGTCATATCATCCACAACACATCTAGTTTAGTGTGTACATCACATGTTCTTCACATTTGGAAGGTCTCGAAGACCTCTTACAGGGGTTCCAAGATATCTGAACTCCCAAGAAGGTCCTCCACCATGGACGACATGGAGGTGGAGGTACAAAAACTCAATTATAAGGAGAACAACACACATGGAAGTTCAAGATGAGTTTGAAAATTTAAGGTGATATCTAGGAGAATGAAGTAGTGAGGAAGTAGGACCGCTTGGGGATTGCTAGTTCATATGTATGACTTGGTAGTAACATGAGGTAAAAGTGGGTGGTGATATACTAGTAAATAGACCAAAATGAACATGTCATTACCTATGTAGGGCTTCATCAAAGATCTTGAGTACTTCACCCAAATGTGATAGGGTTGAACAAATCTTGATGGACTTCAGGAAACTAGTTAAAGGATATGGAGTCTAGATGTTAAAGAGATGATGATGAAAGAGCATCCTTTAATTCATAATATATACAAAAATAGGTTGAGATGTCATTTTAATATACAAAGAATATAAAAGGCATGTATTTTCAATATACTTGCATTGACAAGGCTAAACATTAGCCTATTCTCTCAACTAACAAAAATAAGCACAAAGTCCATAAAAATGTTTGAACAAAAGCACAATTAATAGTTCCCTTAAGCTATTTGAAATATTAAGTTTGTCCAACAACAAAAGGAAATGATAATTATGTCACGATATAATCTTTTTGTACAAAATAACAACACATAACACCCAAATATATAGCATAAGTAATTGTGCTACAAAATGTCTTAGGTTTGATATATGCTAGTATGTGTTTACAAGAAATTAGATTCCAAAATAGAAAATAGATTTGAAACACACACAAGTAACTAAAGATAAGAGGTTCAATGATCTTGACATTATATCAATTGTTTGATGTGAGACATTATCTCAAACGATCTATGTCTAGAAGAATTATTTAAGTTTCTATGTAGAAAAATCTAGATCTCAGTAATGCTTCTTATATCAATTCCTATCAACAAGAACAAAAAGGGGAAAGTAATTGGAATCAAAGTGAAGTCTCCAATGAATAATTGAGGGTGGGGTCATGTTGTATCTTCCTTCTTTCCTTGCCACTAGCCTCTTCTTCATCCAAGTTCAAGCAACCTAACCAGTGGCACTGCTTCTCCATCCAACTTGTCCCCTTCATACTAGTGCAATTTTGAATGCCATCTAGACCACAAAAATAGTGGTAGACAAAAAAACCGCTTAACACATGCTAGCTCCAACCCATGCTAGTTCCAACTAAAAAAATCAGTAGATGCTTATATACAAAATTATTTTCTCTGTGTATTGAATTTCTAAAATAATATATGGAAGCAACCAACACTACAGAAAAAATACCCATTAGTGGCTTTTATTCCAGTGGCTTTTCTAAAAAAATGCCACTATCTATGTAATGCGGTGGCATTTGTAATTTAAATGCCTCTAAACCACGTATTATGGAGTTTATAGAAAAGACTTACCAATTAAGGCCTTTTTATAATTAATTAGTGGCATTTCAAAATTGCCAAATCAAATGAGCGGGCCACAATTAGTAAAAAAAATATATTCCCACGCGGCTTCCCCCGGCATGCAAAACGGTTCCTCTTATCCATGTGTTGGGTAGAGACATTCACTCCCAACATTTGCTCTACTCAAAGAACCCATGAAGTCAACCTAGCTAGCCTTTTCGCCCTAATCTGCCAGACTGTGGACTCTACCTGCTAGAACGCTCTCTGCTCTTCTCCAAGGTGTTGGCGACATTTCCAAGGGTTGTAGGGGACGCCGAGGAAGAGATCAGTCTCCCAACTTGCCAGTGACGTAGCCAAGGGTTGGAGGGGACGCCGAGGAAGAGATCAGTCTCCCAACTTGTCAGCAAGGACTGCGGTGGTTTGCCACCCTGCTGCTTTGGCGTGCGATAGGTAAGTACACCCCATGAAACAATAAACACACATGGTCTTTCCTATCCATTCTTACAGTTTCCATTCTATCAAGGTATATATGATAATCGGTTTATGAAGATAGTCTTGAAATATGATGATTCCGTTGTTTTATATCCAGCAATCACTTCCTTAATCGTTTATATCAAGCCATCAGCCATCCTTCTTTGTTAAATTTAAACTTGGATTATTTTACAGTCTTGAAATATGATGATTTTGTCTTCACATCTCTTGTATCTTTGTTTGTAAATCATTAACGAATAGGCAAGTAATGTATCCTTACCTAGGCCACCACCTTTGGTGGGTTGGCTCTCTCTGATGAGAACAGGGGTTCCCACCATTGGGCTAATGAAGGGGAGAGATACTCATCTTTATGTATGTAGGAAGAGGCTAAGGAGAGAACAAGGTTTATGAGATGGTCATTTCTTGTGTAATATTCTAGGATTCAGAAATGTCTAAGGAAGAATAAGACCTTTGTATAATTACTTATATTATACATGTTTTTTTGGGTGTGGTTTCTTCAATTTTCCTTTGATTACCGTAAACTTGAATGGTCTATATTCTTCTGCACTACCAATTGACTAAAACCTTCACCATCTCTGAAAATTAGGGTCTTTAAGCAAAAATGAAGCAAGATACCAAGGGCATGCAGACAAGTTGCTATTAACACTAAGATATGGTTGCACAAAATGCAGGGGTTCCATTGTGGAACAACAACAATTTTTTCTCTGCCATAGGAAGTCTGGTTTGCCCTCTTGATTTCTATATTGAACGAAATTGCATGGCTTCTATGCAGTGATGTTTACATAATGGTTGATTCATGTTTTTTTGGAGTGTACGTCTTATCTTAGTACTTCTTTAATGTAAACACATTGCATTATGCTTACTTCAGTTCCATATCCTAAATCAATTTTTGTCTTTTGATGGCATGTTCTGTTATATATGTACTCCAACCTCTCTCCTTGGGCCAGGAACCATCAGCTGGCTGGCACACTAGTTCCTCCAAGTTTTAGGTCTTCTACACTCAGATCTTATACACGTTGTACACTTGTATGGTCCCTGACCAGGTTTCATCAAACTAGATAATGATGTTGCCCGTTCTCTAATGGGTTCATTCCCGTCGATGTTGATAGAAACCATGGGGAATATGTTTATGGACTACTTGCTTCACTTTAAAAAATATATTGCACTATATTTTGCTAATTTATACTACTTTTTTTGAAAATTTATAATTTCATTATATATACTTACAATTATTAGTACTAATATTTTGTAGTCTCGGTTCACCCACAGCAGTTACTATGGCCTGGGCGTCTACCCCCCCCCCCCGCTCCTTTTCCTTGAAGCAGAAAAGATGGACATCACCCTAGATGAGCGTACACTTGCACAACTCACCATTCCCAGACATTGGCATCATCTGGACGAAAGACGCTACACGGATGGTCAAATGACCTTAAAGTTTGGGAACTTGACAAATGTAATCGAGGTCCAGTATGATGGTGACGACAATCTGGTATCCACAACCAGTTGGTGTGGGTGGATTGGGAGAATGGGAATTGGCCATACGGACCAGGTTTTGCTTCGTCTGATTGGCGACAATACCATATAGGCTTATATACATAACTACAAAAACAGTTTGCCTTCTCACCTGAGATGGTATATGCACGAGCTAGACTGTACCGAATCTAAGGAGACATCATTCGATGAATTCGGCATGCCTGAGGTGCAATCCTTGCACGTTGGTACCGCCTTGTACCCCATGACCATCAGTTCGGATTCGTCTTCCAGCGACTCCATCCTCGACACAGCATCATCAAAAAAACGGACATGTCACAGTCATAATGGTCGTCACAATTGTTGATGAATTTTTTTAACTTTTAAATTAGGAAATAATCTAAAAAATGTAATTTGTGTTGTATTACTTAATGAACATTAGTAATCAATCAAGTACTGTGAATTTAAGGTATCCAATGTGATCTTGATGATGGCTTGCAAATGTTTTTCTCTGGTGTGGTTTTGAGTGATGTTTTTCTTTGAGGACTGCCTCAAAGTGATGTTCTACTTTTATCCTTATTATAACTATGTTGTTTGTATGATAGACTTACTCATAAATGTTATATTTTTTACTATTTTTAAGAATGGATAATTGTTGGATGGTAGAGGATGACGGAACGAGTAGTAAATACCTTTTAGTAGTAAAAACCCTAAACCCTAATACCTTTATGTTTTTCAATTTTGTTTTAAGTGTCTTCATTTTTTTGTGACTTGATATACTCAGGATGAGAGAACAGTTAAGTGACAACTTCCATAATAAGACAGATACAAGGAATGATCAGAACAACATCATTGACTCTTGTACGGGGACTTATTTACCTAGCATTACTCCTCAAGGTTGTTGGAAAGCTTTGAACCTGTCATCCAGTAATCGCTCCAAAAAAAATTTAGCTTCCCTTCCACCTAATGTTCAAAATGATAGACCAAGGAAATTCAATAACACTGTTGCTAGCTCTGTTGTTACAAGAACACCTTGTGATGGACAAGGTAATCATATCATCGCATTTATAGTGCTGCATTTAATGATATATAATTACTATATATGTTGTATGCTTTATGAATGAATGCTCAGGTCAAAGACATCGACAACGGGTGCCTAATAGCAATGCTTCGGTGTCCAATCATTCAAGAAGAGTAGACAGTAGAGTTGCCAATAGTCAAAATAGCCATGCATTTCATGATCACATGGAGCAAAATGGCCTATCTGATCACCATGATGAGTTTTTAAATGCTACAACAACACCTTCTGATGGGCTAGGTAATCGGTTAATTCATTGCATATATAGTTTTGCCTTTAGTGATATATAATTTCCATTTATGTTGTATCCTTTATGAATGAATGCTCAGGTCAAAGACATCGACCACGGGTGCCTAATGGCAATGTTTCGGTGTCCAATCATTCTAGAAGAGTATATAGTAGAGCTGCCAATAGCCAAAACAGCCATCCATTTCATGACCACATGGAGCAAAATGACCTCTCTGATCACCATCAAGAGTCGTTGAATGCTACAAAAACACCTTTTGATGGGCTAGGTAATCAGTTAATTCATATCATTGCATTCATAGTGCTGCATCTAAAGATATATAATTCCATTTATGTTGTATCCTTTATGAATGAATGCTCAGGTCAAAGACATCGACCCCCAGTGCCTACTGTCAATGTTCTCGTGTCCAATCAAATAAGAAGAGTAGAGAGTAGAGCTGGAAATAGCCAAAATAGCAATGCATTTCAAGAAACCATGGAGCAAAATGATGTCTTTGATCACCATGATGAGTCGTTGAATGCTACGCCAAACCTACTGATGTGCTAGGTATTCAGTTTATTCATATCATTGCATTTATAGTGCTGCATCTAATGATATATAAATGAATGCTTAGGTCAAAGACATCGCACACGTGGACAAACACAATGTTTGCAAGTCTGGAAAAGAAAGCCCGGTGATCAAATTCCCATTGAGATAAATCAATTTGGACAACCAGTGGGTAAAAACCAATGTCACTTATAAAGTTTTTTGACAACCATTGCAAGAGATCCCAATCTGTGTCCATTAAACTACGAGGACTGGAGACAATTTCCCGCAAATAAAAAAGAATCCATATGGAATTTTGTGAAGGTACAATATTAAAATTTATTTTTAAATGGTTAAATGAAGCTTCTAATTGATATCCTTATTGTCGGTAGAGTAAATTCATGATGGACATAGAATTAAAGGAGTGGACAATGAAGAGACTGGGAAAGAAATGGAAGGACCACAAGTGGGAGTTACAGAAACTATACTTCGTAGAAGATAGTTCATATGAACAACAACTTGAACAAGTTGTTCCCCACGTGGAAACGTCTCAATGGAAATTTCTTGTGGATTATTGGAGGAGCAATAAAGGAAAGGTAATTTTTTGTATCTATTAATTGATATTTAATTTACCTCATAGATAATTACTATGGACAATACTGTAATTTTTTTCACAGAGGAAGTGTATAACTAACAAGACAAGCAGAACATTTCAAAAGGTTAGCCACACAACAAGAACCTAGTCATTTGCTTGTCTGAAACATGATGTAAGTTAGTCAATATTGTGATCCAATTGGACAATTTGGAGACATCCATTTAAATGATGTTAGCAATAACCTTGTTTGAATGATACAATTGGAGAAGGAAACAGGCGGGGAAGTTGATCCCATTGAGTTTTTTGAGAAAACTCATCGTAAAAAAGATGGGAGCATAGTTGATATTGAATCCGCCAAAATTTTGGTACAAGTATTCATATCCTATAGTATTATGTTACATTTACTACATGGAAACATTTATATGTTTGGTATAACATTCATCTCCTATGTTCTGTTGTGTGTAGGAAAAAATTTCTAAGGTAGGTGACGAGCTGTAAAGAAACCAACCTGATGTTACTTCAGCTGAAATTTATAGGTAGGTTATGGGAGAAGAGAGACCAGGATATGTTCGTGGTTATGGACTTGGACCATCACCTTCTGATATCTGGGGCAATAACTGTAAATCCCGAGAAGCTGATGAATCACAAAGGAAGCATTTCCAGGATTAGCTTGAACAACAACGGATGGAATTTGAAGCTAAAATTCAAGAACAAAATGCAAAAATAGAGAAGATACTAGCCTTGTCTAGAGTAGGAAATAGTCAATCAGCACAACATGTACGCACTGGCTAGGTATGAATACATTTTATATGAGATGTGTGGTATCGATTATTTTCCATGTTGAATTTTGATGGCCTTATGACAAAGATAAAATAATTGTGCAGATCAGAATGAGACATTCAACAATTTATAAGGGACAAGTATGTTTGTATTTGTGTAAATTGCACATCATTCTATGTTTATATAATTTTTTTATTTAAATTGTATTTTGTTTATAGGAAGTGTATGTGATGAGTATCGCAGATGCAGATGATAAAGTTGCAATCAGTCGAGTATCTGAGGTTGACCCCTTACAAATGGTGGGAGATGCAATTTTAGGCTCATCATGTGTTGGTGTTTATGTAGAGGTTGTGGTTATGGCCAACGAACCTCTAGTCAGACCTTCTGAGCAATATCAATATATGGATGAAGTTATTGGCAATTTCATAGCATGGCCGAAATCACATTTACTGCCAAAGTGAGCATATAGTATTGCTTATAATATGACATAATTGAAAACAAAACTAGTATCTCAAGTCATTTCCATTTGTTGCAGGTCATGAAGTGTAAAGATAGATAATTGCATTCTTGGATACTGTGTAGAGAGATGAAAGCTATAGTTGTGTTTCTTTAGTCCACTTTTTTATTAGTACATAACGATCCAGATATTTTTGTTTCATGTCCATTGTCGTAGACAATGTTGCCAAATGACAATCCTATTTTGCTTTTAGCTATGAGCAGTGTCTTACCTTCTTGTGTGTGAGATTTACACAACATATTTTGCTGTGGTGATTCGCCTCAAGATGGTTTGTGGTTGAGCTTCTATGATTGGTCAATATTTAGGCTATTAAGATGTCTGAAATGTAACTGAGATATTTTAGTTGCATGCTTATATGCGTCCTAATTTCTCTGTAGAGGTACAACAAGTCATTTTCAACATTTCCATGGTACAACAAGTCATTTTCAACATTTCCATACTCTTCTTTAGTTAAAAAGTCAAGGAAGAAGCCTCAAGAAATAATAGGTGCTCTTAGTAATATCAGTTCCTCCATGTTCCCTTAATTGTTAAAACAACATCTACAATAATACCCTTTCTGTAACATGTGGTTGTGATGTAGGCCCTAAAAGCCAATAACTATGGTAAGGATCCTCTGCTAAGATGTACAGAGAATGACCTTAAATATCCAAGCATAGAGCTGATGTTAGGACTCAAAAAGGCATGTTTTTGGAGATCAAAGGGCACTCTTAAGAGCTAAGGTTGTCATCTCATCTCTTGTGAAAGGCTTCAGCTCAGCTCTTGTGATTGGCCTTTAATCTCCAAGAACAGAGTTGTTGTTAGGACTCAAAGATGGGATTCCTCACCCTAGAACTGGTCTTACATGCAATCCAACAAAATGGTGCATGCTTACATGTTCTTGATGTATCCCAGCCAACATTGGTTTCCATTTTTGCTTTGGGTTGTTTTAAGGATTCTTGGATAAGGTATATTTCACTACTTCACTTTGCTTTTTTTCAGTTGAAGGGGATAGTGAATCTATTCTGGAAACTCTTCTTGCTTATCAGGGGATAGTGAATCTATTCCTGGTGGCCATGTTAGTATATATTTGAAGACCTGAAGCCTCCTGCTAATCTACATAGTCAACTTGCATGTTTTGCTGTTAGTTGTTTATTACATGTGGTGGTTGCCATGACTGGTGATGGTGTCAATGATGCATCTTCTTTGAAAATGGCAAACATTGGTATTGCCATGGGAATTGCTGGAACTGAGGTAAGTATATTCGTTATATGTCAATTTGTATATCTATCTTCTTGTCTTTTAGTAATTATTATCGATAATGATTGTTTCTTCTCTTTTTATTTGTCAGTCCAGGTTACCAAGGAGGCTTCAGACATGGTTCTTGCTGATGATAACTTCGGTACAATAGTTATTACAGTTGGCGAAGGGAGATCTATCTATAACAACATGAAGGCCTTCACCAGGTTCTACTCTTATTAATCATTATATGCTTTCTTACCTTACTAAAAATATTTCAACTTATTATGTATAGACTATAGTTTTATGAGAACCCTGGATGACATTGAGTTTGATAACCATCTTTTTCTTTTTATATAATTGTCAAGATTGTCAGCTTTGCACCCTTTCTATCATGTGCTTAGTTGTGTGCTTAGCTGAATGTATATAGCTTTGTTGCATGGCAAACTCTATTCAGCTGACATAATGTGAATGGTACAGTTGAAATTATCACCATTGTCGAACTTATTAGGAAAGGTGAGAATGTGGGTTCTTCTGAGGCTTCCCTTCTTGCCAAGATCGGCATCAGACCCTTCTCATATGGACCGGTTGTGCTGTCAGTTTATGACAGTGGATCTGTATTCATCCCTGAGGTCCTTCACCTTACTGAAGATGACCTTATTGATAAATTTGGCAATTGTGCAATCTTCTCTGATACTATCTTAACAGCATGCTAGTGATGTAAGTGTTTTTGTCTTACATTTGCATGTAAGCGCTCAACATTTTTCTCACTTCATTGCAGGATCCTAGCAAGTTTGCAGTTGCTGCTGCCCCTGCTGCTGCTTCAGGCTATGCAGCTGCACCTGCTGCCAAGGTGGAAGAGAAGAAGGAAAAACCTGCTAAGGAATCTGATGACCATATGGCCGTAATGCTATCACTGCAGCTGAGAAGAAGGATGAACCTTCATTGCAGTGTAGATGGTCTACTCCTGTAGAAGCTCACAACTACTTGGAATGCTAGAATGGAGTTGTATTTTTTGTAATAAAATGAGTTTGTATTCCTTTGGGGGGTCTCCAAGTGCAAAATGAGTTGTTATCCAGTTAGTGTTCATGTCTACAATATGTACCATATATAGTCATATGTGATGTTGTTGTATTCAATACAAGGGGCAAGGTAAAATGTCCTCCCCATGTAATTGTCATTTGATTATAAATAAAAAAGTTCAATACTTCTGGAATGTGTTCGGCTTCAATTGGCATTCAATTATAAAACTTGATCATGAGCTACAAACTGACTGACTAAAATCCATAAAAAATAGTAATGCAGAACTAGTATGCCATTAGTGGCTTTTTTCATAAGCCACTACATTCAATCAAAACTGTTTTATACAACAACATTATACAAAACAGTGGCATTTGTATAAAACCCAAACGATGGATAGTGGCTTTTCTATAAATGCCAAATGATGGTTTAGTGGCATTTATGTGGCATTTATTCAAAGCCACTAAAGACAAACATTTAGTGGCTTTTACAACTTAAGCCACTATCTTCCTAGTAGCATTGGCACTAGAGGCATTTTTTTAAATGTCAACAAACGCCGCTAAACCTATTTACTGGCTTTTTTTCAGTGGCATTTTTGAAAGGCCACTAATGGTTATTTTTGTTGTAGTGCAAACATATGCTACCTATCAGACGGATTTGATGGTGTTGAAGTCTTTCTTAAAGGACCCAGGTTTGTGACAAGTTGAGCCCATAAGTGTCACTCACTTGGGGTTCCCATGTAGAAGACTACCATATATGTTGATGACACATCAAGGTGCACCAGCGGCAACTGATTAGACATCTGAGTCCAAAACACAGATGGGGACCCATAAGGATCAAGATGAACCTATAGTTGTAAGGAAGAAATGTGTTTGAGAATACCACAAACTTATATAATAAGGGTAACCTACTTGAATGTGATGAAAAATCATCGTATATTATATACAATACCTAGTATACTGAAATCGCTTGGTCCAAGACTTCAAATAGGCCAAACCTAGGTCTCTAGGAAGCTTACCCATGTACAGTTCTACTTGAAACCAATGAGATCTTTTAATTTTTTTTACAATCAAATAGAGAGAAATATATTGATGAATTGATGAAAACAAAAGGTCCATGTTAGGAACCTTAATTTCAACTCCATTAAAGAAGTAGCAAATGTTAATATGATGGTCTAATTGTCGGGGCACCACATAAGCGTCAAACTCCACTAGTTGGCAGATAAGAAGCCTACTTCCTGTCCTACCAAGTTAAATAGACACCACGACACCAGTCTCTAGAAAGGAATTTTTCCATGTATGTAGGTTAGAGATCTTGATGGTAACATTAGGAAGTTTCTCATTGTACTGGTGGGGACTCAATACCATAGTGGAGATCGACATATCCTAGTTGAGGGTCCTTTTCTCATAGAACCAGAGGTGAATAGGTTGTTAGTGTTTCATATAAAGAGAATGAGAATATATTTATGTAGTCCCACACTTGATTATTTATGTCTAAAGTAAGGTTAACATCTAGGTTGTTAACTTCTATGTAGTCCCAAAAACAAAAAAATAACATCAAATATCATTTGTATAATGATGATTATCAAGTTCTAGATCTATTGCAACATATATGTACATTTATTGTTTGATTTCTAAGTAAGGCTTCTACAATTGTAACATGTACCTCAACACCAGGATCAATTGTAGTGGAGTGATCTGCTTCACCATTTCTATGAAGCTTACAAGAACAATTATTGGCTTGTGCACTCGCAATTCAAACCTATCCTAGGTATTGGTCCCTTACCAAAGTGGTTAGATAAATTCTTTTAGGAAAAACAAGATATAAGGGAATAAATTTTGTGAGAAGTTTGTGATTGGGCAACTAGTTCATATTTCAAAAAATTTGTTTTGACCGTTCTATGCAAAATAGTTGTTTTGGCCAACTAGTTCATATTTCAAAAAATTTGTGAGAAGTTTGTGATTGGGGCATGTCCAAAATGTCTGTTCTCTAGTATCACGGCCATTTTGGGGTCCTTCCCTTGTATTTGGGTGTTGAACTTTCTCATCTATGGAGATTATTGCCTAAATACATTCTTTGATCACTTGGGGTAGGTGGGGAGTCGTTTTGGCTTCAATTTGGACTCCTTCAAGCCTGGGGAAACCCTAGATTTAACATTCCTATCTCTCTTCCATCAAGTAGTGGTAAAAGTACGTATAAAATATGAAAAAATCATCCATGAGTACATTTTATAAAAATAGAGTTTATTAGGGAAATATCATGTGTTATGAAACATCTAAATGTGAATAGTGGGAAAAAAGACACAAGATGGAGACCTAATATAAGGCTCCATCACCACCCAAGATTAAAACATACTTGTCCTCTAGTATGCTCTAACTCAATATCTTTCTATTTTTTTCAACAAGGAAGAAATTACAAATGCATTAAAATATATGTATATTGACTAGATGGGATCAATAACAACTAAATACATGTATACCACCTCTTTGCTCTCCTCTTTCACAAGCCAATGATGATCATAGCACTAAGCCTACAATTTTTCAATATAGGGCGTCAAACACACATTCAATCAATATGGTTGTCATATCACTCTGGGTAAAGTCATTCCATGATGGTTACGACCAAAAATGATTAAGACTGATGTATCACCTTCATGTATTCAGTCTCATCATTCAATCCAGTTTAAGTGACCCATGTGTCTATGTAAAGGGTAAGATGAGATTTGTTAGATGTTTCCTAGCTCAATTGTCGTGCAATCAGAAAATAGAGGTTGTGGTAGGATATTGAAGTTCTATGACATTGGAGAAATCCTTTTTTCTTTATTTACATGCTATTAATAGTAGCATCTTTTATTTTCTTTTAGCATTTTTTACTTTTCTTTTCCCTTGGTGTAGCAAGGGCATATGGTGGTAGGAGGGAAGCTTGGGGAGGAAGTTTTGATCACCCCAAGATTTTGGAGGGTGGCCAAGGCTTACTCTTATTGTGCTTTTTAGCTTTCATGAGGCCGAGAGGTATAAAGTGGTGAAAGAAAAATGAGTCAAAAGAAGAGTCACTAGTGTGGAATTCAATATGGGATATCATGCATGAAAATTACTCCAACATACTTCATCAACTGAAAAACACATCATCAATAAGCAAATACAAAAATCACATTTATCTCATGAGATTCAACAAACCCTAAGCATTGGTGGCTTTCTAATATCACAATTCAACCAAATATTTCACAAGCATAAAAAGGTGATTTACATGTATAAATTTAATACTTGATTAGTGATAGATCATGTATTACATGCATTTATCACATGTCAAAAGTTTCAATTCCAAATGTAGAGATTGGGCTAAAACATGCTTTTTTGGGCAAGAAATTCCAAGTTTGGACAAAATTGGACAAAATGGTGCCAAATGACCCTATTCAGATCAAGATCTAACTTCTAAGAAAGAAAGAGTGAGAAAAGATATCCTAGATAATTACATGCAAAGAAATTAATACAATCACATGCAATTCAATGTTAGCAGATGGCATGGAAAAAGTGCAAAAGTTTTGAAAATTTTAAAGTTTATGCAAAAGTGCAAGGAAATAGACTATATGGCATGCAAGTGGGCAAGGATGAACAAGAAAGTGTATATAGAAAATTATGATAGTTAATCACACTGTTTGATCATCTCAGGAAAAAATTAGAAGAAGGATCAAAATAAAAAACAGGTTTACTGTCCTACCATGCCAAGATTTTAAACCTACTTGTTCTCAACATGAAATAGAAGCTTGGAATGATAGAGTCATGACCATGAAACTTTGATGGATAATTATCAAGGTGGGAAATCCAAGTGTCACTCAAGTGGTCATGTTAATGGCACTACATCCATTCTATGAATAATGACTATATTTGACGGATGGCACAACAGTCATGGTAGAGAGAATGGTTGTGGTGGTCTGTTTATTGTAGTTTTTTCAATTCAACTATGATTTCTTCTTCTTCCCGTCTTGATATTCTTATGATTTATCCATTCTGGTGATCATTCTTCAATCTAACTTCCTCTTCTAATATGAATGAAAAAAAAACAACCATATCAACTATGGATTGTATGTGTTTCTTGGAATGTATAAAAAATAAAATATAATAAAAATGAGTATTGAGTGAAAAAAGATCTCAAACCAGTGTGGGTTTCCTTCTACAAGTGTGAAGTTGTGTACCTTCAATCTGGTGTGTAGTTCCTTCAATCAATCAACCATTCAAAAATTGTGTGGCCACCTTCCTGAAGTAAACGTCTTTCTCATTTACATTCAAAACTTTTTTCTCATGTGGGTCCTCAAAATAATCATCTTCACATATGGCCTTCTCTTCATCTTGTCTTGTTTAAGCCTTAAAGATGGTTATACTCAGCTTCATGTTAATGAATGTCATTGCTATTCCACCAATGTTCACATGGTTATCGACATAAAATGTTTCCAATAAGGGCCTCCCCAATATTATAGGAATCTTCTTGCCCTCTGGCTCCATATCAAGAATAATAAAATATGCCTAGAACACGGCTATGATTAATAATCATCCACCCTTCCTCTAGGAAATTTGATAGAACAACCCACCAATTGAAGAGTGCAATTGGTTGGCTTAGCTTGCCTAGTCCCAACTCAACATAGACACTATATGACATCAAATTCACACTAGATCCCAAATCAAGTAGGGACTGACCTATGTGATGTCCCCCTATGTAGGAAGGTATGACTGGGGCCCCTTGGTCTTTCTTATTTATGGGAAGAGAATATTGTAGAAGTTAATCTCTCTTTCTCAAAAAGCTTCACCTTTTTGGGCATTCTTCTTGTTGATTTTCTCTCAAAAGTAAACATATCCTTGAGAAATTCTGCATAAGTTGGAATATTCTTAATTGCATCAAGCAATTAAATGTTCTGTTTCACTTTCGTAAAGATCTCTAGTATGTCAACATCATATTTTTACCTCCTTCATGATGATGAGATATCATCAAATGCATGTGGGAGTGTGATGCGACGATTTTGAGTCGCAATTATAGACCTGTTTCATATGTGTTTTATGCCTTAATTAGTCATTTCTATGGTTAATATCGCATAATTCATCTACTTTGGTCTTTGCTGCTATATTATGCCAAATCCCATTTAGTTTATCGTTTTAAACATTAATTGTCAAATTATTATTATTTATGTGAATTGATTTGGTTTCATGTTTGAATTCCAGGAAAAATGAGTATCTGCTTCCGTCGATACCATTGACGGAAGTCGATACCATCGACTTTGTCACAGTTTTCCAGCCGAAAGAAGCAGGAACAAGTCGATACTATCGACTTTGAAGTCTATGGTATCGAGATACCATCAGCTTGTTGGCGAGAAACCGATCGATAGTATCGACACTCAGTCGATACCATCGACACCTGGAGGCTACAGTGTCAGAAGCTAAAAAAGACCGACGCCTAAAGGAAGTCGATACCATCGACCCGTGTCGATGGTATCGAGATACTATTGGGCGCGACAAAGAAAGGGTTTGCAGTCGACCGCAGCCACAGCGGGTCGATACCATCGACTCGCGTCGATGGTATCGACACCGTCACATATGCGTTTGATTCAGATTGATCCCAATCGGACGGCCGTGGTTAATTAGCGACCTAATGATCGAGATATACCTAATGACGGCCGCCCAGATGGTAGGATGATCAGATTATCCATTGTACGAGTACCGAGGAGCATTAGAGAGGAGAACGGAGGCCGGAAGCTCATACGAGTTGATTCGGATGCCGCAGAAGATGGATTTCACCACTGAAAGGCGGGAGAGCACGTGTTCTACGCATAGGATCAACCGGTTCTTCTCCGTTCAGGGGTTTCACATCTCAATTCATGTTTTTCACATGATTTCCCCTATCTCTACCTTGTACTTGTTTGAGATGAACATGCGGGGCTAATTCCCTTCATCTTTAGGACCGGGAGTAGCCCGGGAATTCATTGTATGACGATTTTATAATAGTAATTCATATCTTATCTCTTAAATCCGTGGTATAGTTTCATGTTCTCAATATATTGTTATGCTTGATCACCATAATAATAACCTAATGCCCTTAATCACTTTGAAAGAAGGATTAACGGTTGAAAAGAGACGAACCCTACATTAATCGATAAATCCCTTGACCAAGGTGGTGTGAAATTAATGGTGGAAACTGAGAGATCGTTCATTATGCACCTAGTTTAGGGTATAGGTTGCTACGACGGTGGAACTGACCTAAGCTTAGGTAGTGAATTGCACCACGACAGTGGGTAATTCGATTTTCAGGCCACTACCCGGATAGAGAGATAAGAATTGAGGCATTATATAGAATCTAATACAATGGAAACCTGCGGTGAAACCGCAATCCTAAAGATACCCTTTTGAATTGATTAAATTAACATTTAATCGATTGTTTGCTTTGCTTTATTTTTATTTTCTTTTAATTTCGACAACAAACCCCAATTTGTTATTCGGCTTAGCTGATCGCAAATAGTTAGTAAGAGTCTCCAACAATTCTGAGTATCCATGTGATCGACTCGGGCCTCACAAAGGCCTGTACTACTCGACGCGTACACTTGCGTTTTTAGCACGTAGTAAAATATACGTCAGAGTGATGACTCACTTGTACTTAATTTACTTGTATCAACACGATTATCTTGAGACATCATAGGAGGATATCTTGGAACCATGGGTGGAACACTAGGGATTGTAGAACCTACAAATGGAGTCAAGGTTGGAACACATGGGATCACAAAATCAACATGAGGTATCAGATGATCACTTTCATCTATCTCAACCACAATATTATCAATTGTCTTCTTCTCAATCATTTTATCAACACATCCTTGGTTCACATGATTGTTTACTATATAACTCTTAGGATCCTCAATAACTCTTCCACTCTTGACAACATTCACAACATTAACTTGCTCATGGTGAAGATCGGAAGCTTGTTGTTTCTATGGAGAAGGTGGAGGTGGTCCTTAGTGCTAGAAATGAGGTGGAGGGGAGTATTGGTAGTTGTAGGTGTATCGGTAGGGTATTTGGTGGTGGTGCAGTTGTATAAGGTTTAGAAGGGTTGTGATATTGATACATGGGTTGCACTTGCATGGGGGCGGGATGTAGGAGTTTTGAAGAACACCAAGTGGCCCACTTGCACTGACAGAGTTCATAATGGGTTGGGAAGGAAGTTTTCCTACCACCTGGATGGCAAGTGTCAAGGAGATCTGCTCCATTCTTTTCTCAAGTCTTGTCACATTCTTCTGAACCTCGTCAAAGCTTTTCAATCCAAATAGGACTACATCTTCAAACCTTAAATTGTATAAGTGACCTTGTTGTTTTGGTTTGCTATGAGAGAGAAGATCCTTCACCTTTTCACCTAAGGACTCAACATAATTAAAATAATGACTACGGTGACTTGGCACTTGATTCTTCATCATGTTCATCATTTCAACAAGAATCTTCATCATTTGTGGACTTGAATCATTAGGAATTGAAGGTGTCACACCAATGGAAAGGTCATAATTAGACTAGATGCTCTATGCCTAAAATTATCAGCTAGGTGTTCAAACAAGGGACATGACTCCTCAGGGGGTTTAACCATGAATGTATCACCACAATAAAAGTCAATTGTATATTGACCCATTTAAGATATACCAAAATAAAATGATTGAAAACGATTCCCTAGGGAAATCTCATGGTGAGGTCACCCTCTCAACATTTTCTGGAATCTTTCCCAAGAATCATGAAATATCTCATTGTCTTTTGCCTAAAATTGACTATGGATCTCTACATTTGTGTCAACCTTGCAATAGAGTAAGATTCCTTCAAGAAGGCATTCTTCGTATCTTCCCAACTCATGATCTCCATCTTTATATCGTATCAATCTTTAGCTTTGTCTTTTAGAGAGAATGGGAAAAGTGTAAGATGAATGGAATCATCAGTTGTGGTGGGAGTGTGAAAAGTACAACATGCTTCCAAAAAAGTGCCAATATGCCTACCGAGGTCCTCATGATCCAAGTCATTGAATACTAGAAGAATTCCAAAAAAGGCTGGTGGAATGGAGAAATATCGACCTCGCATAGCTCCTATACTTGTTCCCTATAAGAAAGTAATGGTGAAGAGGTTTTAGAATCTCTCCATTATGAGGTGATGGCCTTCCATTAGGATTGTCCATCTCTTATTTTTCATTGCACGCTATCACATGCATGTTTCACAATTAAGAAGAGTTAGAAATCTCATATGTAAGAACAAGACATAGAATAAATAATATCAATTATGAGGACAATATGAAAAATCAAACTAAAATGATCTAGATAGTCCGATCGCCACTCTCCCTAGCAACGGTGCCAGAAATCATTATGATCCACGAGATCCCTACCCAATTGACATGGCTAAAAGTTCCTTTGGCACACACCTAGGTCTTTAGATATATATAAAACTGAGTTTGGGCACATCCTCAAGCTTACAGGCTTGGGATCAAACTCAAGGAAGAGGGAAGCACTAGAGATAATCTTACTTTACTATGTTCCTATTACAGGGTATAGGGTTGTTAGAGTTTGACTTGGCGGTTTCAATTATGCTAAGTGAACAAGAAAGACAGATATGCCAGAATCAAACCTAATTTAACCCTACACAAACAATTCTATCAAACTAAGCAAGAGGGGAGATTACATTAAAGTAGGCAAGAGAAATACTAACCATCAATCTTGATAACAATCTATCTAAACAAGGAAAGAAGAGGAAACTAGTTATAATAAATTAGCAATTATAATAAGGAAGCAAACAATGAACCAAACTAGAAAATCCTAGAAAAAGTAACTAAGAAAAAGAAACTACTCTAGAAAGGGTAAACTAACATGAGCAAGACAATTACATACATAAACAAATAGGGAAGCTAACTAGGTTAACAATAACTAAGGAAAAGAGCAATTTAGGTTTTGAGCAATTAATCGGGGAAGTAGGCCATTTGGGGGTAGATGTGATTGTCGACCTAGTTAGGGTCATATCATGCAACAAATTCAATCAAACCATGTTATCTAACCAAACAATAAAGTGGGATGATGGTGAATTATCCTATACTACTAGTTGATTATGGGTGGTGTAGGGTGTACATAGAGGAACTAGTCTCCACTACCCCCTATCCAACCTTACGAGGATAAATTCACTAGTTATAGGTATGGTTCAATCAGCATCACACTAGTCTAGGTCTCTACGAGTGATTATTTTGATGTACATGTGGCAAATGGTGGCATAGAATGTACGAAAAGGGTATTTCACCTCCTTTACGCTTCACCCAACCTATAGACATGCTCTTCGCTAAGCATATTAAGTGAGGCACTAGTATCTAAGTGGATCTCACACCTAGGGGTAGAAGAATAGATGGGTAAGTATGAAGAGGGGTAGCTAGCTAATGATCAACTAATTGTACTTTGAGCTTTTCCCCAAACAGCCACATGTACCACATTCTTCTATGCTTAGGTGGTTTCCAACATCAATCACCCTAGCAAGAGAGTAGAAAATGAGATAGAAGAATATGGATAATATTTTACAAACAAAATTATAGTGTTCATGATAATATTTTCCCAACATGGTATCAAAGTCACATTTATTCTCCCAAATATCCCATCAATGGATCTTAGCTACCCATGACAATGGAAAATACAAAAAAATGAAGAAGAAAGATATAGAAGAAGTCATAAAGTTTGAAGTAGTGGCTGAAATCTTCTTATGCAATAGCGGCAAGCTTGAGAACTTCCTTCCTCTAAATGGAAATGACATGGAAATGGAATGGGTAATGTCCAAAACCCTAAAAGGTAGGGCATTTGGGTGTAGATGATCAAATGGAAGAGGAGTGAGGTAGGTAGGTGATAGAGAGGTGAAATAAATGTTGAAGGGAGTCGGCCCTTGACCTCCAGCCTCCTCCATGGCTTATATAGGGGTGTAGGCGGTCTAGGGTTAAGTGGGGGGATAGGGAGATCAAGTGATAAATTAGGTGGGATTCAATGGTAGAACAGTAGTCGTGTTGGCCACCTACCAACATGGACATTCTATGTAAAATGGTTGTTTTGGCCAACTGATTCGTATTTTGGAAGTTATGTGATTGGGGCATGCCTAGAATAGCCTCTCTCTACGGCATGGTTGTTTTGGGGCCCTTCCCTTGTATTTGGGTTTTTAACTTGGTCATCCATGAATTTTATGGCCTAAATACATTCTTTGATCACTTGGGGTAGGTGGGAAGTCATTTTGGAAATCCTAGATTTAACCTTCCTCTTTCCTTTCCATGAAGTAGTGGTAAAGGTACTTAGAAAACATGTAAATTTTATTACAATAGATTTATTTGGGAAAATCATGCATTATAAAACATCTAAATGTGAATAGTTGCAAAAAGAGATGGAACCCCAGTCTAGGGCTCCATCACTAAAAAAGTTCAATGATAAAAATAAATACAATATTAATTCTCACCCACGTTATATCAAATGTATCAGTTTTTTTAAGAAAGAAAAGATACCTTCAAGTGAAATGATCATCATTATAAGTTCATTATCAAACTAGAGAAACAAGAACACCAGGGCAATATTAGAATATTCTAAAATAAAGTAGAAGGAAAATCCATCCTTTTGTCTTTCATTTGAAATCTTCATTGGATAGCCTAAACTAGATCAAGGACCCCACATAGAAAATGGGACTATTGAAGATTCCAGAACATACCCCTCCTTAAGGAGATACATCAAGTTTCATCAATGGAGATGAGATACCAATTCACCCTCAAACACTGATTTCAATAGATCTAGTAAAAGCCAGATCATCTGGAACCTTGGAAGCAATCATACTTTTATCTTTCACTAGTATCGTAATATAGGATATTTCAATCCATATTATGGACACTAAATAGAAGAGGAAAAATAGATTCAAACCCAAGGAATGCTCTGAACTAATTATGTCCCTAAAACTTTAAAAAGGAAACTTTGAAATACACTGATCTACAAAAAACATTACTTTTTTTCATAAAGACTTCACAAATACAAAACAAAATGGGGAGAGAATTATCCCTCAATTGATGTATTTGATATGACCTACTAGTCAACTTCGATCATGCCACTATTATTCAAAGAAAATAATTTTCACATAAGCAATCATAGAAAGTAACTTGGATACATGTAATAGGCACAAATAGATTCTCATATCCCATCAAAATATATCATGTCTCCACATCAACATACATGCCATAAGAACAAATGAAAATAAAAATGGATTGTCATTTCTCAACATAGTCAATAACAAAAGACACCAAATGAAATTTTTTGGATTGTAATTTACATTTTTTAAATAAAAGAGTTGAAGAAAAAAAACTTTGTCATCTCTTTAGGAAGTATTCAAGAATCAAAAATCTTCATATCTCATGACCTGCAATAAATCAAAACAACTTCAGATTCTACTTTCTGCTTCAAATTTGTTTTACTATAAGGGAGGTATTATGATCATGGTGGCAATATATGTGTTTTACTCCATACTATAATGTTACCGACCACAACATCAATAGATTTATATTGCTCATAAGGTCTCACTAAGGATGCAACCTCTATCTAAACACCAATAAAGCAACCTCTATCTAAACACCAATAAAGAATGCACATAGTACTACACCTCCAACGCTTTTCATGGGGTTAACCAAAAAACAACTCGATAGAATGCAATTTTAGCATTTGGGTCTATAAAACTCAATAGATACACATCCTATAAAGAAAACATAAGAACTTTCTGTAAATATAAAATGAAATTCAAACTAGACAAATACAAACATATGTGTCCCCTCTAAAATGATGAATGCTTTATTTACAGTGTAGTTCAAATTGACAAATTTGTCTATAGAATTTTGTTATTAGGATAAGCCATAACAATCAAAATTTTAAATAATCAGCATAATACATGTTGTATAAAATGTATTTATACTTGTCCATTTCCATAGTGTTGTGTTTGACTCGTCCATGCTCAACTTAAGGCAAGTAACTCTTCTAACTTTTGGTTGAAATCATCTTTTCTTTCATGAATTTTTGCCTCAAATTCCAAATTTTGCTACTCAAGCTTATCTTGAAAATGATTCGTTTGTGCTTCTTCTACTTCTTGTGATTTATAATTTTTTGCCCCTAATATCAAAAGGTGATGGTCCAAGCCCATAACCACAAACATATCTTGGTATCTCTTCTCCCATTACATGCTTATAGATTTCATCTGGATTATCATCAGGTTGTGTTTTCTATATTTCATCTTTTTCCTCAATCAATATTTCATATATACAAGATCCCATGATTTTGTTGAATTGCATGCCAAACATATATGATTTCTCCAAATTGTGTGTGTAACATACTACTCAAGGAGGGGATGCATTGTACCAAAAATTTTGTACATTCAATATCAACTAGGATTCCATCTTTCTTGCAATGATTCTCCTAAAAAAAGACTATGGGGTCTACTTCTTCACATGTTTCCTTCTCCATCTTTATTAGATACAAAATTTTAAATGTAATCTTATAGAAAATGAACGCCATCAAATTTCTCATAAAATCACACAAAAATTTGGTTACAACATATTTCACGCATGTAAATGACTTGGTTTTTTTTGTATGGCCAGGCTTTGAAACCTTTTAGCTTGTCTCATTAGTTATATACTTTTTCTGTGAAAAGTGTTCCATTATGAGTCAAAGAAAATAAATATCAATGAAGAATAAATAAAACTTTTAACTTTGTATCAAAAATATCTACCTTCCCTTTATTACTCCTCCAATAACCATTCTAAATTTCCAACCATACTTGTCCACATGGAGAACAACTTGCTCAATCTATTTTTCATATCCTATATACGAGTAACCATGGTTTAGTTGAATTACATACCAAACATGTACTACTTCTACAGTTTCCAAATTGTGTATGTAACATACTACACAAGGAGGGTATGCATTGTACCAAATTTTGCACATTCAATATCAACTACACTCACATATTTCTTGGATGAGTTGTCTCAAAAAAAGTCTATGGGAACCACTTATTTACATGTTTTCTTCTCTGTCTTGATTAGACACAAAATTTAAAATTTAATGTTATATAAAATGCAACATCAAATTTCTCATAAATCACACAAAAACATTTAGCTTACAACATATTTCATTCATGCAACTGACTTAGTTTTTGTTGGATGGTCATGATTTTTTCACTTTTTTGTCTTAATTAGATATAGAGTTTCTCTATGAAAAATGTGCATTATGAGTCAAGGAAAAATAAATATCAATCAAGAAAAATTAAAACGTTTAAATTTGTATAAAATATATCTACCTTCCCTTTATTACTCCTCCAATAATCCTAAAGAAATTTCCAGTCAGACTTGTCTACATGGAGAACAACTTATTTGATTTGTTGTTCATATGAAATACACTCTTGGAAGTATACTATTTGTAGATCCCATTTGTAGTCCCTCCATTTCTTTCCTAGACTCTTATTTGCCCACTCCTTTAAATATGAATAAATGTGAATTTACTCTATACACACATTGAATATCCCTTTGAACCTTCATTTTACATAACTACGAATGATAATAATTTTAATATACCTTCAAGAAATTACAAATTAATTTTCTTAATTACTATATATTGCCTCCAGTCCTCATAGTTTCATGGAAAAAAGTTGATATCCCTTGCAATATTCATCAGAAAACTTGCAATTGACATTGGTTATCACCTAGTGGTATTCCATATTGATTTTTTATATGAATTTGATCATCGGATTTCTTTTCCAAATCTCACTATTTGTCTATGTGTTTGATATTTTTGACCTAGACATTTAATAAAAAATTATATAAATATGAAAATAATATTTTATTAACTCACTAGAGGACATGTAGTGATATGAATAAGATAATTACCTAGACCATTAGAAGGTCTTGTAGTAACATATATTGACTCGACATGGTGATAAAGGATGTCACTTTTTTCCATGTTATCAGGAAACATTTTGTAGGTTATTAGCAGCTTAATTCTCTATCTTGTTTATTGAATTGACTTCAAAGCATTTACATTAGACACACTTAGTTTCCATGAATATTTTTCTCTTGTAATCATGTATCTAGTTTCTTTATTGGGCTGATTTTGAACTTTTTCTCATCTATCTTTCCTTTGTGTATGTTTGAGAGGTTTTGAAAGCATCAATAATGTTATAGTGCAATGAAGAGGGAGCTGATGGACCTTTTCACGACATAGAATTAAAAAATCAAGGCTCATCATTATGTAGCGGTGACTGGCATCCACCACAAGACTGGTCCTTACCATAACTACCATAGAATCTCAACTGATCACCTAAAAGGATGTGGAAAACAACCGGATGAGACCCCAAATCCCAGTGATTTGATATAATAGTTGAATCATTTGTTACTAATAATAATATAATAGATAATAAAACAAAGTAGGAAATATTTGGAGTGTTGAAAAAGTAATATATCAAACAATCAATCTCAAATAGTTATACATGTGTCATCATGGATACTTTAATATGACATAACTTACATATATATTTATTACAAAAAATATATAAAACTTTATGATCAAATCCATGTTATCCTCCAGATAAACCCAAATATATATACAATAAAGTGAGTTACACATTTTGTTGTGACACGGGTTGTTTGAGTCATACCCTCACACTAGTAACTAGTTGATGTGAAGACTCTCTTGGAATTTGTATAAGATCGAAGGATATCTAAAATCCTTAGTCTTCTCCATACATCACTGGATCAAAATGATGGAAACAAAAGGCTAGAGTGCTCAAAGGCTGAGTGAAATGTGTAAAGTTCTCAAAAGTAGATCCACATATCACTAGTCTATCATGGGAACACATGACATGGCACCAAACATAGGCTACCAATCCATTTAAAGTTGATCATGGCCATAACCACTCTCCATCACATAACATATGTCATTGGACCATTTGTTACAACTGCACCCCCATCAAGGTTAAAAGACATCAGGTTACAACCCCAATTGTCTGTATATATTTACTAACATGTCTCTCTGAGCATCTTCTCACAATAGGCATATTTTTCTCATATCATAATTTCCCATGATGACTCATTGAAATATATCTAAGAACTACAAGATAAGGGAACACTTAGTTAATTAGATCATTATGTGTCGTACATATACCCAAGTTGCAAATAATTATAATAAAGTAACTAAAAGATAATCAAGCCTTATCAACTCCATAAGATACAAAATGCATTAAGTTTTGTATAACCAATCAGGGTGCACAACTTTTCCTCTCTGACACATCAAGGTCATATGTATATAGATTTGGGTACCATAAGGCCCTAATACCACATAAAGTCCATACCAAGGTTTAACCTCCCAGAAGGATATCATGTCGATCCATTACAAGACTTATTTCACTCGATGAAAACATAACCATATGAAATATTCACATCTCATGATGAGAAATAAGAAAATGCTTAAAATGTATAGATGGTATGACAATTTCAAGATCAAAGTATAAATAAGCTATTTCTATATAGAAGTTCTATTCCCACAAATTTTAGCAAGATTACATCTAGTGAAAATCCTTGATGCCATTATAGAAAGGTTTTTGACATAAAGGGACATCCATTACTTTGTATTCCACATTATGGAGTATAAGAACATCATAAAGGACCCACCTTTGAGATTATTTACCATCACATGTGGAATCTATTCATATGAATATTAAACTAAGCATTCTTTTAGTATTATGGATGGACATAAATGAACACACAAGTTTGTATCCCTTTTATATATATTAGATTAATAAAATGTCCATCTTTTATCATACAAGAGATATTAGAAGTTATATTAGGGTTTGCATTTATCATGTAGGTACTAAATGCATAATATTCTAAATCACTCACCTTAAAAATAATGGAAATGAGTCCCCCCCAAAGATGGTGATGAGAAGACCTTAGCTTTACCCTTCAAGAACCAACAAGTTTCCACCTCAAACAAACCATGATTTTTCCAAATTCTATTCTTTCTTCTATTTAAATCTCACCACATCTCTAATTCCTTGATCTGAAGAAACAAGATTGAAGAAGAGAATGGAAATAGGGTGCATGACTACTGAAGTTAAAGCCCTAAAAGAGAAACCACCAAGAATAAGGCTCGCGAAGGAAGAAGATGAAGGGTCACCAAGATAGCAAGAAGAAAAAGAGATTCTCTTACTTGGATCTAGATTCACAAGGGATAGAGAGATGTATATCCTCATATATGAAGACAAGAAGAGCATACGACAACTACATCAAAGGTCTAAGAATATAAAAATATCATTTGTTATCATCAACCGATGATGAATCTTTGTAGCTGTAAAATGACAAAAGTGGATCACACAACTGAAGAAAATAGGAGGGTCAAGGGGTGGGGCGTTGATAGATCCATTGAAAAGAGAAGAGCATAAAAAAGGAGATGGTCAAATATGCAGAGCCATCAGCCTATGTACCCATAATATCATTAGTTAGAAACTTCATCAATGGATGAGTTTGATCTCCCATCAATAGACGTTAGAAGAAGATTCATTGGTGAAGAGCAAGCTAAGCTCATAGATCTTTACCCTTGGTTTGTAGGCATAGTAGGTCCATCGTTTAATGTTGAATGACTCTTTGTCATCCAGAGTTGCCAAAATTCTCATTGGTTGATAAAGGCAAGGAGTCCCTTGGTGGTTGTCGTCAGAGGATGGTGCACCCTCTCCCATCATTTCCCAACCTATGATAAGTTATAGGCTTTATATAAGAAGAATCATTGATGGATGTTCTAGAAGAGGACCATCAGTTGGTGACAGGCAAACTCCATCAGCCTCCACATAGCATGTCCATCAATTGATGAGGACGCATAAGATAAATGAGGTTAAATGCCTCCATAGGTTCACAATTGATAGGGAGTAAGGTAATTGCTTAACCAAGGGTCACCAAAGCAAGACCAAGAACGAGAAAGAGAGTATTCTATGTGCAAATGATAAAAAGACCCCCAATCATGGAAAATATGCACGTAGACCTAAAAAAGAATATCGTCAACCAACTAATTATATATCCATAACAAGCATGTAATTAAAGGATCCAAACACATGATTAAGTTAACAAAAATGATTAAATGAATAATCTAAGTTAGTGGTCTTACAATCATAATCATTTGATAGGGATTCTGCCCCTGAGATCTTATGAAAACAAGGTTGGGCACTTCCTACACTTCTCTTCCTCAAGCTCCAATGTGTCATGCTCTACACCATGGTGATGCCACTAAAATTGTGTCTTTCTTCCTCAACTTCTAATAGTGCTTGTCTAGGATAAATATTGGATGCTCCACATCTGATATATCATCATCAATTTGATCTTCAATGGGTTGGGTAGTCTTCTATGTTTTTGGATGACACTTCCTCAACATGGAGACATGGAACACATTGAGTGACATGTGCATCTCATGTGGAAACTCCAACTTGAATGCCACCTTCCCGAAATGAGTTGTTGTGGGTACGGCCCCATAATTCTAGGAGAGAACTAACCCCTTTTACAAAACCTCAAAACACCCTCCTGAAATGAAACATTGAGGTATACTTTGTCCCTGACCTAAAAGACTAAGAACCTATTTCAATCATCCACATATGACTTTCATCTCTCCTATCTTGCCTTTAGTTGATGTTTGATCATTGTGATATTCTCTCTAGACTGTTGAACCAACTCACGACCTAATAGTTGATATTCACTTGTATTATACTAACAAAGAGGTGATTAGCAATGTCTTCCATACTTAGCCTTGTATAGTCCATATCTAAACTTTTGTGGTAATTTTTGTTGTACGAAAACTAGATCAGGATGAGGTGAATGTCCCAACTCCAAAGAAATTGGGGAACACAAGATACTAAAACATCTTATAGAGTATATATAGTCCTTTTTTATTGAGCATATGTATGTGTATGAAATGACGTACTGAACGTGTACCCAAGGGTGTATGCCAATGATCCCAATATATACATGAAACTACAACCCTCTATTAGATACTATCATTGTAGGAACACCATGAAAATGATGATCTCATCTATGTAGATTTGTTACAGCTTTTCAATAGAGTATGTAGTCTCCACTGGTAAGAAATGGTCTACTCATCAACCAATGAACGACCACCTAGATGAAATTGAGATGTTTAGCTATACTAGTAAAACCAGCTTTAAAATCCATGGTTACATGATCCCATTTCCACTCTAGAATTGGTAAAGTTTTTAGTGTTTGTGTAGGCTTTTGATGCTCTACTTTGACATGCTAACATACTATACACCTCTCTACATACTTTATCACATCCTTCTTCCATCTCAAACACAAATACAAATCCTTGAGGTTATGGTACATCTTTGTACTAATGGGATGCATCTTATAAATAAAAGTGTTTTCTTCTACAAGAATCATCTTCCTCAAACCATGAATACCAAGACTACCATATAACACCTATCATGTTCTCTAATTATTGGAATACATCTTGCTTCCCGCTATCAATCCCTAATCTATGTTTTGTATCACAATATCAACCCATTTTTCATCCATGTCTATTGTAGTAATGTTGGTTTGACTTGTAATAGAGATAACAACCCACCAAGCATGGAGGCTTCCATATGTACATTCATCTTATGTAAAGATACTAATAACTCTCTCTTGGCGCAAGATATAGAATATAATTGTGTTCAAATTGATGAAGATGACAAATACCTTCTTCTCAATGCATTGTCTACCACATTCACCATCCCAGTGTGATACTTTAGTATGCACTCATAATCCTTTGTCGTCTCAATCCATGTACTTTTCCTCATATTTAACTCATGTTTTGAAAATTATAGTGAATATATTATGATATGTGAATAACTTTAATTTCTCTCTATAAATATAGTGACTCTAGATATTCAATGCCAACAACAATGTTGCTAGATAAAAATCATGCATCAAGTAACTCTCCTTGTGTTTCTCAAGTGGTCGAGAAGCAAAAGAAATTACTTTCCCTCCATCAACACACATCCAAGCAAATACTTTCACATGTTGTAGGAGATTATGTAACCTTTCCTAGGTTCTGGCAACACTAAAACTGGAGCTGATGTGAGCTTGTCCTTCAATAATTGGAATTGTGTTGAGATCCCTTTATCCATACAAATGGCACATCCATGTTTATTAATCTAGTGAACCAAAAGACTATAGCATTGGAGTCCTTAATAAATCATCTATAGTATTCAACTAAACCAAGAAAACTCTACCCCTCAATCACTGACTTAGGTTATTCCCACATAAGCATTGAATCAACCTTTTTTGGATCAATATGAATCCCACGCTTAGATATGACATGGCCCTGGAAAGACACCTTGGTTAGCCAAAACTCAGACTTGTTGGTTTCTCCATATAAATTATTTTACCTTAATAGTTTTGATGTAAAAATGATATGTTTATCATGGTATTCCAATGCTTAAATGAAATAACCACAAACTCATAGTAAACATACTAAATATGAAGGTTGTTTTAGGCATTAACTTTATGTCATCTACAAATACTACAACAAATTCATCCAAATATTGTTTGAACACTTTGTTCATCATATCCATGATTTATCCTTGTGCATTGGTTAGCCCAAATGAAAGAACCACAAACTCATGGTGAATATACTGAATATGAAGGTTGTCTTAGGTATGTACTCTATGTTCATCCTAGGCTGATGATATCTCAATCTCATATTTGTCTATGAAAGCATTATAGAAACTTTCAAATGATCAAACAAATCATCAACCATCAACAAAGGATAATTTCCTTCACTGTAACCTTATTCAACTTTAAATAATCTTTTCATAACCTCATAAAACCATCCTTCTTATTTACAAACAAAAATAAAGAACCCCATGGGGACATGATTAGCTATATAAAACCCTTCTCCAAAAACTCATTAATTAAGTTTCTTCTTCATCTTTTTAGATGCCATCCTATAAGGTTTCCACACACAGGTTTTGTTCTAGGGATCATATTGATCTCAATGTCAATCACTCAATGGGGTGGAACACCTAGAAACTCATCTGAAAAGACATCCTAAAACTTACATAATACTACTACATACTAGATGGTAGGATTCATTACCATAGTATCTACCATGTGTGCCAATAAAAACTCACAACCTTATCTCATCAACTTCTCATATATATTCACTAACACAAGACGCATAGGGAGAATGTTTAAGTCTCCTTGGAAAGTCCAAGAGACATTCCCTTCTCTAAACTTCATAACCTTGAATTCACAATCCAAGACCACTTTATGCTTCTCTATGGTATCCATCCCAAGAACCACATCAAATATTCATGTATTAAGTGGCAAGATGTCTTCTTGAATGATGCATCCAGAGAAATTAAGAAAACACAATGCACACACCTCTCGCAAAACCATGTAATAAACTAAAGGGGTTTCAAGCAAAAGATTATTAGATTAGGCATTAACAAGCAAGTTAAAATGTATAATCACCCCTTTGATGCTAAATGATTGTGTCTCATCTTTTCAACTAATATATATATATATATATATATATATGTGTGTGTGTGTGTGTGTGTGTGTGTGTGTGTGTGTGTGTAGATATAGATAAGTTATAATGAAAAAGTTCCATATTACTTGTCATGATTGGTGACTAACAACTCCCTCTGGTTGACTCATGGCATAGAATCGGGTCATTTTCTGCAATCTTTCTTTTCCTTGGCTTCTTTGTGTGGATCATGACAATCCTTCATGTGAAGCTTGGATACATACTCTACCACCACTATTGTTGTACTTTTGTGAGACATGTTGTCTCTTCCCTTGTTACAGGGACACATCCCTTTTCAACTATTGGGTGAATATCCTTGTGTCTGGGTTGGTTGCAGTGGAAGCAATTCTTCTAAGGGAATGTATCTGGCCCAGATGGCTGTTCCACATGAATTGACATGAAACTATAGTATCTACATGGATTAATACCTTTACCGTTACCCTTACTCAGATACCATTGTGACTATGGTTGTGCCCTTAGCAGATATAGTGGCATTCCATTCTGATTTTTGGTATTGTGATTGCCTCAGTGGCCCAAAAAACCTCTAACTCTATGAACCCCCAAAGGACTATATAGATGTATATATAGACTTCCTCTTGGAATTGTGGCCAGATATGCCAATTGCTATCATTACTATCCTCATTATAGTTTCCACAAATGTAGGAAATTTCTCGTGTAACCTCAATTTGACATTAGTTGGGCCAACTCGGAACTCAATCCCTTCTTAACTATTTGGTCTTGTTCTTCTTTATTAAATCCATCTGAGGGAAGAACCTTAAGTGTTCCATGAACTATGCCTCATACTCATTCACCTTCATCATCCTTTATCCCGTATACTCAAACTATCTTATCTTCTTATCACGATAGGATAGAGGGGAGTATAAATTCTTGAACTCCCTCCTAAATTTTTCCCAAGTGATCACCTCACTAGGTTGCTTCTCCTCCTTAATGACCAACCAATTCCAATCATTACCTTCTAAATGATAAATAATGTGCTTAGACTTGTCCTAATTTGGTATATCCAACAACCTAAAGGCCTTATCAAGCTCATTCAACCTCATATCTACATTCAGCATATTTGTAGTACCTTCATACTTTGTAGCCCCAACACACTTTAGTCTCTCAAATATCTTGTTAAAACTCAAAGATTTGACGTTTGAAAATGGTACCTTGGCAACAATAGTTGATGCCTTCTTACTGAACATGGACATAATTTGTCCAAACATGGCATGAAAGGATGGGTGGACATGCATTGTTGGATCCAACAGAGGTGTGCAGGGTAGTTTTGGACCCTCTTAGGTATTCACTACCTCTTACCACATCTTGGCATGACAACACTACTCTTAGAATGTTCTTCACATTGTATGACCATGTTTGCATATCCATAACCAATGGTCAGCTAAGGTGGACACGTAAAAATAGACACAACAACCTAACTTCATGTCCATATAGACTTAATGAACCTAGGATGTGATACCAACAACTTGTAGCGTACCACTATTGTAAGGTCGAGATTACTCAAAACAAATCTAGATTGAAAAACCAAGAAACCAACATCATTAGAGTTATTTCATCACAACATGGAAGCAAAACAATATAGAACACTAATAGATAGATACTAAAAGGAACTTAGAATATATAAATTTTGCATAACTTTATTATGTTAAACCAATCTTGGTGACCTCTATCACTCATATTATAAAAAGGAGTAATATAATATGCTCAGATAGATAATTTACAACTCTTAAAACTTTGCTAGATACACAATGCACACTTGTCAAAATATCAATCTAGGTATCACAATTTTACAAACATCCCAAGACAAGACAAGAATACAGGGTGACTCTAAAACTTTCTAACTCAAACACAAAAATCACCTATCTCTAGCTGATGTCAAGCAGTAAAGAGCACTAGGTGACACACAAACATCACCTACCTCTAGGTGACTAGCGTCCACCAGAAGATTGGTCCACCACAGCTACTAAGGAAACTTAGTTGGTCACCTGAAAGGATGTGGTAAACCACAAAGTGAGACCCCAAGTCTCAGTGACATGATATAATAGTCGACCATTGTTAGTTGCAACAATATGATCAATAAATAAACATGGCATTAAATATTTGATTGTTGAACCAGTGATACTAAAATTCATAATCTCATAATATTTATACATGTACCATCATGGACACCTGAACATTATATAAATCACATATACAATGCTTATAGAAAGAAAGAACATTTCATGCATAAATCTATGTTATTCTTCAAATAAGACCAACAACATATACAATAGGGATGAGTTACACATTTCATTGTGCCCTGGGTTGTTTGAGGCATATTACTCAAACCACATGCTATTCATTGTGAATCCTCTCTAGCAATTCATATAAAATCTAAGGGTATCTGGAATCCATTAGATCTCTCCATACATCCTTGGGTTGAAGCAAGGGCAACAAAAGGTAGAGTGATTGAAGGTTGGGTCTAAAATGGAAATTTGCAAAAGAAAATTCACATATCACAAGTCCATCCTGGGTACACATACTACAACACAAAGCATGGGTTATCAACCCATTTAAAGCTAAAACACAACTACAGACATTCTCCATCACATAATGTATATCAACAAACCATCAGTGGTAATTGAGTTTCCAAAAAGATGTAAAGATGCTAGGTTTACCAACCCAATTCTCCACATATATTCACTAACATATGGATTCAAGAATATCCTCATAATACACAGATTCAGATAAGATTATCTCATTTCCTATTTTCTCAAGTGACCTAGGTAAATAGATATATGCACTAAGGGAACTACAAGATTAAGAGTATGCTTGATTAATTAGATCAATTATTGCTTTATGAGTGCACTACCAAGTTACATACAATTAGTAACAAAGTAATTAAAATATTAATCAAGCCTTTGTAACTCCATAAGATATAAAATGCATTGTTTCACCATTTCATCTACCCAATCAGGATGTACAACTTTGCCTCTCAAACACATCAGAGTCATATTCATAGCGGTCTAAGCACCATAAGGCCTTATCACTACATGAAGTCCAAACCAAGGTCTAACCACATATAATGATATCATATAGAGCCATATCAAGACTTAATTCAACTGAGAACATGATAAACCTATATAATTCAAACATATGCTCATGAGAAAAAACAAGACAACACTTAAAAAGTTATATCAGTATGCTAGTTTCAAGATCAAAGTATGAATAAGCTATTTATCTATGTAGAAGTTATATTCCTACATAATTTTTGCATTGTAATGGTTAGTACAAAAGTCTTAATAACATTATATAAAGGTACTTTAACATCAAGGGACATCAAATACTTCGTGTTCCTCATCGTGGAGTATAAGAACATCATAAGGGTACGACCTCTGATATTATCTACCATCATCGGTCAAATCTATGCACATCAATGTTAAACTAAGCATTCTTTTGGTATTAATGATAGATATCTATGAACATGTAGGCTCTTATCCCCTTTATATTTCTTATATTAGTATAAGAGTTTCATCTTTAACAATACCAAAAAGTTTGGAAGCAAGATTAGGGTTTGCATGTATCATGTAGGCACTAAATGAATCATATGCAATATCACTCACCTTACATGTAGTGGAAATAAGTCCACTCAATGATGATGCTTGGAAAAACCTTAATCTTTACCCATAAAGATCCAACAACTTTCCACCCCAAGAAAGTAACTATCTTTCATATTTTCAAAGCTTTCCTCTCTTTAAAGCTTGTTACACCTTTAACTTCACAATCTAGGACCAACTAGGGAAAGATAGAGAGTCAAATAGGGTGTAAGACTATCAATGTCAACAAAAACCACCAAGAACAAGGCTCATTGAGGAAGAAGATGAAGGATCACCTAGATAATAGGAAGAAAAGTATGTTCACTTACTTGTATTCAGATTCCAGAATGTATAATAAATATTTTTGTCCTTAAAGAAGAAGATGAAGCATCAAATCCATCAAATGTTGATGAAGGTAGAAATCTTGTTAGTTGTCCTGAACCGGTGACGTATCTCCAAATTGACAAAGTTCGTTCATGAAACTGAGGAAAAAAGGAGGAGAGGTGAGGGGTATTTATATCCCCATCATAAACAGGAGGGGGGAGAAGTAGATGTTCAAAGAAATATATCCATTGGTCTTTGTACCTCTGACATCATTGGTCAGCAACCTCATTAAAGGATAACTCTAATTTCCCATCAGTAGATAGTAAGAAAATATTCACCTATGGAGATCAATCTAAGGTTGTCAGTCTCCTCCATTAGTTCCTAGGCATGGAATGTCCATCGATTGATGTTGATTGACTCTTCATCAGTCATGATCCACTTGTTGTCTCATCGATTCATGAAGTAAATGAGCCCTTTGGTGGTTGTTATTGAAGGATGGTGTGCAAGATCTCATCGATTCCCAACTGGTGAGAAGTCCTTGACTTTTATATGTTGATATTCATTAGTGGATAGTCTAGTAGAGGGTCATCGGTTTTTGACATGTTGACTCCATTAGCCTCCACACAACACATCCATCAACTGATGAGAATGTAGAAGGTAAAAAATGTTAAATTCCTCCATCGATCCACAATTGAGGGAAGTCAGGGTGGTTTCTTGAGCAACCAAGGTTTATGAAAATAAGCCCAATCAAGAGAGAAAGAGAGTGTGCTATTTGTAAATTATAAAAATGACTCCCAAGTATGGTGCACATAGACCCACACGAGCATATCACCAACCAACTATTTATGTAAATATGATAATCTTGTAAATAAAACATCCAAGATCATAATTAAGTTAACAAACTTAATTAAAATATTAAGTTATATAGGGGTCTTACATGGACTATATAAACATGTTAACACTAGTCCAATTATGGTTATGTCTAGTATCTAACATATCTTATTACTTAGGTGATGATGATGTTCCTCTAGGCTTTGCTCATTGTATGTTCAGGCATAATAGTGATTTCTACCTTCAATATCAAAATTATAAGTATTTATAGGGTCACATGCATAAGGATAGACTTGAAGAGGAAGACATTTGATTCCTTTATATATATATATATATATATATATATATATATATATATATATATATATATATATATATATGTATATATATGGGTATATATTCACTACCCGTGCTGGTAACTAATTTTAGTTACCCGTGGATATATTTTGTAATAGAAAGGTACCTATCTGTAATGAGACAGACATCGTTTGTAATGAGATGACTAAATTTGTAATACAAACACTTGTTTCGTATTACACGTCTGCTTACAGTAAAAATGATATTTGTAACAGAAACAACATTGTAATACAAAATGAGTCTTTGTATTACAATTTTGGTCATCTCATTACAATTTTTATTGTCTGGTTACAAATATATGTGCCTTCCTATTACAAAACGGATCCACTAGTAACTAACCTTATCTACCTACATGGGTATCGAATGAATGGCCTATATATAGGGCTTGTATCCCTAACCTGGATCATCCTAAATGTATATGATATGTGTGCCCCTATAAATATCGTGCAACTTTGTTTTGAAAAGCATAATGGGAATTGACCACCTCCTTACACATAAAAAGGTGTAGTCATGTGGATACTACAAGATGCGGACATATAGTGACCACATGGGAGAATGTTTTCTTTACTAGTGCTAACACATAGAGGTGGAGAAGGGACTATTCACAATACCTTTGAATTCCAACTTCCAAAACATATTTCCTAAACTATTCTGCAATAAGGTAACATTTTATACAATGTTTGAATATATTTTTCCTAACAAGATACTTCTATGGATTTTGGGGAAAATCAAATTTTTGGAGTTCCACTTTAATATTTCCATCCCAAATACCATTTAAATTTACTCTGAGTACATGTTTCACCATGACTCGACATGAACTTTGATTATATAATATGATTATTTTTTATCCGATCAAATAGAGATGGATTCCACTTTAATCTTGTATCCCCTATTAATTTTTCATTTTATGGATATCGTGCGTCATATATGAGGACTTGTTAGTATGGATACCTATAACTCCTCTCCATCTTATTTAGTCAGCCACATGGGGGACTGGGTATTATTTTACAACCTAGGTTGGTCATCTAACCCTAAGATATGGATGGTGGGTCATTGAGACAAGAATTGTGTATTGTATCTTGTTTAGGTTTGAACCAAGTACTTTTATGGAATTAATTACAACACAAGAAATTCCAATTTAAAATACCATTTGTTTTATTCATTACTAATTTATATGTTTAATATATAAAACCATCAATTAAATATTTATCTATTAATTTTCTTAGTTTAAATGTTTCTTGTTTAATTCATTGGCTGCTTTTATTGACCTAAGGAAAACTGTTAGGAGTAACTCTGCCCACCTTTTGAGATGGATTTTCCTTCTATTAGAATATATATAGTGATGTTCTTGTATGAGAATCCTTCAGGAGTAGTGGTAGAGGGTTTTCTGTACAAAATTTAACATATTGGTGTGGTATGTACTCCTTGTTTAAAGTTGTTCTTACAGTTGATATTTGATTATTGATACATATTATGATTATGGTTTCTTTGCATAAAGTGTTATAAGTTAAAAATATTTCCAATGTTGTTTATCCTTAAATGAAAAATAATGGTAACTATGGTTTTTCTATTTGTATGGTCTTAAATTTTGTCCAAGTGAGGCTTATTGTGGGTTTATTCCATTGGGTTTCTACCTAATAGGTTGTTGAGTAATGACCCTAGAGAGTGGGGCTAAACAGTCCTATTTTCTATAATATCATAAGTTTTAGTTGGGGTTTTTTCATAGACATCCCATTTCCAATAGTATCAAAGTTGAATGGTGGACATTATATATCTTTGAGTCAACAACCAATTTTTCAATGCATTATGTATGGATAACCATTAGATGTTCTTGATTATATCTCAAGAATCTTATATTTTTTACATAATTTTGCATGAAATGGTTCAATGTATTTCTTGATTAGGTTGTCATGTTGGAAAGGAAAAATTTTGTAAGAAAAAAAATATCTGATCATTTTCCCATTTGTTGATGGAATTATGCAAACAAGGACTACATACATGACATAGCTTTGTTGTTTACAGTGTTAATTTTGAAAGTGAGAAAATATTGCAAATAAAATACATCTTTGAATCATATTATGGAGTAACTCTAGATTTTTGCATCATTTTTGCGATAGTAGTTTTGATGGAGAAGTTCTCGATGTCAATGTTCAGCTTGTTGATTTTCCCCATTCAAATCCATTGTAGTTGGAGCAACAAACTCCTTTATATCTTTTGTTTCTTTCATGAATGAAGTCATTGCATGCTCAAAAATAGGTTGTGATAATTAGGAAGTGAGGAACTAGTTTTTCTTGATTGCTGCATATCACATATAGTTCGATTTATATCTTAATCAAATTTATAATTTACAGTATTCAATGTGCTTATGACACCCTCTCTTAAGCATACATGTATCAGTTGAAGCAACTCCCATGTTTTCCATAACACGAAGGTCTTTAGCTCATAGGGATGTCAAAAGAATAATAAACATTGCTAATAAAGTAAACAATCACCATGCATCAATTTAGAAATTGATTCATACAGTGTTCAAAGGCAATCTAGTAAGTTGAGTTCTTAAATATATCATCTAACATCTAAACATGATTTGGAATTGAAAGAAATTATAATCTAAATGATTGGATCTTCTAGGTAGATGGCACCCCTCCAGCAAGATCTTGTTAAAGCCTTGATCTATTCCTTAAGTAGGCCTTCGTGTGGCTCAGTCCTTAAAGTTGTCATGTACCTACGAGCATCATGCCCCCAGCCATGTATCGAACAAAAACCATGTTAGAGTAAGTGGCATTCAATATTGTTATAACAAAATCATAAATTGGCAATAAGGAAAACATGAAACTAATTGAACAATAAACTTATATTCACATATTACGATCTTAGTTATTTATTATAGTATCCTCTATTCTTATGCACCAACTATTCTCATAAGGCACATAGGCTCAATTGATGTTCCACTTGAACTCATGATTTGCACCTAAGCGCCATTAGTTATGCTCCAATTGAGCTCATGATTTGCACCTAAGTGTCATTATTAATGATCCAATTGAGGTCATGATTTGCACATAAGTGCCACTATGTTCTGTTTCAACTCATAAGGCCTGAGTGATCAACATTAACATCATGAGGAAAAAATCATACAACCCATTACATGATTCATCATTAACTTAATAATTATTTACTTTAATTGAATTTTCACATGATCATGGCATAAATATCTTATAAAACTTGAAAGAACAAGCATCATTCAGTAACATTTAGGGACATTAATGTAAGAATTGTTGAAATTTCAATACATGTCTATGCATATAATTTAACTTAATCATCATGATACAGTAATCTTAAAGGGATTGAAAACCATCACTTAATACTCAAAGTGCATGGACCTGCATACCTCTCTCTTTGAGAAGATCCTAGTTCTTTTCTTCAGGTTGATGAAACCCTAATCACATTCTTGGGGTTAAGAAACCATGAATATCTTATTCAACCCAATAACATACATTAATAATACTATTCACCTTAGATTTTAGGGTTTCATAGTTCTTGGATAAAAGAAGGAAACTCAAAGTCAAAAAAGGTTTTGAAACTTAATCCATTATATACATCTTGAAAAATCCTTTCCAAAATATATTTTCACATATTTTTATCACCACTAGTTTAATTACTATGAATTATGGAAGAAAAAACTAATAGAAATTCGAAAAAAAGGCAAATAGGCAACATTATGCAGTTGTCCAAGATGGGCTAATAAGGGCAGGCCACTTGGCCTAGTTTCTCTCTGTAGTGTGCATGGCCTGGCCAAAACAAAACACGCTTCCAATTTATTGACTACCCATGTGGGGCATAGCTAGAAATTCAACCAGACAGGGGAAAATAGTAAAATAGTTGATACAACCCTTCTTTTTTGTTCATCGATTACGATCAAGGATGAAGGATGAGATCTGTGTGTTGTTAATTTTGTATTAAGTTGTTACATACAGCAACAACATATGCAATTAAGTTAACATTTTCATGCCACATCCAGATAAGAACAAGAAGAATAAATGAAGCAGGAGAACAGAAAATAAATAAGGTTAGGAACACATACTAGATTGTTCATTTGAAAAAGGACCTTATTACTTAAAGAAATTAGTGGCCTGCAATCCTTTTCGATAGGCGTCATTCTTCTAGTTGACTAGTCACAAACATGTAGAAGGTTTCCATATCGCTCATGCTTGACGATGATCAGTTGCAATACTAGCGCAGCCCAGTGATCACAGGAACCACCGCCTGGTAGATGATGTCCTAGAGAGAAAGGATGAACTCGCTATGTGCAGGAGAAGGTTTCCATGTAGAATCTTGATAGAGATGGCTAAAAGATGCCGATATAGGGTTTGTAAAATACGTACTCAGATGGTCGACAGTCGATTTTCGTGAGATGTGTTTAACCATAATGACTGGAGACTTATTTATAGCCTTACACGTGTCAAAATCTTATTCTTATTGAGATGTAATCACTCAATCACTCTTGTACATATTGTGGAAAATCTATGAGGGAAACACTTACCAATTACGATTAATAAATCTATTTCAGAAAGAAACAATTAATTTCATTAATAATTAATTATGTAGTTGTATTTTTGTGCAAAAAGAAGACAGAAGACAATTCCAGCAACTCACAAACCATAAGTCACAAGTAACAAGCCTGAGCTCGAACCCATGCCTAGCCAGGCCAGGAGAGGCGTGGTGAAATACACAAGTGTGTGCGTGCATATGTGTTGTGGCCACCATACCCACCAAGGAGGTGAGCATACTCTCCTCTCAGACCCTTTGAACACTAGTGTCACTTGCAATTCTACATATAAGGACCACAAAAGTATTAAGTGTGATCAATGTAGGATAAAACCTCTTCCCATTTTCACAAGACTACATACTACATTTTCCTCTATGTACTATTGCACTACATTGGGCTTAACTCATGATATATACATGGCTGTAGCAGCCATATATCTAACAATACCCTACAAAGTCCAATGTGTAGTATTTTCTACCATTCACTCCTCCATATTGTGCTTTCAGAATATACCTTTAAGTTTGAATCTACATGAGTTATCCAATGGTGACCCCCGCACAAACTAGGTGAATAAAAGTCTTAAACTTGAACCTTGGCTGCAAGATTATAGGTTGGTAACAATACAATAAATACATGGCTGGAAAAAAAATCTGATTCATTAAAGACCATCCATCCAAAAAGCATATCTCATGATTAATATCAGGGAACAACCCAATTCCCCTATTGTAACCTACACAACATCAATCATTTAATTGGAGTCTCTAAGGATGTATTGCTAACATCCTGTCCTAAGACTTGACACCACTCAAAGATTGGTCTCTTACTAACTTGCAATCATAACACTAATAGGTTTCCCAGGAGATATACACACGCATGCAAGAAGCATCAAAAGAAATTACATGGTATCATCTAATTCACCCAACAACTTGTTATTACCTCATTGAACCCGAATTTGGGATCTCCACTCTATTGGGTTGGGTTGTTACTGCCTACGAATCTAAAGGGGTTTCAATCCCATCCCCAACCTGGATTTCTCTACTAAGTCTAGGGTAAGACCTTTAGTGAAAGGATCAATTATCTTATCTATTGCACCGATGTAGTCCATAGTCATGACCCCATTATACACTAAATCCCTTATAGACTTGAGTCTTCTTTGGATGTGTGTATACTATTTTTTATTTGTACTTTGAACTCTTTATCTTAGGAATAGTTGTAGTTCTATCACAGTGAACTAAAATTGTAGGAAGTGTCTTCTTTACCATAGGTAAACTGGACATAAGTCCATGTATCCATTCAGCTTCCAATACAGTTTCATCTAAAGCACACAACTCTGCCTCAAAAGTAGACTAAGACATATGGTATGTTTCTTAGACCTCTAGGAAACATTTCCTCTTCCCAACATGAATACATATCCTGAGACACTGTTACTCCTAGAATTCATGGCAATCCATCTTGCATCATTGTATCCTTCAACTATAGGAGGATATTTACCGTAACGATGCTCAAGGAACAAGTTCCCTTGATATACCTCAAAACTCTGTCAAGAGCTTACAAATGGGTCTTGTCAGGACAAAGAGTGTATCTACTTAAATAGCTCAGGACAAATGCAATGTTTGGGCGTGTGCAGTTCATAAAATACATCAAACTTCCAATAATATGAGAGTATCATAAATGAGACACTGGAACCCCAGTCTCATTCTTGAACAAGGCTATGGATGAATCATATGGAGTCTTAATAGGTTTACATGATGTGTCTTCAAACCTATGCAATATCTTCTCAACATGGTGAGAGTGAGAGAGAGTCATACCATCAGTAGACCTTGTGATTTTAATCCCTAAAATCACATCAACAACACCCATATCCTTCATCCTAAACTTACTACATAAGAATGACTTAGTCTCATTTAATACTTTCATATCAAAACCAAAAAGTAGGATATCATTGACATATAAGAATAATAAATTGAATCCGCCATTGATGACTTTACAGTAGATACACTTATCAAATTCATCAGAAACATAGCTAAATGATGATATCACATAATCAAACTTCTCATGCCATTGCTTAGGGTCTTGTTTCAAGTCATGTAAGGACTTAACAAGTTTACACACCTTGCACTCATCTGCACGACCCACAAATCCCTCAGGCCATTTCATATATATATCTTCTTAAAGATCACCATGTAAGAATGCTATCCTAACATCCATATGATGGATACAGAGATTACAAATGGAAACCAATGATATAATCACTTGGATTGTGTTCATACGGGAAAGAAGAGAATAGGCATCAAAATAATATATTCCTTCCCTTTATGTATAACCCTTAGAATCTAACCTAGCTTCATACATATTGAGTGTCCCATTCATGTTAAGTTTCTTCTTAAAGATCCATTTGCATCCAACTGCAGAATAACCAGGAGGTAAATCCACTAATTTCCAAGTTCAATTCAAGATAATTGACTGGATGTCACCGTTAACGGCTTCTTTTCAAAACTTGGCTTACGGAGAGTCCATAGCTTGTTTAAAAGATACAGGATCATCCTCAATATTGTAAAATGCGAAAATCACTTCCAAAATCACTAGATGTCCTTGTCTATTTACTTCTCCTTGGCTCAACCATTTCTTCATAATCATCAGATACAGAAATAGATTGTTCACAATCGCGCCTCACATTTGTCATCCTTTCCACGTGGTTGGTAATGGAACATGTGGTGAAGGAATCCTCTTGAGATACTTCATGGGGCACACCAGATTTCATGGGAGACACATTTTAAGAGAATATAGCATCATGTAAGTCTACAAGTGTATTGACCTCAATGACTAAGATATCAGATTTTACAATCAAGAATCTATAGGCATAATTTGTCTCTACATAACCCAAGAAGATGGCATCAACCATTTTTGGTTTCAATTTCTTTCTTTTGTGTTTAGGTAAAAGTACCTTAGCAAGGCACCTTGACACTCAACGATATTTTAGAATCAATTTTCTCCCTCTCGATAACTCAAAAGGACCACTTTCTTCATGTTTATGTGGAACTTTATTAAGAATATGGCAAGCAGAATTCAAAGTTCCCCCCACACAAAGTCAGGTAGACCTGAGGTTTAGAGTAAATAATTAACTATATCTATTAGGTTTTGGTTTTTATGTTCTGCAATCCCATTAGATTGTGGTGTATAAGGAGCGGTAACCTCATGAATTACACCATGGAATTGACAAAATTCCAAGAACAAGTTTGATTTTATTCTCCTCCCCTATCATACCTCAATCTCTTAAGTATTTTACTAATTTGAGTTTCATCTTATTTCATATAGATTATGAATTTATATGATGTCTCATATTTACTTTTAAGAAAATAGACACAACAATATCTACTTGTATCGTCAATAAAAGTTATGGAATAATGCTTTTGATCTGTAGTAGCAATCCCACCAAATTCATAGATATCAATGTGCACTAAATCCAATATTTTTGAATTCCTATTCATGGAATGAAAAGGCTTCCTAGGCAATTTATCTCGCACACAAATTTCACGTTTATTATTACTAATGTCAGATTTAGGGATTAAATTCAAATTCATCATATGTTTCATTGAGCCAACTTAAACATGTCTACAAAGTATATACCAAACATCAGACAATACAAGATTCATGCATATAGAACTCCTATCATTCGAATTTAAAACTGAATTTGAAATTGGATCAATAAGAATATTAAATAAGTTATCAATATCACATAGATATCCCTTGCTAAAAAAATAAAGAATCACGAAGATGAGTAATAATAGTCTTATTACATTTGCAGTCTATTTTAAAACCATCTCTAACTAAAATTGCACCCACTAAGAATATTGTGTTGAATTGATGGAACATGTCTGACTCTATGAAGCATCAAAATCTTTTCCAAAGGAAATTTCAAGTCCACCCATCCTTCACCTTTGACTTCTACAACTGTAGAATCGCCTAAAGTCACTGATCGACCTTTAGAGGCCTCATAAGACACAAACATGGACTTGTTAGTGCACACATGTACATTAGCCCCACTACTAATTATCCAATATAGTGGTTGAAAATTAGAAATAACATCAGGTTTTATAGACACATACCCATCATTATGGTTCAAGGATGCAATCATCATATTGACAACAACCTCCTCAGTTGCAGATGTGGCAGCTTTCTTTGCCTTCTTTAAAGGACAATCCTTGTTCCAGTGGACAACTTGTCAACAAATCTAACAAGGTTTGTTCTGTAATTTCTTCTGAATCTTAGCCTTAGTTTTAAGTGAATTATTTGGTTTTTTATCCTTGTTCTTAGTGGTAGTAAAATTGACACTAGGATTAACATTAGTGGGTAACTTGACATACTTGTCTTTTAGGTGCTCTTCATGTATGTTGATGTCCATCATGAGATCTTACATTGATTTGTCTCCTTTGTGATGCTTAAGATACATGCCAAATGATTCCCAAAATTTTGGGAATTTTCTAATGATTGACATTGCAATAAATTTTTTAGGAAGTTTCATGTATGCATCTTTGAGCTCTTGCACCAAAAGTTGAAAATGATGCATTTGATCATAAATAGATTTACCCTCAGTCATCTGAAGCTTTAGAAATTTAGAAAAATTATATTTTTAGTTACCAGATTTTTTGTATTGTATTTCTTTTCTAACGTCCCCATAGAACTTTGGATGTAGTAATAGACGGCTTTGAGTATAAATCATATTGTTTTTTGTTTATGCAAACTGAATCAGCCATCGACATGTCTTATCACCCTTCTTCTAGGTTGTAATTGAATTAGCATATCAGGGATAGCTTCATCAAGTTTGAGTTCATCCTCTTCTAAATACTTATCATACCCTATCATATTTAGCCAAATGTGCATCCTACTTTCCCAAAGAGCAAAATTAGTTCCCTAAGTTTTTTGGGCATACTACACATATCAATTTTCAGGCTAGAACATTGATCAGCCATAGTTCATTAATGATAGAAAATTGATTTCTTTAGGACTTTTGTTAATTTTGTATTAAGTCATTACATGCAACAGCAACATATACAATTAAGTTAACATTTTCAGGCCTTATCTAGATAAGAACCAAAGAATAAATGAAACAGGAGAATAGAAAATAAATAAGGTTAGAAACACATACCGAATTGTTTCACTCGTACAGGAATGGTCTGTAGCTTCGGTTTTTTTAAGCCTGCAGTGTCACTTTTTAACCGACACCTAAGTGGTCGTCGCTATAGACTTTGCTCTATAGCGTCGGTTTATTTGACCAGAAAAAACCGACCTTACAGAGTAAACACCGACGTAAAAGGTTGTAAAACATCTGACCCAGGCCAGAAAAAAGGAGCCTGTAAGGTCGGTTATTCCCAAAAAAATGACCATGTAAACACTCTCGGTCGAGAATATTGTCGACCGAAAACATTTTCAGTCGACAATTTTCTCGACCGAGAGAGTTTACAGCGTCGGTTTTTTTAGAATAACCGACGCTAAATATTGAATAACCACTTCAGTGCTCCTTCTCGGTCGACGAATTTGTCGATCGAGAGAGTTTACGGCGTCAGTTTTTTTAGAATAACCGATGCTAAATATTGAATAACCACTTCAGTGCTCCTTATCGGTTGACGAATTTGTCGACCGAGAGATTATCGCTCGACAAATTCCTCGATCGAGGGAGCTCTAAGGTCGGTTATAAAGAAAAACCGACCTTAAAGGTGCTTATACACGTGAAATCTGGCTCCTTCTCGGTCGACGAATTTATCGACCGAAAGGTTATCGGTCGACAAATTCGTCGACTGAGAGAGTTTACAGGGTCAGTTTTTTGGAATAACCGACGCTAAAAATTTAAATAAACATTTCAGTGTATCCCTCGGTCGAGAAAATGTCGACCGAAAATATTTCAGTCGACAAAATTTTCGACCGAGGGGTACACTGAAACGTTCAAACTGAAATAGAAGTGAATATTCATATATTCTGGGAGAGGGGAGCATTGATGCTCAACCGTCACCATTCAAAACCACACATTCATGACAAAAATGATTCATAATCACATCATAATTTACAAAATGATAGATTGCTTGAAATATAAGGAGGAAAAATTAGTTTGAAATCCTAGAAATATACACCTTTTGAGAGATTAAAAGTTATCCATATGCAAACAAAGTCTATGATTACCACTTCCATCAAAAAAATCATGCACAAGATGTAGGGTTCATCTAAGATGATACAAAAAACTATCATACAAGCTCACACCCTAGGTAAAGGTACATATTTTTACTTGGATCAATATTTTTAAGGCAAAATCATGTACATGTAATGTAAGAATGTAATGTAAGAGTGAACAATAATCATGGATAAAGTTATATAACTCACCTTAGAGATGATGTAGAAACTCCAAACAGCAAGGTAGATTGAAGAAAAACGGGGAAGAAACCCTAACTTGGGCACTCCTCTTCACCAAGCTGGTTCCTTCTCCAAAAAGGAAGCAAACCCTATGTTGAAAAGGTAAGAAGAAGAGAGTGGAAGAAGTTTTCAACCATTATCTCAAGCTCCACCATGGAACGTCATGGATTCAGCCAAGAAGAAGAGAGGGGAAGATAGAACAACAAGAAAAACAAAGAAAAAGAGACAGATCTCACTTACCAAGACTAAGAAAGGTGGATCCGAACCCGGAAATGAACTCGGAAACCTTACTTGGAAACGGCGGCGACCTTACTTAGAAACGACGGCTACCTTACTTGGAAACGGCGGCGACCTTCGTGGAGGATGAGACGACCTTCACGGAGAGGCGGCGACCTTTGTGGAATTGTGGAGAGGCGGCGACGACGAGCTCTTTTCGCGGAGAGGAGGCAAGGCTTTGGCGGCGCGGAGAGGTGGCAAGAGCTTCACGGGAGAGAAGCAGAGAAGGTATCCGCAGCGGAAAAGGTATCCACGCCACGGGATAGAAAAAAAAGAATGAAAATTTTGTTTCGCGGGGGAGAAAGACTAGGTTTCATCCATTTTAAAGGAGAGACTCGACATGTAGCGTCGGTTAAAATAAACAAATCGACGCTAAAGATAAGCGGTGCCCGTGTTTGGTTATTTAAAAATACTCAAACACATTTTTGGTCGACAAGAGGTTATCGATCGACAAATTAGTCGACCGAGGGGAGCTCTAGGGTCGGTTAAAAGTACAAAACCGACGCTAGAGGTGCTTATACATGCTTCCCATATATTAGAGGTGAAACCCTGATATAGGGTGATGTGGTGTAAAACCCTAATATGGGATAATGTTATGTGAAACCTTAATATTGGATGATGTTATGTATTACCCTAATTGATAAAGATTGGAAACTCTAACCCTAATTAGGGAATAGTGATGTTATTTTTGTATTGCATGAGGTGACAACAAGAAGTTGAATATGACTGGTGAGTTATGTGAGATGCTTGTGTAACAAGAATCCTGAATACCTTGGTCAGATGACCTGAAGGTAATAGTTACCTGATAAGTGATAACCATGTTTAGTGATGAACTAAGGGTTTCAATACTCAGATCCAGCAAATGTGATGATGGTGGTATTGAAGGATGTGAATTCCCAACAATGAGATAAGGGATTGAGATCCCAATGCTTTATAAAGTTTTGAAAATTCATCCCTCCAATGTTGATGTACCCCTTTTTGGATGCATACACCTTGATGAGCTTGTGGATTAACAAATAACCCACATTTACCCTATAATCATTCAACATAGTCTATTAAAGAATTGTTCACTTAGACCTCCAACCCCCTTGATGTTTGTTTTCTTCTGATATAAGCCAATACTAATGAGGCAATAAGTGTACTACAAGATGGGGTCATGAAGGTGGAATGCTCAATACAAGATGCATTGTGCTTGTCTTCACTTGTGATTTTAGGTCCAAAACATGTTTGATGTTGTCTGTGTTGAAAAGTGTGAGGGAAACTCACCATCAATGAGACAAGGGATTGAGATCCCAATGCTTTATAAAGTTTTGAAAAGTCATCCCTCCAATCTTGATGCCCCCCTCTTTGGATACATACACCTTGATGAGCTTGTGGATTAACAAATAACCCACAATGTGATGATGGTGGTATTGAGGGATGTGAATTCCCAACAACGAGACAAGGGATTGAGATCTCAATGCTTTATAAAGTTTTGAAAAGTACTAAACTGGATCCAAAATTCATGTCGGTCGACAATATTGTCGACCGAGGAGCCCTTTAGGGTCGGTTATAAGAAAAAACTGACCCTAGAGGTGAAATCTGGCTCCTTTTCAGTCGACTAATTTGTCGACCGAGAGGTTATCGGTCGACAAATTCGTCGACCGAGGAAGCTCTAAGGTCGGTTATAAGGAAAAACCGACCTTAGAGGTGCTTATACATGTGAAATCTGGCTCCTTTTCGGTCGACTAATTTGTCGACCGAGAGGTTATCGGTCGACAAATTCGTCGACCGAGGGAGCTCTAAGGTCGGTTATAAGGAAAAACCGACCTTAGAGGTGCTTATACACGTGAAATTTGGCTCCTTCTCGGTCGACGAATTTGTCGACCGAGAGGTTATCGGTCGACAAATTCGTCGACCGAGAGAGCTCTCTAAGGTCGGTTATAAGGAAAAACCGACCTTAGAGGTGCTTATACACGTGAAATCTGGCTCCTTCTCAGTCGACGAATTTGTCGACCGAGAGGTTATCGGTCGACAAATTCGTCGACCGAGAAGAGCTCTAAGGTCGGTTAAAAGTAAAAAACCAACGCTAGAGGTGCTTATACATGTGTGAACTTAACTGGATCTAAAATTAATCTCGGTCGATGAATTTGTCGACCGAGGAGCCCTTTAGGGTCGGTTATTTGGAAAAAACTGACCCTAGAGGTGCTTATACATGTGTGAAGGCAAATTCAAGATGTCTAACCCGCGTTTTTTGTAGACATATAAGGTCGGTTATTTGGAAAAACCGACCCTATAGATCGACGCGTGGAGCCAAAATCAAGCAAATTTTTACCGCGCGAAGACCCAAGAGGTCTTAAGTGGTGCCCGCGTTTTTTATAGACATATAAGGTCGGTTATTTGGAAAATCGACCCTATAGAGATACACTACAAGGTCGGTTATTTTAAGAAAAGCGACCAAAGAGGTCTTAAGTGGTGCCCGCATTTTTTATAGACATATAAGGTCGGTTATTTGGAAAACCGACCCTATAGAGTTACACTACAAGGTCAATTTTTTTAAGAAAACTGACCCAAGAGGTCTTAAGTGGTGCCCGCATTTTTTTTAGACATATAAGGTCGGTTATTTGCAAAAACTGACCCTACAGGTAGTGACGTTATAACCCATTTATATACTAGTGTTTGTTTGAAAAATGAACTTGTTACTTAAAGAAATCAGCGGCCCGCAATCTTTCTGGATAACCGTCGTTCTTCTAGTCTACTCGATCACAAATATGTAGAAGGTTGCAATTGGCTCGCGCTTGATGATGATTGATTGCATGAACCAGAAGGTTGCCATCTCACTCGCGCTTGACGATGATTGGTTGCACTACCAACGCAGCCCAGCGATCACAAGAACCCGCCTGACAGATCGCGTCCTGTAGAGAAAGGAAAAACTCACTAAGCGTTGGAGAAGGTCTCCACTTAGAAGCTCGTTAGCGATGGCTAGAAGACTCCGGTTTTGGATTTGCAAAACACGTACTCAAACGGTTGATGGTCGATGTTCGCGAGCTGTGTTTAACTCTAATGATCGGAGGCTTATTTATAGTCTTACACGTACCGAAATCATATTACTATTGAGACGCAATCACTTGATCACACTTGTACACGTTGTAGAAAAATTCGCGAGGCAAATACTTTCTAATTAGGATTAATAAATCTATTTCAGAAAGAAACAAGTAACAAAATTAATAATTAATTATGTAGTTGTGTCCTTGTGTGAAAAAAGACCGAACACAATTCTCACAAACTACAAGCCCGAGCCCGAGCCCGAGCCCGAGCCCATGCCCGGCCCGACGTGGCGTGGGACGTGTATGCGTGTGTGTTGTGGTCATCATACCCACTAAATAGGTGAGCATACTCTCCCCTAGAAGTCTAATGTCGCATGTGATTCTATATATAAGGACCACAAAAGTTTAAGGAGTGAGAAATGTGACATAAAACCTCTTCCCTTTTGCACAAGACCACACACTACATTTTCTTCCATGTACTAGTTGCATTATATTGGGCTTAACCCATGATAAATACATGTAGTTGTCATATATCCAACTCGTTGTCCAACCCAGTCCCAGGTTGAGTATAGTAGAAAAACCCAACTCCATCAGAGTTGCGCCAGGAAAAGGGCCTTGGAGACGATGCTATGTGCCAAACCAGCACGCTGCTAGCACCATGGAAGAAGGACAACGGCGGTCCATGAACCATGGAAACGAGAAAGTTGGAAATGAAAGACCAGCACTAATGCAACTGACAACGGCGGTCATGAGTCGGAAGACCAAAAGCGGAGAAGGAATAGGTCGGGGTTCACGATCTGTAGAACCAAGTATGAAGAGGAATCACCGGTGTACCTCAAATCTGGGAGAGAGCGGAGGCTCCAAAAGATTTAAGAGGGTTATCTGATCTATCCTATTACACGTCAGCACCGGTCTTGAGGTCATGAGCACTGTCAAAGATCATCAGAAGTGTAGCAGAAGAGAAGGAAGTCGGAGAAAGGGGTATTTGGCAGCCTGGGAGACCTCGGTGGTGATTACTTGACTGATTATGAAGGGTTTCTTTATATATATATATATATATATATATATATATATATATATATATATATATATATATATATATATATATATATATATATATATATATATATATATATGAGTCAGGCTAGAATACACTCGAGTGTACGGATCGCACGAATACACTCAAGTGTGTTTGCATATCAAGACTATTTTTTTCAAAATGTAAACCGTTGATCTTCACCGTCATACTATAACTAGGCTACATACAAATTTTGAGCCCATTTGGATGAGTGTAAGTCACTCATCCAAGGGCAAAAAAATCGACGCGCGAAACTAATTTGAAATGCATAATTTTTGCGGTCTTCATAACATGAGCTATACATATCCAAATGTGCTCAAATTTTGCGTATGTGTTGTTCAGGAGATGTTTAAGAAGATCAACGGATTAGATTTTCAAAAAAAATATTGCATCATAAAAAACTACTTGAGTGTATTCCGCTCCGGATACACTCGAGTGTATTCTAGCCTGACTCTATATATATATATATATATATATATATATATATATATATATATATATATATATATATATATATATATATATATATATATATATATATATATATTAGTCAGGTTAGAATACACTCGAGTGTACAGATCGCACGAATACATTCAAGTGTGTTTGCATATCAAAACTATTTTTTGCAAACGGTAAACCATTGATCTTCACCGTCATATTATAAATAGGCTACATACAAATTTTGAGCCCATTTGGATGAGTATAAGTCACTCATCCGAGGGCAATAAAATCGACGCGCGAAACTAATTTGAAATGCATAATTTTTGCGGTATTCATTACATGAGCTATACATATCCAAATGTGCTCAAATTTTACGTATGAGTTGTTCACGAGATGTTTAAGAAGATCAATGGATTACATTTTCAATATATATATATATATATATATATATATGTTGTTTATTTAATACTTGCGTGGGTAGTTTGGATTTTGCTACCCGACAGTCAAAAAAGTAATTACTTAGACCAGAAAAGTAATTTTGCTATCAAAAAAAGTAACTATATGACTAAAAAAATAATCCCGTACAAAATACACAGCATATATATATATGTAACCGTGTTTTGAAATCTGATGTTACAAACGTAACTATATATGCATGAAACTCAACAGTTTGCAGGATAAAGTAACTCTCTACATGTCAAAAGTAACTAACTTGAAAAAAAGTAACTAAAATGGGGGGCGGGTAGCTACCCGCGCGGGTATTAAAGATGGGTGTGTATATATATATATATATATATATATATATATATATATATATATATATATATATATATATATATATATATATATATATTCACTACCCGTGTGGGTAACTAAGATTCGCTACCCGTGCATCGGTTTTGTAATAGGAAGACATGTATTTTTAATGAGATGGTCCGAATTTGTAATGAGACGACCAAAATTATAATACAAAGACTCATTTTGTATTACAATGTTGTTACAGTCATAAATATATATTTTACTATTTCCAGATGGAGAATACAAACATCACGTTGTATTTACAAAATGAGTATGTATATTACAATTTGGACCGTCTCATTACAAATACATATCTTCCTATTACAAAACCGATGTACGGGTAGCGAATCTTAGTTACCCACACGGGTAGCGAATATATATATATATATATATATATATATATATATATATATATATATAGAGAGAGAGAGAGAGATAGAGAGAGAGTTGGGCTAGAATATACTCGAGTGTATTCGGAGCAGAATACAATCAAGTAGTTTTTCATGATGTAATATTTTTTTTAAATCTAATCGGTTGATCTTCTTAATCGTCTTGTGAATAACTCATATAAAAAATTTGAGTACATTTTGACATTTATAGGTCATGTTATAAAGACCACAAAAATTATGCATTTCAAATTAATTTCGTGTGTCGATTTTGTTACCCTCAGATGAGTGACTTACACTCATCGAAATGGGCTCAAAATTTGTATGTAGCCTAATTATAGTATGACAATAAAGATCAATGATTTACATCTTGCAAAAAATAGTCTTGATATGCAAACACACTTGAGTGTATCTGTGTGATCTGTACACTCGAGTGTATTCTATGAGTCAGGCTAGAATACACTCGAGTGTATCTAGAGCAGAATATACTCAAGTAGTTTTTCATGATGCAATTTTTTTTTAAATCTAATCCATCGATCTTCTTAATCATCTTGTGAATAACTCATAAAAAAAGTTTGAGCACATTTGGACATTTATAGGTCATGTTATTAAGACCCAAAAATTATCCATTTCAAATTAGTTTCGCATGTCAATTTCGTTACCCTCAGATGAGTGATTATACTCATTGAAATGGGCTCAAAATTTGTATGTAGCCTAGTTATAGTATGACAATGAAGATCAATGATTTACTCTCTAGTGTACAGATCGTACGGATACACTCAAGTGTGTTTTCATATCAAGACTCTTTTTTGAAAATGTAAACCATTGATCTTCACTGTCATACTATAACTAGGCTACATACAAATTTTGAGCCTATTTGGAGAGTGTAAGTCACTCATTTGAGGGCAATAAAATCAATGCGTGAAACTAATTTGAAATGTATAATTTTTGCGGTCTTTATAACATGGCATATAAATGTCCAAATGTGCTCAAATTTTACGTATGAGCTATTCACAAGATGTTTAAGAAGATCAATGGATTAGATTTTTGAAAGAAAAAAATATTACATCATGAAAAACTACTTGAGTGTATTCTGCTCTAAATACACTTGAGTGTATTCTAACCTGACTATATATATATATATATATATATATATATATATATATATATATATATATATATATATATATATATATATATATATATATATATATCATAGAGATTGAGAAGGAGGAGATTTGGAGATGCAGAAGTCCTATCCAAACTAGGGACCTTGCCACGATGAAACGAGGCCGCCTTCCTTTCCATCGAGAGCTCGCACGGAGTGTAAATTTAGTAGTCAAGGCAGAGTGGAAGAGTCCCAGCGGGTGAAGGAGAAGACATTGTGGGATCCATGAGTCCTAAGAGAACTCAGACTGTGTCCGCGCAACACTCATTTAAGTCCAATAAAATGCTTAAATCAAAGTCTAATGTGATCAGGATTAGGGAAATTACTAGTTTAAGTAATTTTCTTTCTAGATTAAATTGAAATATCAAGGATTATCTGAATCCATTCAAATTGGGGTGTTAGCTAAAATGACTATAAGGAATCCAAAATCCAACTTAGTTTTCAGTTTTGAAAGTCACAACCACCTACAATTTCCCTTTTAGGATAAACATGTGTTTAAATATTTGGGATTATCTAAAAAGAATTATTTTCCCATAGTTTGAAGGGAGTTACATAATATTAAAATAAACTCATGATGTGATTTTAATTAGAGATGATTGTGGATGTTAGTTAGGCCAATTTCACTTTGAACCCTCGTGTGTCACATATTGAGTAATTACGATTATATTGGTGAAATAAATTACAATTTGAGTTGATAATGTGCAACTCTCTACGTAGTTTTAGAGAAAAAATGGTTTTACTAACACCTCAAGTCCTACAATCACATTAGGGTTAATTTTAAGCATCAAAATTAAATTTTAAAATTTTGATGCTAAATATGGATTTATTCATAAGTTTAAAATATTGAGGATGTTATAGTGCTTCTATTTTATTACATGTATAGAAGAATAAATCATTCAATAAGGACAAATTGAGATGTGATAACATGATTAAAGAACACAAGTTATAAATACTAAAATAGAACAAAAATACATAATGAAATGAAAATATATACAAGATTTGTGTGGGTGAATTAGACTCACTTACTAATACTAAGCATGGTGTAACAAGTGGGTACTACTCCTGAGAAAAAATCCCAATGACATGATTTTGAGTGGGATGTTTGTAGAACATCAAAAGAGCAATGTCATATTAAGGTTATTCCTTCCTAAAATTCGGTGTGATATGTTACTATTGGAGGTTTGAACAATCTAGGTCATAGTATCCAAGTGATCGTGTAGTAATAAGTATCTATACCATATTAAGAAAGATTGTTCAGGGTTTATTCTGCAATTTTCCACTATTTTTCTAACTTACATATTAGTCTCTATATTCTATGTATACTATACATATGGAGGTACTGTATGCAATCTTTTTTATATTTTTTCTAGAATTTAGTCTTTATATTATGGCAGTTGCATAAGAGTACAAAATGGTCTAGATGTGATTTTTTCTTTAGTTTATAAAATTTAAATTGGTCCTTGTGTATTCTAATAAGACTAAATCAAAGGTGTATGAGGGGTTGAGTATAACTTCTACTTCTATTTTTTAAAATTATAGATTGGCTTGTATTTACTATATATAAAATATTGCATGGTTGTGGAAAGGGTTTTATACAATTTTTATGTTTAGCTTTTTAAATTATTGATCAAGTCTTGTGTATCCTAATAAGATTATACTAGTGCAGCAGGTGTTTCTCATAACACTTGTGTCATCTTTTTGTAATTTCTAGGGTTAGGAGTCTAGGGTAACCAAGGTTGGAGGATATAGAGGACATGGTTTCTCTGACATGATACTTGAAAATATGTGTGGTGATATTTTTGACGTCGTGAAGCCATTACTATTACATTTATCCTTTGCTTCCCTTTTAGTGATTTTCTTCTTCTTTCTTTGCATTGTGTTTGATATGAAATGACTCAGCATAAATTTTAACAAACTTCTTTTTCTTCATGCCTACCTTTCTCTCTCTCTATCTCTCTCTCTCTCTCTATATATATATATATATATATATATATAGAGAGAGAGAGAGAGAGTCGGGCTAGAATACACTCGAGTGTATTTAGAGCAGAATATACTCAAGTAGTTTTTCAAGATGTAATATTTTTTTCAAAAATCTAATTCATTGGTCTTCTTAAACATGTTGTGAATAGCTCATACGCAAAATTTGAGCACATTTAGACATTTATAGGTCATGTTATAAAGAACGCAAAAATTATGTATTTCAAAATAGTTTCGCGCGTCGATTTTGTTGCCCTTGGATGAGTGACTTACACTCATCCAAATGGGCTCAAAATTTGTATGTAGCCTAGTTATAGTATGACGGTGAAGATCCATGGTTTACATTTTGCAAAAAATAGTCCTGATATGCAAACACACTTGAGTGTATTCTAGCATGACTCTCTCTCTTTCTCTCTCTCTCTCTCTCTCTCTCTCTCTATATATATATATATATATATATATATAAACTCACATGTTACTTCCTATTTTCTTCAACTAGATAAGATGGTGCAAGGCTACATTTACCATTTTTAAAATAATCTAGTATTCTCATATCGGTGTGAAGCACAAGATATGTAACGGCCGCCACCAAACTGACAGCCAAATCATTACTATTGATGCAGAATAATCATAAGGAAGGGATTAATAAAAACCACTAAAAATTAAAACCATTTTTGCAAAGAGATCCATTTCCAGGAAAACTCTTAAAGGAAGAACCAAAACCTGATATTCATCATTGATCATATTGTACATACACTATACCATCTCTTCTCGAGGATAACATATAACAGTTGTTTTCTCAAAGCATATAATTAAAACAACATCAAACATCGAGGCATACAAGCCAAAATCTCATATTGTTCATAAAACAAACATGTACTAAATCTAAGGACCTGAGAGTATAGAGACGACACATAGGACTTCTATCTACAAGATACGACAGACAGTACACTCAACCTGAGTTGTCACTGTTGTCCCTGCTGCTGATGTTCTCCCTCTGATGTATGGTCTCAACCCCCTCGTACACGTCCACATAAAAAAATGTGGATCCCACGGGGTGAGACAATTGTCCCAGCGAGAGATATAACTCTCCGCCAATAATGTTATTATCATAGTTAAGCAGTATAAAATTGAGCAGAGATTATTTTATATTAATAAGCAAGGTTAATCACTATGGATAAGCAGATTAGAGCATTTCTCATCTTTTAAAGCATTGTAAATGTCTAGGATAGATCAGTAAATCATCTGTTCACTGTATACGGAATATGAAAAGCATGTGTATCATTTACCCATCGTATTATATCAACATCTCAAGTTTATCCAGTGATAATATTATCATGGTATGACACCCATGAATCATTCTCATTTCTATCTGTCGGCCTCAGCCAATCTGCTAACCAGGTATTAAATTGTACCAATCATGTGAATATACATCATTATGTTCAGTCAGGTATTGGACCATACCAATCCTGAGATCATAGAGTTCAGCCAGGCATTGGACTATACCAATCCTGAGATTGAGTTCAGCTAGGAATTGGACTATACCAATCCTGAGATCCAGTTCAGCAAGGCATTGGACAATACCAATCTTGAGGTCACAGCCAGACATTGGACTATAACAATCCTGAGATCGAGTTCAGGCAGGCATTGGACTATACCAATCCTGAGGTCACAACCAGGCATTGGACTATACCAATCCTGAGATTGAGTTCAGCTAGGCATTGAACTACACCAATCCTGAGGTCACATCCAGGAATTGGACTATACCAATCCTGAGATCATAGCCATATTGCTAAGGATCCCATAGTAGTTGGGATACCTTTATGTTTTCCTTTCACATTCATTATGGGATATCAATCCCTTAAATTCATCAATGAATACCACAACACCTTTACTAGGCATTATACCCTGGGGCAAGCCATCAAATCTATTCACATTCTTTATGTAATACAAGTATTCCTCTTATCTCATTTAAGCATATTCAAAACACTACAACCCTTATTTGGCTATAAGCATAAAGAATGTATAACCATGATTTCATTATTATTATAACCATTTATTATTATTATGGTGTTACTAGGTTTCCATTTCCCCTAGTTTATTTTGAACATTACCATTTCTTACATGAGACTTTTATAAACATCTTGTCACCTCTCACTAGGAAACAACTATTCACATGTCTCATAAGGCCCATTAAACATCTTGTCACCTCTTACTAGGTAACAACTATTCACATGGCTCACAAGGCCATTAAACATCTTGTCACCTCTCTCTAGGCAACAACTATTCATATGGCTCACCAGACCCATTAAACATCTTGTCACCTCTCACTAGGCAACAACTATTCACATGGCTCACAAGGCCATTAAACATCTTGTCACCTCTTGCTAGGCAACAACTATTCACGTGGCTCACCAGACCCATTAAACATCTTGTCACCTCTCACTAGGAAATAATTATCTCTAGGTCCTAAGACCTAGATAATTGGTATCATATGAAACATCATAGCTCATGCTTGGCTATGTTCATTATCTCATGCTATCAACATGGTTTCAATATGGTTAGGGTATCCCTTTATTAACCAATTGTAGTTTCAAATCATATCATTACCCTTCATTAGGGTTAAGGTTTCCCTTATTAAGCCGACTAGGGTTTTCAAGTATATTCATCAAGAATCACAACCCTAATTTAGACTCCACACATATTAGGAGTATCAATGTATACTCATTACATGAGTATTAAACAAGTATAAGTTTCTCTTTCATCCTTACCAAGTTATTGATTACATCCTACTCCATTAGATTGGCCCAACCCTTTTCTAAAGGTATATTGGCCCATATTTCTCAAAATGCATTAAACCCTACATGTCTTAAAGTATCATTTGACATAACATACTGCATGTATCACTCAATCAAGTGTATTGGATTGAGGTGCTTCCACCCTATCGGTCAAAGAGGTGTGTGCTTGCTCCACACCATATCAAGCAAAGAGGTGTGTGTGTGCTTCACACCATATCGGGAAAAGAGGTGTGTGTATGCTTCATACCATATCGGGCAAAAAGGTGTGTGTGCGCTTCACACCATATCGAGAAAAGAGGTGTGTGTTTGCTTCCCACCATATCGGGCAAAGAGGTGTGTGTGCTTCACACCATATCGGGCAAAGAGGTGTGTGTTTGCTTCACACCATATCGGGCAAAGAGGTGTGTGTATGCTTCACACCATATCGGGCAACTTCACACCATATCGTGCCTAAGGGGTATTTTTTACCACAAATCGTACAAAAGGTGTATACTACATCACCATGTCGTGCAAGAAAGTATAAACTCATATCCATATCGTTTTAGTGGTGTAGGTACATCACCATATCAGGTTAGAGGTGCTTGCTTATGTGCTTGAACCTGATATCACTTTATACGGTGATACCATCATCTTCAAGCTCTAGACCTTCGTTCTACTTGTTCTATTCATGGACAACGGTCCTAAGTTACTACTATAGCTTATGGATTCACCAATTATGCAAGAAAATTCTATTTGAAAGTAAATCATTTAACTAAGGCAAGATTGATGATAAATAATAACATAATTGAGTTCAAGTTATATAAACTGCCTCGAGAGCAACTTCAAAGCTCCAAGCTCCAAAGCTTCACATTCCTAAGGTTGAAGGTGAGCTTCTCAAAGGTCCAAGACTTGAGCTCCTTAGCCTCATGCACGATACCTCACCACTTGTGGTCAATATGGTTGATATTCCTCACTTGGCCGATATCACCTTGCAATGAGTGATATCACTTTTCTATGGGTGATACCAAAGCTTTATGCACGATATTGTAACATCCCATGATTTGAGGCATCAGATAAAACACTCTTAAAAGGAATGATTGGACTACCCATATCACCAAGGTGAACCTCCTTTTCTGGGAGCCCATCACTAAAGAACTCCATAGTTAAGCTTGCTCATCTTGGAGTAGTATTAGGATGGGTGACTAGTCGGGAAGTTGACCCCGGCTTGCGTGTGAGTGAGGACAAAGCGCGCAGTTAAGGCTAGTGGTGGTCTGTGGGGCCAGTCATAATTCCTGAAACTCTACTAGAGCCTAGGGCAGTGGGCCCGGGTATTACAAATGGTATCAGAGCCAATTCCCCTCCATTAGGTGGGGCCCACATGGACATGGCATGCCAGTCTTAAGCCGTGCGATCCAGGCATGTAGGAAAGGGTTGTCCATGGTTGACGTAGCTACCCTTGCACTGGTATTTTGTGATCGGGAGTTGGGTGTCCATGGACCATTGTGGGTCTGCACTGAAATGGGGAAGAGATTATGAGGCCTTATAGTTGAGCCTTGACGAGGACGTCAAGAGTCTAAGTGAGGGAGATTGTAACATCCCAAGATTTGAGGCCTCGGATAAAACACTCTCAAAAGGAATGATTGGACTACCCATATCACCAAGGTGCACCTCCTTTTCTGAGAGCCCATCACTAAAGAACTCCATAGTTAAGCGTGCTTAGCTTGGAGTAGTACTAGGATGGGTGACCAGTCGAGAAGTTGACCCCGACTTGCGCGTGAGTGAGGACAAAGCGCGCAATTAAGGCTAGTAGTGGTCTGTGGGGCCAGTCATCATTCCTGAAACTCTACTAGAGCCTAGGGCAGTGGGCCCGGGTGTTACAGATACTCCTTCACCTTTTGATGACACCAAGACTCTATGCATGATATCTAAGAGCAAGGGGGTGATATATTTCAAAAAATTCCACTTATGGGTGAAAGGAATGGTATATATACTTGAGGTTCATGAAAAAATGTGTATATGAGGTGTCACCATTTTAAGTTACTAGGTGCCACGTGTCCATGCATGGTTGACACCTGCCCTTGCATGCACTCATATTTATATTGACATGAAAAACACTTGAGGATAATCTAGATATGATATTTCGGCCATTAGTTATCTTGTTTGATAAGATATCTCATCTTTATTTCATAAATTAAGCAAATTGATACAACTTTTGCAAGGAGCTTCTAACTCGACATGGATCACCTCCTTGATGTGCTTTGCTCGTCATGGACAAGTCCAAGAGTTCAAAAACTGATATGGGATCCCCTCTATGGCTCCTTGGTCGATAGGCACTCCCATATGGACTCCACAACCCGATACAAGCTCAAATTAGGGTTTCACATACAACATTTTCTTGGTCTTTTCATCACCAAGAGTATCATACTCAAATATGATTAAAACATGGTGTCTAATTATTTCTATCTCCTCTAAATTATACTAGTAGGGAGTAGGGACACTCTAGAGGTGGTAATCTGCATATCAACCCTATATTTTGGGTAAATTACAACTTGTACCAAAATTGATGCACAAGGCACTAGCATTATTCAAACAAGTTCAAACTTGTAATTTAGGCTTTCCACAAGCCACAACCTTGCATCATTATCTCTCTTATGATGCTAATATACTTAGGACACATTGAACATGTGACAAATTGCAATATATCCCCTCATCTTGGGTAAATTGCATTTTGGTCCAAAACAAGAGAACATTGTTCAAACATTATTTAAACATGACCAAATTTGAAACATAAGTTTGTTACCTAATAGAAAAACACTTTAGAGGATTATATTAAAGTTCTAAGCAACTTACTTAGCCAAAACAAACAGGGTTACCTCATAACCCAGGTCAGGGTCATTACAAGATATGTCTAGTGGTTATATAAAGGAAAGCAAATTGATTGACTAGGAAAAACAATCAACGATGGGGATAAACAAAATGACAAATACTCTTCAAGGCTCAAGGAGTTCACTCTCACACCTCTCATAACAAAATATTCTCAATAAAGCACTAATTTCATTTCAAAGCGATTCAAATAATAGCCCCATCTCTCTCTCTCTAAGTTGTAGATTAGGCATTGTCACATTGCTTAATAAAGCATGCTATCAATGTAGACATAATCTCCTAGACTATGTAAGACTAGACATCACTCCCAAGTTCTAAGTTAACACCAAAACCTCTCATAGTTTGTGTTAAAATATGCATTTTGAGATTCACACGACAAACTCACCCTCTCGATATGGGTCAAGCATCAGAGACATAAAATGGACGGCCAACCCAAACTCATGCACAACGTAACAGACAAATAAATATAAAGAGGTTAAACTTGCATTGTGGACACATATAACGTGTTTAAAACATGAGAGGTGTGGCATCTAGCCCCAGAAGCCTAAAAGAGAGTTTACTCACACATATTGCAAAAACCACGCATAAAACCAGAGTAATTTTATAATATTGTAGGAAACAATGAAGAAACAAACAAAAGTAGTGGAAGAGCCCGACGAAGCCAAAATGCCTACAAAACGTACAGTTCACTTCTTGGGGCGGCTCTTACTCTTGTAATGCTCTTGATAGCATCCCCTGTTGGAATGGAAATTAAGATCCTCGGAACCGAATGGTCAGAGAAGATTTTTTCAGAGAGGAACTTCGAACGGAATTCTCCTGTGCCTTGGGAGCTCCCTAAGCTAGACTCTGGTCCTTTCCTTCCATAAAGTGTCAAAGGTGGTGTGCCCCTTTCGAACCACATAGGGACATTTCAAAACAGACACTTGGATCCAAACTAAATAGCACCAGTAATTCAGTTTGAGGATGGGAAGTTCCGTTGTAGTTTTCTTTTGAATTAGGCTACTTAGACCCCCTCCCACCCCCATCACGCGCCCACCTGATTCTGGGTTCAATGGATATGTGGCAAAAAAGCAAAAAGAGAAGGGGAAAAAAAAAAGAAATCAAGTATTTTGTTCATACTTATTTTGAGTATGTAATGAATTTTAATCGAAATAAAAGCAATAGATTTATCACAAAAAATATGTTTAACAAGACTAATTTTGAAAAAAAAATAGTATATATGAGAAAAGTATAAAAAATAGAGGAAAGTATAAAAAGTATCGTATCGTAAAATAAAGGGTAAGATACACCAAAATATTGGTACTTCCCTGTTTTGGGATACATTAGCCATACTTTTGGGCACAATAATCCTGTTTTGGGATATGGTACCCATGTTTAATGTATATTACTCTTATCTTAGAGTACAATATCTTGTATTTTAGGGTACAGTAGACCAGAAAATAAATTTTAGTATTGTGCCCTAAAACAAGAGTAGTGTATCCCAAAATATTTATACTATACTCGGGTAGATAAATAAGAAGGGTACAATGTCCATGTTCTGGGGTGCATCATCTTTATTTTGAGGGTGCAATACGAATGCTTATTTGTTGATGTAATGTACCTAAAACATGAGTATTGAACCTCAAAATGAGAGTAATTTACCCCAAAAGGAGATTAATATAAGCCAAAATATTAGTAATATATGCTTAGATAAACAAGAGGAAGACAGTGCCATTATTTTTGTATATTGCTTCCATTTTCAAGGTACCATAGGAACATCTACTTTTTGAAGTATTGTACCCAAAACTTGGGTAACCCCAAAATAGGATATTGTAAAACATGAGTAGTATATTCTTGTCATATTATTCTTTCTCCAAAATGTATCAACATTGGTCATGTTGGAAAGTATTTTTTTAAGGAATATAGTGCTTTTTATTTCATCAGAAAATACCTCATGGATTGAAAGTTATGAGGAAAACAATTTTCTTTCTCTTGTTTCTCCTACTTCCCACTTTATTATTGCATAATAGACAAGTGTATAGTAGCTCTCAACCCCAAGGTGTGGCTATTTTCCACCTACTTGTTCCTTTTCTTCTTCGCTTTGTTCTTTTTCTTTTCCTCCTTTAGTCCGCTCCTTGTTCCTATTTACTTGTTCCTTTTCTATACAAACTTGTTCCTTTTCCCCTCTTTGTTCCTTTACTCCTTATTCATATTGACCTCCTACTAGTTATTTTTTTCCTCCTAATGTCTTCAATTGGGTTTGAACCCAATACCTCTAGGAGGCTGCACACTTTTACCACTAAGCCATCACCACATCCTTGTCTAGCAACGTGGGAATATATATATATATATACATATATATATATATATATATATATATATGTGTGTGTGTGTGTGTGTGTGTGTGTGTGTATATATATATATATATATATAGAGAGAGAGAGAGAGAGAGGGTCAGGCTAGAATACACTCGAGTGTACAGATCACGCCGTACACCCCAATGGTGTTTGTCTATCTAGACCATGTTTTTCTAAAATCTAATCCATTGATCTTCATGGTTACATTAATAATACGCCACATACAAAATTTGAACTCATTTGGATGAGTGTAAGTCACTCATCAAAGGGCAACAAAATCGACGCACAAAACTAATTTGAAATATATGATTTTTGC